>CM051460.1:319504132-320251632 GCA_028095005.1 Rhynchospora pubera | reverse complement strand
ACATTCTGCGCCATACAACATCGCAGGTCTAATCGCTGTCCTGTAGAACTTGCCTTTTAGCTTCTGCGGGACTTTCTTATCGCATAGGACGCCTGATGCTTGTCGCCATTTCACCCACCCCGCTCTTATCCTGTGACTAACATCTTCATCTATCTCGCCATCGCTCTGCAGCATCGACCCTAAATATCGAAAAGTATCTTTCGTAGGTACTACCTGCCCGTCTAGACAGACATCTCCGTCCACTGGTCGTATCCCACTAAACTCGCACCCCATATACTCCGTCTTAGTTCTACTAAGCCTAAACCCTTTGGACTCTAGAGTTCGTCTCCACAATTCCAATTTCCTATCGACCTCCGTCCTACTCTCATCGACTAACACCACATCGTCCGCAAAGAGCATACACCAAGGAATCTCTCCCTGTATATCCTTCGTGATCTCATCCATCACTAAGGCAAAAATATACGGGCTCAAAGCTGATCCCTGATGTAGTCCTATTTTAATAGGAAAGTCACTAGTTACACTATCACATGTCCTGATGCAAGTAACGGCACCATCATACATGTCTTGGATGAGGGTAACATACTTTGTGGGGACTTTCTTCTTTTCTAGTGCCCACCACATAACTTTCCTTGGCACTTTGTCGTATGCTTTCTCCAAATCAATGAAAACCATATGTAGATCCTTCTTTCGCTCCCGATATCTCTCCATCAATTGCCTTATTAGGAAGATGGCCTCCATGGTTGACCTCCCAGGCATAAAACCAAATTGGTTTTTCGAAACGTTTGTCATCCGTCTCAAACGATGTTCTATCACTCTCTCCCAAAGCTTCATTGTATGACTCATAAGCTTAATTCCTCTATAGTTTGTACAGCTTTGAGCATCCCCTTTATTCTTGAAGATTGGTACTAGAGTGCTTCTCCTCCACGCATCTGGCATCCTATTTGATCGGAAAATGCTATTGAATAGTTTGGTTAACCAAACTACAGCCACATCTCCGAGGCACCTCCATACTTCGATTGGTATGTTATCAGGTCCTAGAGCCTTACCTACTTTCATTCGTTTTAAGGCTTCTTTCACCTCGGACTCTTGAATTCTCCTAACAAAACGTCTATTGGAGTCATCAAAGGAGTCGTTCAACACAATTCCTAAGTCGTCATCCTCTCCATTGAATAACTTGTTGAAGTAATCCCTCCACCTATTATTGATCTCGTCGTCCCTCACTAAAAGCCTATCAGTCTCGTCCTTGATGCACTTCACTTGGTTTAAGTCTCTCGTCTTCCTATCTCGAAGCTTGGCTATCTTATACACGTCCTTCTCACCCTCCTTCGTACTCAGCTTCTGGTATAGATCCTCATAAGCCCGACCTCTTGCTTCGCTCACAGCTTTCTTTGCATTCTTCTTGGCCAATTTGTACTTCTGCGCATTGTCGTCGGTCTTGTCATGGTGCAAGCGTTTGTAGCATTCTTTCTTTTCTTTAATAGCTTTCTGCACTTCGTCGTTCCACCACCACGTATCTTTGGGTTCGCGGTTGCTTCCTCTAGTAACTCCAAGCACTTCCGTAGCTACCTTTTGAATGCTAGCTGACATATCTTCCCACATCTTGTTTGCTTCTTCATCTGCTTTCCACGGACCTTCTTCAATCATTCTGCCCCTAAAAGTATGAGACACGTCTCCTTTGAGCTTCCACCACTTCGTCTTCACAACTCGAGCACCTCTACCTACTCTAGAACGCAGCGAAAAGCGAAAATCAGCCACCACAAGTTTGTGTTGTGAGACGACACATTCCCCAGGTATAACCTTGCAATCCATGCAGGCTCGTCTGTCCTCTCTCCTAGCAAGAACAAAATCAATCTGAGAAAAGTGTTGGGCACTACTAAAGGTAACTAAGTGGGATTGTCTTTTTCTAAAGAAGGTATTAGCTATCATGAGGTCGTAAGCTATGGCCAAGTTCAAGAAGTCCTCACCTTCTTGGTTCCTATCGCCATACCCAAAACCCCCATGCACCCTCTCAAACCCTCCACTAGTTTCACCTACATGTCCATTGAAGTCTCCTCCGATGAAGAGCTTTTCAGTGGTTGGCACACTTCTAATCATACCATCTAAATCTTCCCAGAATTGGATTTTGATGGATTCACTTAGTCCTACTTGTGGTGCATAAGCACTAATGACGTTCAAAACTAAGTCCCCCAAAACTAGCTTCACTAGAATGATCCTATCCCCTTGTCTCCGCACGTCGACAACTCCACTCTTAAGGCTCTTGTCGATTAAGATACCTACTCCATTCCTGCCCCGTTCTTTTCCAGTGTACCACAGCTTGAAACCGGTGTTCTCCACTTCCTTTGCTTTTTGGCCCGTCCACTTTGTCTCTTGTACGCACAATATATATATATATTTTACATGTTTATTTGGACTAGTGAAACAATACAATTTGGACGATATTTAACATTTGACTGTGCAATAAGTAGAAAAACGACCATTAATTACAGAGCTGATAAGCGTCATCCAGCGGAAAATCATCCGCGTCATCCAACCCTCCCCTCCCTTTCATTTTTCGCTTTTTTTCCGCGCGCCTGGGTGAGACGCCCCTCCCTCACGCGTCTTTTCTCTCTCACGCGTCCTTCCTCCCTCGCCTCCCCTTCCTTCCTCGCTAGCAACCCTTACCCCCTCGCACTGCCTTCCGTCCCTCCCTCCCTCCCTCCCTGGACATCCATTTTCTCTTCCTCTCCCACACACTTGAACATAAAAAGCAAATAAACTGAACAGATGTAACAACTAATTGAACATAAAAAGCAAATAAACTGAACAGATGTAATAAACAATGTGCACTCATACAAAAAAAGTAAAAGCGAGTAAATAAACTGAGCAGAAATGACAAATAAATTGAACAGTTATAACAAATAAATTGAATATATGTCACAAACACGCTGACTCGTATAAAAAATAAATAGTGAATATTAATTGACCATATATAACAAATAAACTGAATAGATACAACAAACAAATTGAACAAATATAACAAACAAATTGGACTCATACAAAAAATAAAAACTGAACATAAATTGAACAGATATACAAATAAAATGAACATATGTTAAAAATAAATTGAACAGATATTACAAACAATTTGAACTCATACAAAAAATAAAAACTGAACATAAATTGAACAGATATACAAATAAAATGAACATATGTTAAAAATAAATTGACCATATATTACAAACAATTTGAACTCATAAAAAAATAAAAACTGAACAGATATACAAATAAAATGAACATATGTTAAAAATAAATTGAACAGATATTACAGACAATTTGAACTCATATAAAAAAATAAAAGTCAACATATATATCATGAGATAAAAGGGAAGAGAAAAAAAAAGAAAAGAAGGGTCAGTGAAAAACGAAAAAAAATAGAGAGATAGAAGAGAGCACAGAAAGAAAAAAATAATGGAGAAAGAAAAAGAAGCGAAGGGAGGGAGGGGAACTCACGACGGAAGAGAAAAGGGAGGGAGAGCCATGCCTGGGAGCAGAGGGAGGGAAGGTACACGCACTCGGATCGTTGGGTGAGGGAGGTGCGCACGCTTGAATCGCTCTGATTAGATCGAAGCGCCGTGGTCGCTCGTGGATGACTCGGATGACAAAACAATGGATGGTAAGTAGTAATTACCCATTAATCATGTGACTATTGTGATAGCTCATCATGGGCAAAGGCCCAAAAAGAAATATCCAAAAATTCGCTTCTCTAAGCCGAAAAATTTATAAATAATATTAAATTAATATAATATATTAACAATAATATCAATATAATAATATTTTTTAAATAGTATCACAAAGATCGGAATATTCTTTGCCGTGCATATTTCGACGGGAGTAATCATATAGTTCGACGGGGATAATCAAGATTCTGCAACTTGAATAAATATTTAAATTAACCTAGTAGTTCTTCAATTAAAAAAAAAACTAAACTAGTAGTTTGACCCATGATCAATTCTTAAATTCCTACATATACCCCTGATAAAAAAGTGATTCTTAAATTCCTACAGGCTAAGATATGGCGTCGAGAGCTGAATACGGCAAATCGGACACGTCTCATGTAGTTTGATCTATGGGATAATGCAGTTGAAATGGTACGCATGTCCACATGGCAAAGCTACTGTAAAAGACATCATAATTTATTTTTTTTCATTTCGGTGGCAGCCAACCGATCATATATTGCTAGCTACTAGCTAGCCATAATATCAGAATTTATATATATATATAACCTCAAATCGCATAAATTCACAGAAATTTGAACAAATTCACAAAAAATGCATTAATTCATAGAAATTCACAATAATATTAATAATATTCAAATACACACACATGCAAATTTGGTTATAGTTAATCCAAAAGTACAACACTGTTACTCATTATCAGTACCATTAATTATCAATCAAAAGACTTAGAAACTCAAAAAACACCTCTATTGTTCGGTTAATCTCCTCTTCAGAATATGGAGCACCTCGCGGCTCCAAAACCTGCATTTTAATTAACACTTCATATTAACAAAATCCTAAATTGTAAACCAATTGGCACAAAATTAACTAACTAATTAAGCATGATATTAAACCTAGGCTAAACTCTAATATTAAACCAGCTAATTAAGTAAGAGCATATGACTTTGTTTAAATAATGAACAACAATAGATAATGAACAAAGTGATTTAATACGGTAATTTAGATAATGAATAGATAATGTAAGTCATGCATTGACATGCATCACTAGCATACAAGTTCAGATCTTAATGAAAAATGTTAGAACCCGCTAACAACAAGGAATATATTGTAATTATATTACAATATTACCATAATACATAACATAAACAAATTTGTAATTATTATAATCATAAATTAATATATTGTATTATTTAATCTAATATAATTATATTTTATGATATGATATATATAAATTATAATCCTCGTAATCATTATATTCTATTGTATAATATTATTAATTATATTTTATTGTGTAATATTATACTAAATATAATATGTCTAAATTATAATTAGTATAATTATTATTTATAATAATCTATAACTTCCAAAAACTGTGAAGTTGTAATTATTATAAATTTATAATAATTATATTGTATTGTATAACTTTATATTATGTTTTAGTTATAATTCTCAAAATTATTATTAATTATTATATTTTATTATATATGTACTATATAATCAATATATAAATTATATTTAGCATAACTATTTATTAATTAATAATATGTAATTGTGTAATATTATACTATATAATATGCATAAATTAATTTATGTAATAATATTTTATAATCTGTGACCTTCAAAAAATCTTTGGTGTAGTTATCTATTTAAAATTCGAAGAACCTAAAACAAAATTAAATAAGAAAAAGATGTACAAAACAAAAGAAAAATAAAATATTATATTAAGGGTCCATTTCAGTCCATTATCCAGGTCAAATTAATAATGGACCCCAGCTATCGGTTTCTCCCCTTTCATTTCCCACTTCCTTTTTTCTCTCTCTCTGCGCACGGAGGAAAAGGGTTGGGCCAATATTTAATTGGAAAATCAAAACGCCGCTGTGTTTCTCGCGGTCTGGTTGGCCACTGTTGAATCGTTTGTATCGTGCAATTCGATACGATACGCGTATCGCTCCGCTGAATCGTCACGATTCCGTCGATACACGAAGCCATCGATACAGAGGCACGGTTCGCATCGCTCAGCCTTTTACTCGTACCGAACTGTACGATACGTCTCGCGTATCGTACGATACTAAAATCTATGGGTCAAACTACAAGGTTATTTTTTTTTTGAATTGGAGAACTATTAGGTTAATTTAAGTGCTTATTCAAGTTGTAGAATCTTGATTATTCCCGTCGAAATATATGATTATTCCCGTCGAAATATGCACAGCAAAGACCCATTCCGATCTTACCGTCAGACTCCCAGATTCCGATCTCGTGATACTATTTAAAAAAATATTATTATATTGATATTATTTTTAATATATTATATCAATTTAATATTATTTATAAATTTTTCGGCTCTCTAAGTTTCCTATTTAAGCTCAAAAAGCCCATTCACAAGCCCAAGTATCTCACGTGCACCCCTCGTGCCATCTATCTTCCCTTCGCTTCCCCGAATAAACGCTACCTCTCGCTCGCTCGCTCTCTCTCTCGTGGTGCTTGAGTGCTTCTCCACTCTCTCTACTCTCTACTCGTTCGCGCCATTACAAATAAATGGCGGTGGTGGCTAGGGCTCTGAGCTCGGGTTTCCTGGGGTTTACGCGCAACACTCCCCCTTCAACTTCCTGTGCCTCTTCTCCGCTTCGTCTCCAGTGGCAATGGAGACGCGCGTTCTCCATTTCGCGCTCGCGCGTAAGCATGAGCCTGAGGGCTGGTATCGTTGGCCTTCCTAACGTTGGAAAGTCTACTCTATTTAACGCCGTTGTAAGCTCTCTTTCTTCTCCCTCTTGCCTCTTTGCATTGCTAATGCTTCCGATTAACACAAGCGCTTGGTGCCTTGGTTAATGATATAGAGATCCTTTTCTTTTTTGTGATGTAACAGTTGATCTCGTTAAACATAACAAAGTCTCTATTTTCATTCACTGGCGTGCTTACGTACAGAATTATGACGAATGCTTTTAACAACCAAATTTCTTAGATTATTATTAAGTGACAGTTCAAATTAAACAAAAGGGTTCAAAACAAGTGCAAATTGACACATGTGTTATATTCGGTTTGGCCCAAAATCGAGCATCGAATTTCGAGTCGTCTTCTCGTTTTTTTTTTTTTAAATAGTTTTTACTGTTTTATTTGGTTTTGTGTTTTATTTTAGGTGGAAAATGGAAAGGCACAAGCTGCGAATTTCCCATTTTGTACAATAGAGCCAAATGTAGGGGTGGTCGGAGTACCTGATGCAAGATTAAATGTCTTGTCTGATCTAAGTAAGTCTCAGAAATCCGTCCCAGCATCTATCGAGTTTGTGGACATAGCTGGCCTTGTCAAAGGAGCAAGTCAAGGGGAGGTATCACTTCTGTTTCATTTCTTAACTTCAATTTTTTCCAGTACACTGGTTTCGGTAAATTCCTAGTTATGGGTTATTGTTCTCCAAATTCATTCCCTGGTTGACGTGATCACTCGGATAAGTTGAGGCTTAGACACTAAATTTAAATCCTAAAATCACAATAAAATACTTATCTTGCTGCTGGTACAGTCTGGTTTTGTGCCAAGTGTCAACATATACCAAGCTACCAACTGATACCTTATGATGTGTGCATAATTAGGTTCATCTCCTTTTTCAGGGTTTGGGAAATAAGTTCCTTTCACATATTCGTGAAGTCGATTCATTACTTCAGGTTTGAATGAATTTAAGGAATATTATCTATAAACTTTATAAATATTTGTCATTTTTAAATTCATATTCTATTTGTTTTCTTTTTCTTAAACAAGGTGGTAAGGTGTTTTGAGGATAATGATATAGTACATGTCAATGGCAAGGTTGACCCAAAGTCAGATATTGATGTTATAAATTTAGAGCTAGTTTTCTCTGATCTTGACCAGGTACGCTTAAAAGGTATAACACTACCTTGTGTTACATTTTCTCCCCTAAAAATTATCTAATTGGTGAATTAATTGGAAGCTAACAGATGGTGTCTTGTATGTTTGAATTTATTTTCTGAGTTTAGATAGAAAAAAGGCTTGAGAAGCTCAAAAAGGGTAAAGCAAAAGACACACAGTCCAAATTGAAGGTGATAAGAAAACTCCCACGTAATTTTTTTTTTTTTTGGCTCAATACTGGTGTACTTTATATTTTAATCTTTTACATAGAAGAACTGACAGTTTAAGCCATCCCTCCCCAAAAAGGTTTAATGATTCTTGACATGCATCCCTTCCTCATTTTTAAAAACTCCAATTACCCCTTTCATTTTCCCTGATTTTCTCTAGACTAGTGAGACTAGATAGAATGTACTTCTAATTTAGATGAGGGATGATTGTGATATCATTCTTTAGAGTATTGCCTTTCATTTCTGGGTTTTTGTGTGTTTTGGCCATAAAAAAAAAGTCTAAAGTCTAAGCCTTTTATCCCAAACAAGTTGGGGTAGGCTAGAAATGACACTCCGACCCTGGTCATTTCTTGTATATATGGCTGAGTTTTTACGCTGGCTCACCAAGCCTATCGCAAGCATGCGGGCTTGAACCCTGGACCTCTTAGATGAGAGCCAAGTGCTCTTACCACCTGAGCTACTAGACCACATGCTGTGTTTTGGCCATATGACCAATATTTCTTACTGTTCTACATGTTTATGCTTTCTCATTCTTGTATTAAAGAGTTCAATAATAATTGCTATCAGGAGGAAGCAGAGAAGGTAGGACTGGAGAGGATTCAAAAGGCACTAACAGAGGGCAAGCCAGCTAGGTCAGTTGAACTAAGTGACCTAGAGAGAGAATCTATAAGACAGCTTTGTCTATTGACCATGAAGCCAGTAATCTATGTGGCCAATGTGGCTGAGTCTGAACTGGTGGACCCCAGCAGCAATCCTCATGTTAACGAGGTGGCCAGTGTCTCAGCTGAGTTGAACTCTGGTATGGTGGTCATATCCGCACAGGTATTGTTCTAAAACCTAAAAGCCTCAAATGTTTCTGGCTGTAACATTCTCCATGATAATATGCTGAACTTTTGCAAATTGTCCTTCGTTAATCTTTAGCTTTTCTATTTTATCTCAATTCAATCTGGTTGATTGCAATTTTAATAACCTTTTTTGTATGCTGTACAGAAAACTCAGTTAAATCTCAATTGTCCCTTTTGGTATGGTAATAAGTCCTGAGTCAAGTGGATGATTTTTATCCTAACTTCTGCAGGGGATATTAATTATTGATCTTCGTACCATGATAGTTATTCCCATAAAGAAAATGAGCATGTATTCAACTTAATTAGCGTCATGTAGCTTCAATTGTATTTAACCTGCAGTAAAATGCACACACAAATCTATATTTATCTCAGCATTTCCCCACTGTACAATTGTATTTCATTTGAGAACTCGTACCATGGAATTAGGATGTTGAGGGCCAAAGCATGATCGGTATTTCATTTTTTGAATTGTACGGTCCATTCGTTCACTTTTTTTTCCCAAAAAATAGATAATAAAAAATGGGGCCAGTTCTAAAATCATCACTCTAATCATTTTTTTTATTTCATTAATAGGTCGAAGCTGAGCTGGCAGAGCTGACAGTGGAAGAAAGGATAGAATATTTGAAATCACTTGGTGTGAATGAAAGTGGATTAGGCAATCTCATAAGAGTCACATATGATTTACTGGGACTAAGGACTTACTTCACAACTGGAGAAAAGGTTGCACCTCTTTTTACCTTCATAAATTCTGAAATAACAAGTATAGCTTCTACAATCAAACTCCAGGGACATAAATGTAGAACTGTCACTTGATGTATTGTATAACTTTGGTTCTACAGTTTCATGTTTTGGAATTTTACTTAGGCTAATCCAAATTAGAATTCCCTTTGTTAATATCTTACCTTCTTCTAACAGGAAACAAAAGCATGGACGATTCTAGCTGGTATGAGTTCTTGTATTCTTTCTTCTGGGTCATTTTAATGCGGTACTGCCCATAGTCTCTTTTTTTCTTTTTATCGTTTCTTTTGTTTTTATTGTCAGGCATGACAGCATCTCAGGCAGCTGGAGTTATTCACTCAGATTTTGAGAAAGGCTTTATTCGAGCTGAGACTGTAAGTACTATTTTTTCAGATGTTTTAGTGCTAGGGCAGTCTGGTAACCTTAACTCTTCCACTACTACATTCCTTTTCCAGATGTTTATGGTTTCAAAAAAAATGCAACTTATAAAAGGTAAAATATATCAGGTTTCTTATGAAGATTTTGTTGCTGCTGGTTCTCTAGCTGCTGCAAGGGAGAAAGGACTGGTAACTAATTTCTGTCATGACAGTATTTGTTTTTTCTTACAAATAGTGGAACAATATTGAAACGGTGAAAAGAAGAACTTGAGCATAAAATTGGAAGGGCAACTTAAATCTTTTTTAAAACATAGATACTTGAATTTTCCCTTAATGTGATTCAAGTTCCTATTGAGTGAAGACCCAAAGGTCCCCTGTACAATAATTTGTCCTTTCATGCTATATTTAGCGTGTATAGATATGAAAATCATGTAATGTTTCTCTCCTTCCTCTTTTCTTATCATAGTTGAGATTGGAGGGAAAAGACTATGTTGTGAAGGAAGGTGACGTTATGCTCTTCAGATTTAATGTATGATCATGGCGACCAGTGGACTGAAATCTACAGCTCAGTCCGTGCTTATTCTTATTTGAGAATTCATTCATCACAGATTTCCTTTAGGAAATCTTTTTATAGTTGTGGAATATTCATGTATTTTACTGAGTAAGAGCAGCCAATAAAGCAGAGGAAGTACAGTTGCATTTTTGTACTTAAATTTTTGTTAACAAAATAGGTTCTGGAGTTAATAGATTTGTTTATTAACGTCAAGGAGCAGCTGATCTTAATTTTAGTCTACTGTGTCGGCAGTTGTTGTTTAGTTAAAGTGGCAACACCACCATAAGAAAACTGGTTTTCACTCTCACAGACACGAACTTACACGTAGTGATAGTCCAAAAATTTTCGGCCCTTGGCCCGCTTTTTGAAAGACCGTCTTAAAATTCGGACCGGACCGGCCTTTCGAAGGGCTTTTCGATGGACAGGGATTTAGAAGGGCCGGGTCTAATTTATTTCAAAGACGGATGTTGAAGGGTCGGGTTTTGAAGGGCCGGATCCGACCTAATCGTTCAATAGTAGTGATTATTTGATCATGATGGGACGATAGAGATTAAAAAATTATTAAAAAAATTAAATATTGGTATTATTTTAGGACTAGAAGGGCCAAGGACTTATAAGGGCCGGATTTTCAAAGGACCGGTCTTGTGTTTTAAAAAACAAATCCGTCTAACCCGTCCCATCTCGACCCTTTTTCTTAACCCGATCTGATCCGGCCCTTCTACCAAACCCGTCAAGTCCGGTCCTTTAAAATCTGGTCCGGCCCTTTTGCCTTTCACTACTTACACGACCTTTATGTTACTAAACTTAGAGGGTGGGTACCAAAATAAATGGAGGCATATGAAATTTACGGTTCCTTTCTTGTTCTTCGCCCAAATATGGTTACATTGCAAGCTAGTTTCACTTTAATTTTTGTTTTCTTATCCTCAAGTTGAGCATGAATGCTAAAGAATGAAATATTCAATAAACGAGGAGTAACAGGCGAAAGATTAAATCACACAAAACATTACCGCAGTATACAATGACACGTGTATTGTTACAACCAAAGAAAAAAAAACTAAAAAAATTATAGGCGTTTATTTGCAGTTATTATATTATAAGAAATGTATCATCTACGCTAATACACAAATGATCGGATAAATTCAGTCAAGCACCATAATAAAAAATCACATAAAATCCAAATATCCAATATCCGGGCATGATTGATTTGAATGAATGAAAACTAACTGGCATTAAAAGAATATTTACAATTTGCAACAAAACCAGGGTTAAAATCCGAAAAACTCCACAAGGAAAATTCTTCCAATCCCAACAGGGCAATAATAAAACCACTAAAACCCTGCACTTGTCGATGAATACCGCTGCCTTACCACCACCAGTACCTCTCTGTCCCATCCCTCAGCGCCGGCGCTTGGTTCTGCGCTCCGCGTCGAAAAGACAAATGGAGGTGTCCGGCATAGACTCGAACGGACGCGAGTTCTCTAGCGCGAGTGAGATGTGGCGAGAGGAGATAGGGGGAACCGGAACCGAAGCAGCTGGGTCCGATCAGACCAAGCTCAGGGATTGGTACTCTAAAGGCATCTCCTACTGGCAAGTAATTCTCTCTCGCATATTTTTTGTTCATAACTGGAATATTATTTCTTCATTAGTAGCTTATTAAGCTTACAAAAGTTGTATTCATTTGAGTTGGGAATACATGAACCAATATGGAGGATAAACAAATATGCTCCTTCAAACCTGCAATATTGGGTTCCCAAATTGTAAGAGAACTGACCTTATTCAGTTTCAATTTGGTTGTACTTGGTTCTAGTTCATGAGTGCCAGAAATAAGAGATTCTAGCAAAAATCAACCTAAATGGTGGAGTGTATAGCTAAAAGCTATATTGACAGATTGCACAAACAGTTATCTTATTCCCTTCTGTGTACCCAAAAAAAACAAATTCTGTTTTGTGCAACAAGGATATGAATTTCAATGCTTAGAAGATACAAAATTGTGGGATTGATACTATTGCCACACAAGGTTTATGTTTTTTATTCATCTAATTTTAATTTCAAGGGAGTTGAGGCTTCTGTAGAGGGGGTATTGGGAGGCTATGGTTGTGTGAATGACACAGATGTGAAGGAAAGTGAGGCATTTCTAAAGATGCTTTTGCCCTTGCGGTTTGGAAAAGAAAAACGGCATCTTGTTGCTCTTGGTGAGACGTCAATTTCTGATACTGTTTCACAAAAATCTAATTTTATACAAATAGTATGATTTGAGATCAAACAATTACCTCCCACTTTGCCCTCGATTAAACTTCTGTTATATGCTCATAATCTTTAATAGGAGTCCAATTTATAGTACAAATTATTTTAATCTAACCTCAATTGGCTTATAATTGCCCATATAAATGCTAAACAGGCCCACAAAAATACAACTGAAGCAGTAAAGATTAAAGAGTGAGAATCTTTTTTTTTTTAATTTCCAGAACAGCCTGGCACAGACACTTATCTGCTTTATATGTATTCATGCTAATATTTTCGAAGGTTAAGGTCATAATAAATTATAATAGTAATACTTATACTTTTGAATAATTTGATAGATTGTGGAGCTGGAATAGGCCGGGTTTCGAAGAACCTTCTACTCAGGCATTTCAACGAGGTAAAATACAGTACTAATTTTTTCTCATTCTGGCATAAGTTGTTCTGAGCACTTTTGAAGAATCAAGTTGTAGAGTGGCATATAAAAATTTATAATCTGTCACTCACCAGGTTGATCTTGTTGAACCAGTATCACACTTTTTAGAGACAGCGCGTGAAAACTTATCTCCTAGCAATATAATGCAAGAAGACGATACAAACAAGGCTGCAAACTTTTATTGTGTGCCTCTTCAGGTTCTGAATTTCTTCATTGATATTGATTTTACTTGCTTTTCTTTTAACGTAATGATTTTGAACATTTCAACTAAATGAATTCACATAAGTGTGTGCTTCACTTCGTGAAGCTAAACATTTTCAATTTTTCATGTATTTATGAATGTCAACTTTGGTATGCTAGGATTTCACTCCTGAACCAGGAAGGTATGATGTGATCTGGGTGCAATGGTGCATAGGTCATCTCCCAGATGAAGACTTTATCTCCTTTTTCAACCGTGCCAAGGTATCTTTTTGTTTTGAGGAGAGGCAATGCAGTCTATAATCAGGAGTGTTGCTTCTAACTCAATATTTCTGTTGGTGGGTTGTATCTGCAGGCTGGACTTAAAACAAATGGATTTTTTATTCTTAAAGAGAACACCACCAGAGGAGGAGGTTAGTTCACAGAAGCCAAATTCTTTGCTGTTTTACTGCATTTTGTCCCTTGCAATATTTTTATGCCCTGTTTCTTGAAGCATAGTTAACTAAATTTGGGTTGACTGAGCTTAAATATAAAAAATCATGTATATAATGGCATAATATAGGGTGTGATTGGTGAACATCAGGGCTATTGAGGCTTAATCACCCTTGTGAGGGTTGACAGACAGTTATGACATAAGACAAAAATGAATACAACTTTGAGAGCACAAATTAACATACAATTTTTATCTTATGCAGGCTTTGTACTAGATAAGGATGATCAAAGCATCACTCGATCTGACACTTACTTTAGAGAACTTTTTGAGCGATGTGGCCTTTATGTACACAGTGCAAGGGTTAGTACTTAGAGATCCTCTAATATTTCACCGAAGCAGAAAAAATATTTCTTGGCTCCAGTTTAAAACACAGAACATATGAATTATCCCTTAATGAGTAATATATTTTGTCCTTCTAAATAACTGTTGAATCACCTTCAGTACCCTGGTAATCCCTAAAAACATTAAGAATTGTGTTTCTAGAAAACGAGATATATCATATGTCGTCTAAAAGGTGTGAATATTATTAACCTTTTGTCCTTGTCAATTCTGTTATTCTCAAAGTGGCAGCTAAATCAGAATGAATTTTTCTTCCCTTAAGTTTTCTGGAGATGTATGTTTATGTACAGTGAGAATTTTTATTTGAAGCTTTATGAGACTGTTCACTTTAGAATCTCATGCAGCACATTTCCAGGTTTCAATGAATGCACCCCAATTAAATCTAGAATTGCAAACAAATAGTTTTTCTATGCATTTACACTTAGGATATTTACAGGATCAAAAGGAACTGCCAAAGGAGCTATTTCCTGTGAAGATGTATTGTCTGGTAACTGAGAAACCCCGGAAAGGAGTAAATACTGCGAGAAAAAGGAAGCACGGTAACAGACCAGCTATTATCAAGTCTTGACAGAAAAAAGAAAGTGTAGACTTGTAGTGTATCATTCTTTGCAGCTAAAATGAAGTTATGTATTACCAGTATCTTATTATTTATCTTTTTGGGAGCTTCAATTATTTAAAAATTTGTACCGGATGTTCTTTTAGGTAGTGATAATGTGGTAACGGATACCACTTACCTGTGCTCAATCAATCATGTTATTTGGAGATTCGAGATTGATACACACGATTCATGATTATTAGTTTATTCAAGATAAGGAATTAACCGATGTTCATTGTTGGAATGTATCATGATCATATATCGTGGATCAGGCTTGAGACTTACCTTTAAATACAAATGCCATAATGAGCTTTATTATGTGGTTGATATATTGAAACTTATCTGTCATATGTCGCTATTTGTCAACAGTGGACACAACGAATACCAACATTTTCAATTACTGTTAAAAAAATTGAAATCAATTTCACGACATCATTGCCTACGATGAAAGATTTCATATTTCTATGCGTTTATCTAATTATTTTTTTATTTTCAGTTCTGAATTTCGTTACTAGCCAATTACATTTGAATAAAAGAAAGAGAAACAAATCGCCTTGTCAGATGTGGGCCAAGTTTCCTTATTAGTTATTACGCTTTATTTCAGTTTTGTGCTCAATTTTTTTCTTGGACTAAGATTCTTACCTCCTTTTTATTGTCAACTGGGCTTAAAAGAATTGACTAATATTTAATTTTCTTATGAGCTCCGCTGGGCTTGGGTCCCCTTATTCGAGTTAGATTCAATCATTCAATCCTTACTGGAAACACCTAGGACTGGGTCATAGATTAACTAATCCCAACCGTATTAATTTGACTTAGTTTGCAATTAAATTTACAATCATATTTTTCCGAAAAGAAAAAACCGAAGTGCCCTTGTTATCCCTTAATTAGCTGCTAAATTCCAATTAAATCCGCCGCTTGTCAAAAATCTTAACATTTATCAAACTCATTTAGTTGTCAAATCGATCTGCAAATTATATTAAAACAGAATGAGAAATCAGCATTCCTAATATAGCTGTTTAAATGCTTTTAAAAATTATTTAGTAAAACTTCTGGATTCATACAAAGAGCATATATCAAATATTTTACTACTTGATGTGACCAACTTGCACTGCATATTTTTTTCTTGCTTAAACAATTTCATTTTTTTTTTCTGAACTCCCCTAATACATGTACTTTGCATAAATTTTAATCATCAGGAACAGTATTTCTTTTTTTTTGTGACAAAGCGTAGTTAATTGTTGTCAGTATTTATAAATGAAATAAAGAATCCCTCCTTGTACTTGAGCAAGTTTTTTAATTCCTTTTCCTTACAGAAAACGTACTATAAAACAATTAACAAGAAGCAATTTCATCTACCGCCACCGGTGCCCCCACCAACTGAGACGAGATTCCTCATGTTCTTTTTTTTCCTTTTGAATAAAATCCCTCGTGGTTACCTTACTCCCCGCCGCACAACCAGCAAAATCACATATCGTCTCAAAAATCGCTATTATTTAATTAAAAAAGCTTAACAAGAAATTTATTATTTCTCTAAAATATATTTTCCAAAAATAAATTATAAAAGAGGTTGACGTCCCTTTTCTGTTAAATTTAATTATACTGAGCTGTTTTGATATGGTGTATTCTAATTTTTATTTGCTAAAATTAATGAAAATGGTAAACATCATTAATTTCTTTCTCTTTACTTAAACATGGATGGATAATTAGGGCTGTCAAAGAAAAGTCGTAGCTCGCTTTAGATTGATTCAGTCTTAGATTAAGCTCAATTCATTTGATTAGACTTTTGACTAACTCGAATTTGACTTCGATAAAATTATTTTAGTTGGCTCGTTCGAGTTCTACTCTAAATAACTCGATATGTATATTATATTTATCTGATTTATGGTATCGAATATTTAACTGATATATAATATATATTCGCAAATTCTACGATGGATTAAACTTCATCACCGGACTCAAAATTCATATGTTCATTTAAAATTATACATGAATATCATTGATCAAGATTTAAGAATGGTTCAAAATTTCAATCCACCACAAAATTACTCATATATATATATATATATATATATATATATATATATATATATATATATATATATATATATATATATATATATATAGTGGATGGTGTATGGATCGTCTCCCGTACACCAGAGTCGTTTATGAAATCCAAAAATTAAACAGTCGATCCGAACCGTTCAAATTATTCTCCATATTGAAAAACGCGTGAAAAAAATTTGAAAATATCATAATATATAGCAAAAAAATTCGAAAAAATATAAAATTTGGTCTCCGAGAAGTTTTCAATATGGAGAACAAGTTGAACGGTTCGGATCGACCGTTTGATTTTTTGATTTCAAAAACGACTCTGGTGTACGAGAACGATCCGTACACCAGAGTGTATTTTATCACCCCTATATATATATATATATATATATATATATATATATATATATATATATAGAGGTGGGCTAAAGTGCCATAGATGGCAATGCCATAGATGTCTTTTTTGAGACATTTTTTTTAAGATCCAAAATTCAATCGGTCAATCCAAACCGTTCAAATTGATCAGCATATTGAAATACCATTGGAGACCAAATTTTACATTTTTTTTGATTTTTTTTTGTATTTATTTTGATATGTTCAAATTGGAGGGTCTGAAATACTCTAATTATAACATTTTTAAAAAATATCATAATAAATAGCAAAAAATTCGAAAAAATGTAAAATTTGGTCTCTAAGAATATTTTAATGTGGTGAATTACTTGAATGGTTCAAATTGAGCATTTGAATTTTGGATCTCGAAAAACGACTCTATGGCACGGGACCCTCTGTGCCATCTATGGCACATTAGCCATCCTCTATATATATATATATATATATATATATATATATATATATATATATATATATATATATATATACATTTGTCAATTATAAAATCAAGAAATATCAGTAAGTAAATATTTAATAATATAGAAAATTATTAATGAATTTGCACTTTATTTATTCTAATTAAGTATATTTATTTTTGTAAATGGTACTTTATCATCATTATTTTATGCTTTCATCATCGTCATCAATTCATTATTATTATCGTAGGGAGTCGCGAACAGCTTTATTCATAAGCTTATAAAAAAATTTTAATTTAAAAAAAAAGTAGTACAACACATTCGTATTTTGAAAATAACTAGCTATCTCATCGCGCTTCGCGCGATGTAAGTTTAATATGCATCGATTACACTGTCCAAGTTATAAATTTTTTTTTTAAGGAAGAGCCAAATATGTCATAAAATAGTTGTGCTAATATGGAAATCGTTCAATACCGCCATGAAAAAGTGGTCCAAACAGGAGACTGTTCGGCCTGTGATATTTGTTTCTTTCTTTTGTGAGATATAGAGATCTTTCTTTCCATTTTTTTTTGAAGAGTCACGAGGGGTATAGTTCATGCGGTACAGTTAATCAAATGCACACTGCATGTATTCTGATTGAGGCTGAGCAGAGTTATATATATTAGGGAGGCAGCAGAGGTCTGTATGTTTTATCTATTATGGTAGCTTAATCTACAGAGAAATGTTGGCAGTTCTGTGTTGAGAAAGAAGTGTATGCCCTTCGAGAACAAAATGTTAAATGCTATTAAGGTGTGTACTGCTAGCTTATAGATAGAATTTGTCATTTTGTTCTCGAAGCAACTATATGTGTACACGCTGGAGTTATTTTGTGTCTCTCACTCCTGGATCTATGAATCCTCCAGTATAAAAGAAAAAAGTGTAAATGGGTGGAGTTGCAAGCGCATAAGAGCATTTTCTTAGAACGATAGATATTCATATATGGATAATGTCATGTTCGCAAAAAGGTAATGTTTTCTTACATGAAGAAGGCTATTACAGAGTTTCAACTGTTTGCAGCAGTGGGGACGATACTCGTATACTGCTATGATGTGATGCAATTGAAGGCTGTAATGGCACCCAAAAGTAAGGAAAGCATATGTAATGGTACATTAATAAGCATGTTTTTTTTTATCTTACTAATAGAGGACAGAGCAGATATACTGCACAAAGTCCTGGTTTTTTAAGGACCACAAAATAGAAGATCGCAAGATAGTCAATCTTGTTGTCGTGCTAATCTCCTTACATATTATACGGGTCTTCTTCCAGATGAGAGTATTTTAATGGAGATGGTTGAAATTGATTCGCAAGGTAACGATGTGTCAGTTATGCCTGTATTTAAATGCACTGGAAAGTAAATGTTGTTGTTCTATAGAGTACCTCGATTGAGTCGTGTCAGTGGCAGATATATCAAGGATAGGTGGCAGGGTTTTTTTGGTCGGTGGATCCATAGGTTCATGCTCTGTAGATAAATCCAGAGGTGTGTCCTAACCAGATACGCTGGCGAGATATCATGTTCAGATCATTAGCTAAATTTCCTATCTAATTTGCATTGCATAAGAAAAAAAAGCAAGCCAAAAAGTGCCGTTGTTGAGAAGCACTGACCTCTTTAGACTGGTTGTTTCTGTGTCAGAGAAGAGCCTTTTCTTGGCACCAGTAGAGGCTGTACGTTGTTGTTACTGATGAGAAGGGTGTTTCCTGCATAGGAAGAGCAGTTTTTGTGAGGCGATGTGTATTCACTGAAACAACTTTTCTTTTCATTTTATTTACAAAGTAATGTTGTTTGTGTGATAGTTATTGCAACAAAGTAAGTGCAGGATAGGAAGATGATATAATAAAAAGAACCCTTTTTTATCTGGAGATGGGTATTGCTCGATTGAAACTGGTGCGACAGTTTGCAATGCTGGAGGGGGCGTAGACGGCTGCGGTGAGGTTGTTGTCTGAAATGAGATGATCTCATGTGGGATAGTTTCACTGTCGAAAAAAATATTATGTTAGGAATCTTATCTGGCATGCAGAGCTATTTAAATAGGGTGAGCATTCATTGATGGCATGTGTAAATAGAAAGGACTAATAAGAGCAAAGAACAAATGCCAAGAGAAGCGGCACACATAGATATCCATAAAGGGTACAAAACTCACAAATCACAGCAAGATAGAACACAATAGAAGATAAGACAAAGAGAATACCTGATAAGCAGCGAAGAACCGAGCAAAGAAAAAGCAGCACCAGAACACCGAAAGCAGAAGACCTGCAAAATAGAATGCAAAAGAGCACCAGGAGAACAGAAGAGCGAAAAAATGTACCGCATCAAACAAAGATTTTTCACATTAATAATCTTAACAGGATCTTGTTTGCCAAATGCACACAATCTGTGATGGGCACCTCTTTTAACAGGAAAAGGAAAAAAAAACAAAAGAGGTCTAGAGTACAGGAAGAACCAATTTTTTTAATTGATCAAGGCAGCACCAATTTTTTTAGAGTGCACCTCTTTTAACCGACCAAGCCAGCACCAATTTTTTCCTGGCAAGGAACAACCCCCGGCACACAGTTTTTGCAGAAAAGAAGAAGAACATAGCAGTAACCCCTATAAATGGCAAACGAAAACTAAAATAGAAGAGAAGAAAGACATACCGAGAGAAAGAATGACCCACCAGCAAGGAGCACAAAAAAACCTAGAGGGGAAAAATGGCCGATTGTGAGTTCAGACGTCAATGAGAACAATCAAAGAACAAAAATAAAGGGAAAAAATTGACTGCCAGCAAGAAAGATAGAGGCAACAACGCAGAGGAACAGAAGAAACAAAAAATCAGAAGGTAAGAGTACCTGACAGTAAGAACGTAGAAGGGAAAGGCAGAGAAGAAGAAGAGCGAAGAAAGAGAGAGGGAGAGCAAGGCAACTTTTTCGGAGCAGAAACAGTGCGGAGAAGGTCCTCGAGAATTCATAGGGGCTAAGCAGCCGTACGACGCTGAATGACCGGAAGGTACAGAAGGGGCGTGGGCGGAGGGAAAAAAGAGGCGACGCGGATCGCCTGCGCCAAAGAAAGAGAAAGCGGAGACGGAAGAACGACACGCATCAGCGAAAAGAGAGAATAAGATAGCCAACACACGGAACACCACAGAGAAGGAACGGCAACAGAAAATCAACAGAACACGGAGCAAATAACCAAGTCCAAAGAAGCGTAGATCAACGGAGGAGATGCGCCCAGACAGCCAGCAAGAAAAATGAAGGGTCCAGATAATTGAACAGTAAGAAGCTGACTTGAAATTGAAGTATTTAAGATTTGCAGGCCGCATGTTGTACCTT
This sequence comes from Rhynchospora pubera, assembly GCA_028095005.1. NCBI lineage: Eukaryota > Viridiplantae > Streptophyta > Magnoliopsida > Poales > Cyperaceae > Rhynchospora > Rhynchospora pubera. The sequence goes on along the minus strand of CM051460.1, from coordinate 320,230,825 downwards.
TTAGAATATAAATTTACTCATCTAGATAAACATAATGTATTCAACATTTTTAGAAAAAATACTAGTGTACAATATATTTGGCGGATGAGTCCGTCCAATATGATCTTTCTAACGATTCAAATTTCAAAAAACCGATCCAAGCTGTTCAATATTGTTCTCCATATTGAAAACTTATAAGAAATCATTTTTTTTACAATTTTTTTAGAAAAATTCATGATATAAAAATTATGGATCATCCAATAATAGCGATTTTTCTAAAATACCAGAAAAATAGTAAAAAAATTCGGAAAAAATATTAAAAATGATTTATTATAAGTTTTCCAATATGGAGAACATAATGAATTGTTCAGATCGATCATTCGAAATTTAAAATATGAAAACGATCATATTGGACGAATCTAATCCGTTCAATATATTAGACTCAAGCATTTATCATATTTTTATTATAAAATTATATTTCTATAATTTTCTAAGAAATATATTTCAGTTATTTACGATTATCCTTAATCAGCAAAAAACTTCACATCATGATCAAAGGATTCGAGCGTCTCCTCCTGACTTTTAAAGGTTATAGCATGGTTCAACGTCCTTCAAAAGAATCGAAAAGTTGCATCCCATTCGTTCATCCGATATTTTTGTCAGTTTTGACTTTTGAAGTTCACAAATAGTCTATTTGGACTTTTTTTTGTTTGTTTTTGTTGTTTTTTTTTTAATTTAAGTTTTGCTGGGCTTCATGTATATATACAGCTACCCCAAACATTTATCATGTATACAGCATTACAGCTTCATGGTATAAGATAGACTGTTCTATAAATTAGTTCTCCTTCTCTCTCCTCTTTCCTTTAATTAGTTAGGTAAAACCAATTCTCCAATTCCCTTATCCTTTTCTAGAGTGCTGCCTGCCTTAGATACTAGTCGATCGGACACGGGACACCGAAGCAGTCATATGGAAAGAAGTGCAAGCTTTCATTTAAAGTACAACGGAAGAAGAAAATTAATGTCTCAAGTACAAAATATATGGACATGATTGTCCCATGGACTGAGCATGGTTATTGATCATTATAAATTGTATTAAAAAAATTACCGAGGCTAGTTAATGGCAATCACTTAAGAAAATACTTTCGCTTGCTACACTCCATCACTGCTCACTAAGTGCCAATTGTTCCATTGCTAATTTAATTTATTATGCAAAAAAGGAAAAAAATCTGATGATCCACCAAATAAGTATGTGCCTTTTAGGAACTTCCAAAAGATATCGATTGATATACTCGTGGTTACAACTTTTAAAACTTTTGAGGCAAAGGCATAGAATAGGAAGTGGTTAATCTTGGTCATAAGACATTTTGTATGTTTGGCTATTTTGTTTTTTCCTCCTATTTCCCTTTCTTGTTTTCCACTGCTGGATGTAAATCTCAAATTTTCTTTAATAAAATTTCATCTATTGAATATTAGCATCCGGTCTTAAAAAACTAATTAAAATCTAACCTGGGAACCTGGCACATAATGTAATTGCGTCTCAATTTTTCCCAAAAAAGAAAACACCTTTTTCAGACCTTAAATCACATTTTTCTGTTTCTCCAACCCTAAATTACATTGCTCTTCATCATCTATTTTCATCTCGATCAAAGTATTAAGTATCTATCTTTCAGAGAAAAGAAGTTCATTTGAATTTTATTTCGTAGCATCGACCTTTTGTCTTACCTGAACATATTTTTGCATGATAATGTTTTCGTTATAAATGAAATTATGTTATATTAGATTACATATTATTCATTGAATATTATTATTACATATTTTCTACGAAGAATTAACTTTATCTATGTTAGGTTCAGTTGAATTATATTTCATTTTTGTTTCGAAATCTGTTAATAAGTACTATTTAATTTTAATAAAATTTGCGAAATTCAATGAATTCCATCCAACGAAACAATATAGGCTGGATTGATATATAATTATTAGACATTAGTCTGACTATTTATCATCCCCGATATTCATCATCTCTATCATCCCAATCAGTAATTAAACGCGTTTTTTATTTCTGGAAATCCTTATCCCGCATATTCCCTCCCTCTCGCGTACGTTGTCCCCCCTCCCCCCTCTCTCTGTCGCTCTGTTTCCCTCCCTCCCGCGTCCCCCCTCCCCCTCCCGAGCACTTCATAACCGTTGAAATTAATATACATAAATGTTGAAGTTAATATCATAATTGTTGAAATTAATATATATAACCGTTGAAGTTAATATCATAATTGTTGAAGTTAATATATACAATTATTGAAGTTATATATTATCGTAACTGTTGAAGTTAATATATATATATGTAACTATAACAGTTATATATATTAACTTCAACAATTACGATATTACCTTCAACATTTAAATATATTAACTTCAACAGTTATGAAGTGTGTAGGAGGGGAAGGGAAGGGTGGGGGGGACAACGTACGTGGGAGGGAGGAGGGGAGAAGGGGGGGGGGGGGGACAGCGTACGTGGGAGGGAGGAGGGGGAGGGGGAGGGGTTAGTTGCTGCGTATTTCAACATTTAATTTCGTAACTGCAATTACGTACGCGTATGCTGGATAACGCGGGGATGATAGAGATGATAGAATCTTAAGGATGGTCCTAAATTATTCCGTATTATAATTAGATTGAAAATCAAATATACCATATCAACCCGATCTATCTATATATAATCCTATTAAATAAATTATTATTTGTCACTTAGTGGATCCGTTTGATGTGTGGTATATAAAAATAAAATAATCAGAAAAAAAAATGATAAAAACGGTGTTTTTCTTTCTTGTGTTTTCTGACAAAATTTTAGAGAAAACATTGTGCAGTAAATATAATACGTTTATCATTCTGACAAATTAAATAGTATTGTTCCCAGAGATAATCACTAATCCACTCTTCTCTCTTATTTTTTCCCCCAATTAGTACATCAAACGGCCCGAGTGCAACCTAATACAGTAAACTTCCATACACTCGATACAAAGTTGCAAACCGTTGCGGCCGGTTGCACTCAACAAAATTTTGTTGCCCATTGTGGGTACTCTAAGCAAAAGAAATTTAGGGAAAAGAGCATTGAACACTTACTTCTAAGCTTTGTTTTAATTGTAAAACAATATTTACTACGTGATGCGCCAAGTCCATTTCTTTTCTCGGTTCTCACTATTAGTATCCTTGTTCCATACTACCATTCTTCTTCGATCTCGGTCCTGAACTCTCTCTTTCTTTCTCTCTCTCTCTCTCTCTCCCCCCTCTTTGGATCTTTTACCCCTCTGCAAACCGAGAAGTAATAAACAGTGTCACTTTAAGTGCGCCTCTTGATACCTTAATTATTTCCGGAGCATGTTTGGACTTTGGAGTGAAAATATTACATCCAGCTAGCATGGGGATTGGCACGTATATATTGGTACATTAAATTCTTCTTTTATGATGACTTTATATAATCCGTCTCATTTTCTTGTAGATTTTGATGAACTGTGCAATACATTTAGTTTGGGATAGGCAAAAATAGAAGAGAGCTTCCTTCAGCCCACTCATGGATGTACAGGGTTGAATTAGCTGCCGACTCATTCATCCATTTGCTAAGCAACCTTAGAGGCTCAATTAATCATAAATTTAAGAAGAATTTTTGTGCTTGGTAGATGTATGAATGATGCGGGAGCTAAAACTTCGATCTAATATCCTCTATGCTTGGACTGAAGGGAGCTCCTTTCTATACTTTCTTTAGCATCGTTATATATTTAGCCATTTTTTAGCATATTATTTCCGACGAAATACTATCTTATGTTTCTGCTTTCTTTTTAATTAAGTGGGAAATTAAGTTTATTAATTCTATAATATTTGTATTTGTATAACAATAATTAATTGGAAATTATGATACTTGGAATTTTAATTAGTTGCACGCAAAAACTAACAAGAATATATATATAGAGGATGGCTAATGTGCCATCGATGGCACGAAGGGTCTCGTGCCATCAAGTCATTTTTCGAGATCCAAAATTTAAATGGTTAATTCAAGCCGTTTAAGTTGTTCTCCATATTGAAAAAATTTTATATTTTTTCGAATTTTTTTGCTATTTATTATGATACTTTTAAAAACATTATGATTAGAATATTTCAGGTCCTCCAATTTGAAAATATCATAATAAATAGCAAAAAATTTTGAAAAAATGTAAAATTTGGTCTCCAAGAGTATTTCAATATTGTGATCAATTTGAATGGTTTGGATCGACCATTTGAATTTTGAAACTTGAAAAACTAGTCGATAGAAAATTGATGGCACGTGCCATCGATGGCGCGTTAGCCATCCTCTATATATATATATATATATATATATATATATATATATAATCAATTAATGGATTTTATGATTTATAATCATTGTTTTATTGATTTTACTATTTAATTAATTTTAAGTATTGAAATTTTTAAGAATAGAAGTTGCGGCTTTTTGTGACGCCAAAAATTTATGACATTGAAATCCTCCACTTAAATGAATTTGACGATTATAAAGGTTTGTGTTCTATGATATATATGTGCTATGTTCATTTTCTGTTAATTATCAGTATTTGAACGTCGACATTTGTTTGAACGTTGCATTACTGTCCGTTTTGTATGAATTTATATGAAATTAAAGGCATGTATTGACAAATTTCAAACAAATAACGTATATATTGGTACATACAGTAGTCTTCTCATATACGCTATGTTCATTTTTGTGTTGATTATCATTTATCAGTGCATAGCGTCCTTAATTATCATGTCAAAGGTCTGTGTGCAATTTGAAGGCAATTTTGTCGCCGGTCAAAAACAATTGAACTTTTTATTTATATATAATATATCAAGTTTGACAAAATATAGAGAGATAACGAGGAAGAGACAAACTTCTTTTAATTCAAACTTTCATATTATTTTCTCTCATGCATAAAACAAAGTTACATGGGACTCTTTTATAGCCATACAACCACATTCTAATGCTAGACTTAACAAATATAGCACTACTAAATATAATAATCATATTTGCTAATTTCCTAAAATAATTAGATTAATTATGACTCATGCTAGAATAAATTTCCTAAAATAGGCGCTGCAGTTTTTTTGAGTTTAATTTTCAACAAAATTCGATTCAAAAGTATTGGAAAAAAGTGTATAGGTTCTTGTTCCAAAAGACTGTTTGCTAGGCAAACGGATCTCTTTGATGAAATTCAAATAAACCGTTTGAATTCACAGGATCGGTTGACGAAAATCTAAATACCTGATAGATCGGTTCAGAATTCTCCATATATATACTACTTTCCAAAAATCATCCTTTCTCTCTGGAAAATTATCTTTTGAGTGCACCATTACAAAGAGAGTAGATATAGGTTTGAGACGCAGCAAACCATCTGATTGTATGGAATATTCGAAATACACACGTACAAGCCGACCAGATTTTGGAATCATGAATAGTTACGCTAAACTCTAACATGAGATTGTAGTGTACCAACTGAGAGAAAAAGGAAAAGACAGTCTCAGCAAATACATTGTGATTGATGGCTAACGGTTCAACCTATATATGATTTAAGTATGATATGTTCAATCCTTCCACAATGGTACATCTAATCCTTGTTAGATTTACATCAGTGGTACACCCTACTAATTCCTTCAAAAAAACACATCTGAAGTATTAAGAAACATATTTACAATTGCATGTATTTCTTTTATATATAATCGTCGAACTAGTTTTAATGATTAATTATCAAATATCAGCTCTTAATTTGGTGGCAAAGAGCAATATATGCACCTTGAGAATTTTCATAAATATTTAATTTAAAAATAAATTGGGTGGCTTAGACCCAATTTATCTTAAAAAAATTTATCAAATAATAGTTCATTTTTCAATCACACGTACGAATCATTTTTAACATATTATATATGAATTTAACTTTCCATCTTTTTTGTTTTCTCTGAAATCCCTTATAATTTTCTGTTCCAAAATTTACTTTCTATTCGCACAATTAGTTAACAATTACTGCATCGCATGCATTATCATTTCATTTGCACCTCAAGTTGAAATAGTCAACCAAGTTTACATCAGATCGATTTCCTTCGTTGACAGCCACTTTCAAATTTATCTAAAAAAAAAAAGTTACATCTGATTCCTCTCAGCTGGCCTGGCCACTAGATCGTGCATTTTTGCGGTTATATATATAGACATTTGGAATTATACATATTAATATTATAAATAGGTTCAATTAGCCTCATGTTAGTTGGTAAAGCTATGAAATACTTAGTGTACTTACTAATATCTAATGCACGATCGGGCTAATTAGTAACGGAAATCGAACAAAATAATGCATAACGCTAAGCATGTGTGATGTGTCTGATGGAAACCCTTGGGCAGAATATTATATGGCCTCTCCCACATTGGTTCAAGTTCCAAGAGCAAAGCATCCTTTCTCAGATCGGCCAACTTAATAAGGCGTGTTCATTAATTAATTAGATCGCATCTCTGTACGAGCTTTTTTTCCCCTGCAATTTGTAATTAGGAGTTACATAAATTTTTTTTTTTAAATTAAATAGCGCAGATGAACAATATTCTATATAAAAACACGTACGTGTAGCTGACTGAAAATCTACGACATTTTTTGTTATTAGTATTTTTATTTATGTTTAGTGCCAATCCAATAAGCGCGATACCGGTAACTTTTCTAAAACTTATTATTTAATTATTTTCTGCCAGTATCTGTTGAGAAAGAAAAAAAATGAGGGATGAAATCGTAAGTGAAGAAATTAAAGAAAAGAAAAGAAAAGAGAGTATCATACAGTTACAGTGTATCTTCATTAGCAATTTCAACGTTAACGACATTATTAGGAACCCTTCCTATAAATATCATTGAACATCATCAACAGAAAATACTTAATTAGAGAAATAAATACCAATACTTTCATAATTATTTCTTGAAATAACATACAAACACACGTCGTCGTACGTACTCATAAGTCATAACTTTATAGTATCCCGTATTAGAAAGTTTCTTGAAATTCGTTATTACACTTAGCTAATGAATTTAAACTGCCTCGCTGTCTCATAAATCATAATTAACAACATATTTGACACTAATATTTTCAGCATGAATATTTACAATTAATGAGAAATATCTTATGTCTCATGAGCATGAATAATATGTTCACCACTTGTTAGGTATGTCTATAGTCTATAGTCGTATAGCAACAGTACTGTTTACCACATAATTAATTGATTTAGTCACCCAAAACATTGCCTAGAAATTATGACATATCTTTACCGCATTAGTAGATTTACCCACCCTTAATTTTAAACGATATTAAATTACGGTCGTTCTTGCAAAAAAAAAAATAAATAAATAAAATAAAATAATAATAATAATAATAATAATAATAATAATAATAATAATAATAATAAAGGCCTTTCGCAATGCATTACCACGTGGGAACGTGCGACGTAACATGAGTGGGGCCGTTTGGATCGCTTAGGAATTTGGGAAATTTGGAAAAGTTGTAATTTCTAAGAATAAATTTATGGGAATTGCTTAAGACCATTCCCTATATTTTATCATCCCCATCATCCCCTATCTCTTTCCAACATCTCATTAATAACGCGTGAATCTTTCTGTTATTTTCAAAGTGGGAGCATCTCTCCATCCGACTTCTTCCTCTCGCCTCATCAAATCTCCTATATATATATATATATATATGTATATCTATGAGAAAGTCGGCTGTCTCATTGATGAGTGAATAAAAAGAAAAAGTGAAGGCTTGAAGAGGTGGACGAATGGAGCGCATACTTTGGATGTTTCGACTAATATCTACTATAGTTATATAAGTGTTGAAGTTATATATGTAACTGTTGAAGTTAATATATATAAATGGTGAAGTTATATATGTACTGTTGAAGTTATATATGTAACTGTTAAAGTTAATATGTTATATATGTAACTGTTGAAGTTAATATATATAACTGTTGAAGTTATATTTGTAGCTGTTAAAGTTAATATGTTATATATGTAACCGTTGAATTTAATATATATAACTATTGAAGTTAATATATATAATTGTTGAACTTGGAATATTTAAATGTTGAAGGTAATATTTGAAGTGAGCATATTTAAATTGTTGAAGTTGGCATATATATTAACTTCAACAGTTACGGTATTAACTTCAACATTTAAATATGTTAACCTCAACAGTTAGAATCAATATATAGTGTGTGTGAGAGAGGGGAGGGGGAGGGGGGAGCGTACGCGGGAGGGGTGGGAGGGGGGATGAGCGTACGCGGCAGGGAGGGAAACAGAGCGATTTCCAGAAATAGAAAACGCGTAGAGTCAAAAATAGAAAAAACGCGTGGGGATGATGGGGATGATGAATATCGGGGATGATCCTTATCGCCTCCGTAAATTAATTTATTGGAAAGTATGTAATTTTGTGAAGAGTTTGGATTGTTTATAATAAATTTATGGTAGGAAGATGAAATTCTCTAAATTCCTCGGGGAATCCAAACAGGCTCAGTCATGATTTAGTTATGTTTTCCTTTGAATAATACGATTTTCCTTTTGTCTCATGTCAGGCAGGGGAAAGCAACGCCTAGGTATCAAATCAACAACAAATTCCAATTAATAAGCAAGTAAGCATTTCTTAACTTCCCCATGCAACTTCAATGTGCCGGTACATGGTACCCTTTGACAACATGTCTGGTCACCTTGCTTCCGAAGATTATTTAATTATTATTACAATTATTAATATTAATTAATTATTGATTAATAATTAATAATATTTACTTATTAAATATTATTAATTATATTATTAATACAAAATTAGTGCTAACCTCTTCATGGATGAAATCGCTAAGAGAGAGTTAGAAGGTTTGCACAAAGTTAGTACTAATCTTAGCTAACCTCAATTCATTTGGTAAGTTGAAGTTGGTTAGTTCCACAAACCTTGGGTTAGTGCTAATCTTTCATTTGCCAAACGCACCCAGTGTTTAATTTTAATAATTAGGAACATTTTCTTAAATCAGAAATGAAGTGATCAAAATTTTTGTCATAAATGCATATATAACTGTTAAAAGAAATATTTAATCAGCGTATAAATTATATTTAACTTTATTTAGCTTTATAATTAGAACATTTTTATAATTTTATTATTTGATAACGTTTTCAAAATTAATCAGTTCCAAATTAATAATTAATCATTGTATTGATTAATTATAATGATAGCTGAGGGTTAAAGATAATATTTACCAATTATTTTATAATGCTAAGTGATGCTCTTCATCCATAGTTTAATTATGTGAACATAAAAAAAATATTTAATTAAAAAATTAAATAAATGTAATTAATAATTTATTTATTTATTTTCCTTCATAACAACATACCAAACAACGTTCACCTAACCCCCTTCCAATAACTAACACAACCATTCTGCCCCACTAATCTCAAAAAATACTAACCTTATACCACTGACCCTACTCACCTTTATTTTACCAAACACATCCATTTGGTAAAATAAAAATTAGTAGGATTAGTGGTTTGTGTTTGGTAAAATAAAAATTAGTAGGATTAGTGGTGTAGATTAGTGTATACGGATTACGTGGAGAGTTTGGCTGTCTATGGTTATAATGTTATGTCACAAATGGATGTGTAATCATGCACGCGTAACAGCAATATCAAGTAAACAATAATTAAAGCATTACTATTCATATAATTTGTTTTTTTTTCTCTTTTCTATATTTTTTATACCAAATGGTCCGGATTCATATGGTTGGATTTAAAAAAAATTGCGTGCAAAACATCTGTAATGGACCGGATTCTCGGGCTATCGCCGCTCACTATGTTTGAGTGCGCAGTGCGCTCAATGCAATTATTAACTGCTAATGGTGCGATGCGACTAGTATGGTTTGGCTAGTACAGATTCTGGTACTCATCTTTCACTGTTATTTTTTTTTTTTTTTTTTTTGGTCGTTGCAAACCTCTCATATACACGTCATTTGGAAGTTGTACATATATTCCAGTGGTACTGGTAGGCAGTTAGGCACTTGTAAATATATCCTCCCCTCTTCACCTTGCATCTGTTAATTTAATTAGGGAAATTAATTAGTTTACACGCCGGAAATAATTTGGTTTCTAGCTCACTCTATACTAAACTTTTTTTTTTAATAATATCGCACTGTTCTAAATAGATTATATGAATTTCGTTACATATGCTCTGATATCCAAAAAACCCTGATGTGAAATTTGAGACAACAGTTCCATTTTTATTGGAACTCAATAGGAAATTCGACTTCAAACTCTGTAGCAGTAGGAGTGTAGGACGCTGGGCTTGTTTGCACCGCTGATTTTCTGTCTTCGTTGAGGGTCATTTACGGCTTTTATGGGCCTGGATTAAACTATAGTTTCTTTTCTTTATGAGATGGGCTTACTAATCTCCAAGCCCAATTACCCATATATCTGACACCTAATGTATTGGGCATATGGCAATGGAAGTCCAAAAAAATTAAAACTAACGTTACTGTCCATTCGAATTTCAATAATAACTGTAAAAAATTTGAAATTTTAAAAATAACGTTGTTGGATCGGCATCCGGATTGTCGAAAATGCAAACTGCTTGGATCGGAATTCCAATTGACGACCCAAGCTTGGATGAGATGGAACTCTGCCGCTGAAACATTATCAATGTCAACTTCATCTCGCCACTGAACCTAGATTATTATCTCAATCAAAACTTAAGTTAAATCTAATTATAATATATTAAGACTTTAAGGTTTAATCGCTATATGGTTTTTCCTTAACTTTAAAAAAATTTGTTGGTTTGGCAATCGCTAACTGACTCAATCGTAATCTGAATCCTGCCTAAAGTTGAGCTTAATATGTACCAGAACTGACATTCTGATTCCAAACATATGGCATAGCTTAGATGACTATTTGCATCTTATTTCACTCAACATTATTTTGGTTGCTTCAGGATGACATTATTTACGATAATTAAACAGTAGATTTTTTATGGAGCTGTTCCACAAAATTTTAAATTCAATTCTTTTAGTTATCATTTCTTTCTTTTATTGGTCAACACGGTTGAATTAAATATATAGAAACAAAGGTTAAGGGAAGTTCTATAGTTGCAGATTAAGCTCTGCACAACGTGACAATGACTGGTTTTTTTTCCATACAAAAAATGTTATTTTTATCCTCTTACTACTTGCCTAGATTATAAGAGCAAAATTTTAGTAATCTTCGACTGTATTTTCAGGGACTCCCAAGTCCCAATAGAGTTCCTCAGCGCCCACCTTGATGTGTATTTTTTTCTCTTACCTGGTGTCTTATTTGTAGGGGGCTTTAGGTAGTTTTTTTGTACGCTAGTTTTTATTTACCAGTTGGTTCAGTTTTAAGCTTTGTGGTTTACTTTTCTTTAGTTTCGTTCTTCTTTTTTTTATGTTTTTTATTTAGGGATCGTTGGTAGTGGGGTATGAAGATGTTTTAGTCAGACACCGGGTTTTTCTGATTTGTTATCGAGGGCAATTTGGATTTACTTCAGTTTTTCATTAATGAAATTATGCCTACTGGCTTTCAATAAAAAAAAAAAAGTCCCAATAGAGTGAGTAGATCAGACTGCAAATTAGAATTCTTGGAAAAACGCTCTGAGAATATATGTAAACGCTTTTATAAATTATAAATTATCATAATGCTCGTATAGTCTTCAGATATATATACCAATACATAGATTTCATAAACACGGAAAAAACCAAGCTCTACTGAAAATCAAACCCACAAAAAATTTGCTAACTTGAAACCAGATTTGCCATCAGTGCAACAAGATAGCATCAATAGGCATGAGTTAACAGCAATGGAGAAAAAGAGAGAGAAAAGAGACATGCCTAATTGAACCTCAAGGTATATTACATTAGGTTTGAATAAATCTAGCGAATACAAGATATAACACTTCAAATGCTTTTCTTTCTCAAAGAAGGCGGCAGTGTCCCAAACATAATATCCCAGAAGGAAGATGTGATTCCAAAGCCCATATTTTGAATCCGAAAATGATGGTTAAGATGGTATGTCTGAGTATATGAAGAATAAGTTAGTACTTGGGGAAATAAAATGAACCAAAAAATTAAAATTAAAATTAAAGCCATAATATTAATAATTCCTTCGAAGAAAGATAGGAAAATTTCTTTGGAACTCCAGAGGAAGGGGAGTTTTGGAATCCCAAGGAACAAATATGCAGCACTTTTGGTAATGTAGAAGATCTTGTGTTATGCAAGTTTCTAGTAGATAATATTTTGTGCCTTATCAAGGTCAACAATAAACACAAGCTTTTTTTTTCCAAAAAGTATGTAGTTTCTAGATGCAAAATCAGTCACAAGATTGACACTAGGGACCCACAAATTTGTGAAAAAAATATTGAACTAACAGCTTGCTTGATTTCACTACCTTGAGGTGCTTTGCAGGATTAGAGGAAGGTTGGCCATGGTGCAAGTAGTAGTGTGTGCAGTCGTATAACACGTAACCCAACAATCCACCTCCAAACAAGCCAGGAGTTGTAGATGGAGTGGCAAACATCTTAACCAGATTCCAGAACTGCAAATAGCATAAGCAAGCAAACAATTGGCAAAATTTCTATGGATATTCTTTTCAAGAACCCTAAAGAAGATGTTACATCAATAAAAAATTTTGGAACTGGTGGAACATTTAATTTGGACGTTCTTATTTATTAGCATATATCAATGTTTGTATAACCCCCATCAAGAAACTAAGAGTCCTTTCAAACCAAATGCCTAGAATTCCCAGGAAAAACAGGCACAATTATGAGCAAGCAGGAAAATCTTGCCATACCATTTATAGTGGATTATATTTTTATTTCGGAAAGCATAATATAGATTTAGCCATTTATATTTCAAAAAAAGGGTTTTGAGATAATTACTGGAAATAATAATATAGCAGTTGCAGCTGGAGGGAAAACAAGACGGAGTCCATCCATGGGGTGCTTATGGTGGCACCCATGTAGCAAATAGTGAGCTGTGTTTGCCCTGGAAATTTAAAGTTCATAATTCATGAAATATTCAACTCCAAACATTTTGCAATTCTCAAACAATAAAAAATTATCATTTGCATGCCACCCCGTCTTAAGCTCAAGATATATTGTGAACAGTAGATGGGAGATATATATCGCTTAGAGTTTTTCATTTAAATGATTGTACAAGAAAAGGACTATTAGGGGGTAATTTGGGCATTCGAGGGAAGAAAAGGACTATTAGAAGGCATTTGCTGAAGACTCTTTTACGGAGTAAACATGATATACAGTAGCAATAAGGAATGTAAATAACAGTGGGCATAAATGGATGAAATAAGGAAAAATTACCAGTAGCTCTCAGTCTTTATATGAAAAAGAAAACGATGAAGGGAATACTCAAGTAAAGTCCAGATAAACATCCCGAAAACAGCCATGTAGGACAGCTCTGTAATTGAGTGTCCCATTTGAAGTGACCTGGAGAAGCACCAGCACACAACCGGCAGCCATATCAATGGTACCGCGTACCACTTTGTGCGTGTTAGAAACTGAAAAAGGGAATAACTAACTGCATGTAATGTAGAAACCAAAAATTCTATTGACACTTTTAGGTGGTTGTGGATTCTGTAAATAATTTTATTCTGGATTTTGATGCCATATGGGTATGTTCACTTTCTGCTAGCTATGTGACAGTAAATTGCAGCTGGCTTGTTATTTTTCATGTTTTTTAGTGCTCTGCTTATCATAGACAGCACTTAATCCAATACTAGCAGCCCGGCATACAAAAAAAGAAAGACAAGCAGTTTGCCAAGGAACACATTTAAAAGACACGTGATATCCAACATTTTTTTTCCCTCTTTGAAATGTGATTTTTTTATTTTTTTCCCTTTTTGCAGAGCAAATATGAAACCAATCCCAAAATATTTTTAAGAATAATTAATCTTTTACCTCGATGAAGTCATTTGAAAAGAAGCGTGGTCCCTCTTTACTGACAATGGGCTGATGGACCCACTCTTGGTATCTTTCCCCTAAATGTCCCACCTAAAACAAAGTAAACTTCATTGTGAAGTTGGATCTAAATGATCAAAGAGCTTTGTTCAATTCCAATCACTACACACTCGAACGTTCTTAAACATTACATACCTATTAATACTTTAGCAATAATAATTGAAAATAGTTGCTAAGATTTCCAACAATGTACCAAAAGTGCAACCAAGTTTAATAGTTTAATTGGTTTGGAAAAACAATTGGAAAAAAACCTATAAATTTTTTTATTTGTGCATTAAAATGTGCCGCGTGGTAGTACAACAAACTCTTAACCAGGCTTAAAATTCATGCAGTAAAACTTATTTTGAGCCAATTTGAATCATATGTTTCATATTTAGAAATAAAGAAGTACTGTGCAAAAAGAAGTACAAGAAAGAAAAACAATACCTGAAAAACTAGAGGCTTGTTCAAATCAACAGTGTACTCCTGGGCCACCATTGCTGAAATTTTCAAAATTTACTTAATTATCATTATAAGAATGGTGCATGGTTGTACAAACTTGTTACCAAACCACACATAATCAACTTTAGTATGAGGTGACAGATTCATATTGCATTATAATACAATTACAATATTATTTCTTCCTATGGCAACATGACAGCTGCAGCAATTTTTTTTTTACTTCGTGATATTCAATTGTAGCAATTTATATTTATTTGTGTTACATAACAACATGGTCCCACACAATTACTCAATTTCTTACTGCCCAATGGATTCCAGAACAGTTGAACAAAGACAATGCCTGAGTCAGATTCTTCCACATGATATGTATCACGATTCAGGTAAATTTTAAATGCAAAACATAAAAAAGAATATATACAAGATGGTACAGGCAACAGCACATGCCAAACCATGTAAGTGGTACCATTAATTGCAGCTCATTAAGAGGCAAGGTACTATTTCAAATATATAGCAGGCTAGCAGCAGCCTTATATGCATGTGAAATGACATCTAAATAGATTTTTTTTACAAGTGGGGCTCCATAAAAAGAAATGCTTGGCTAAGATTAAAGGAAAGAACAAAGTAACAGACTGGAAAAATAAATTAAAAGAAAAACAAGCATGATATATTATTCGCTAACATACAAAAAGTATAATTGACTCGCCTTTTGACCCTTAAATATTTGCAAATTTTCGGGAGTTGCAAACAGATGTGCATTGACCAAGAATCTGATACTGAACTACATGCTTCATACATTTTTTCTAATGGTGAAATGCAATTTTCAGAATTTCCTATCTAAATGCTAAAAGTTTAAAAATAATGCGAAACGGCATGGCATCAATTAATCTTGGTTAAAACTCAGAGGTTCTCTAAATGGAACCCATAATTTAATAAATGTAAATGTAAACAATCTCTAGAATTGTCAGGTGCATCGCCTTTACATATTTTGTACCAATCGAGACAAAATTGAACAGGAACATACAAAAAAATAAGAAAATAGCACGAAACATCTTAAAAGGATGAAACATCTATCGTCAAATTCAAGAATATATAACCTCTAGAAGAGTGAAAACTACCATTATTCCTAAATCAAAATGTAGGTTTCCATGAACAAATCACGCGACCAAGAATGTTTGGTCTTTCACGGAGTACAAAAAGAATCGTAAATCTCAACCAACCAAAACCCAACAAAATATTTACAGCTCGAGTTGAAGTTAGAAAAAACAAACCTGAGAATGCTAATGGTTGGTTTCAACGGTCGGCTTGATTTATAGTGCCAGTGGCTGGTTGCTTCTCCGAGACTTGAACGCTCGGAGAAGAGGGAAATGAAGAGAACAAAAAGCAATGGACTAGAGAGAGGAGAAGAGGCGATGTGATGTTTTTATTTTTCTATTTTTTTCTCTGTCCATTTGTGAAATTTTTAACTTTTATTAGTTTCCGCCTATTGCTCTCCCTCTTCAGTTTCTGTCCCTAAACAGGAGCTAAAGATTCTATGTGGCGAAAGAAGTTAATATTTTCTGATGAGGAAAGAGATGCTCTCATTTATCAATTATCATGATGAGCCTATTTTAGTATTATTATAATTTATTCCATCCATTGGCAATAATAAAATTTAGAAATACTTTTATTTCAATATTATATGGTTTAATTATGCCATAAAATTTACAAAAATATTTTAATTTATATGGTTGTTGTCTAATTCTTTTTAAAGTAATTCATATTTTACGTCCCTTGAAATCATCAAACTTCACTTGAGAGTTGAGAATTATTTGAATGATGAGATAATATAAAAAAGGATATATTTATATCAATCGAGCAATTGATAATTTTTTTACTTGGCTAGATAGATAAATGAAATTTGAAGAACTTCTACCGAGTAAGTTTAACTTGAGTCATAGGTGAAAGCATATTTCTGTCCCAAAAAAACTTGCCCCTTGTTAGTTTGTCTTGCAGATGATTACATTTACGGCTGCATAGTCCATGATGCAGAAAACTCTTGTCCTAGTCCAGTTATGGCCATGCTGGCATGCTGGCCAATTAGCCATGTCATGAAACAGGCAGTCTCTAATACAGAACTGGAAAATTCTGCAAATTATTTTAATTTAAGGGGGTGCCAGATTGCAAAAATAATTATTTAATAAATTAAATTATGATTTTTTTTAAATGTTGGACGTAAGAAATTCCGACCCATATTGTATTCTGATTTTACGTTTAAAAAAGAAAATGAAAACACAGAAAAACCAATGGCACTGATTTAACGGAATTACATACTATCATCGTCTCCTCATCATTATCTCTATCATCGTCTCGTATTTTTTTATTTTTTTTTGGGAATAAGCAACATCCTCTTTATCGCCCCTTTTTATTTATGTATGCAATCCACGTTCAGTACCTCCCATCCAGCAGTAACTTACCCCATTTAGTACTTACTCATCCCTCCAACGCTAATTGTCATATATTTGTGACACTAACTATTCTCATAACTATCCTAACTGTCCTACAAAATAATATTAATTGTTCTAATTTAAGATACTAATTGTCTTGTAAAAAATGTCCATTGTTTTTGAAAAAAAAAAGTTTGACGTGAGACAAAAGTTAATTGTCTTGTTTGTATTGTCCTAGGAAAAAAAATTTAATTGTCATAGTTTTCTAGACAGTTAGTATTATTTTCAAGGATAATTAACTTTTTTTCAGGATAATTATTATTCATGGTTCTAATTGTCTCGCTTTTGTTTTGGAAAAAAAATATTCGTCCTGAAAAAAAAAAGAGGTGGGGAGATGGAGGAAACATAGGTGTTAAAAATTCAGAGGCTAAATGGATGAGCAACAAAAAAATAAATAAATAGTTAGCTCTCAATTAATCATATTCTGAAAATAGAAAACAGAAAATTTGTTTTTCTAGGGAATGTCGAGGATAACTATTTCTGACGATGATTATCGTCACGCGCGGATTCAAAGTCCTTATGATAGCTGAAACTTGAAAAATCCAGCCTTTTTTTAAGGTCACAAATTCAGAATTTCGGAGTACAACTCTTGTAATGTTTGAATTCAATTTTTATTATTTAGTAAAAAATATATTTCTTCAATTGTGTCTAGGAGTCGTTTGGATGGGTTGGAAATTGAGGGAATTTCCAATTCCTAGCCATAAATTTATTATAAACAATCCAAATTTTTCACAAAGTTACACACTTTCCAATAAATTTATGTCTAGGAATAGACTATTCTCCCAATTCCCAACCCATCCAAACGACCCCTAAAGAAAAAAATATTTCATCATATTGGAATCTTTTAAATTTTATAATTTTAAATTTATTAATTGTTTGTTTAACATTCAACTTGAATTTTTGCTAAACTGAAATTTTATATTCATCAAATTAAAAATATTCAAACATGTGACTGTTGACTATTCATCTCTGCTTCGAGATTCACGCCACCACCACCATCAAGTGGTCAGTGGATATGCCGCACGGAATGTACTCCCGCCAGCCTGGATCATAGTGTACGACAGCAGATTGATTGCCCTGGCTCCGTTTGGATAGGTGTAGGAAGAATATTGAGAAGTGCGTAACTTTGTGAAGAGTTTGGATTGTTTATAATTTTTTTTCTTCTTCCTTTTTCTTCTTCTTTCTTCCAACGATCCAAACGCACCCCCTGATCTCAATTAGTTCATAAAAATATCTCCTCATCTCACCAGTGGACGGTTCTGATTGGTGTAGGCTTCCTAGTTTCCTAAATTAGAATATGTAATATAGGTGCAGTATTCACTATTCAATCCAAAAATCGATAAAGCAGATTTGCTCAATTTGACTATTTGTTAGCCAACAACAGGATAGCTCTAGAATCTCTAATTTTCTAATGCGGCTCCCACAGATTACTCGCCTTCAATAAACAATACATAAAATGCATTTATTGAACAAACATTGTCTTATGGTTATAGATGTTTAATATAGTTTTCTTTTCTAGGAATGCATATGGCATGTTGGTTAGTAAAAACTTTGTTTGTCTTATATTACTATTTTTACACATTACAACCACGTACACTACGAAATTATATGTATGCTGTTGAACTTCACTAAAAGAGTGCAAAACGGAATTAATTTATAAATTACAACCACACTGAAAGCGTTGCAAATGGAATTAATTAAATTTATACTTAACACGAATGCAATGTGTATTCCTAGAAAGTAAACTATAATTTTTCATTGTGAAATCTCACTTATTTTCCTCTTTGATTAACTTTCCTTTTGTTGAACCTCATTCGAAATTCTAATTCGGTGGTATTCACATTATTTTCAAAATTGTCATTTCAAATGATGTTGTCTGAAAATATTTATACTGTCAGTTTATAATTTCCTCAATTCAAGACTCCATGCACTTGCACTTATTTCAATCTCTTGGCTCCGCAAGTGCACTGTGCAACCACACTTAAATAATGCCCCTTAATATTTGTCTCATAGTGAAAACGACAAAAGTATAGACGTATTCAAGATATCGTGGTTCTAATAAATTCATACAAAATTCAAGACGACCCACAGTGTTCATAATTACAAGTGCTGTAAAATAAATAATTTTCGAATTCGTCACGTAGAACTATAATTTAGTGCAACCGAGATGCCAGTGCCTTGAAAATCGTTTAATACGGCTACTAATTTGAGCTAGTCTATCGACATCTCGCCGTAAGTCCGCAATAATGAATGCCCGATAATAAAATTCAAAATGCCCAATAATTAATTTAAAATAAAATTACCACAAAAGTTAATCAACTATTAGTTGAATAAGATTAAAAACCAATGCATTGGACATAGGTTCCGGTCCTATGCATTTGTTTCGGATTTTGAGCCTCAAAACCGATCCAATCCTTTAATATGATCTTCATATTAAAATTTAATAGAAACCGAATTTCACATTTTGATTTTTTTATTATTTATTTATATTTTAAAAAAAATCAACTATCTAAAGAATTATGAACCATTTAAAATAATCATTTTCAAAAAATCTGAAAAAATAACAAAAAAAAAAGTTTATAACATCAGGTTTAATATTAGATTTTAATATGAAGATCATATTCAGTGGCGAAGCTAGGTTTTTGTGTCAGTAGGGTCCATAAATTTTTTTTTGCTGAAAATATATGTATGATGTAACGTCTAATATAGACATAGTATAATAATAATTCTCAAATAAACAATTCTAAAATAATATTAGATAAAAAAGTCATGAGAACTCAAATATATATTATAATAACAATAGAAAATCTAAAATAATATTTTAATATACAATATAATAATTCAAAAATCAAGACAACAAAAAAGTGCAACAATTTCCTATGAATTTTCTTTTTTTCATAATTTTGCATAATAAGTTCTTTAGAAATCTTATTGAGCACTTATTTTTTTATTTTTAGTGGTAGTTTTATATAATATTCGAGTTGCATTTTTTATCCTTTGTGGTAGCTTTTATTTATAATGTTTTAAAGTTTATAAAATATTATATAGACGAATCACGTAATGCGCGAGATTCGCACTAGTATATATATGCTACAAATAATTTTTTCATCCAAATATTTCATTCTATTCTAAGTTTTATCTTAATAAGATTCATTGGGTAGGAGTAGGGGTGAGCAAAAAGCTCGTAACTCATGAGTTACTCGAACTCGACTCGTGAAAAGCTCGATTATAACTCGAGCTAAAAGAACTCGAGTTGAACCAACTCGGTTAATAAACGAGTCGAGTTTGAGTTAGGCTCAAGTTGGCTCGTTGACTCGTGAGCTGACTCGTGACGTAATAAATTTTAATTTTTTGGAGATCATCACCATGATCTACGAGTATTAATATTGTGTTTCGAGACATATTTTGCTTTAAATCAATGAAAAAGAATAAAATTGATAATAAATTTTATTTTTTTATATTATTGTAATACTCATAAATAATTATTGCATCTATTCACTATATTCACGAGTTGAATACCGAGTTACAAGTTGACTCGAGTTACAAAATGACGAGTTCGAGTTAGCTTGGATAGCTCGGAACTGCCTCCCGAACAAGTCACGAGTTGACTCGAGTTGTAATGAGTTCGAGTTCGAGTTATGCTCAACTCACTCGAACTCGACTCGTATACAGCCCTAGGTAGGAGGGAAGAAGACGATTAGCCAGGACAAATGCTACCTAGATTCTATTCGATTTTTTAGGTGTTGTTATGCAATTCAAATCAAACATGACATGTCTAGCTGGGTCCTTCAAATTTTTGAGGTGGGTCTCTAACTTCTTGTGGATTTTTTTTAATTACAAACAAATGTAATATCAAATAAATTTTTTTTGAGGTGGGTACATGTTATTCCATGTAGCTTCACCCTTGATAATATTGAACGATTTTGAGCGGTAATTTGATATTCGAAATACGATAACGAACAATGAAATGGACTTAAGCCTTATAGGCTTATAGACCTTATTAATTTATATACAAAATAAACAAACATGAAAAAAAAAACTTAGATTATCCAACAATACGATAGATGGAAATGTGAGACGGGGGTGAAAATAAATTAGATACTTTTTTTATTTGTGTCCGGATTAATATCCAAAACTTTGAAGATAGTGAATATCTTTTCTTAAAAACATATTCATTTGATGATGTCATTATCAAAAAAATAATTCACAATAAGTTCAGTTCATTGATGAAATTTGAACAATGTTGTCCTATCCGAATTATATATTGTATCCGTTTGATGCAACAAACCTACTACAACCAAACAAACTTAATTATAGTTCAACAACACTCCAAAATCCAAATACAATCAGCATTTGTGCATTGACACGGACGAATAATCGGGATTTAAATTGCTCGCCTCGAGCAACCACCTACAACTTGAGAATGGAATATATATAGAACACTTGGATGCAACGGAATAAGCCGTGAATACGAAATAGGAATAAGAAATTTCGGTTTGCGTGCTTATTCATATTCCTTATTTTTATACCATGGTTTTGTTAGTATAGGAATAATGACCCAAATTCTTTATTCTTGTGTTGTTTGGGTTGCACAAAAATAAGAATAAACACGCAAATCGAAATTTCTTATTCTTATTTCCTATTTCCGGCTCATCCAAACACACTCTATTAGAATTCATTGATGACTATGTATCCATCTTTTCACCCATTTTTTGATATATAAGCACCTTGTTCGAAGGTATAGGATCCCATTTGATTCTGCCTTCTTTTGATTACTACAGCTTTGAATCAAGATAAATTTGTAGAGGAAAGGACTAAGAAATATTGACCAAAAAATTATAGTTTTATCGAATTTGGGACTTGATTGTGATCGATGGGGAAAACCAAGTCTCAAAATATCGATCTAATCGTTTGTAGAACAATTAAAGGATCGAATCCATAGGGACGGTGTTGGAATACCGATCTTTTACTTTACTGAACTAGTTAGACGGATCAACTCTTGAGAATTCAAAAATTGTAAGTGGGTGCGCCTAAATCTTAAGTCTAGTTTCGAGGTCAAAACAAAGTTTAATGAGAGAGATTCAACAAGTCACGTAATTCTAGGGTTTATGGTTGCTAACACTTCTTCTTAGTCCCAATTCCAGCAGTCCGCTGACTCTCGTAGCGACTCGCTAAAAGAACTTAGGTCGCTAACCTATTAAACTGGTCGCTGGTTCACTCAGCGGCCCGCTAGGATTGACGATGTGAATGCAAATTGACTTAATTTAGAAACATTGACAAATTGACTTAATTAAGGTTTCTTGATCAAACTCTCGTTTTAGGTCTGGTTATCAATTAATTAAACTAATTTTTTCTCGTATAGAACCTAGATTTCAACTCTCGTTTCTTGGTCTAGTTTTTACAAGTTTATACCTTTCCAACCTATGAAATCCTTGATGCTTTCACTCTCGGAAAGGATTTAACTTTCGTTAATTAGTCCTGGTTTAACCTTTCAGTTGGAAACCTTCAAGTTAATCATAATCATGTCTAATAATCTAAATTTGTTTGGACTTAACACCTAGCAATTGAGCTCTACTTAATGGGTGTAAACAAATCTACTTAAATAATCATGGCATAATCAATTCAAGCAATTCAAGTAAGGTATAAAACACAAAGATATCAAATAAACTAAATAAACATGCAACCAACAACTAAGAATTCGAGTTTACAACCATAGCCCTAAAACAAACAATCAACAACTAAGAGACATCATACAAACACAAGAGAAAATGAGAATAAGAAAAGATTACAACCAATTGCTCTTGAGTGTCGAAATCTCCTATTAAACACGTCTCTTGCTGTCACAATCAACCTGTTTGGCGCTGCCACGATCTGGACTTGAGACCTAACTCTCAAATAATTCAATATCTAACCCTAACTTGACCTTGGATTTGGTCTTCTTCTTGTTCTCCCTCTTCTCTTCTCAAATTAATTTTTAATAGGCATTGGAAAGGTGTAGAAACGCTGGAAATAACTGAAGACGCGTTCAGGATGCACATGGAGTCAGTAGAAATCGTCGTCCAAACATAGAACTGCTAAATCGGGCAATTCTGAAAAATCTGGCAGTTCCAGGTCTGGCGGGTCGCCTGAAAAATGTCAGTATTTTGGACATATCTCCTTCATCCGAACACTGTTTGAGGTGATTCAAGATCCGTTGGCAAGATTAGAACGATTTCTTCAAGTTCATGGACTCATCCAAGTCATTTCTTCCAGAATCTGTAATAAAATTAGAAACTATGATAGTAACTCATTCTTGACACAAAAACTCTAATTAAACTAATCTAAACTCATCTAAACTATGTAAACTCAAAGTAATTGGTTTAGTTTGGAGACAAAATGGTATTTGAATATGCATATAAAATCCACTCATCAAATCCCTAAGTTTAATCTTTACTTGTCCCCAAACAAATATCTATCGTAGAACACTTGTCTGTGTGGAAGGAAAATGGTCCAATTTTTTTGTTTTCAGTAGAGATGATTAGCACACTTGTTATTTTTAGCGTATGATTGCTTAAAAAACTAATTGCGGTTATCAGCAGCCCACGGGCTTCAATGGAGAGGAGAAAACATAAAGCGAACTCTTGTGGGCTTCAACATCTATAGCACGTTAGCACGTGAATTCTCTCATAAAATGATTGGGCTCCTCTCCGGCCGGAACCAACAACCAAACCATGCGGCGAGTCATCAGCTCTTAGACCCCCTCATTCAGAATTTCATTAATTCTTTATTCTTTTTTGTTTTTTCCCTCTCTCTACATATAAACTTAGGAATTACAACTCTTATGGGTTTTCGTTGTCAGTTAACTGTCGCCTGTGTTGTAATTCCTTGCTTAGACAGAATATGCTTTGCTAGTTTGCTGAATCGGTGACTTGAGTGAATCCTGGAGCACTGGATTCGGTGTAGACATGTGACATGGGCCACATGGTAATAGTAAGGAAGAGCATTTTGATATAAGAACTTTGACAAAAGTTTTGAGTAGATCCGACACCATGCCTCTGTCCATTTTTTTTTGGCTTTTTTATGTTAACTCTGATGGTCAGTGTAGCAGTTGTTCATGGTTTAATTGTGGGGCTATTGTAACAGAGCTATTAAAGACTTTAATGTTTCTTAATGTGGCTTTACTTTTGTTGTTTAATGTTGTGCCTCTCAATGATGTATTTGATTCTGAAAGTTCAGATCTGTTCTTGATTTCGATGGCATTCATTAATGCTTTATTATTGTTTTTTATGACTTCTGTTGTACTGGTTAAGACTTTAATGTCTTGCATTATGGAAGTATTTTCCCTGGTTATTGTTTTGCCTCTCATGATTGTTTACGGATCTAAAATTACAGACTTTTGCTTCACTTTAATAGCTCTCAGTAACACTTTACTTTTGTTGGCTTTGTTGTTACTGGTAAAGACTTTAATGTGGGTCTTTATGGAATTACTCTTCCTGGTTATTGTTATTGTTATGACTCTTATGGATGTTTATGATTCTAAAATTTCAGAGCTATTATTGATCTTTATGCCTTTCTGTAAGGCCTCCGATTGGCGTTTTTTGCTTTCAGGATTTTATATCCTTTTTACTGTCAATCCAAATAATCATGTTGCAGCACCTTAACTTAGTTTGTTGGAATGTGAGAGGCATTTCAGATGATGCAAAATGTGACTTAGTGAAAGATACGATTAGGTCATCTCATTGCCAAATCCTCTGCTTGCAAGAGACGAAATGGACAAATTGTGACCTATTTCGTGTTAAAAAAGTGTTTCCCTTTCATTTTAACTCATTCCTTGCACTTCACTCGCAAGGGGCTAGTGGAGGGATTCTTTTGGTTTGGAACACTAACTTCTCTCCCATTTCTTTGCATCAGAATAATTTTTCTGTTTCGGCGGTCTTGAGATATGATGGGAATGTTTTTATGGTCACCTCTGTTTATGGTCCAATTGACGAAAGAAGGAAGTTAGAGTTTCTAAATGAGCTTAGAGAAGTAAGAGCACTTAATGACCTGCCATGGATCCTAGTAGGCGACTTTAACTTACTTAGAGATCAATCTGAGGGGACGAGTGGGTCTAGGACCCTCTCTTCTATGGCTCTCTTCAACGATTTCATTCAAGATATGGATATCATTGAAATACCGTTAAGAGGCCGAAAATTTACATGGTCAAATAAACGACCCGCTCCTGCTTTCTCCAAGCTGGATAGAGTTTTCCTTTCGCAACACTGGTTGTCTGTCAATCGAGTCTTCTCGTTGCATGATCTCCCAGCTACCACATCAGACCACGTACCCCTTAATCTGCACATTAGGCTAGCTACCCAACCGCCTAAAAGAAGGTTTAGATTTGAAACCTTTTGGTTAAGATTTCCAGACTTACAACAAGTAGTCAATCAAGCGTGGAACTCGGTTCCAACGCACGCAAATCCGGCTTTAAGATTTGTTCAGAAGCTAAATGCAGTCCGGAAAGCTTTACGCTCTTGGGCTGGATCTAAATTTGCTAACTACAATGTCTTCCTCCAAAGAACAAAATGGTTTATAAGGTTCTTTGACCTAATCGAGGAAAGAAGAGCTTTATCGGCAAGGAAATTCCGTCTAAGAATCACACTTCGAGAACATGCCTATAAACTTACTCTCGTCCAAGAAGAGAAATGGAGACAAAGAACGAGTGTGACTTGGCTAAAACTAGGTGACAAAAACACTAGATATTTTCATGCTATAGCAAATGAAAGAAGAGCGAAAAATACAATCTCTGTTGTGACGGTTAATAATCATGTTATTACTGATGAAAATGAAATCTTATTGGCATTTCACGATCGTTACTTGGGGCTGCTTGGCACCTCACCTCCAGTACCCCCTCCATTTGATTTAACGGGAAAAATTGGGGATAAGGTTGATATGTGGTCCATACAAGATCCAATAACCTTAGACGAAGTTAAAAATGTGATAGCCAAACTGAAAAATGGAAAGGCGTCAGGTCCAGATGGCTTTCCTTCGGAATTTTACAAAAGATTTTGGGATACTATTGAGTCTGATTTCATGGATCTCATCAATGCTTTCCAAAATAATACCTTGTGTCTCGAATATCTGAACAAGGCCTTCATCTCTCTTATTCCCAAGGGCCAAAATGTAGAGGATATAGGCGATTACCGACCGATCAGCGTTATTAACACACCGGTCAAAATAATTTCAAAAATTTTGGCAAATAGGCTTGGTTCCTTTTTGCCGATCTTGGTTAGTCAATACCAAACGGCTTTTACAAAAGGTCGCTCAATAATGGAATCCTATTTAGTGGCTTCAGAAACCATTTCTTTCTTGCATAAGAAAAAAGTACCAGCGATACTATTCAAAGTTGACTTTCAAAAGGCCTTTGACTCAGTCTCTTGGTGCTTCCTGGTTAATTTATTAGTAGAAAGAGGTTTTCCACCCTTGTGGATTTCGTGGGTTCTCTGTATCCTACGAACTTCGACTTCAGTGGTTTTAGTGAATGGTAAAGAATCTGATACGTTTTGTCATCTTCGAGGACTCAGACAAGGTGACCCGCTTTCACCGTTGTTGTTTATTCTAGTTGCGGATGCATTGCAACGCTTTGTGTTAAATGCATCACACCTAATGGAACCCCCTATTCTATTATCCCCACGTACCCTTCAATTTGCAGATGACACAGCCCTTGTAATGGAGGCCCACCCTAAAAACTTGCGTATTGTTGCAGCAATCTTGCGACATTATGCCTCTCTTACAGGCTTGAAGCTTAACAATAACAAGTCATGTTTTGTGCCAATTGCGATGAGGCATGAGCACATTCCGATTGTTCAGTCAATTATTGATTGTCAACCTAAGGTAAGCCAAATTTCTTACCTGGGGCTTCCTTTGTCGGTTAGGAAACTAAAAAAAATCCATTTTCAACCGCTTTTAGCAGCCATCCAAAGAAGGTTGCAGGGATGGAAATCAAAGCTTCTCTCTCTTGCGGGAAGGCTGACCTTGGTTAAATCAGTTCTGTCGGCTATGCCGTTACATTTCATGCAGGTTATCAAGTTGCCGAAATGGGTGATTAACCAAATTGATAAAATGCGCAGGAGTTTCCTTTGGAAGGGAAACAATAAGTGTTTGGGTGGACATTGTCTTGTTAGCTAGGACAAGTGTTGCATGCCAAAAATACATGGAGGCTTAGGGATCCACAATCTCATGACTCAAAATGAGGCTCTCCTAGCTAAATGGATTTGGCTATTAAGAGCAAAACCAAATTCAGTTTGGACTACCACAATCCTTCACCTATATGGCAATAGAGACCCAAACCTACTCCACGACCGCACGGAAATCTCGCCTCTTCTGAAGGATATTCTCAAAACAAGACCCCTATTTCCTCCACTTGAGGGGTCAGATAACCTTCGACCTATTGTGGATTGGCGCTTTACTTCAGATAGAGTCTTCACGGTGGCCTCCGCTTACAAAATGATGGCTTGCTCGGGGATTGTTTGCCCCTATCACAAGCAACTTTGGAAAATTAAAGCTCCTCCCAAAGTTATTTTTTTCTTTTGGCTATTGCTACGTGACAGGTTACTGACTCAACACAACCTAGCCAAGAGAGGGTGGCCTTCTATAA
This sequence comes from Rhynchospora pubera, assembly GCA_028095005.1. Lineage (NCBI taxonomy): Eukaryota > Viridiplantae > Streptophyta > Magnoliopsida > Poales > Cyperaceae > Rhynchospora > Rhynchospora pubera. The sequence continues at coordinate 320,203,252 of CM051460.1, read as the reverse complement.
CGGCATGCAAACATTGTCACTTGCAGGCTATTGAGACGGCTGACCACTTATTTGTTTCGTGCCCCTTCGCCAAGGTGGTCCTCGCTAGGGTTACGACATTTTTTAACATCTCACCGTGCGCTTCATCCTTAGATGTCCGATCAGTTTGGCTTTCTACTGGAACTGGCCTCCCAGGGCATCTAAAGGGTCTCTGGGCTACAATTTGGATTGCAACTTGCTGGTCAATCTGGAAACATCGTTGTTCGTTAATCTTTGATAATCGTCGACCTACTTTGCAGCACTTAGTTTCTGACATAGAGGTCAAGACAAGATTTTGGCAGCTAATTTCATTACAGTGATTAGCTACTCACGTTTTTTTATTTTTTTTTCTTACACTTGTTTAGCTTAGGCGAGTAGTGGTGGAGGAGTTCTGTTTCTCCTTGGTTGTAAACTTTGTAATTATTTCTCTTTTAATTATTAAAATCTGCCGCTGGTATTTCACCAGCCGGCCTTCAAAAAAAAAATGTTGGAATCTAGCATGTGCTATGATCACTGCCAGATTTGGAGCAAGTTTGAGCCACGTGACATGTTTCTACCCTTAGTCTCGTAACTCGTTAGTGAGCTTTGTCTCAGAGTTTGGATTGTCAATACCGTATCGTTTCCCACGTTTATGTTGTCTTCCGTTCAAACAGAATAAAAAACGAAAGAAGAATCAGTTTTGTTTCTGAAACGAAACAAAAACGAAACAGAGATCGGTAAACGTTAAAGTTTCCTTTATCGAAAATTAGAATGAAATAAGCGGGCATGTCTTTACCAAGAAACTTTCTTTTCCCTACCATCTCGGCGGGCGGCGACTTTATCTAAAAGGATGAAAGGAAAGAAAGCCGGGAATAAAAAAACTGTTTCATTTCCTGAAACAAAACATAAACGAAACACGTGTTCAAAACAAAACACCCTTGTTTCGTATTTGTTTTCCACGTTTGACGGCGCTACTCATAGTTGACAAGAGTCAAATGGGTAAAGGCAATTGCAAAAAAAAAATGGACAGAGGCATGGAAGAAACCAAACCAGTTTCATAGTGCTGTCAAATTGAAGCATGTTAATAGTATTAGCTGCCTCGGAATTAACTAAATTCTCAAACTTTTTTTGTTAGATTTCCACGGGAGCCGTTGATTTGTTTTGGAACCGTCCGTGGGTCGCAACATAGAAAATTTTATAAGCGTGAGATATTTCATAATATTGTATTTTAGCGAAAGTTATAAGCAGGTAAAAGACTAATAATACACGAGTAATACTAGAATCAAATATATAGAATGTCAAACACAATTTAAATATTGATCACTAAAATTTCAAATGACCGATCCAAATCGCTCAATATGATCTCTATACTAAAATATCTTTAAAAATCAAATTTTATTTTTTTTCCAAATTTTTTAACTATTTTTTCGAATTTTCAAAATTGGATGGCTCATAACTTTTAGATTGAGCATATTCAAAAATTTCAAAAAAAAATAGTAAAAAATTTTGAAAAAAATATAAAATTTGATCTTAACGGAGATTTTATAACATAGAACAATATGAGCGGTTTGGATCGGCCATTTTGATTTTAAAAATTAAAATTTTATCATGTTGGACAAGTGTATATGTTCTATATATTTGATACTAGCCACTCCCAAAATACAGACATATATTGTTTGAATGTACCATAAGAACTCTGAAAAAAAAATTACTAGGTTGTAACATTTGAGTTAAAACTAGGATAATTTTGTTTTGATGTTAAAACTTGGATAGCTTTCTTTACTTTGAGGATGGAGCCGTTTTCTGACATCCTTAGACCTTAGGTAGTTTGTAATTCTTTGAATACAAGATCTTGGCTCCCTTGCTTTGAAAAGAAAAATTTACAATAATATTATAATATATTACTATCGCAGTTATGTATACAATGGAAGCAAACTTTTCCTATAAAATACAATGTCTTATCACATCACAAATATAAAAATGTATGAGAAATAATTTCACTATTTGCTAATTGGTCCGTTTATATGTAGTCATTTTTTTTTGGATTTCAGTGTTATAGCTGTCATTGAAATTTAATTCCGGACATCTTTATATATCTGGCACGAAGCCGTCAAACTTCAAGTCAAAAAACAATAAACAATAGGATCAAAAGTTTTATCTAATCACATAGAACCAATGCGACTGTACTGAACCTGAGTGAACTTAGATTGATATTCAATTATTTTATTTTCACTATATATTTTCCGATCTTGAAACTTGTATATATTTAATAATGATATAATAAAATATAATAATAAGCCGTTCTCTCTTTCCATCCAAAAAGCCTATAAATAATTGCATTTCAGCAACTTGCTGGATAGCCACGACACAACACAACTGGCACGAACAAGATTTGTAGTCGGACAAAGCACTACTACAACTGTAATTGGAAGACAACACTATGAAAAAAAAATAAATATAGGCAAAATGATGGAACCAACAGCAACAGTTGTCAAAGCCCAGAAAACTACAATATATAATAGCCTGGCAGCCAGCTCAAACATTCTTCAATTTTTTTCATTCTAAATTCTCCCAGAAGAAGAACAAGGGAATTAAAAAAGATCATCAGCAAACGTGCAACCAACAAATCAATTCCACTGAGAATTGACTCTACTACAAAACCAGAAAACCACCCTAAAAGGACCCAAGTCACATAGGTATAAAACCTAGCAGCAAGTTAACCTCACCAAAACTAATTAATGGTCAAATTGGTATTTCACAGATATTAACTCCGTACCAAATCATCACAGCAGTGATAGAAACAAAAAGATTAACAAATCCAAACACAATAGCATAAGTTGATCAAACCACAACACAACCCTCCGCCAAACCCCCTCATAAGAAAAAAAAAATAAACAATTTAAAAACTTAATATCAAACACACAATCGTTATTCAGCCTCCTCTTCCAGCTCCTCTTCCTCCTCGTACTCTTCCTCGGCAGTTGCATCCTGGTATTGCTGATACTCTGCCACCAAATCGTTCATGTTGCTCTCAGCCTCAGTAAACTCCATCTCATCCATACCCTCCCCAGTGTACCAATGCAAGAAAGCCTTTCTCCTAAACATAGCTGTGAATTGCTCGCTCACCCTCCTGAACATCTCTTGAATCGAGGTTGAGTTACCAATGAATGTGGCAGCCATCTTCAGCCCCTTTGGTGGGATGTCACACACGCTAGACTTGACATTGTTGGGAATCCACTCAACAAAGTAGGAAGAGTTCTTGTTCTGCACCTGCAGCATTTGCTCGTCAACCTCCTTGGTGCTCATCTTGCCACGGAACATGGCAGAGGCAGTGAGGTAACGACCATGGCGGGGATCAGCAGCACACATCATGTTCTTGGCATCCCACATCTGCTGGGTGAGCTCAGGTACAGTGAGAGCCCGATACTGCTGGGATCCACGGGAGGTAAGAGGGGCAAAGCCAACCATGAAGAAGTGAAGACGTGGGAAGGGGATGAGGTTAACAGCAAGCTTACGTAGGTCAGAATTGAGCTGACCTGGGAAGCGGAGACAGCAAGTCACGCCACTCATGGTTGCTGAGATCAGGTGGTTTAGATCTCCAACTGTCAGAAAAAGAAAAGAAGAGATTAGTCTTTTAGTAACTAAGAATTTGAAACAAATGCTATAATAATAACAATAACAATGCCAAAATGATTTTCAAATTCTTGAGATGAGAACTGAAATACCATTTACTTCTTAAGGAATTCACCTACTTATGACAGACTAGATAAATAGGCAATGCAGTACAGAAAAAAAAAATCACACAAATGTCAACAAAATCTTTTCCATCTATGTGTTTGGCACAACCCACGAACTAGCAGTATGCGGACAGAGCCAGTTCACGTGAACCAAACGCAGAAAAGAAAATTAGGAACATTGAACAAGGGACAAGCTGTTCTGGCCCACTCTGTTCCTTGTTCGTGCGTTGTGCCAAACACTATATAGTCAATAACACATAACTTCAATGTTTTCCATGTACCGCAAAGAAACAGTTGTTCAATGCTTATTATCAAACCAAGTTAAGCTATTAAAACAATTACCTACACAAAAAATCTAAAATGAGTATTTCAATCCTGCCTATGGGATTTCAATAAAAAATAACAAAGATGCAAATTTCAATCCCATCAAAAACTGAAATCATAGCTAGAAAACTTTAACCAGAGAGATAAGCAAACTGTTGACACAAAATTGCATAACTATGATGTTATGACATCTTTCAGATTATAGTGCGATATATGTGAATGCGACAAATCAAAACCAAAATAAAAACTTACAAGTGGGAGTGGCAAGCTTGAGGGTACGGAAGCAGATGTCATAGAGAGCCTCATTGTCAAGAACCATGCACTCATCTGCATTCTCGACAAGCTGGTGCACGGAGAGGGTAGCATTGTAGGGCTCCACGACAGTGTCAGAGACCTTGGGGGATGGGAAGACAGAGAATGTCATCATCATCCTGTCTGGGTACTCTTCCCTAATCTTTGAGATCAGTAGGGTACCCATGCCGGATCCTGTGCCTCCTCCTAAAGAATGGCAAACCTGGAATCCTACACAATAGAACAAGAATATAGAGATTTTGAGTAAACAACATTGTTACAAAAAATTTAAAAGTAAACAACATAGTTCCTAGGTTCCTGAGGAAATGAAAATGCCCCAATCTATACCACTTCCAATTTAGCACAGAAGCCATAACTCCTATATTGTTTCTATAGTAAATGATGCAGACATAGACGCAGATTGGTAATTTTTGAAGAATAAAAGAGAAGAGATAGACTTTGTATAAGAGTACTAGATATATTTCTCATTTTGCAGGTGTGCTCTATTATAGCCTAGATTTGTTTCTCTTCACAAGAAATTTTCCTATATGTTACATCCAGTTTTGCGAAAACACATAATCCAACATGTGCTGTAAAACTTTAATAGAAACATGCAGATCTATCAATGAGGTCTTAGTATTAAAGGGGCACCAGATCTAGGAATAATGTACATAGATATTGGCATTTTTTCAGTGAATAGTATTGAACATAATGTTCACAAAATCATACATACCTCTTAAATACAATGACCGATTTTCAAAACAAGCTACATAGTTTACAGTTCTTCAAATCATACTCTCAAATTAAAAAATGTACATTAACTTTCATCAAATCTTAGAAAAATATCATTTTCCTTCAAACATTTTACTGAAAAACACACAAACACGGACAGATCTGGTGGAAGACTACTTCAGCAATACATTTCCAGATCCATAAAAAATGCATTGTCAAAGAGAATAGATTCATCCAAATCTACGGACAGACAAGCTTAAACTACCGAAAACATTAAAAAAAAAGCATAGAAGAAAAACTACCTTGTAAACAATCACAGTTCTCAGCCTCCTTTCTGACGACATCAAGCACAGAATCGATGAGCTCAGCTCCCTCGGTGTAATGCCCCTTAGCCCAGTTATTACCAGCACCAGATTGGCCGAAAACGAAGTTATCAGGCCTGAAGATCTGGCCAAACGGACCCGAGCGGACGGAATCCATGGTGCCTGGTTCGAGATCCATCAACACAGCTCTGGGCACGTAGCGACCTCCGCTCGCCTCGTTGTAGTACACATTGATTCTCTCCAGCTGGACGTCGGAGTCGCCGGCGTACTTGCCGGTGCTGTCGATGCCGTGCTCGTCGCAGATCACTTCCCAGAACTTGGCGCCGATCTGGTTCCCGCATTGGCCTCCTTGGACGTGGAGAATTTCTCTCATTTTTGCGAAGTTTTTTGAGATTCCTTTTTGGGGGGTTTTGGTTTGAAATGAGATGAGAGAGAGAGAGAGAGAGGAGGTAATGGGAAGGCGAGAAAGTAGGGTTTGATGTTTTTATATGCGCAGGGTGCGGTGTGGTTACCGTGGGTCTTCCTGTGTGGTTAAACAGCTGGCTATTGGGGAAATTTTCGCCCTGGAATTTGTCCGTCTGGAGCTGGTGTTTGATTGTGTGAAATAGACCGTAACTAAAGTGATTTTAAGAAATTATTATTATATGCGCTATCGGACAAAATTCATCTACGACCGGAATTGTTGAGATGTGATTTATTTACTAAATTAAAATAAAATATAGTTACAGTAATTTACTTTCTTCTCTGCTTTATTTTTTAACGCAGTAAATTATCTATTTTTGTTTGTTGCACATAAATAATTCTCAATAAATATTATTAGAGGATTTGCATGGAAAGAAAAATGAAAAAAAAAGCAAACATAGTTTACATTTTGCTATACGCATAAGCTTATCTACATATATAAACATGTAGTTCCATCTTATAATGAAAATGAAATATTCATTATGAAAAAAAATGCCGAGTAAGGTTTTTGATAAATATTCATTATCGTTTACGATTCTTGCTAACTAAATCAGGTGGAAATTTACGATATAGCATTTATAGTGAATCAAAACGTATTTTACACCTAGAAATATTTTGTATAAATTATGAATATGCGATAAAGTCAATTGTACTTAATAAGTAAACAAGATTCAATATTCATATTAATTTCCTAATTAAATTGGGGTGTGTTTAGATGAGGGTTAGATAAGAATAAGAATAATAAAATTTTAGAATCTCGTGCTAATCCTCATTCTTATCTAAATTCCATGATTTTGTTAGTATAAAAATAAAGGCCCAAATTCTTTATTCTTGTGTTGTTTGGATTGCACAAGAATAAAAAAATTGATCTTTATTCTTGTCCAAACCTTATTCTCCTCCGTTCTTGATACTTGTTATACAATTAAAGATAATAAATTTAACTAAGTTAGAACATATTGATTCAGATCAAAACTTGTTAAGTTATGATGAATGAGTTATTTATTTATAATTATCTGTTTACCAAATACATCGAATAAAATTTATTCGTACATGTTGTTTTGTGCTTCGTACCAAATATTTTCTTACTCAAATAAATTGTTAATCATTGAGAAAATTTAATATGCACTATGGGGCCGTTTGGATCGCTTAGGAATAAGAGGAATAGCCTATTCTTAGGCAAAAAATATTGAAAAGTGTGTAACTTTGTGAAGAGTTTAGATGATTAGGAATAAATTTCCGCCTAGGAAGAGACTATTCTTCTTATTCCTAAGTGATCCAAACAGCCCCTATAATGCAAAGGCTTTCTATGCACCGCAGACTTTTTCGAGGGTATTTTTGTAAATTGACAAATTTAATTTAATCAATCTAATCTACATATTGAAATCTCATAAAAAATCAATTTTTATAATTTTTTAGATTTTATTGCTATTTTTTTCGAATTTTTTAAAACATGTCATTTTTGGAATATTGTACTATTTACAATATTCCAAAAATGACATGTTTTAAAAAAATTGAAAAAAATAATAATAAAATCTCAAAAATTGTAAAATTTAGTTTTCTATGATATTTCAATATGTAGATTAAATTGGTTAAATTAGATTTTTCAATTTACAAAAATACTATAAAAAAATCCGTAGTGCATAGAAAACCCTATGCATTATGGTGCATATTAAACTTTCTCTTAATCATTTCATCTAACTTCAAGTAACATAAATAATATATCACATCAACAATTCAATAATTTTGATAATATTATCGTTATAGCATAAACAAGCAGTTTTACATGATTCCAAAATCCAAACCATTTCCAAATTCAACAATAGCCAATGTGGTTTAAGAATATCATCGCTCATGTATTGTATGCCAGGTCCAAGCACTAAGAACCATTTAGTTAAGAAAGGTTTAACGGTGTGGTAACACTCCAACGAGTGAGCTTAACAGAGGTGACCACATTCTGCTGCTAAGCTGGAAATGATGGCGTGGCGGGTTTGATCGTACCCAGAACAAAATTGTAAAATATATAGGGACGCTTTTTGATAGATCGGACGGCCGAGGTTTGATTCGCGGTGACAACCTGGGAAGGACAGGATTGGCCGCGCACTCTCTACACAGCTGTACCGTCAGAATTTTGTCCCCAGATTTAATTTGACATAATTTCTGGAATCACCCTCTAAGACTGCTAATTACAGTGCATCTGCTTTCTAACGTTGATTAAATCATCTATTCATGCCAGCGCACACAAAATCTCTTTTAGGAGCAATTGAACAAATTTAAAATACTATAAATTTGAAATGTTAATATTTATTTTTACGAGAGATACATCATTACATCTATATAAAATTTTATAAATTTATTTTCTGTTACATTAAGTGGCACGAAATGAAAAAAAAAATTTGTTAACTTTTATGTATCTATTTTAATATATCTGCTTTACGCATTTTGGCGTAACATAAAATGAACTTGAAATAATTTTAAATTTGTTATAAACACGTTTATTGTAGGAAATAGTCAAAGTCAATAATTTGCACAACTGACAAGTGATCACATTTCATTGTCAGTAGTCTTTGTCTATTTTAAAACGCTGATACATTCACGGCTTGAAAATTCATCTCATCATTATGACAACCGATGAGATATTTATCAGTAGAAGTAGTAACTTAAATTAAATGAGCTTTTATAATGATATGTTATATTAAATTCGATGTAATTTGACATTCATTAGTACCGATCAAGCACCAGTAAATTAAATGATTTTTTTTTTCAAATGTTCAATAGATGAGTGATTAAATACTAAACTTATTCAAATATATTCATAATTTTAACTGTAATAAATATATCGCCAATTAATATATTTAATTATTTATCAATTGTAGGGTATACAAATGATTAGAGTTGGAGGGTATACAAAAAATTAAGTCAATCAAGATCAAAATAGAGGGAATGCGGTAAGGAGGTACATTCTTTAATCTATAAATTATTGTTTGTTTTAGGCTTTTAGCGGTTAACTAGTGGTTGAAACAGACAAAAGCGGATGATCTGATCTGGGACGTCTCCTTTGAACGAGGAATGCAAACTGCAACCTTGTGTTGGCTGATTGGCTTTAGCCTTTAGCCCATACCACATTCTGATGCAAGTATGAACTTGCTTTCCTCCAATGTTGGTATTGCACTCTTTTTTACCTTTTTCTACTTTTAATCTCCAAGCAGTTCATCTGTCTTCCTAACCAAGATTCACTTTATGATGCGGGTGGCCCAATCCCACTCCCAGGTGGTCACACAGACACAGCACAAGGACAAACAGCTATATGTTTCTGGCTATACTTGAGGTAATATTTGGACATGGTTATGGCAGATCAAGTACAAGTATTTTTCCTAGTTGTAACAGTTATAAATCATAATTAACTTCATCGTATTGTCTTTATTTTCATTTTTATTTTACTCATACAATTGAACGATCATGATAATCTAAATGAATCAGCCTAAATAAATTATAGTTTTCTTACTCAAACACAATGTATGCGTAAAATCATGAGTTGTATTTTTTCTAAAAAAAATCGTTGGCTATAGAAAATTGTTAAGAATAATGTATAAATTAATCTCAGTATGACCTTAAATGATAAAAGACTTCAAATATGTTTTATTCGTACCTTGTGCAATGAACTAACTAATTGAAAATAATTTTATTCATATCATATTATAAAATGCAAATGTATCATATATAATTGATCCGGATGATCAGTTCGTATAATTTGCTATACATCATCCGAACTAATGTACTAATGCCATCACCTCTACCGTTGTAATACGAGGTATGCCTTTTGAAAGATATGGATCGAATCTCGAGAAGCGCTGAGAAATTGGAATCTTTAATGTATATTATATTGACCATATATTTAATACGTACGACGAGTGTAAAATTTAATTCATTTTGGAAAATTTAAGGCTTTGATCGGAATCGGAGACAAGCGAAGAAAAGAATTCTCGTCAAAATTTTTTGTTTTTGGACGGAAATTTACAGAGTCGAAATTTTATCATCAATTCTCATTGGAAGGGAATTCCTGCACCTCCTTAGTAAGTTTCTATCAGCGGATTCGAAGAAAGTGATTTATGTTTCTGTTTCTCGCGTTAAATTTTATGGTTCTGATAAGAACCTAAGATCTGTCTTTAATATATTTAAATTTTACTTAAGACGTGTTAAAATTCGTTCGGTTGATCTAGAATAACTTTGGACATGTCCCTTTTATTTTTAGCTGTTTAAATGTTTTCTGGACATGTTACAATATTTTTGTTGTTTAAAATACATTCAGGTATGTTAGAGTTCACTTTTATTCGATTCAAAATTTACTTTATAGACATATTAAATTTCGCATATTCTTCTTAATATCAAACTTTGAGTAACAGTAGTAATTCCGTATAGTTTGCTAAAGGTGTGGCAAATATGTTGCGAGGTAGAAGAAAATAAGTTCTTTAAAATATTGTCGACGGTCCTAAGAAAAAAAAAACATTGACTATTCGTAATTATCGATTACAATGATGTAAACAAACATAAGTGCTGAACTTATTTTATTTTAAGATAAGTTGAGAGTAGGGTTTACCACATACCCCGCGGGTCAGATCCGACCCGTGACAAACCCGTCCCGTTTCCCGACCCGACCCGGACCGTGTCAAAAACCGTGATGGACCGAGGGGGTGGTCCGGGTCGGGTTTATCACGGGTTTGGACCGACATTTTAGTACAGACCCGTTCTAAACTCGTCCCGTTCTTACCCGTGGACCGGCCTGGACCGGACCTTAAACCCGTGAAAACCCGTCTAGACCCGTTTAAACCCAACAATTAAAAAAAAACCATCTGCCCTCTGCCCCTGGTCCCCGACCCGTTTAAACCCCAAGTCCCCGACCCCGTGGTCCCCTGGTCCCCTAGTCTCCTTTTTTTTTTTTTGGAAAAACACCCCGTAGCCCAATCAATAGTCGACACCTCACACTCTCCCTTTTTGGCTCTCTCTTCTCTCTGATTTCCGTGCCCAATCAATAGTCGACACCTCACACGCCTAGGCCCAGTTGCACTTTTGGTTCATTGGTTGAGACCTGACTTGAGAATAAATGCAGAGGGAGAGAACCCACTTGGACCGGACCGGACCGGACCCGGCCCGACCCGCCTTTATCCGTCCGGTTCACATAGGTCCGGGTCTACCAAGAGTTTGGGTCGACGTTTGAAAGGTGGCCCGTGCTAACCCGTCCCGTTTGGACCCGTGAACCCGTGAACCCATGGCCCGTGATAACCCGTAGACCGTGGGGGTTTGGACCGGACCGGACCGGACCGTTTGGTAAACTTGAGAGTTAGTTTTTGTTAACTTGCTTAAATTTAAACACAAGAAGATACCTCATACTCATTTCTAGTGAAAGAAAAAAAAGGCCAGGCCGAATTTTAAAGGATCAGACTCAACGAATTTGGCAGAAGGACGTGGTCGGACTTGACCAAATTAGACGAGTTTGTTTTTTGAAAGATGAGACCGGTATGGCTGCCAACGATATACTGTTTCGCCGTTTTCCATTCCGTTCCAACGGAACGGTAAACAGAACGAATTATTTCGCTTCTGTTTCGACAAATACATTTGTTTACAGTGTAAATATACGTTGTTCCGTCCCATTCCGTCCAACCGAAACGAATAACGGAATGAAATGGCATACTGTTTACTGAAACGAAACGGAATACGGAATGGAATAGCATACCGTTTACTGAAACGGAACGGCAAACGGAATGAGTCATTCCATTGCCGTTGTAAACGTTAGACACCCCTAGAGACTAGTCCTTTGAAACCCTCTTTCTAGGTTTCCTGACCCTTCTAGTCTTTCTAAAATAACACTAATGTTTAATTTTTTTAATGTTTTTTTATCACTATTGTCTCATCATAATTAAATGGTCACTATGATTTAAGAATTAGGTCAGACTCGATCCTTCAAAATCCGGCCATTCAATATCCAACTTTGAAAAAAATTAAATCTGACCTTTCAAAATCCGGCTCATCTATGTCATTGTCCTTCGTAAGTCCTTTAAAAGACCGGTCCGATCCAAATTTTAGTACGGTCTTTCAGAGGACGGGCCAATAGCCTAAAATTTGGACCATCACTGCTCATTTCTCGTTCTAAATAGGATTCTTTTGTATCTTGCATTTACTTGAACCGTCCGAATTTAATGCGTCCAGTAAATGATGCGCTGACAGGTGTAGAAGTCCCCTCTGCAGTCTGGACCCCTTCTTGTCTATTAATTTCAGTTCCGGTATTTACATGTTATTTACAGAGCTTAATAATGATCCACCATGAAATCACTTTCTAAATACTGGACGCACACTTATTATCTATTAAGTGATTTTAATCAACCAAGACCTTGTCGAAGAATAGAATTTATTTAAAAAAATTCTTTCAAACTGTAAACTCGAGTGTCGAGGTAATGCATATTTGAATATTGCGCCAATAGTCACAATTATTTAGATTCCATTTTAGAATATTGGCCCAAAACAATTTCGAGTTTTGAAAAGATGGATATCAGAAATGAGAATAATATTATTCTAAGACAAAGTACAAATAGCACTATCACCATTCGATCATGCAACTTGTAAGCTTTTTAAAGGCGAAACTTCAATCCGAATTCTAAAGCAAAGTTATTTACACTTTTGGATTTATGCGTCACTCTTATGCTTGATTTCTAATCCAAGCCAACTATAATGGCCATAACTAGGCAACAAAAAGTAGAGAGAAAAGATAAATGAATAGCGAACCCCACCCATCTCCGTTCTCCAATCAAATCTTAACCGATTTAACTGGCTTTCAAAGGAAAGGGGGATTTGAAAGCAATTCCAGTTAAGTGAAAGATGATGATTGATTGAAGTTTGAAAATGAATGAACTTTCAATTCATCTAATTAACGGAAAACGCTCTTAAGCGGCACTGAACCGTCCCCAACAACCGTCAGACTGTCAGTACCTCATTTTTTTAACGGGTGCAAATCGGTCAAAAATCCATTGTGTCAAGTGTTTTATCTGCTCATTTCACAATATTGCATCTGATAATGATTTTGCACATCCAAAAAATTACTGTTACTGTTACCCAATTTTGTATTACTTATAATTCAGATAATGATTTCTTTAAGTCGGTAATGTAGCGGCTGTTAATAAAACAAAACTTGAAAATTTTTTATCATTGACAGAAACAAAACCTGAAAACCTTGACACTTTCTAAAATCAAGTAAAAAATTTCGACAGACATTAATAATAATCATGTATTACTTTTAGATATTGTAGCAACTTGCACTTCGGTGACGGTGAACATATAAAACTTGCTTCAAATTTTTTTTAATGTACACATATAAAGTATAGAGCAAGTCCTCAATGTCAGATTTTAAAATTATAATTTCTTTAACAGTTGACAAAGATTATTAAATTAAATTAGTTAACGATAATTCCCCACCTAAACTTAAAATAAGCAAATTATGTATACGGTCTACAGCAATACGTTGGAAATATTAATTAATTCAAGCAAGTAGAAACCCCCAAAGAAAAGAGAGGGGACGAGGGTTGGTAGTAAAAAAGAGGAAATAAGCAGTAGCCATTAGCCATAAAGACAGTGCACTGTTTTATTTTTCTTTTCTTTTAAAAAAAATCCCGGAGGATGGATTTCATTAAATATTCCCCAAAGTTCAAATTATTTATTCGCCATGAATGACTACATTTAAACTTGAAGATTATTACGGAACCAACACAAACCACACAAGTTACCAGAGTACTTGTGAAAAGTAGCCCTTGCATCAAAAGAATTTCTTCTCGTAAGAAACCAAGCCATGAATACCTCCCTCTACTTGGGCAGCACCAGTCCGGACCTGACAGAAAAATAGAAGTTGAATTGCATTATTCAATTATGGCTCTTTCTTTGAAGAATAGTTTCAAATCAACCTGATTTTTTTAAGATGGACCAGGTGGTCCAGGACCCTTTCTGGTGGGCAGACCTAGAACATATTATAATAACAGAAAAGACAAAAGCAAAATTGACAGACACCAAAAGAAATACATACTAATTAGAAAAGATATATAGTAATTAAACAACTACGAGATTTTAAAAGGCGTGAGGAAAGCAGATTTGAAAATTCCCAAACTTCCCCTTAAGTATACTTAAAATTGTAAATAACACTCTTCCAGTTGTTTTCTTTCTTGTAGGAGGAGCCCCATTGAGTTTTCTACCCATCCAAAAATGTACAAGACATATCCTGTCATGCAAGAATTTGCAGGAAAATAATCAATGCAACCCCCTCCCCCCTCTTCCCTGGCCAAAAAAAAAAAAATCTCCAAAAGAATGAAAAAAAAAAACGTTTAATGACATTCAATAGATTACACACATAGTCACTGCAAGCATATCCATTACTAACCGTGCTCTTGCAAAAATGTTCAAAGTTCATGCACTTAAATTGTAACATTAATCTTCAAGATTAAAACTTGTAAAGAGTCATATTGATGGGAATATATTCCAACCAAGAGATGGCTGGTTCCATATCAATGTGACCAAGAATATTCTGTTTATTGTGACCAAAAGGAATACTGGTTGGGGCATAAAGTAGTACAAATCAGTTAACAGGATGGTGGGAGTTGAGTAATACATGACCATATTGCTATGTATTCCAAGATGCTTATAAATACAAACTAAAGAGCAAAACCTCACCTCTAATCGTAGCTCGTCGGAGCGAAGGAGCTGGTGAACTGAGGGGATGGAGGTGGCACCGAGATCCTGAAAACCCTGCTTCACAGCCTGCATCGTGTATGGCACAAATCTCAAGACTGATCCCTTGTCAGCAACTGCTCCCACCACCCCTTGTGCGACTTTCAATTTAAGAGTGTCACCAAGGTACCGTGCGTCACTACCCTTTGTCATCGCCTCAAGAGAGCCCATACCTCTGTATTTCTTCACTCTTCTACCGTCCTATTTAATGAAAAAGTAACACAGCTCTGTTAGCTTCAACAAAATTCACATGCCACTAACCCAGTATTTTAATTTTATGCTCTGTAGGTGCGCACACATATCGTTTATTTGCTGTAGGCATTAATTTTCTCATCCTGTGTTTGCATAGAGCACGACATCTGGTATGATAAATTGCCCCACTGAAATAATTATTTCAGAAGACTAGTAGTGTATAAAGAAAGGAGAGAACTCACACACAAAATTGCATTATATAAAGAGACACAGTTGTAAGAGCGCTTGGCTCTCTTCTAAGAGGTCCAGGGTTCAAACCCGCATGCTTGCGATAGGCTTGGCGAGCCAGCGTAAAAACTCAGCCATATATTCAAGAAATGACCAGGGTCGGGGTGTCATTTCTAGCCTACCCCAACTTGTTTGGGATAAAAGGCTTAGACTTTAACTTTAACTATAAAGAGACACAGTTGTATGGCAAAAATTTATATAATCTGATCAATGACTACTGTCTGCAATATTTTTTTTCCCCAAAAAACACTTATTCCTTAAGTCCCTATATATATGCTGACGAAACCAGTGTGTGCTGATAATAAATTAGAACACATGATAAATGGAAAGTGTTTTCACTATTTCCAGCTAAAACGTTCAAATATTATGTGTCCCTTTTTTTCCTATTTTCAAAGCATATGGGTGAGCTTATTACCTTTTAGAAGACAGATCGTCTTATCGGTTTGGTACACAACTTTTTCAACAAAAAAAAAGGCCCGGAACCTGAATCATCCCAATTCCCCACAATAAAGTATTTAGAAAATATGAAAAAAAAAACCCTAAGACAAGTAATCTGCATTTTTCAATTTCTGCATACCTTGTACTCATAGGTACCAGGGGCCTCGTGACTACCAGCCAAGAAGCTTCCCATCATGACGGTAGAAGCACCAAGTGCCAAGGCCTTCACAATATGCCCAGAATTTGAAATACCTCCATCAGCTATAACCGGCACATCATGATCCTTAGCGTATGATGCGACCTTGTACACTGCGGTTGCCTATCATTATAATAAGAATGTATTGTAATATAATTAAATTTAATATGGATATTATATATGCAAAGAGACCCACTTCTACCCATTTTTGCTTTGTTTACCTTTGATTTTGTACTTATGGCTCTAAAGACTGTAAAACAAATGTTGCAAATCACACTCTAATTAACCCTTTTTGTGGTTGAAAATGACTGATTATTTTCTTAGACTAACCCAATTTAACCTCAATATTCTTGAAGGTGAAGCTCTTATTTTGATGCTTATGCATACAAGAACCAAAGATGGCCAGCAACAATAGATATTTAAGGACAAAATGATCACAAACTTTTCAGCATGTACACACTGATAACAAAACTAACCAGCAGGTAATCGTTATTATCACAATTAAAGTACACTATTTTTTCCTATTAATCTGAAGTTCATTAGCATGATGTGTAAACAATGAAAAGAAACCTAACCAGTATGATAACAAATCCAGTAACATGATTATGCTACATTGCAAGTTACTGTCTCTCTATGTTTCAGTCATGTAGTTTCTGTATTTATTAAAATAAAAATGAATTTCTTCCTTCAACTTTTGACCCATAACACAAAACAATGAGAGAGACATTGACAAGAAACACAAAGATCACATCCAACTAAATATTAACCATTTAAGCTGACATCTTTTTCTGGCCAACTTTAGTCTACTTGAGTATGACCAGAAGAAAATCATTAATTATATAGGATTTGTTGATGTTCCACAGGAAAATATACCAAAACTAATTGAAATGGATTATTACCAAAATGTTAACCTACAACTTCAGCTCTTTATGCGCCTTTTTTACTCTGTGATACAATTTTCAAACCCAAACTTGGATGAATTTGACCCCTAAATATATTTCCCAAGTAATAACAAAGATAATGTTCAGTAACAAATAGGTAGAGAATCTAGTTCAGTTCTATTGTCTTTCAACCACAAAACTGGTCAACATTAGGGCTCATAAGATTGATAATTAAATGACTTGACTAAGCCTAGCCACAATCGGGCTAAACTTGACCATACACAAGTTGATTTTGCATCAGGTCTCTTCAATGTTCTTTCACAGCCATCTATACTTTTCACAATAATATCAGGGATAAAATAAGCTCCTTGTTTACAAGGGACAGGTGATGTCACTGGGCCCACTTACCGCTCTCTACAGTCATGGAAAGAAACTGAACTATTTCAGATTGTAAATGCCCTGGTGCAATCTGAAAATTTCCCAAGTAAACCATTTTTTTGACAAACTCTATTAATAACAGAAAGATCCTAGAACATTCAATACCGTTGTAGCTCAGATATAGGAATATATCTCCTCAACTAATCATCTAACAAGAAAAATAAAGTTATTTGCACCATAAATGGAGAAATCAAGGTTTGGTGTGCTTTAAAATAACAAAATCATCACAATCAATACTATTATAAAAGATACCAAATATCTTTCTAATTGTATTCTTGTAATTGTAACTAAAAAAATAATCCACATAAAACCCCACTCAATATCACTTTTCAGATGACTCCAAAAAAGTATTTAAGTAATATATTCAAATTCTCAACTGGCATTTTACAAATGCTGTCATATAGTCATACACTCATATCTTTGAAAAGAGACAACAATGTTTTATTTCCATCGCAAAAACAATAGTTTAAGAAACTCTTATATTTATATAATATTCCCCAATATATAATATTGGCTATGTGCACCTGATATTTTGAATTTTCAAGCTGAAGAAAATCTATAAGTAATAATCAAACTAAGAAGTATAATGAGTCAGACCTCGTGCATATAAAGTGTTCTTCACCAATTAGATAAAAAAAGCCACTTTGAAGGAAAAACTGAAAGCAGTCAGAGAAAGGAAAGGTGCAAAGATAAAGGTGGTTCAGTGGTGCCCAATTTAGTGTTATTCTAAATTTACTATGACTAAACAATACATTAAGCACATCCAGAAGGTTACTATACAAGTAGACACCATACAATTTTCTTTCCATAACAAAAAAGCATGTACCATCAATCTTTTTCAATCACGCTATAGTTAGTGAATAATCGCCAAATCTACAAGATAGCTGCTATAAATATGGAATCAATAATTAACCATTATAGATTATAAGCAAAATAAACAATACCTGTCCTCGGCCAACTGCACAGACTTCCTGGGTGGTACAAATTGATCCCGAACCCATTCCTACCCGCAATCCATCACAACCTGCCTCAATCAAATTCTGAGCTTGTGCAATTGTCACTACATTTCCCCCAATTGCATCAATTTGTGGATAGTTAAGCTTTATATATTTTATCAAGTCAATTTGATAAGTTGAATTTCCTTGTGAACTATCAACAACGACGGCATTAATCCCTTCCTTTACCAGAGATTTCAACCTCTCCTTGTCTTCTTCTCTTGTACCAATTGCAGCACCCACCAAGAACTTACCATCAGACCCAACCGAAGGGTTTCCCAATTTAGGGTAACTCCGAATTCTCTCTACATCCTTGGTAGTAACTAGGTCAATAATTTCACCTTCTCCAGAAACCAAAGGGGCAAAATCAAGTCCTTCACTTTCCAAAAAGGTTGCCACTTGATTAAATTTGAAAGTTGAAGAAGCTGATTTAGGGGCGTGGCGCATGTACTCCAACACCGGGGTATTTGTTTTATTAGATAAACCCGACCAATCAGACGCCGCCACAACACCAACCAATGACGACGTGGCTGTGCCTGATTCGGTCACAATAGCATATTCATGTTCCCCAAAATCAGCAACCACATCACGCGGCGAATAAAACGGGGTATTTGAAACAAAAGGTAGAGCTCGTGACTTGGCTGCACGGACAAGAATCGACTGTACCTCGGGAGTGGTGTTGTTGTGTATTATGGCAACCCCACCAAGGGATGCCATAGCAACAGCCATGGCGGATTCAGAGACCGTGTCCATGGGAGACGCAACACAAGGAATGGATAACGGGACACGACGGGAGAGACGAGTGGACAAGTCGACTGCGTCGGCCGGGAAGGAGATGTAGCCTGGTAGCATTATCACATCGTCGTAGGTGTAGGAGACGCCTTGGGAGAAGAGGCGCGAGGCTGAGAAGCCATCGTCGGCGCACGAGGAACCATTCATGGTGGATTTGGTGGAGAGAGAGATGGAAAATGATTAGGGTTTTAAGAGGGAGAAGGAATGAGTGAGGACTGAGGAGGCGCGAAGTGTCGTTTATAGAGAAATTCTGAGTTTCTGACGGGGCGCTGAGTCTGATACTAATCTGATGATACGCACAAGAGGATCTTTTAAATTTGTTCGCCCATTTTTCTAATTTTCTTTCCCACCTTTTTCTTTCTAGAAAGCACGAATTATTTTTAGGAAAAGATGCTCTGGTGCTTATCTCTACTATATTAAAAGCACCAATGGAAGAATGTAACATCTCAGGATACAATCTTGGTCTGAACAATCTGCACTATTGATGATCAATTTCGAACGATCTACACTGTTGACGATCAAAAATGTAAATTGATGAACGGATCAGATGAGGTCTCCAAGCGAAGAGTTGATTAATCTTTCGTCTCGAGCGTTGGCGCTGGTTTCATTTTTTCACTCATCCAGTTCGATTCTCCGTGATATCAAATAATTTTTCAATTCGATTAGGTTTTTCCGTAACATACTATGTTCTGCTATCGTGCTCTCTTTCGCCAATCTTGCTTCCGAAGGTGGGACCCAGCCATTTTTTTCCTCTCTCCTTGCCCTAACACAACCTCTGATGATCTGGTCCTACTCCTTCAGACCCTACCTCGCACGGTCCGATCCATCGCGCCTCTTCTGGATAAGAGCCGAGTAGCCGACCTTTCTCCTTCCCTTCCGCTAATTCACATCGCACCATTTCAATTTAAAATTTGAAATTCAATTTTTTTTCCACCCCCTTCGCATCTTTCCCTATTAAAATTGTGGTATGGATTCTTCTTGCAAAATTAGTTTTGTTCTAATCGCTGAACTTTTGCCTTGTGGCTGAAGTGGTCAACAGCACAACTTTGCTTTGACATCTTTTCGTCCATCTCTCCTCGGTGCTTTCTCCATACCAAGTTTTTTTTTAATTTCTTCTTTTTATTGCTTTGTGCAAATTTTGAATTGCCACTTTTGCTTTGTTTAATCTCTATTTTTTTTATTTTCCAGTTTGTGTTGCTAACAAGAATTGCATCTCTAGATTAGGTCTAATATTACTAATTTCAGTCACAGACACACGAAATCCGGAGTGATTTCTCTGTGCCTACCCCCATCACCGACACAAACCAAAAAAAGGAGGAGGTTTCCTGTTATTTTTCACGCCTTTATTTCAAATCGCAGCAGATCAAGAAGTGAAGAGACGTCCATTAATTTCTTTATGTAAGTTCTACTATTTGGTTGAAACAGTACTGGTAAATGAAAAACGAGGGATATTATTGTAGAATTTTCATTATATTGCTGAAAGCCTTAAATTACAACTCTTATGTATATATAAAGGCGAGATACAAATATCTAGCTAATCTAAACCAATCACATGAGTGCAGGTGTCTAGGGAAGATTCTTCTTGCTAGGACCACTCTTATGCGCTGGCAGGAGAGATGTGGTTGTTGCAATTGTACATCTGCATATTAGTGCATTTGATTAATTATCCATTATCTCCAATTATGCTCTTACATTGGTTCTTCATCATGTTCCCACAATTTTGTAATTTAGACTAATACAAAATTTATTTTGCACTGTGGCAGTAGATGGAGGACGACCTTGATTTGTTTTTTTCCTATAACCGTTTTCATCTTGCTCTGAATTTTCAATTTTCAAATGAAACCAGTTTTGTTTGGAAATAGATTTTTCAAGGAAAGTTTTGGTGCCTAGCGCTGATTTTTTTGTGTCAGTTAATTAGTTTGCTAAAATTTTTGAAGTTGGCCCAAGTTTCTGGAAATAGTTTCAAGGAAAGACAGACGTTAGTTCAGTTTTTAATTTTTTACTTGATTTATATTTTGTGGTTAGACTTTGAAACTTTTGACACATAGAGGAACTTGATGTGTTATGTCAAGGATATTTAGACATGGTTTTCTTAGTGTTTTAGGCTATGAACTTTCGAACATTTTGCTGGTATAGATTGCTGGCATCTGATTTCTGTTTGATTTCAAAAATATGTTATAATTTATTTTTTATTCCAAAAGTTTTGAAAAATTTACAGAAGGTGTTCCTATGCCTGATGTAACTGTAGTAAAATTTTCAATGAGGTCTGTAAAATCCTTTGTGAGATAAAATTTGTTTTGTAAACTGCAATAAAATGCTCTTTTGCTTGTTGGGCATGTATATTGAAAACAGTCCCAATATCAGTTATATCAGTGAATCTTCACTATGCAACCTTCTATGTTAACTATATTATAGTCTTCTTTTTTTTCAGAAAAGACATAGAAGAAACGCTAATTTGAGATTCACAGGTGAACATGTGGTAATAATACTCAAACAACAGGTCGCTGCACTACCAATACCACACGTCCAATCGGATCCAGCGGTCATTAGAGAATTATAGGTAAATTACTCAAACAATATTTATTTTATAATCAGTAATTCAGTATATGTTTTTTTTTCTTTAAGAGGGATTCATTTACATGTTATTTTTTCTCTCTGACATGGATTGCAAGTGATAGGTACCAGATTGGTACATGAGAGATATCAGAATAAGAGATGTTCTCTCTGTCTGAAATTGCCATCACAACAAACAACAGGTCCTTTGCAATATGTTTGTTGAATATGTGGCCTTTGATGCCTATGCAGTTGGTTGAAGTTTCAGCTTTGTAAGTTATGTTCTTTTATTTTTTATGTTACAAATATTTTTCTATGTCATTGTTAGTTACACTATGCTATTTTTCGTTTTTTTTCATAGAAACTGTTAATCTACATTGTAGGTTTGGGTTGACAATAGAGAAGGTGTAAAAAGAAATAGAGAAATCAAGTGAAGAAGGTTGATTTTGTACAAAAAAAATTTCAACTACCTAAAGGCTATGACCTATGAGAGCATTTTAGGAGTTGCTCTATTTTACAAACTTAGGTAATATTCCTTTTATGTCCTTCACTTAAGTACTTGGTTTTGGTTTAGTAATGATCATGATTTCTATTTGACTTGGATTTCTATTAAACAAATCAAGGATATTGTGTCCAAGCTTGCATGCTTTCTTCATGCCGACAAGAAATATTTTTTTTAGTGCCCTTTGCTGGACAACTTGTAAAGTTAGGAATGAGATATCTTTTACCAAGGAAAAATGAAAACTGTTAGGTATAAAATATTACTAATCAAGAGTGTTGTTTACTATTGGACAGGTCCATTGAATGACAATATCAACAAGTGCTTGAAGAATTGCTTCCTGCTAGAGTGGAACAGGATATCACTTCACACTATTAGGCATGTTCTTGAAAGTTCACTTCAAATGCACATGCAGGTGGCGGTGATGGACTGTTAGGCAATGTCGTTTCATGGTGATTAATTGCCACTGCCGTTTTTGTTTGCATTTAATTGTGCTTAATACGTGTTGGTCTCTGACAATCATTGATTTATTGCACTAAAATTGCTATTGCAAATAAATGCCATGAAATTGCGTGTGCAAATAATTAATTTTGGATCCAAACGATCATTATGTTCGTGCCTTCCAACTTTTTATCTATATATATGTCTATGGCTTCTACTGCAGAAGTCATTCCTTTTTACTTTTCTATTATCAAATATCAATTTCCAGTGTAGTGAGAGGTTCCTCTACAATTTGTTATTCTCAGTCTAATTATCAATTGCCAGAGCTTTAAAATGTATTCCTCCTTAAATCCATCCTCAAACCTTTTACTTTTACTTTACTTTTTCTGTTTAAAATTGTTTATGCTTCAATTTTGTTGCTAGACCTTGGTGTTAATTAATCTCTTAGATCAAAGCTCAATTTAAAATATTGGTACTGAGATGAAGGGTGCTGGTAGAAGGAGAGAAAGGTGAAGAAGACTGACATGAGAGGACTTTGCACAGTGGAAGCTGTTGTCTCGAGTTTTCTCTTCCTTTATGGAATCTGTTAAATAGGTATTATTATATATTTTTTCCTTTTTGATTGGTGATTGATTTAGTGGAAATGCAATCGTACCAGATTTTAATATGATTTTCATTTTTATTTTGTATTTCTTTATTTTAAAAAAAAATTTCAATAAAAGAAAACACGAAGTTCTCATTTATCATCGATGGCCTCAATATTTTAAATCATGGACTTATTGGAAATATTGCATTTTCATATTGATTAATGAATTGTTTGTTGAAATTTCCAATTTTGCCCCTCTACTTATGACTTGCCTTTACAACAGGCATTGATACAACTTGCCTTTACAAAAATCGATAGCAAAGACAAGATATAGTTATTATGCATCTTGCTATAAACATGACTTGCATTGTAGATTATGGTTGATATATTATTTTTTAATTGAAAAAGTATGTTTTGTTTTGGTCAATTATGATTGATATATAGTTGTTTATGTTAGCTCAAATAGGTCACAGGTTAAGGAGACTGGCTACAATTTTCAATCAGATGCATTGTAGCTTTTAAGAAGAATGGTTGGAACTTTTTTGAGGGCTGGTGTTAAATAGCTGGAACTTCACTTTACAGAATCCTAAGGATTGAAATCAGCTAAGAACATAGAATACCATACCTTTGGTTGATCAAGTAAATATAGGCTTGCAATGAAATTGGTGGTCCCCAAACCTTTTACTTTACTTTTTATCAAATTTGAGTTAGCTTGCTTTGATTTTTTACCTTATTTGAAATTTTGGGTCATTATAATCACACATGAGGCACCAGTATGAACCAACATTTTGTTTGTACATATTACCATCTTATGGTTCATACCAATATGATTGGTGTGGTCATAATATATTTTTCTATACCATTTCCATGTAAACATATTGGATGTACATGTGGGTTCATACTGCTTTTCACATCAGTACCCATCACAGACAAATGACATTTCATCAAACAGATCTAAGAAAGCTGGCCGCAATCAGCGATCACAACCTCCTTCTTGGTTGTTCCACTCTGGGATCTCATCTTCTCAATCTCCTGCACCACATTCATCCCATCAAAATAATTTGAGACTGGTATGGCTGAATTCAGTGCCCTAGGAAGAACAGTCCGGGTTATAGTTGGTGAAGCAGCATCAGTTGTAAAGGTAGGAAAAAATATGGATTCTAATGAATTGCCTGACCCGTTTATCAAAATGATAGGGAAGAAATTAAAATTTACTATATCAGGGAAGCTGCAGGTTTTGTTTAAAAATCATCGTGTCTACAAAATTTTATAGTCAGAGGTAATGAGTGTGAAAGAATAACCAGGTTGTGCAAGTATTAAAGTTTCAATACTAAAGGTAATGGTGTACTTGGTTTTTTCCTTTCAATGTGGATAATGATATGTTGTCTAATTGGTGGATAATGAGGGGTTAAATCGAATAACACTTCAATTTTTTTCCCCTGCTACGACTGGTACCGCGTACCGTCTAATATATCTACTTAATTCTCTTTTTACATCTACCATTATTTCAATCAGATTTTTTGCTTCTTTAAACAATTTAAAATTTCTGTACGCATCATGTCCAATGCAAGAATACATATTCCCCCCCCCCCTTTTTCGTCCTTTACAAGATATGGGTACCTTAACTTTACTTTTATGGCTGGATATTGTTTATTTTTCATATCGGGCCATTACAATAACGTTTTTATATGTATTTTTTTCGTTAGTATTTATTTTTATATTTTCTTCCTTAAATCCCCTTTGTTTTATTATATTTTTCAATTATCATTGAAACGATGGGACTTAAAACTCTTTTTTTTAAGTATATTCTCATTTTATTAACACCACCACTCAAACCGTTTTTTTGTGTCGTTACTGTCGGCCTGTCGCAACCAAATAATTCACCTTTGAGGACATTAAATGAATAGTAGGCGTTTATATTAACATGTAAGGCTAAGGTTAAAATCAACATAAAAAATAACTAATTAATTCACGCAGACAAACATCCTTACCAAAAAAATATATATATAAATGGTAAATTTATAACGACTCATGTATCGAGCAAAGCTTGATTTCCAACCCTTGTTAGGTTTATGTTGCTTGAAATCTGAGTTTTCCATCACAGGAAACCATCACATGTTCTTGTGGATTTACTTAGTAGATTAAGTGATGCATAGTTCCTAATTAGTGTATTGAAATGATGGAGAATTCTAAGTTCTGAAGTATGTGGGCTATGCTGAAATTATAAATAATCTCACATTTTTTCTTTTGTAATTAATTTAGCTCAGGTCATCATTCGACTGAAAGTTACTCCTGAATTGTTGAAATCTAAAGTGAAGGGTGTAATTGTATAATGTCATATTCAGAAAATGAAGAGGGTATTTCTAGAAAAATAGGAATTACATCTTGATACCATGATGTTGTTTTAGATACATGCCTTGATATCACAAAACCGAAGAGAGAATTTTCTCTGACATGGATAATTTATTTTGTGAGTGAATAAAGTCACTGAATGCCAAAATTAGCCATAATGGTACGGTTTGGTACTTGTGTCAGATGGTGGTACACAATTATATTTTGTTCTGTCTATCAAAGAATCCAAAGCAATGTCAATACTAATAGCTTTCGCCAAGAAGAGTAATGTAATTTGTATAGCCGATGATTTGTGATAAAATAAGTGCTTAAAGAATTCATTCTCTTTTAGATTGCAGCAATAAAATTGGATGGGTTGGGTCAGTTTTGCATTCCAGTACCCCTTTTTTTTATTGATGACTGTTGCTCTTTCCTTTGTTATAGGTATATAAGAAGATCAAAAGGTTTTATTTTATTACTTTCACCATCAAAAGATCAAATAATATTTTAATTTTCACATATCACATCATATATTAAAGTCCGCCCACACATTGGGTGGGCACTGCTGCTAGTAATTGTATAAATGTATATATGAGTTGCAACTTACAACTCCACATTTTACATTCGAATCAGCAGAAGTGAACCATGTCAATTTTTTCAGAAACTTTTTAAAAATTAATATAGAAATTCTGCCGCTGGAATCCATTTTTGAATTGGACTTTGATCGCATCCGTTCATTAGTGCTAATGAATTAACTTTTATTGGAATGAACGGTTGAGATTAACGCCCGATTCAGAAGTTGTACTTGTGGCAAAATTTCCCTAATTAATAATATTTTGATTTATTTTTATTGAGAGTAATGTTAGAGTTTGACACTTGGGCCCTTCAAATACAACTAAATCTCAATTTTTGAAACTATAACAGTCAATCCGGATCATTAAATTTGTTCTTCATAATGAAACTCCTCGGATACGAAATTTTCTATATTTTCAAAAAAAAATTTCGAATTTTAGAAAATTCTCAATCTAATTAATTTTGGACCCTTCAATTTTGAAAAATTTGTAAAAAATAGTTACAAATTAATAAAATAAAATTTGTTCACCAATGAGATTTCAATATGGTGATCACATTTTTCGGTTTAGATTGTTCGTTTAAAATTTCAATAATTGAGACTCAAATCGCGTCTGACGTCAAACATATTTGACTCTAGCATTATGAAAAGTTGTAAACATTTACTATTGCACACAAGTCCTAAACATTGCCTTTTAAAAGTTACAGTTCTCACTAAAACAAATTCTAATAATGTCTTTATATGCATATAATAGAAGCAGACGATATCACATATAGTGAATTTTTTATCATTAGCAATATTAAAAATTGTCATTTTAGAAGAATCACTTTAAATTTCGTTGTCATTATTGATTGCAAAACAGGGACATGATAAAGAAAACCATTTGAGTCCCTTAAAAAAAAATGTGCGGACCGTTCGGCGTTATTGATTATTTGAAAGTGTTTCTTACACTCTGTTTGGATGGGAGGTACCGGGTGGGAAGGGACGGAAAAGAAAGTAAAATTTCGGAACTTTTTGTGTTTGGATGGAAGAGAATTGAGAAAGTAAAATTATAGCGAGGGTAAACGTTCGCCTCCAAACTTTCCCCTCCTATACAAATATTTTTCCTTCCGAATTGGAGGAGAATGGACGGGAAGAGAAAACCGAGGGCAAATTCTCTGTGCGTTTGACAGCTGCTACCCTTCTGCGTTGCTTTCATCTATATACTATGCAACATCGCAAGAAGAGATAATTGAGAGGACAAAGCTTTCAGAGAAGATCTAAAGATCGATAAGAAAATATTGGCCACTAGAGCACGGAACCCTGAATTGAATTTTTATCGGAGGTAAGGAAGGGTGGGAAGACGACATGTAGTTCGTCTCCAAATTGTGCCAATTGTTTGAATTATTAGTTTGATTGGTTTCATTTGGGTGGGAATGTTTGAGATTTTAACGAGCATATGTGGTTAATTGGATTAAATTGGGAATATTTTAACGAGATTTTGGGTGGGAATGTTTGAGATTCATACGGGATTTAACTTATGAGTTATGAAAGATTGATTTGAAGGAGTGGAGGGTAAATTTTTCAATTTTATTTTTTTCACTCTTGTTAAATTAATTCATCCAAACAAGACATAAGAGGGAAAGTAAAATTTATGTTTCCTTCCCCTTATCATTCATCCAAACAAGAAAATTAGACTTAATTTACTTTCCATTCCCTTTCATTTCTTCCCTCTCTATATTTTACTTTCCATTCCATCCTCTACCGTCGAACCAAACACAATGTTAATTAATGTAAAATATTTTTATATTATTGATCGAATGGTCTTTCTTAAACATTTTTTTATCTTTTTAAAGAATAATAATGAAGAGTAATATTATACCTATTCACTAAATCATGTTAAAGTTCCATCCAACTATTTTAACCGATTTTTTTTACAAAAAAAAAAATACATAGCGAAGTGCACATATGTAGTTATGATCAAACGAGCATTCTACATCGTACGGTAGTCACGTAATTGAAATGATTTTAAGATATAAGGAGTTAGCTATTGCACGTTTTTTTTTCACAACGACAAACATTTTTCTTGCTGGGCTGGGTACTTGTGTTACCTAAATCTATCGGCTCCTAATTTAAAAGTTAAACCAGACGGCCCACACGAGATAGAGTTCACGGAATTGTTTTGGGCTATTAGCCTATTATTCACGAAGTTCATACATGCCGGGATTTGAAAACCTAAAAAAAAGAATGTATATATAAAGAGGACACCAGATAATTACGTGGCTTCAAATATAGATAGTTCTCTTTCTCTCTCAAATACCTAACTCTAGCCGTCGATCTTAGCAGCAGTTTCAAGTTCCATAACTTGGTACATCAAAGATGGGGAGGGTTAGCGTGTTGAATGATGCAATGAATAACATGATCAATGCTGAAAAGATAGGAAAGCGCCAGGCTATGATCCGTGCATCTTCCAAAGTCATCGTAAAGTTTCTCACGGTGATGCAGAAGCATGGATACATCGATGAATTTGAACACGTTGATGACCACAGATCTGGTAAGATTGTGGTGGAATTGAATGGGAGGTTGAACAAGTGTGGTGTTATCAGTCCTCGTTTTGATATTAGTGTTAAGGATATCGAGTCATGGACTGCTAGGCTCCTTCCGTCTAGACAGTTTGGGTACATCGTGCTCACAACATCTGCTGGCATCATGGACCATGAGGAGGCAAGGAGAAAGAATGTTGGAGGAAAAGTTCTTGGATTTTTCTACTGAACCAAATTTAGGTCTTTTAAAAGAATATGTTTTATTGCAAATTTAGGTCTTTTTGAGATATTTAGTAGAGAGATGTGAGACATGAAAGTTATGTTTTGATATCATCGTTGCAAGTTAGATTTATTTATGATTTTTTTTTCCTTGTTCCAGTAGTGAATTTTGTTTGGAGCAGGCTCTCTCTGGTATGCTTTATGTTTTGGGTGAACTTAATTTGTTTAAGTTTAATTAATCTTGTGATATATAAGAAATTTTTTTTAATAGTTTTCTAAAATTTATGGACTGCTATGATTGATCAGGACTAATTCCATTTGAAGATTTTTTAGTTTGATAATCGTACGTACTCTAGGTGTTTCGACAATCAAGCAACTCGTAATTAACACCCCATGTTTTTTTTTACTTGTATCTGTCAAATTATTTTGAATGGCCAAAAAACTATGTAGCTTGAAATGACGTTATTTTTTATATTATTTTGTTTGATTCGTTCCAAAATTAGGGGAAAAAAACATATATTTAATCTTCAATGACCATCATTTTATTTTTAGTCTATTTCTTTGATCCATTTTCACGATATGCCCGAATAAACAATATATATGCTTATTTAATTTATCCTTTGGGCATATCTTTTCGCACCATGTATCTCCATTTAAATAAATATAAATAAATACAAATATACATAAGGAAGTCTTGCCACATATCAAAAGCCACCTGTTAGTTCCAAATTTTCATAACCGGTGTCTCCTTTGATTTAGCAATTTATTTAGTTTCCATCTCCCTCTCCCTCTCCTGATTAAGTGATATATTTAATTAATGAAAATTTTGTCATGAGAATCAATTTTTGAATCACGCTTTGATCGTTCATGAGTGCTAATAAATTATTATTTATTTGTGAAAATGAACGGTTGAGATTAAAGTCCGATTTAGAAATTAGTTATATATCGTGGCAGAATTTCTATTTAAATCTTTTATATTTCTTTCTTTCTATATATTAGATGGCTTGGCTCTCTCTCTGTCAAAGTTAATTAATCATTTTCTTAAGAAACTATTAATATTAATCCCTTTAATTTTCCGATTCCCTTCCTAATGCGTTTCTCTCTTTTCTAATTATAAGCAGCTCCATTCATGTCCGAGCCTTTATTGAATCCTTATGTTATAAATATCTTAATCTGACATGAAACCGGACCATAGTCTCATTCTCCATTTCACTTAATTTAGAATCTGTACCTATATATCCTTGTTACACATCTTCATGAAATATACAAAAGAAAAGAATTATTCCATTTTATTTTGCTATTGCCCATCCGATTGGAATTTGAGAACTACATCACCATCGTTTGTCATTTCATTTATCTAAACTGTATGTCAGATAACTGGATTTTTTTATAATTTAATTTTAGTATCGACTGATTTGAATATCATTTGAGTGATTTGAATGGATTTATTATGCATTGAAATTGTGACTGATGTATTTTAAGAGTCAATGGTTCTCTGTGATTTAATTTTTAATCAAATAACAATATAGAAAGTAATATGATTAAGTGAGGGATTCACCCAAAAATGAAAGTATTTTAAGAATTTATTTTTAGAAAAATCTAAATCCATTGAACTCCGCAAAATATATTTAATTTATTTGATATTATTTATGTGGATTAATGCAGTTATTTTAAAATTTGATATATAAATTAATTATAGAGAAGCTGAATCGTTAAATAATAAGTTACATGATTTTGTAAATGAATTGTTTTATTTTTATTTTTATTTTGACATAAATTGACGAGCCGCGAATAGAAGCAAAAGAAATTGTTACCTAACGTCCCTATCTGAATGTGGTGCGACACAACTAAAGAGTAAATAACTTCCTCACTCCGCCTTCAATCGCACCCTTCATCCTTCCTCTCATTCTCACCCACACCCTTCTGCCTACTTCCTCTATGAACTTTTTGTTTCACTGATCTCTCACTTATTATAACTAGTCAAATATGCACACTTATTAGATACTTCGTTATTACAACTCTTTGAACATATATACAATTATTAAATACTTCTTTAATGTAACTAAGGAGTAAAATATGAGATATTTTCTAATTATAATTAATTGAATAAATATATTATTAGTTAATTTTTTATTATAACAACTTGAACGAAATACAGAGAATCTATATGCAAATTTAAAATTTAAAAAGAGAGTAGAGAGAGGGAACCAATGATAGAGGGTAGGGAATAATAAGCGATAGAGGAAGAAGGTAGATGAGTCAAGGAAAAGGAAGGGGAAAAAAAGAAGAAAGAAGAGGAAAAATGAAGAGGGTGAGGGATACGGGGATCAAGTTAAATAAAAAAAGACAAAATTGGATATAACCCCTACAAACTTCAGCAATTAGATATAATCCCTCTAAAGTTTAAAACTGGATATAACCCCCCTCAAATCTTTATAACCAAGGAAATAAACTCTTTTAATTAAATATAATTTTTTTAAATTCAAAAAAGTCATTTTTCAGAGCATGTGACATAAATACCAGGAAAAAATTGATATTTGAGGTCCTCATCACTACGACTTGGCTATATGGTAGGAAAGAAACAACTTTATTCTTCTCAAGCATTTCTAAAGTTTTTGCTTTTGTATTATTTTCGTTTTCTTTTTTTTTCTTCATTTAGCTCGCCAGCCATGCCCAGGTAGGCAGGTACCAACAAAACAAAATGGAAAAAAAAATGTGATTTGTGCATTGCAAAGTAAAGTTGTTTATCCCGTCCTTGTAATATTTTCCACTTTCAAGGCATTTCCATGAATTTTAGAACTTTGCTTCATACAAAGAATGCATGTGCGACGTTACTTAAAAAAAAACAAGGTAAAGCATGCGATGCTCAAATGCTTTTTGGGGAGGAGGATAATTTGGTCACAAATTTATGTAATTGACTCTTTTAATTAAGATAAGATTGAATTTAAATCAAAAGGGTTTATTTCCTTGGTTATAAAGAATTGAGGGGGTTATATTCAGTTTTAAATTTTGGAGGGGGTTATATCCAATTGCTGAAGTTTGTAGGTGGTTATATTCAATTTTGCCATAAAAAACTAATGGCTCCATTTGGATAGGTGTGGGAATAAGGGAAGAAGGGAAGAAGTGGGAAGAAGTATTGGGAAGTGTGTAAATTTGTGAAGAGTTTGAATTGTTTATAATAATTTTTTTCTTCTTTCTTCTCATATTTCTTCTTCCTAACCAATCCAAACGGAGCCAATAAGAAGAAAGGATAGCGAGTCAAGCGTGCGAGGAATGGAGGAGGGAGAAAGCAGGGATATAAGGAGCAAAAGTGCAAGGGTCCATGAGAATGAGAAAAGAAAGAGAAAGCGAAATTTGCTTGATTGTTGAAAACAATTTCCAAAATTTATTTTCACAATATATCTAATTTTAAATCAAAACATATATTAATCGACACAATTGAATCCGTCTCCGAAGATACTGTTCGCGTACAGTGTTTGGAACAGTTTGACTGACTGGTGGGACCGCGTTTCATCCATTACCATCCGCATCCGATGCTGTATTCAATCTGCGTCGTCCGTTTCATCTTCTTCCTTCGATGGATTATTTTCTCTCCATCTGATCTTCTCTAGAGAGTTCCGACCGAGACCCATGTGCGTAGATAGTCTTCCCCCTCTTTTTCTCCCATGTGCTCCTGTACGGAGGCCATTCAAAGAGATGCTTTTCTCGGAAAGTTTGCTCCTCCCCCACCTCTTTCTTTTATTTCTGTATGTACTTGGTGTGATTTTTCTATCCCTATTATTTGCTCATTTTTTTCTCCTCTCTCAACTCAGGCAACTCAAGCAACACAAAGCAAGAACAAATATCCTGAATCGCAGATTCAATTCTCGGTTCAGGAAAGAATGGAAATGATGGAGCTATAGGTTTTGGGTCAGATTCCTTTTTTTTGGAATTTCTGTCTCTCTTTGGTATTATTTCTTTCAGGTGAGTACTTTTTGGGTCTCTCCTTTCCTCCTCATCTTGCCGGATTCATTGCATCAACTACATATTTCTCTCCGCAACTAATTGATTCCTCTCTCTGATGCAGCAAATGAACTCGCCAAAGGCCTATTTGGTTTCATGATATCTTCAATTTTTCGCATCGAACCCTTCGTTGTATATTTTTTCAAAACTATGCTGGGTACTACTGTAGAAGCGCGTAAAAAATATGAGACTGTTTTTGTTAAGGTCATTTTTTCCTTAACTTTTTTGTTTCCGTAAATATGAGACCATCCTTTACTCATCCTTCAGATAAGTGTTGTCCTTTTCTCCTCTCTTTACGAGAGCTTTAATTTTTTTCTTGTAATGAATAGATCTTCTCACTTTTTGTTTTTTTCAGTTTTATTCCAGATGTTGTTTAGTGGACAACAAGTTTTATTTTCTTTATCAGTATCCCTGCTCCTTTTTGTGCTTGGTTGTTCCTTTCTTCTGGTAAATACCCTTTGATTCCTACCTTTTTTTCTTTCAATTTTTATGAATAATTATTTAAGTGTGACCATGAATTGAAAAAATTCATTCAATTGAGGCATAGTCGCATAGGTGAACTGTTTGAATGTTTTTCTTTATTCTATTTAATTGAAATTTAGACAGTTTTTTCTTAATTTTTTTTGCATACAGTGCTGAAACTTTTGATAAACAATTAATATCTTTCTTCAATGCTTTGCCTCTATTGGTACTGCACTGTTTATCCCTCCTAAAACAAAAAAGAATTAATAAATAAGAAGATCCTTGAACCAATAAATAATTTGGTGTTTGTGGTAAGGAAATCAAGGTTCTAACTTATAGCAGTTTAATTAAGTTTCTAATTGTAAAATAAGTGCATCATAAACAAAATTAACAGATCATGAACGATTGCCTGAAAAATTTACCTATGACTGTTCCCTATTTGCAATCTCCAACATCTTATTGTCTAAATCTTATTACCCTGAATGTTCCTCATTTGACATCTGAGACTATCATTTTATTCTTTTGATGGTTTTGTGCTCAATTTTTTTTAACATATTATTTTGTTTCGATTATGCTGATAGGTGAAAAGAATTTGACTCATTATTCAGGAGCTTTTAGAATCATGTATTGTTAATCCTTGCTTCCTCTATTTAAATCTTTAAATCAGGTATTGTTAATGCTATTTGGATTTTGGGTTGATGATTAGTTGGGTTCTTAAAATTTTGGTTGAGCTTCGTTTACTAAACTATTCATGTGATGCTTTAATTAAGGACTTGATAATTTTTTTTAAACTGAGAAAAATTAATTTATTAGATAGCTTCAGTTACTCAACAGATGGTAAACATAATATTTGAGTGATTATTTTAATGTAGAATATAAAAGTTTATCTCTCAACATATGGTTGCTTTAAAGAAAGTATTGGTCTGACTTTTGTTGTGTCATTTTTCTCTTTTTTACTCTTTTTGTTTAATTTTGCAATTTTGGGTTCAATCAGTTTGCAGAGAAAATCTATCTCCTTTGTAGCAAATGGAGAGAAAAAATAGTTGGTTGGGTTAGATTAGCCTCAAATGGGAGTATCATCTGATCCTTTGACACAAAAACAGTTGGTTGGGTTAGATTAGCCTCAAATTTAGAGTTGTTATTTTCTGACCTCTTCCGATAGTTGATGTTTATGGTGTACGTTGTAATAGTACATGAGAATGATTGCATTTTAATCATGAAGAGGTCACATAGTTTGCTCAGTAATATACTGTCTTTTTTTTTAACAAAAATTCTGTTTGGACACCAGAGTACGTTCGACTAAATATATTTTAATTTTCTGTTTGTTTCATATTGTACTTTATAAAACAGTCAAAGTGTAAATGTTTTTTACATAATATATAATTTTTTATGTTTCTATTTTTCATCTTATTATATTTTTATTTTTTTCATAGTTTTCTATTTGTGCTATGATTGATGGATGTAACAAATTGAACCACGAATAAAATTTACTATAATATTAAAATTCAACAAAAAAAATGAGAAAAAAATAGGTCGCGCAACAACTGAACTTAGATCCCGCATTTATTTGATGGGGTCAAACCTATCGGAACGAATGATCGCCACTCTACGTTTATTTCTGAAATATTTTATCGGAAACTCCTAGCAAAATTAAATAAACAAAAATCGGTTTGGCGGCACAATATTTTTTAGGTTGTTCTCAATAATAGAATGTCTATTCTGGTGCCGACCAATTTAATTTTAAGATTCAATGTATATCGTTTGGATCGCTTAGGAATAAGAGGAATAACTTATTTCTAGACGGAAAACATTGGAAGTGTGTAATTTTGTGAAGAATTTAGATGGTTATGAATAAATTTACGTCTGAAATTTGTTATTCTTGCTTATTCCTTACCCATTCAAACAGCCCCAAGAACTTTTTTGAGTTTGCAATTATAGATTAGGTAATTGTGTTGGAACTAGCATATCTTTTGAATTACGATCATATGTCACAAGCTGGCCTGTATAATTCGGTTCCTACTTCCTTTTAGTTGCTTTTTCTCAATCTCAATTTGAGCTGAAACACCATTTTATTCCGACAACAATTCGGTATAAAAGATTAAACGAATATTCATATAATCTGAGACCAAATTTTTATTCAAATTCAGTGTTTTACAATTTTAACAAAATAACGAACAGATCCAATTAATTTATTCTGTCGAAATAAATATATATTGAGAGTGTCAAATCCATTTCACTAAATAGCACTATTCTCTACGCTCTTGCCTCCGTTTGGATGCGTTGAGAAGTAGGAAGAAGGGAAGAAAAAAAAATTATAAACAATCCAAATTCTTCACAAAGTTACATACTTCCCAATACTTCTTCCCTACTTCAGGAATTCACATCCTCTATAGCCGAAGTCGAATGTCTTGGCTGTACCGTCTAGCCAAGCAATTTTTAAAAATTTTAAAATTCAAATGTTAAATTTAAATCGTTGATCTTGTTTAATTTTACGGGCGATGCATTTTTATATAAGTTTTATAAAATTTGGACTTGCTTTGATACTAGATCAAATGGTTAACAAATGAACGAATATGGTTAACTATCACTAATTAATTCTAATGCGTTCATAATTTGATCATTTAATCAAGTATCAAATCGACTCCAAATTTTATAAAACTTATATAAAAATACATCGCCCGTAAATTTGAACAAAATCAACAATTTAGATTTAATATTTGAATTTTAAAATTTTTAAATATTTTAAAAAAATCATCGGTACAGTCAAGCTCCTCGGCTGGACGGTACAGCCAAGCTCTTCGGCTGAAGAGGATGTGAATCCTTCAGTATTTTTTTTTTATTATTTTTACCATCTGCTGAAACAACGCAAAGTGATGAACTGGACAATTCCAGTGAAGACAAGTACACAACACAGGAGAGGATAATGGAGACAGTTTATTTGCGGGAAAAAAAATAGCAGAGACACAGACCGCTAGAGATGTAACAGATTTTCTTGGTTCCGTTCAGTGTACACAGAGGGAGCTAGTACCTTATAAATATTGAGATTTGAGACTGAGAGAAATAATTTTCAATAAAATGAATTATTCGTAAATTTTTATGATATCTAAAAAATGCTATGTTTTATGCCACAAAACAGGCCGATATTTTTTTTTTAATGTAAACAATTTAATAAGAACCAACTTGTTGCAACACTAATTAAAGTAGTGTTTAATTTTATATTAAAAAAATCGGCAAAACTAACTTATTAAAGTAGTGTTTATATTAAAAAAAATCTGGCAAAACAAGTCCTCTTAAATGATTGAAACTATAGTATTTCTAAAGTATTAATGGGACCGTTTGGATCAAGTGAGAATTTGGAGAATTTCCTATTCCTATACATAAATTTATTATAAACAATCCAAACTCTTCACAAAATTACACACTTCCCAATACTTTAATTTCTCCTATTCCTAAAACAGCTCCAATGAAATGATGATGCTTAATAGATCTTCGTAATAGTAAAAGACCTATCGCTGTCATTAGAAAGTGATCAAGTCAGAAAAAAGAAATTCATTGCTATCACCGCATTAACTTTGTGAACAAATATCTTGAAATAATATAATAAAAATATTAACACGTAATTTATAATATGGGGCAAAATTAAGATCGCGAAGTCCAAAGCAGTTGCTCCATGAGTGTAGACTAAAACATAAATGAAATGTCTTATGATTAATATTTAGCGGTCCACAGTTAGGCATAAATAATTTCAATTGTCACATTGTGTAAAAGTTAATTTAGTTTCTTTTTTGTCTTCTAAAAATTCAACGGACATACTGTTGCCGAAACGAAACGATAAACAGAACAAATCATTTCGCTTTTGTTTCGACAAATAGTACATTTTTAAGTGTAAAAAAATATTGGTCCATTTCGTTCCATTCAAATGGAACGTATAATAGAATGAAAGAGCATTTTATTTTTTAGAACGAAACGAAAAACGGAATGTAACAGTCATCCAAAATGCTATCTACTAGGTCTGAGTCAAATTGCATTTAGTAGTACGCCGGGTCTACACAAAATGTTTGTCAATAAGAGAACAATATATAAAAAGTAAACTCTAAAATTCCCACCACCGAAAGGCGCAAGGGAGAATCTGTCCACCGCTCCACTTCTTTATTTATTCCAACTTTACTTCCTCTTATAAAAACATTCCATCTTTTCTTCTGCCTCTTCATTCAAACAAAGAATTTTGATCGGCGCTTCCGATCTCGTCACAGATGGCTCTCCACAGAACATACGTAAGCTTCTTCTTCGCTAATTTTGGATTTTTTTTATTCTATGTTCAGATACGATCTGTCTTTCACGAGATAATTTATGGTTCGCTGCTTCACACTCGAGATATTACTGAACTGGATTTAGTGATTCCCGATCCGATCTCAATTTAGGTGTAGATGTGTTTTTTGGTTATTTTGTTGGGATTTCTTTTGGGTTTAGGGATCTTTTGATTCGATTTTCAGTTGAAATTGAGGTTTCTTGTGTGCGCAGCTTCACTGTGGCACTTGAATTTAGTACTCTTTCGCTCAATTGCACGAAATTCTTATCAAGCTTCTTATCATTGAAGCTTGTATTGTTGAAAATTTCGACTTGTACAAATTAAAATTCAAGCAAAATTTAAGTGCCCTACGAGTTACTCGTACTCTGGCGACCGTTTGTGTACTTCATGTGTTTAAAATTAGTATTTTTCTTCTGTTGATTATAATTTAGGAGTATGGACAAATGTTTCTTGTCTCCCGCATTAGAGTACCTGTCACAATGTACATGATAAAGCATAAAGATTTAAGTACAAACAGATTCTACATAAATAATGAAGTTTTAGTTTAGTTCTTCTGCCAGTGATAGAAAGTTGCGTTTTGTCTAAGTAAAGTATATTTTCTATTTTAGAAATTTTACATTTGAGTCTGTCATGTTAAAGACATGGTAATACCAGGGGCTGTCTATCACATCTCTTAACTATAGTATGATGAATTATCATGAGTGGACAATATTAATTATTGAACTTTAAATTTAGTCATTTACGTATGTATTGTCATAACTAAGCCATGTTTGGTGATAGCTGCACGGCACCTATAATAGGATATATGTGGAATGTGTCTTCATTACTATTTAATCTCCATTTGGTTTATTTTAATCTGGTCATTGATTTTTCTCAAATGGTAGTAAACTTTAGTACTATAATGAGGAAATAAAAAAGAAATTAGCATTGGTTAGTTACTGATATGTATTCTCCAACCTAATCTCTAGTTTACAATTAAATTAATTTAGCTGCACCTGGCTTCAGTTTCAATTTTAACTTAGAGACCTTTACTTGAACCAAATTTATCCTTAGTTCCCAAAAAGTCCATGGGGGCAAACAAAAGACAAAAGGAGCTTAAGAAGTGCTTTCTTATTTTGGTCACATTACTTATTATTTATTTATTTATTTTTTTTAAAAATCACATGCATCATCTGAGAGGGTGGTTGTAGGCTTGCAGCTTTAATAGAAAATTTATAGTAAAGGGGCCAAATTGGTCATGTTCTTCTTCACTTTAAAATTGCAATCTCAGGTGCACAATACCAATAAGCTAGTAAAAAAAAAAAAGCTGCTAGGTCTAGTCAAAAGCATGAAATGTTGGGACAGTTGGGTACTGTTTGCATTTTTTTAGAGCAAATTATTGGTTATAAACTACAACAAATGCACATACTTTCTAACAGAGATTTTATCTGGCTTTCATGTACTCATTTTTCTTTTGTCATAATTACAGTCAAGTGCATCATCTGGAATGGGGGTTGGAGGTGAGTGCAGGGAAACTTTTCTTGAACTTCAGCGAAAGAAGACTCATCGGTACGTGTTTTTTATTGTGGCATTTCTGCTTTCGACCATTCAGGACTTTTGTTTATATGGGGCTGTTTTTTAATGATAAGCATCTTCTAACTGTCCTTAACCAAGCAAATAAATGAAGGAATGAACAATAAAGAAATATTTAAATAGTCAATTAGCGAATGAGTTGGTACTACTCTTCTGCCCTAGGTAACTGAGACCTTGTAATCCTGACTTGGTCACATGGTACACCTGGCCGACCTGGTTGGTCTTATCATTTGTTATACAGTAAATACATTAGTAAATATATTTTATGGAGTTTATAATGTTATACTTCTTTAGATAAAATGTGCAATGCCAAGTGGTTTATCAGATGAAATATTATACTGTTTCCATTTCTGTGTTTTCTGGATCTCCTAAACATGATATTCCAGATCAAGTTAAAAGAAAAAAATATCTAATGAATGAAACAAAAATGGATATATCTGAAAGGACACAACTCCTGACTCAAGCAGACAGTAATGTTGCCAGGTCAGGACGGATGGGGAATGTGAATTGTAGTGTTCAAAGTGGCCATAATCTGAAATTGGAATAAACCTTTTGTTATTTCAGGTATGTGGTGTTCAAGATAGATGAGAAGAAGAAAGAGGTTGTGGTAGAGAAGACAGGTGGTGCAGCTGAGAGCTATGAAGATTTTCTAGCATCTCTTCCTGAAAATGACTGCAGATATGCTATTTATGATTTTGATTTTGTCACAGAGGAGAACTGCCAGAAAAGCAAGATTTTCTTTATTGCATGGTAATCATCTAAATCCTAACCAGAGTCTTTTTTATATATTGAAGAAATAATTTTTGTGCAAATGAAAATACCAATCAAAATTAGAACACATCTTTCTGACTGATTTCAGTACTCTTGCTTGCTTAGTGGCTTTCTTCGGGTGGTGCGACTGATGGACCAATGAAGCAGACAAATATGAACAAAAAACTAAGGAGTTTGTGTGCATATTTAATTGTGCATGACAAAGGAGATAAACCAAAGATAATTTTTAGTAATAATTTGTTGACTAACCTACTTAACATGATAGGGCATTCTTTCTTGAGTATAACTTAATTATCAAACCAAACTAATTATTTCCTAATAATTTGAGGAAATATTATTAATTAAAGACCCTCAAATTTAAATAACTTTTATAATGTCAAATATTATCAAACATTGTAATCCATGCTAATGAGTCAACAACAATTAATTCACCTTTAAATAGTCAATATTGAATACGAAATGACTATAATTCTCTAAAATATTTAAGATACAGTGTCCATACTAATGTTCTGTTAAGTGTCCTTTTGCGGGCCTAAACCTGATGTTTGAGCTTGAACTATACCCTGATCTGCATGTAGTCTCATATCAAAAACAAAGGAAGCTGGACGATATGCAGTCCCACACCTAAATTTAGAAATGCCAAAATTAGACCTTTCCATCCTCGATGGTGTGATTTGGTTCTATAAATGCGTACCCTGCCATAGCTGGTTTTTTTTATCCTGGATAGATGTCGAGGAAAAAATTCACATGGCTCTACTACAAGAGTTAGATTTGAATTAAGAGGTTTAGTTGGGGAAAACTTTCTCTATAGAACAAACACAGGAGCAGTTCCAACTGATGGATGTTTCTCGTGTTTCTCATGGATACACATGATGTTTCTTAGAATGTGCCAATTCTTTTAACATCCGTACATCTTCAAGGAATTATCTTTCCCTTCTCAAAGCTCTCTTTTGTCTACTGTGACATCCATGGGCCTAGGACTTACCATGTAGCAAAATAAAACATGGGAAACATATCTCATATACTTCTCCAAATATTTCCATTTGAGTACCCAAAATAATCTCTCTGTCATGTAGATAGGAGAATGACGAAGGGTTTTTTTATCATCTTTTTAGCGAATATTGGAGGAAAAATGGGGTAGTTGGCAATTAATGGGACTTGCCTTCTTCTGTAGGAGTTTACTCTCTGGTTTACTGATTTGAAATCATACTTGTAGCTTAGCTATAGAAAGAATTTCCTCATCTGTATGACCTTAATTTTAATTTATAACAGGTCTCCTGCTGTTTCACGGATCCGGGCCAAGATGTTGTATGCTACATCCAAGGATCGTTTTAGGAGGGAGCTAGATGGGGTCCACTATGAGATCCAAGCCACTGATCCATCAGAGCTCGACATCGACATCCTTCGTGAACGTGCCCATTAAATTTGAAGTCATTATGCATTCCTCTTAGAAATAATGTGTCGGGATGCACCCAGATTCATATAAAGAATTGCCTATTGGTTAAATGTAATTGGTATGCCTCTCAATACCAGATTAGGAGGATTAATGAGCCTATATGATGTGGTTGAGATATTTGTCAGTACCTAATTTTACGTAGAACAAAATGCTGCAACAACTTGGATCTGCTATGGATTTGTCGCCAATGGATTCGTGGGCCTTGGAGAGAGATGAATATAAGTATTACTTGGTATATTATTACATGATGTGTTTGTTTGCTCTTGGCCTTCCTGCATTGAGCTTTATCCCTTTTGTGTTACGACTAATTTTGTCATTTCTCTTTGCTTAATTAAATGTGGTAACAAGTATAGCGAACGCAAAATTTTGCAAATTGAGGAATGTATCGGTGTTTCGCCGAGGAAACTGGTCCTTTAGTAAGGCCATGGTTCACATATGCTTAAATTTCACAAGATTTTCCTGACATAAATCTCAGCCGACATATCAAAATCAATAGCCATTATTTAATCCCAGCAAGTCTACAACACGCAACATAATCTCTAAGGGTGCGTTTGGATAGGTGTGGGAAGAAGGGAAGAAGGGAAGAAGTGAAAAGAAGTATTGGGAAGTGTGTAACTTTGTGAAGAGTTTAGATTGTTTATAATTTTTTTCTTCTTCTTCCTTCTTCTTCTTCTTTCTTCCAACGATCCAAACGCACCCTAAAGCAATCCCAGACTGACGAGTTGCTTGCCTGACTTGCCAGCCTGTGCTAAAGCAAACGGTGATATATCGATTGTCCGTTGTCGTGTCATACCGTTTTGATCTGTGTCATATGTCGAGGGTCATGCTTTAGTGAAAAAGTTCGTCTTTATATGGGTGCGTTTGGATGAGAGAAGAAGAAGAGGAAGAAGGAAGATGGGAAGAAAAAAAATTATAAACAATTCAAACTTTTCACAAAGTTACACACTTCCCAATACTTCTTCCCACTTCTTTCCTTCTTCCTTTCTTCCCACACCTATCCAAACGCACCCTATATGATGATGAAATTCCTAATTTCGTCTTGAACCATAATATATGACATACCGCGTGCTGAAATTCACCATTTTAGGAACTGGATAGAGAGAGAGAAAGAGAGCTTTTTAGAAACAGAGAGTTTTCCACTAATCTTTCATACCAGGATAGACCCAATCAGAAGCGATACTGTAACGATTAAGATCGATAAACAATCTAAAATCGCTACTGAAAATAATATCTCAACAAAGCTTGACTGATACAATGTTTGTCAGACCAAGCAATAGGGTTTTCTCAATTTGAATTCAATTAGAAACTATAAATCCAAATTGAAAACGGGAAATAAAATTGAAACAAGAAAAGATAATTGATAAGACTTAATTCGGCTATTGAGCCTTACAATAAGCAAGATACAATGGATTCAAAGAATTAATTCGGTTACACGTAATTGAAGCCTCAAAGTTTACCAGTAGCTCAGTGGTAAGAGCACTAGACTGACCTTTATGAGGTCAAGAGTTCAAGCCCCGCATGCACCTTTAATTTAAAAAAAAAAGTTAAATGGCAAATACCTCCCTCTTTCTTCAAAAAAGAAAAAAAGGATAAAAGAGATTATTTGTTAGATCTAGCATACCCCAAGATAAAT
The DNA here is from genome assembly GCA_028095005.1 of Rhynchospora pubera. Taxonomy (NCBI): domain Eukaryota; kingdom Viridiplantae; phylum Streptophyta; class Magnoliopsida; order Poales; family Cyperaceae; genus Rhynchospora; species Rhynchospora pubera. The sequence continues at coordinate 320,160,479 of CM051460.1, read as the reverse complement.
GGATAATTTTATTTTAAGAATTTATTTGTTATCACCTATTTTTTATGATAATGTCGTACAATCGGTTAAACCAATAAAAATCCGTACACTTTAGTTCACCCGTTCGATGGTCGGTACGATATTGAAAATATTGCTGCAAAGCTATTTGACACCGTTGGAACCGAGATCGAAGCTGACTTGGACGCAATCACAGGCTTCAATTACGTGTACACAAATATACATCCGTACTCATTTGATGCCATGCGGACCCGTGATGTGAGTCATGTGACGACATTCAAATGATACGAATGATTTTACATATATACAAATATATAATTTTATTTTTTTCATTAAACGTAAGATGGATAACTTCCTCGTGATTCGTGAACGACCCGTGGACCGTGCAGAGAGGCCTAATTTCATCATTTTGAGCCGGGTGATTCGGCCTATGAACGGCCTGCAAATTCCTATCCTTTCTACTGAGCACCAAAAAGCAAAAACCCTAATTTCCGAACTAGGGTTTTGGGTTGAGCGCGAGTCTGAGTTTGTTGTTGTTGTGGTACCTCTCTCTCTCTCTCAATCACTGATTATCTCTCCTATTCATGCTCATAGTACCCAAGGTACTTGTGGAAATGTTCTTTCAAGGGTGAAGGTTGCACGACTACCTTCTAATCTGCATTATTTTCAGGTGCGTTACTTGTATCAATTTGAGCTTTTTAGTTGATTCTACTAGTCTTTGAAGTTTGGTAAATTTGTGATTTAAGGTGTTAGTATAGTATACTAACACCTAAGGTGTTTCAGCATGCATAGACTGTTAGAAAACATAATTTGATTAATTATGCCTTTTTGTTCATTGTCTAAACTTAATTATTGATTTTCTTGCAATCACAGTACAAGTACAGCTGCATATATACCTCTATCCTCATCATGTTAACTCTGCTACAAATGCACTGGTCCCTTTATTATAGACATGCTTTATACCAGTTTTAGAACCAGCACTTAAGAAATACTTGCATTTGTCCCTTTATATATAGACACTAGGAACTGTAATCTGTTCTCTTCCGTTATAAATGGAACTCTTTCTGTTGCTCCTCTCCCCGATTTCAGGTGTTATATAATTAAGAAATCTGAAGGGAACGAGCCTAATGCCATTACTTACAACAGTTTTATAGATGGTCTATGCAAGCGTGGTGAAATTGAAAGGGCAATGGAACTGCTGCATAGCATGAAATCTGAAGGACACGAGCCTGATGTTGTGACTTACAGCATTCTTATAGATGGTCTGTGCAAGAATGGTGAAATTGAAAGGGCAGTGGAACTGCTGCATAGCATGAAATCTGAAGGGCACGAGCCTGATGTCGTGACTTGCAACATTCTTATAGATAGTCTGTGCAAGAATGTTGAAATTGAAAAGGTAAAAGAATTGGTGCATAGCATGATTCCTCAATGGTACGAACCTAATGCAGTTACTTGCAGCAATCTTATAGTTAATCTGTGCAAGAATGGTGAAACTGCAAAGGCAAAGGAATTGTTGTATAGCATAATTTCCAGCATGATTTTTGAAGGTCAAAGCCTGATGTTACCCATATGTTTTCATCAACCTAATATCTAGCTTACAAATAAATTAATTTAGCTGCACCTGGCTTCAGTTTCAATTTTTAACTTAGATACCTTTCTTCTGCACTTAAACCAAATTTATCCTTAGTTTCCAAAAAGTCCATGGGAGCAAACAAAAGCCAAAGGGGCTTAAGAATTGCTTTCTTTTTTTAAGCACATTACTTATTATTTATTATTTTTTAAAAAAAATCACATGCACCATCTGAGAGGGTGGTTGTAGGCTTGCAGCTTTAATAGAAAATTTATAGTAAAGGGGCCAAATTGGCCATGTTCTCTTCACTTAAAAACTTGCACCAGTGATTGCATATTGCAATACAATACCAATAATAAGCTAGTAAAAAAAAACTGCTAGGTCTAGTCAAAAGCATGAAATGATGGGTACTGTTTGCATTTTTTAGAGCAAATTATTGGTTATAAATTACTACAAATGCACATACTTTCTAACAGAGATTTTATCTGGCTTTCATGGACTCATTTTTCTTTTGTCATAATTACAGTCGAGTGCATCATCTGGAATGGGAGTTGGAGGTGAGTGCATGGAAACTTTTCTTGAACTCCAGCGAAAGAAGACTCATCGGTACGTGCTTTTTATTGTGGCATTTCTGCTTTTGACCATTCAAGACTTTTTGTTTTTATGGGACTGTATTTTAATGATAAGCATCTTCTAACTGCCCTTGACCAATCAAATAAATGAAGGAATGAACAATAAAGAAATATTTAAATAATGGGTTGGGACTTGGGACATCTGCTACCACTCTTCTGCCCTAGGTACCTGAGACCTTGTAATCCTGACTTGGTCACATGGTACACCTGGCTGACCTGGTTGGTCTTATCATTTGTTATACAGTAAATACATTAGTAAATATATTTTATGGAGTTTATAATGTTATACTTCTTTAGATAAAATGTGCAATGCCAAGTGGTTTATCAGATGAAATATTATACTGTTTCCATTTCTGTGTTTTCTGGATCTCCTAAACGTGATATTCCAGATCAAGTAAAAAGAAAAAAAATATCTAATGAATGAACAAAAAATGGATATATCTGAAAGGACACAACTCCGGACTCAAGCAGACAGTAAGGTTTACAGGTCAGGACGGATGGGGAATCAGATATATAGTGTTCAAAATGGCATAATCTGAAATTGGAATAACCCTTTTGTTATTTCAGGTATGTGGTGTTCAAGATAGATGAGAAGAAGAAAGAGGTTGTGGTAGAGAAGGCAGGTGGTGCAGCCGAGAGCTATGAAGATTTTCTAGCATCTCTTCCTGAAAATGACTGCAGATATGCTATTTATGATTTTGATTTTGTCACTGAGGAGAACTTCCAGAAAAGCAAGATTTTCTTTATTGCATGGTAATCGTCTAAATCCCAGCATTGTTTTCCTCTTATTGTTGGTTTCTTTGGTATTGTGACCAGAGTCTTTTTATATATTGAAGAATAATTTTTGTGCAAATGAAAATACAAAATAAAAATTTGAAGTTTAGAACACTTACAGGTGGTGTGACTAATGGACCAATGAAGCAGACAAATATGAATAGAAAGCTAAGGAGTTTGTGTGCATATTTTGCGCATGACAATGGAGATAAACTAAAGATAACTTTTACTAATAATTTGAGGAAATATTATATTAATTAAAAACCCTCAAAGTTTTGAAATCTAACAAATAAATAACTTTTATGATGTCAAATATTGTCAAACTTTGTAATCAATGCTAATTAGTCAACAATAATTAATTCACCTTCAAATAGTCAATATTGAATACAAAATGACTATGATTCTCTCAGATAATTAAGATACGGTGTCCATACTAATGTTCTGTTAAGGGTCCTTTTGTGGGCCTAAACCTGATGTTTGAGCTTGGACTATACCTTGATCTGCATATAGTCTCGTACCAAAAACAAAGGAAGCTTGACAATATGCAGTCCCACACCTAAATTTAGAGGTGCCAAAATTATACCTTTCCATCCTTGAAGGTGTGATTTGGTTCTCTAAATGTGTATCCTACCAAAGCCAAAATTATACCTTTCCATCCTTGAAGGTGTGATTTGGTTCTCTAATTGTTTACCCTACCAAAGCTGGTTTTGTATCCTGGATAGATGTCGAGGAAAAAATTCACATGGCTCTACTACAAGAGTTATATTTGAATTAAGAGGTTTAGTTGGGGAAAACTTTCTTATTGAACAAACACAGGAGCCACTACAACTGAAGTATGTTTCTTACTTTCTTATGTTTCTCAGGAATACACATCAGTAAACCAGAGAGTAAAATCCTACAGAAGGCAAGTCCTATTATATTGCCAGCTTTCCCATTTTTCCTCCAATATTCGCTAAAAAGACGATTAAAATCTCCTTGAAACAGATCCGGGCCAATATGTTGTATGGAACATCCAAGGATCGTTTTAGGAGGGAGCTAGATGGGGGTCCACTATGAGATCCATTCCACTGATCCGTCAGAGCTCGACATCGAAATCCTTCGTGAACGTGCCTGATGTGTGCTTTTTAGGGTACACAAGACTAAATAAAAACCCTAATCCTATTTGGTCGGAATGCAAGCGCACTATCCTACCGCGTTGTACTTAGGGGTCGATCCCACAGGGAGGCGGTTTAGAATTACCGGACTTACAACTTTGAGTAATCTAGACCTGGCAAATAGTCGGATTTGGTGTTTAAACTACAGGGGTAAAACAGTAAAGTAAATAACTGAATTAAAAGACAATGCAGGTGAATGATGCAGTCGCACTGGACTGAGTGCAACCAGAGATGCAGGTGAAGTGTTGAAGTAAGATGCAGGTTGAGATGCAACTGGTTCAGACTGGATGCAGGACTGACAGAAAAGACAATGTATTATTATGTTTTTGGACTAGGGTTATGACTTCACAACTTTGTAATGTTTGGATTAATGAAGCTTGTTTATTGTAATCTCATGATTTAAAAGATAAGTGTTAATAAGTGGTTTATAAGTACTTTTGTGCATATCTACTTGTGTAAAGTCTGAAATGTATTAACCTTGAGCGGACCGTTTGGTAATAATTTATTCTAACTTTCTCTTGAATCTGTCTACTCAAACTATAATCGAATAGTTTAAGCGGATTGCTAGAAAGTCAGAAAATCAATTATACCTTTGTGTCTAGCTACTCAATGATAAATCCAAACAGATATTGAACAAGCGTGCAAGTGATCAAATAAATCGCACCACACAATTTAGCAAAAGATAGGAAGAATTAAGAACAAACCATGATATAAAATAAACTAAGCATTCAATAATCAAAGCATTTCAGTTGTTACATCATAACCCTAATTGAAGTTTAGCTACTCATAATAAAATAAAAACAAACAACAATAGTTTTGGATACAAACATCGTGAAAGAAAGCAAAGATAAGATAAAACCGATAAACCCTTCGACCCTAGCTTCTACCAAACAGTGCTCCAGCGCCTTATGCCTCTTGCTGTCACCAAGAGAGGCAGCTTGAACTCCAATTTCGTGTAGAGAGAGAGAGAAGAGAATGAGAACAGATCTGGATCTGGGAGGTGGAAAAAGTTTAGAGAATGGACAGCAACTTTTCTTCCTTTTATTGCTGGCCTCATTAATCATTCCTTGATGTTCTCCTTAATTTTCTCTTTTTCAGCCTGGAGAACTTGAATCACATTCCATTTCAGCCTTGCAATAAAGGAAATCCGATCACAGAGATAGCAAACTGTCGCTTAAGACACAGCATGGTTTCCAAATCTGTCTCGGGATGCACCCTGGGATGCGGGTGCACTCACAGACTGCAGCATATCATTGTCTTCAAGTGTGCGTCAGGATGCATCCTGGGATGCGGGTGCACTCAACCCTGAAATAGAGCAAAAACAACAAATGGGCAGTATCTCGATCTTTCGTGCAAAAATAGACAAAATGATGTAAAATGAACGTGCAAAGGACAGAAGTTAGGACGATAATTAGGCTTAACCGGACATAAATACCATGTCATTTTCATGTTCATCAAACACCCCATGCTTGAATCTTTGCTTGTCCTCAAGCAAAAGGCACGGTTTAACCTAATCAATCCCCATTGAGTACTGTTTTTCATCTCATTATGTGCAATTGGATTTCAAAGTTGAAATGTCCCGTTTGATAATTTCTGGAATTTCTCAAGTACAAGAATTCAACAGATCAAAAACCTTTCTCTCAATTGAATGCGTACGACCCAAGGAGTTATCGATTTCAAACAAAAGCAATTTCTTTTTAGAGATTCAACCGACTTTGAAACAAACTTAAGACTAAATGCAATGCACTGTCCATGAGTCATTTACCTAGACATTAAGTCGATTAATTCTTCAAAGTTCTTTAATCGATTTCAAGACAAATAGAAACAGGATCGAACCTCTTCAACTCAAATAATACTAAACCAATTCTCAAAACTGAATCACATATTTGGAAATTTTAAACCACACGAAAATTTTTGAAAACATTTTTGGGTTAATTACACATTTTCCCGGGGCAAGGAGGTTTCCCGCGGCGGAGAGGTCAGCCAGATGAGTGTGGTTTTTGCTTGAGGTTTTCCTCAAAATTTTAGATGGATCCATTTTTTTATCCACACAGACCTATAGCTTTCCGCAATGGCCATCGTCAGAGCACCGCACTTTAGTTCCCCTTTTATATTTTTTTGTTTTTTTGTTTTTTTTGTTTTTTTTTGTTTTTTTTGACTTTTAAATAAATTTGAAAACAGTGGTTTAATCTCCAAACATGCAATTCACTTCCTGCAATCAGTTCGATTTTTGAGTTGAAGGAATGATCTTAAGCAACTCGAGATTGCCCTTTGCCGGCTCTATCAAACCGAATTCAATCATAAACTTATTAAATTAATCCACCTAATGGTTAGAAAAATGACTCTCGAACAGTTCTTACTTTCATCTTTAGGTCGCTCGAATTCAGTTTCATCAAATTTAGTTTAAAACAATTCTTAACAACTCCCAAAGTCCTATGAATTCAACCAAGAGAACAGAAATTGACTAAAGAACTACAAGTCCTTAATCTATTCCAGAAACTTTCAAAACTGTCATTTCAACCCTAAAACTTGTTTGCTCGTTATGAGACTACTTTGACTCTTCACATTCAAACATAGACAATAAAAATCCATCAGCCCATTGACAACAAATAAGCAACACCAAATCCAAAACACCCCATGCTTTATAGAAGGCATTGTCCTCAATGCACAAACAAAGACTAAGACAAGAGAGGAAAAGAGAGGGACTCACAGAGAATAGTGCAGGTTGGCAAATCTGGCTGCACTGCAAAATCAGGGTGCTGAGTGGGAGGTTGTCATCAGATTGAGACTTAGATGCTTCATGTTGCTTTGCTTCCTTCCCCTTTTCGGTTTTCTAACCAGACCAGCATTTCTAAAATTAATCCATGTTGCTTTGTACCCGACAGATTTGCCTCCTCCTGCCTTAACTGCAAAGATTTGAAATTTTTAAAAATTCATTTTCTGCCATCAGAATGCACCCTCGTGTTGAGGAGTCTTGGGTCCATCCCTGGTTGCATCCTCAGTTGCATCCTTCAATTTTTGTACTCTCATTCTTTTTCTGAAAACAGATCAAGAATCAATCAAAATGTTTATACCCTCATTTTTATTTAAATTGTAAAATAAAAATAAAACAGAAAATAAAAATGGAATTTAGCTAAAGTTTTTAAGAAGCTTGGGCTGCCTCCCAAGGAGCGCTTCGTTTAGGTCATTAGCTTGACCGTTGCACGTTTCATTCGTTGTTAGGATCTGCCAAGGGAATGTCGTCTCCCTTGTTGATTGGTTCGCCTGCAATGTACTTCTTAAGTCTCTGCCCGTTCACTTTCTGTGCACCTGCACTCTCGCTCCAAATCTCAACTGCACCATATGGAAAAACCTTCTTGACATGGAACGGTCCTGTCCATCTCGACTTCAACTTCCCAGGGAAGAGCTTGAGACGGGAGTCGAAGAGGAGGACCAGATCTCCTTCATTGAACTCGCGGTGTTGGATTTTCTTGTCATGCCATTTTTTGGTGCGGTCTTTGTAGATGCGGGCGCACTCGTATGCATTCAACCTGAGTTCCTCTAACTCATGCAACTCGAGGAGTCGCCTTTCACCTGCTGCCTTCATGTTAAAGTTCAGTGCCTTGATTGCCCACATCGCCTTGTGCTCAAGTTCAACAGGAAGATGGCAGGGCTTGCCGTAGATCAGCTTGAAAGGTGTCATCCCTATCGGAGTTTTGAATGCAGTCCGATACGCCCAAAGCGCATCATCGAGTTTCACCGCCCAATCTTTTCGAGTGCTAGACACCGTCTTTTGGAGGATTGTCTTGATTTCTCTGTTGGTAATCTCGGCCTGCCCATTGGTTTGCGGGTGATAAGGCGTAGCGACTTTATGAGTCACCCCATACTTGGACAAAAGCGAGTTGAATTGTCGATTTATGAAGTGGGTGCCACCATCTGATATCACAGCTCGAGGTGTACCAAACTTGGAAAAAATCTTTTTGAAAAGCTTTGTTACCTCTTTAGAATCTGCTGTTTTCGTTGCCACGGCCTCGGCCCACTTAGAGACATAATCGACAGCAACGAGTATGTATTGGTTGCCATAAGAAGAAGGGAACGGTCCCATGAAGTCCACCCCCCATACATCGAACACTTCGATCTCTTGGATGCCATTGAGGGGCATCTCTTGCCTGCTAGAAATGTTCCCGGTTCGTTGGCAATCATCGCATGAAAGAACATAGCTGCGTGCATCTTTAAACAGACTAGGCCAGAAAAAAACCGCATTCCAGCACCTTGGATGCAGTCTTGAATGCACCTGCATGTCCTCCGCTGGGTGCATTGTGGCAGTGGAACAAGATGCTGGTGCATTCTTCTTCAGGGATGCACCTGCGATAAATGCCATCAACTCCCAATTTGAACAGTAGAGGATCATCCCAGTAATAATACTTCAAATCTGCGAAAAACTTCTTTTTCTGCTGGTAACTAAGGTCTGGAGGGAGAACACCACATGAAAGGAAATTTGCAAAGTCTGCGAACCATGGCATGGTTGAGACAGACATGAGCTGGTCATCAGGGAGTGCATCATCAATTGGGAGGGTGCAGTCTGAGTGGATGCACCCGTCCTGGGTGCATTCTGGTGAAGTGCACCCGGTTTCTGCTGGCTGAGTTTTGATGCGAGAGAGATGATCCGCCACCAAATTTTCGGTACCCTTTTTGTCTCTTATCTCCAAATCAAATTCTTGAAGGAGCAATATCCACCGTATGAGGCGGGGTTTTGCGTCCTTTTTGGCAAGAAGATACCGAATTGCGGCGTGGTCGGTGTATACAATAACTTTTGACCCGACCAAGTATTGCCTGAACTTGTTCATTGCAAATACTACAGCTAGCAATTCTTTTTCAGTGGTTGCATAATTCATCTGGGTTGCATCCAGAACCTTGCTCGCGTAGTAAATTGCATATGCGCGCTTGTCCTTGCGCTGACCAAGCACTGCCCCCACCGCATAGTCACTTGCATCACACATGAATTCAAATGACAAGGACCAGTCGGGCGGTTGAAGGATAGGGGCAGACACTAAGGCATTTTTGATCTTGCTGAAAGCATCAAAGCATGACTTGTCAAAGTTGAAAGGTGCATCATTCATGGTCAGATTTGTAAGAGGCCGGGCAATCCTCGAGAAATCTTTGATGTATCGCCGGTAGAACCCGGCATGTCCCAAGAAAGCTCTGAATTCTTTGACATTGGTAGGCGCTGGCAGCTTCTCAATCACTTCTACTTTCGCTTGGTCAACTTCAATGCCTCGGGATGAGATCAAGTGCCCCAAGACAATGCCTTCCTGCACCATGAAGTGACATTTCTCCCAGTTTAAGACGAGATTAGCTTCCTCGCATCGCTGCAAGACCTTAGAAAGGTTAGTGAGACAATCATCAAAGCTGGAACCATAAACTGAGAAATCGTCCATGAAAATTTCCATTATGTTTTCAATAAATTCAGAAAAATTGCCATCATGGCCCGCTGAAAAGTAGCGGGTGCATTGCACAATCCAAAGGGCATGCGCCTATAAGCGAAGGTTCCATAAGGACAAGTGAAAGTGGTTTTCTCTTGGTCATTCGGGTGGATGGGAATCTGAAAGAATCCTGAATAACCGTCTAAGTAACAGAAATATTCATGTTTGGCTAACCTCTCAAGCATTTGATCAATGAAGGGTAGTGGGAATGGTCTTTACGGGTTGCATTGTTCAATTTCCTATAATCCACACACATTCTCCACCCGGTCACTACCCTAGTTGGTATCAATTCATTGTTTTCATTCACAATTACAGTGGTTCCACCCTTCTTTGGCACAACGTGAATCGGACTTACCCATTGGCTGTCGGAGATAGGATAGATAATACCTGCATCCAGCAATTTCATGACCTCTTTCTTTACTACCTCCTTAAGGTTAGGGTTCAATCGTCTTTGTGCCTCCACTGTCGGTTTGTGATCGTCTTCCATCAATATTCTATGCATGCACATTGCTGGAATGATTCCTTTGATGTCATCGATTGTATAACCGATCGCCTTACGATGCACCCTAAGTTCCTTGAGCAATCTTTCAATCTGCGACTCATTCAAATTTGCATTAACTATAACAGGATATGTGTTATCTGATCCTAAGAACTCGTACCTGAGATGGGGTGGAAGAGGTTTCATTTCCACCTTTGGTGCTCTTTCTGAACTAAGCAGGTTTCTGTCTGGGTTGCATTTGATGTTCTTATCAGAATCAGCATTGGTTGCATCCTGGGTCGCAGCATCAGATGCAGGTGCATCAGGGGTCATAGTGTCATGTGCAGGTGCATCTAGTTCCAGGGGTTCTGTTGCATCCTCTTCTGGCAAGAGTGCAGGGTTGGCATCTAGGAATGCAATCAGTTCTTTCACTTCTGACCAGTCCACTGATGTTTTAGAATGTTCCAAGGCGAGTTGTAGAGGGTCATCCGGCACGAGTTGTCCAAGAGCTTCAGCCATTATCTCATCAATAATGTCGACTCGATAGCAAGTGTTGTCGAAAGAAGGTTGTCTTATGGCTTTCGCAAGGTTGAACTCCACCTTTTCCCCATCTACATTGACAGAAAGAATACCGTTTTTAACATCAATAAGTACACATGCAGTAGCTAAAAATGGCCTACCAAGAATGAGAGGAACTTGCTTATCCTCCTCCATTTCCACCACTACAAAATCCACAGGAACACAAAACTTACCAATTTGCAGGGGTACATCTTCAAGAATACCTGTGGGAAACCTTACCGAACGATCAGCAAGTTGGAGGGTCATGCGAGTGGGTTTTGTTTCGCCTATGTCCAGCTTCTTATAGATTCTGTGCGGCATGAGGCTGACACTCGCCCCCCAAGTCGCACAAGGCCTCCTCAAAGTTCATGTTGCATATCCTGCAAGGGACAGTAAACCTACCTGGATCCTTCAGTTTTTAGGCATTTTTCTCAACAAAACAGCACTGCATTCTGCCGTGAGTGCTACCGTCTCGCATTCCAGCAAGGTCCTCTTGTTTGTCAGCAATTCCTTCAAGAATTTGGCGTATGCCGGCATTTGGAGCAACACATCAATGAATGGAATGTTGATATGAATCTTCCTCAACATCCCCAAGAATTTTCCATACAAGTAATCAAGCTTAGACTTCGTGAATCGCTGCGGGAACGGCAGCGAGGGCTTGTATGGTTGTGGGTCAGCAACTGTCTGGCTAGGTGCGGGTGCACTGGGTGCACTAGGGTCAGTTGCACTTTGATCAGCTGCGCCTGCACTCTCGATGATGCTCCCAGTCTGCATGTGTGCATTCTGCTCTGGTGCCCCTGAATCGATTGCATTGCTGCCTGAGTTCAGTTTTTCTTGCTGATGCTCATCTAAAACAAACACACAATTACATTCTCCTCTTGGATTGACTTCAGTTTGCCCGGGAAGATTGCCCGGAGGTCTCGATGCAGATGCACTTGCTTGTTGTGCCACCTGAGTCTCAAGCATTTTGTTTTGAGTGGCTAATAGGTCAATTTTTGTGGTTAAATTTGCAATCATGTCATGCATTTTTTCATCATTATGCCTCTGTGCATCGGCCAACTTTTCTATAGCTTCTTCCCAGCCTGCCTTCCTCTGGTTCTGATATTGACCCTGTTGGTTCTGGTAGGGTGCATTTCTGGGTGCACCAGAGGTTGGCTGGTATTGTTGGAATTGGTTGGGTGCATTCTGTTGTGCACCTGAACCTTGATCATTCCTCCACCTCAATTCTGGGTGATCTCTGTTGTTATGATTGTACTGACCATACCCATTTAGAGCATTGACTTGTTCAGTGTTTTCTTCCTCTAAGGGTTGCAAGTGGTCAACACCCAAGCATTGGTGAGTCATGTGCCCCATTTCTCCACATGCTCCACACTGAGGGTTGGATCCAGAACTGGCTGCATTCACACTCAACTTGTCTAACTTCTTCGACAGTGCATCCACTGTGGCTGTAAGAATTGTGAGAGAATCGACCTCGAATTTCCCCGATGCATTCGATTTATGAACACTTTCAGGTTCATTCCACTGAAAATTATTGATATACATCTTCTCAATGAGGTCGTAAGCCTCATCTTCTCCTTTGTCCATTAGTGCACCTCCAGCGGCTGCATCAAGGGTTGCTTTTGTGGTAGGATGCAGTCCCTTGTAGAAACTGTAAATATAGTTCCACTTCTCAATTTGGTGGTTAGGACAGCCATGGAGAAGTTCTTTAAATCTCTCCCAGCTCTCAAAAAGCGATTCATTGTCTTGCTGTTTGAAAGAAGTGATTTGATCTCTGAGGCGAGCAACCTTGATTGGAGGGAAGTACCTTGAAAGAAAGAGTTTAACCATCTGATCCCAGGTTTTGATTGTGCCATTGTTGTGAGATCGCAGCCATATCTTGGCTTTGCCAGTGAGAGAAAAAGGAAATCCTCTTAGCTTGATGGCTTCAGCACTTGCCCCATTCAACTTTAGCGTGTCACACAACTCAAGAAAATCAGCCAAGTGCTGATTGGCATTCTCACCAGGGTTGCCTGAGAATGTGTTTTGCTGAAACATGTTGATCAAGGAGGACTTCAGCTCGAAGTCATTAGCCTCTATGCCAGGTGGCTCAATGCTCCTCGGAATGTTTTGCTCGTTTGTCAAAAAATAATCTCGCAACGGTTTGGGTTGCTGATTTGGGATTGGAATGTTGTTGTTGTTGTTGGCCATGTTGGTCGGTGGTGGGTCAACAGTCGGAAGCTCTGGATACACTCGTAAGTATGCACGAGTGCCTGGTCGCCTAGGAAGACGTGCCAGGATGCGCCTGAATCTTCAGAGTGCACCCGAACTGCGAGTCAAAAATCAGAATTTGCAAAAATCAGAAAATTGAAATTAAAAGAAAATGAAAACAATGGTCTAGCCTCACTTAAGTTGGTTCGTATCGATATTCTGTTGCCTCCCCGGCAACGGCGCCAAGTTTGATGTGTGCTTTTTAGGGTACACAAGACTAAATAAAAACCCTAACCCTATTTGGTCGGAATGCAAGCGCACTATCCTACCGCGTAGTACTTAGGGGTCGATCCCACAGGGAGGCGGTTTAGAATTACCGGACTTACAACTTTGGGTAATCTAGACCTGGCAAATAGTCGGATTTGGTGTTTAAACTACAGGGGTAAAACAGTAAAGTAAATAACTGAATTAAAAGACAATGCAGGGGAATGATGCAGTCGCACTGGACTGAGTGCAACCAGAGATGCAGGTGAAGTGTTGAAGTAAGATGCAGGTTGAGATGCAACTGGTTCAGACTGGATGCAGGACTGACAGAAAAGACTCAAAATAAGACTGAATGTATTATTATGTTTTTGGACTAGGGTTATGACTTCACAACTTTGTAATGCTTGGATTAATGAAGCTTGTTTATTGTAATCTCATGATTTAAAAGATAAGTGTTAATAAGTGGTTTATAAGTACTTTTGTGCATATCTACTTGTGTAAAGTCTGAAATGTATTAACCTTGAGCGGACCGTTTGGTAATAATTTATTCTAACTTTCTCTTGAATCTGTCTACTCAAACTATAATCGAATAGTTTAAGCGGATTGCTAGAAAGTCAGAAAATCAATTATACCTTTGTGTCTAGCTACTCAATGATAAATCCAAACAGATATTGAAACAAGCGTGCAAGTGATCAAATAAATCGCACCACACAATTTAGCAAAAGATAGGAAGAATTAAGAACAAACCATGATATAAAATAAACTAAGCATTCAATAATCAAAGCATTTCAGTTGTTACATCATAACCCTAATTGAAGTTTAGCTACTCATAATAAAATAAAAACAAACAACAATAGTTTTGGATACAAACATCGTGAAAGAAAGCAAAGATAAGATAAAACTGATAAACCCTTCGACCCTAGCTTCTACCAAACAGTGCTCCAGCGCCTTATGCCTCTTGCTGTCACCAAGAGAGGCAGCTTGAACTCCAATTTCGTGTAGAGAGAGAGAAGAGAATGAGAACAGATCTGGATCTGGGAGGTGGAAAAAGTGTAGAGAATGGACAGCAACTTTTCTTCCTTTTATTGCTGGCCTCATTAATCATTCCTTGATGTCCTCCTTAATTTCCTCTTTTTCAGCCTGGAGAACTTGAATCACATTCCATTTCAGCCTTGCAATAAAGGAAATCGGATCACAGAGATAGCAAACTGTCGCTTAAGACACAGCATGGTTTCCAAATCTGTCTCGGGATGCACCCTGGGATGCGGGTGCACTCACAGACTGCAGCATATCATTGTCTTCAAGTGTGCGTCAGGATGCATCCTGGGATGCGGGTGCACTCTCAACCCTGAAATAGAGCAAAAACAACAAATCGGCAGTATCTCGATCTTTCGTGCAAAAATAGACAAAATGATGTAAAATGAACGTGAAAAGGACAGAAGTTAGGACGATAATTAGGCTTAACCGGACATAAATACCATGTCATTTTCATGTTCATCAGTGCCCACTAAATTTGAAGTCCTTTATTGCATTCCTCTTAGAAATAATGTGTCGGGATGCACCCAGATTCATAAAGAATTGTCTATTGGTTAAATGTAATTGGTATGCCTCTCAGTACCAGATTAGAAGGATTAATGAGCCTATATTTGTCAGTACCTAATTTTAGGTAGAACAAAATGCCGCACCAACTTGGATCTGAGAATATAACTATATAAGTATTACTTGGTATATTACATTGATGGTTTTGTTTGCTCTCGGACTTCTTGCATTGAGCTTTATCCCATTTATATGTTACAACTAAAAATTGTCTTTTCTCTTTGCTTAATTAAATGTGCCAAGTGGTAACAAGTATAGAGTACGCAATAAATTTTGCAAATTGAGGAGGGTATCGGTGTTTAGCCGAGGAAACTGGCCCTTTGGTAACGGTAAGGCCATGGTTCGCATATGCCTAAATTTCACGAGATTTTCCTGACATAAATCTCAGCCGACAACAAAATCAATAGCCTATATTATTTAATACCAAGAAGTCCACAATACGCAACATAATCTCCCGAAATTTTAAAAAATAATACTAAATTAATATAATATATTAAAAATAATATCAATATAATAATATTTTTTTAAATAGTATCACGAGATCGGAATCCCAGATTCTGAACGCAAGATCGGATTCCCGGATTCCGACCTTAGCTAAGATCGGAATCCCGGATTCCGATCTTAGCTTTTAAATTTTTTTATATATTATTTATTTATTTATTTATTTTATTAATTAGTTAAATAATTAGAAAAATAGATAATATATTGTAAAAATATTGAAAAAATATGGAAAAAATCAGGAATAATTAAACTAAATTTTATATGTAATTTAGTATTTTTGGGAATTTTTTTCCTTTTATTAGTTTATTATTTAATTAGAAAAATAGATAATATATTCTAAAAATATTGAAAAAATATAAAAAAATCAGGAATAATTAAACAAAATTTTATATGTAATTTAGTATTTTTTTGGAAAATTAAATTTATTTTCATTTTAATTAATTTATTTAATTAAAAAATGAATAATTAAGTATAAATTTTTAATTAATTTAAATTAAAATTATAAATTTTTAAACAACTATTTGATATGCGTTTCGGATGTCGTCCTCTGTATATATTATTTTCATATTATATATTAAATAATCATATCGAGTCTCATGATCAAGGAACCACTTTCTGGATTGCGTTAGAAAGGATTCACACGAGATTGATGTTTTACTGAGACGGAGAAGAAAGACTAAATTCACTTGATTTACTGCATTTCTCTTTTTAATGATTAATTTATGATTTTAAAAACATTTTTAGTACTTTAGAGTGGTTTTTAGGTTTGTAAACTTTCAAAGTGGATTTTGGAGGTCCAGAGAGCGTTTTTTGGCTTCGAAAATGGTCGTTTCGGGGTTACACCCCGTTAACATGTGTAGATCTCGTCGCCAGCTTTCTGGAATGTCCTCGTTTGCGCCAAACGGACCTTCCTATCAAAATTTATGCATGTTTAAAGTTTTAATGTTCAAATTATGCCTTTGTATCCCTATCCCTGCAAATGCAGAAAGGATTATTAAAACTTTGAACATTCTGAAAGGATTATGCCTTTGTATCTCTGCAAATTCTGTAAATTTATAATTCTTTCTAAATGGTACAATTCATTTAATTAAATAAGTTATAAAAATTTATATTTTAATTAAATAAATTAATTAAAATGAAAATAAATTTAATTTCTCCAAAAAATACTAAATTACATATAAAATTTAATTTAATTATTCCTGATTTTTTCCATATTTTTTCAATATTTTTACAATATATTATCTATTTCTCTAATTATTTAACTAATTAATAAATTAAATAAATAAATAAATAATATATAAAAAAATTAAAAAGCTAAGATCAGAATCCCGGATTCCGATCTTAGCTAAGGTCTGAATCCGGGATTCCGATCTCGTGATACTATTTAAAATATTGATATTATTTTTTATATATTATATTAATTTAATACTATTTAAAAAAATTTCGGCATATCTGGGCCTGCCTTGCCAGCCTGTGCTAATGCAAACAATTTCCCATGATATATCAATCGTCCGTTGTCGTGTCATACCGTTTTGATCTGTGTCATATGTCGAATGTCATGCTTTAGTGTAAAATTTCGTGTTTATATATATATATATATTGAAATTCTTAATGTATTTATACTATACGTTTCAAAACCACAATAAATGACACGCCGTGTGCTGAAATTTTTAGCTTTTCAGAAACTGGAGAGAGAGAGAGCGCTTTTTAGAAACTGGACAAAGTTTTCCACTAATATTTCATACTAGGATAGACGATGGACCCAATCAGAAGCGATGCTTCTCGAAAACTGAAGTTTTCATTAATTAAACTTTTAACACAAAGAGGAGCATGCATTATAAGGCCACCAACTCACGAACCTTCTTTTGTTGAAAAATAAAATAAATAAATTCGGATAGCATAAAATATAAAATAAATAAAATAAGTAATCAAAATATTTTTATCCGAATCGTGCTAGGCGCTGTCCTTAAGCATATTCCGTCTCAACGTGCAAGATGAACCGCAACTAAGATAAGACGGGTAAGTGTCACTCCTTAGGGCACGACCGGAAAAGTGACTGATGAGAGATCTCCACAATATCCAGCAGAATCAATCGGAATAATATTCAAATCAAATTGAAAATTATTATGAAGAATATCAATATGG
The DNA here is from genome assembly GCA_028095005.1 of Rhynchospora pubera. Taxonomy (NCBI): domain Eukaryota; kingdom Viridiplantae; phylum Streptophyta; class Magnoliopsida; order Poales; family Cyperaceae; genus Rhynchospora; species Rhynchospora pubera. Next base: position 320,143,161 of record CM051460.1, on the reverse strand, counting down.
AGAATAGAAATTTGATCAAGCTTATTTTTCTATCACAAGTTCTATTTGATCAAATTGTTTTTTTTTCGGTCTGTCTAATATCTTTCAAATGAGTTGCTTATAGGGTACGTTTGGATTGTTGGAAGAAAGAAGAAGAAGAAGGAAGAAAAAAAATTATAAACAATTCAAACTCTATATAAAGTTACACACTTCCAAATACTTCTTCACACTTCTTTCCTTCTTTTCTTTTTTCCACACCTATCCAAACGGAGCCATATATAATAGCAAATGGCCTTTTGTATAATCCATATTAAAGCAACATCAATACAATTTAATGGATTAATGACCACGTTCAAATGAATTTTCTTTAATCGGTTTAATAGACAAATAAAAAACTGATATGTAGTGTGGGAGATAAATGCATTAAAGTTATAGATTGAATTTTATAACTGATGCAACGGGACAGAGATTTAATGATCATCAAATGTAAATAATGGAAATTTTGGGTTTTCTGAATATGTTTCAACACCTTCCCCTCCGCAACATCTAATCTTGCATCATCCACCTTCATCTAATTTCCAGATCTATCATCAGCCAAAGACATGGCATTTGTACTTGTTACCTCGCTTCCATTCATATTCTTTGCAATCTTACTCGGTTTTGGGTGCTACTATCTTGACCACCTTAATGACTAACACCAATGCTGGTGCTATGAATAACAAGTAAATTGATTAGACTATCAAAATATGAATAAACACATATTTTGGGTGCATCACTATCACACTTTTGTACCAGTATACATAGAAGATTGTAGAGGGCCAAATGGAACAAGATTTTAGCGCCGCACTTGAATGAATCACGTGATATTATTTGTAAAAATACCTGACGTGTTTGTTAATTAGTTCTATTTTTTCTTTGTTGGTTTGTGTCTCATTGTTGTAAAAGGTTGTGTGACAAAAACTATGAAAAGTTAATAAAAGTGAATCCTGATTTAATTTAGGACTTCAAAAGATTAAGACTTTGATCTCTCTGTCCCCTTGTTGAGTAGAATTTGTGTAGCTAGCAAGTTATGACATAAACATGAATTATGTGAAAAATCAATTGAATATTAATTAATAATTTTGATGTTGTGATTATAATATATGTATAGCGAAACGATTATAGTATATTTATAGTGAAATGCGGTCATATTGTCTACTATGCTTGTTTCATTGATGCCGCTACGCACTGATCAGGTCATTCTTTGGCACTGATTAGCATACTGAAAAAAATTGTCCAATGCAAAGACTGAACAATCCTGCATTTTCCCGTGTACGTGTATTCAAATTTTATTAATCAAATAAATAGGACAACTTACTAAATTAAGGAATAAATAATGGAAATAAACAATTTTTAAGGAATAAAGATTAACAACTTACTAAATTTCAAGGAATGGATTTCTAAGGAATAAATAGGACATATATTCGAAAATTAGAGAGCCGTTTCTGTTCATTTCTAATATAATTTGCTACTTAATGGAAATAAATAATTTTCTTCCTACTACAACTTACTAGATTAAGGAATAAATATTAACAAAATCAATTCACAGAAAAGCTCATAAAACATCTGAAATATACATTTTTCTATATATGAAGGAGACTTGATCATCTGCGGCGCCTCTTATACTGCTTGGTCCTCACTGGAGGCCGTTGCTCGTCTGGTCCGTGATCAGGTTTAGATGGTCCTAAACAAGAATCAGGCTTGGTGGCTCGGAGTGGTAGGTCAGTTCTCCAGCAGGAACATGAGGTTTCAAGCAGAATTCAAAAATGACATCCTTTTGCCGCCCCTGAAATTTAAAAATTAGTATTTGTCATTTGTCAGAAAATAAAGTAGCAAAGAGGAATATTAAGAAATTTAATATATCATTTAATTGAGCAACACACACTAAAAAAAAAAAAAATATCTGAAACTAGCTTATCAATTTAGATAGCATCATACTGGTAATACTAATTTGATTTTCATAAGCAAGGCATATTTACAGTAAAAACACTTAATTTTCAGTTCCAGACTTAGGGCTGTCAATGAAACCCGTTTACCCGTTTACCCTACCCGTACCGTATTTGATAAGGCGGGTACGGGTAAGGTTTTATTTTCGTTAGACTAACGGGTATGTGTACGGATAAAGAAAAATTTTCGTTAACTTATCGGGTACGGGTACGGGTACGGGTAAGGGTTATTTCGCACCCATTATCTAACGGGTAATATTTTATAAACATATATGTATATACAATCAAGTTTTTAGCATATTTCGAAAAATATGTTATTAATTTCGATCTTCATCCAAACTTATTTATGATGATGATTTTTCATTCTATATTATATTATAATTTATAATTAGTTAGATTTTTTGAATTCAATTGATATGAGAATAAATTTCATAATTTTTGTTATATCTAAATTATTATCTAAATATTTTACTTTATCTATATATTTATTTGATATTATTTATTTATTTATCACATTATATATTTTTACTAAATTAATAATATTATTATTACCCATTATGTACCGTTACCCTACCCTTACCGTTAATTCTTAACGGGTATGAGTATGGTACGGGTAAAGCTTTTTTTAACGGGTACGGATATGGTTAAAGAAAATTTTAACGGGTACGGATATGAAAATACCTTCTACCGTACCGTACCGTACCCATTGACAGCCCTATCCAGACCATTTAGCATCATATTGGTAATACTAATTTGATATTCATAAACAAGGTACATAAGAGAGAGAGAGTTTAGCTACGGTGAGTCGCGACCAAAACTCCTAGATCTAGATCAAAATGACCGATCCAAACCGTCCAATATGATCTCCCTATTGAAATCTCCATGTAGACCGAATTTTTTATTTTTTCGAAATTTTTAAGTATTTTTTTTTAAATTTTAGAAAATCGTTAATCTAATTGGTTCTGAACCATTCAAAAACATCAGTTTTTAAAAATCCGAAAAAAATACTTAAAAATTTTGAAAAAAAAAATTTTGGTCTACATGGAGATTTCAATAGGGAGATCATATTGGACGGTTTGGATCGGTCATTTTGATCTAGATCTAGGAGTTTTGGTCGCGACTCACCGGAGAGTCCGTGAGTCGCGACTCACCGTAGCTAAACTCTCTATATATATATTTACTAAAAGCCCCAAGCAGAGGATCCAACCATTACTTCAAAAAGCATCCATACAAAACGAGTCAATATAAGTGTGACTCTAAACAGAAAAAACAAAAAAGGTTTGTTAACTATCCACAAGGCAAACTACGCAGTCTTAAGAACTAAGTAAAAGGCCTGAGTCATAACAGTACTAAGAATTTTTAAGAACATTTTAAGAAAACTAATCCAGCAAATCTTCATCGGACGCGCTCTGCACATGACCTTCAGAGGTGTCTTCGGATGCTGCTGCTACTGGAGTGCCTCTATTGGCCCTGTTAGTTTCCAGTTGAGGAGGCTCTTTAATTTGAGCAGCCTGGATGTTGCTAGTAAAACGGATCACTCCTGTTGTGTATTCAGCCATCCTGCTCTCTAAATCTATAATCATACCAGTCCAAATTGAAAAAGTATGAATGACCTGAAAGAATAAATTCTGAAAAGAGACACCAGTGGTTTCCCTAAAAATTTTATTGTTTCTTTCTTTCCAATAAATCCAACAAACTATTGGCACAAAGCTCATAGCAAAAGTTCTATTGTGCTTTGGCAAAGAGGTACAACTACTCCAAATGGTGCTCAAACTTTCAAAATTCAAAGTAATATTTCTATTGTTGTGCAAATTAAACAAACTCCAAATCCTACTTATTGTGGAGCAATGAACAAAGAAATGTTCCACCGAGTCAGAGTTGGCACAAAATGTGCACTTTGAAGCAAAATGTGCACTTTGAAGGACCTATCCAGCCTTTTCTTCTTAAATTATCAAAGGTTAGAATTTTATCTTTTAAAACTAACCACATAAACAGTTTTACTTTCAAAGGTAATTTGGTTGCCCAAATTGACTTTGAGACATCAATTTTGACACCCCCATTATTTAGAAAGGCATAACAAGAACTAACTGTATAAAGTTTGTTAGGTTCCCGATTCCAAAAAGCAGAGTCATCTTCATCAGTGAAGTTGTAACTGTGTAAAATTTGAAACAAGACAGTTTTTTCTCTTCTTTAGATCCAGAGATACACCTCTTGTGAAAAAAGATTAGGTCTGCCATTGTTCCAAGTTTCTGCCACATTTGCATGTGGTTTTTGAGTTTTATTGAAAGCCAGAGGAAAACTATTTCTGAGATTTTCTTCTCCAATCCACTTATCTAGCCAAAAACTTGTGAATTTGTGAAGCTTTACAATAATAACACTTGGTTTTTTAAGTTCCAGACCATTAAATCCACAGTTACTACAATCGGATAACAATGGTAAAATTGACAACACTTTAGTATTACAATAACTTCTCCAACGTTGCATTTTAATACTCTCGAGAAATGTAACAAAAAAGAATACCACATCAAATAGAACAGAATGACAGGTATATCAAAATGTCAACCAAAAAAAAATATGGATAGGGATGGACTAAAATGCTTTTGTGAGATGCATGACTAGATGAAAAATGTACATAATACCCAAAAGTCAAAATCATGATTTCTGTAGATTCAATCCACAGTTACTACAATAAAAGAAACATCTACGGTAAAACTGACACAGTTTACTGTTACAACAACTACAAGATTGCAATTTTATATATTCCCAACCACATGTAACAAACAAGAATACAATTATTCAAATTGAAAAGAATGACATGTATACTAAAAAATTAAGAGCATGCAGAAAGAACATTGCCATTCTCTTTCTGTCCTTAGTTCCTTACTAAGCTTAAGAAGTTTTGGTAGTATTACCTGTTAATTGTTATATTGCCTTAATTCACAACATTTGATACAAATTGCAATTTGAACTATTACTCATGTAAATTTTTACCTTTGACGTAATATTAATTATTTACTTGATCACATATAACATTGAATTTTGTTTTGCTAATTTGTAATTCTCTCTATTTCTATCAAAACCACACCCACTGATGAATTGCGAGTAAATTAATTCAAAGTTTTACTAACTCTCTTCTTCTTTGTGGCAGGAGGCGGCGGGTCGTCAACCTCATTGGGAGGGGTGGGCAGGTCGGGCGAGTTGTTGACCTCTTCACTGGGAGGGGAAGGCAGGTTGGGGGAGTCGTGGACCTCTTCTTCATTGAGAGGGGTGGGTGGGATCACTGGGATGCGAATGAGCTTGTGTGTGTACACACGGTACAACCAAGAACCGGGTTCAGGGGGGGCAAACCTATGGACGTCGCCCCTCAAAGTGTCACACTGTGGGCAGTGAAATAAGCAGGAGAGTTCATTCCACTTCAATATGGTCAGCGCGCCGTTGCAGTCGGCGCTGCAGCAGAAGTCGGGCGTCACCATCTCTTTTTCACACCGCTCGCAGTAGAAGTAGCCATCTAATTTGTGCTCAAAGAAGGTCACCATGTCGCAGATATCGCAGTGGTGCCGCACCACCGGTACGTTACACACCTCGCAGCGCAAGCGGACGTCTTCTTTCTTCGTCTTGAAAGTGGTAAATCTGCGGCAAGGATCGCTGTCGCAGTAGCGCCGGAAGGTGCCATCTCCGTCAGCTTCCAATTCCATGATTGGATTGGGTCGAGACGACGGATTTCGGCGGCGCTCCAAAGGATGGTTAGGTTTTCATTAATTTAGCTTGAATGATTTGATAATCTGTTAAATAAGCTAAATTACACAAATTTTGCCTTAAATAAATACTCCAAAATATTCTTCCAGATTTCCCCCCATTTTTAATTAAAATTTTTATTTTAAAAAATTATAAAAAAAATAAATTTTAAATATATAATATTAAAAAATTAAATAAAATTTTCTCTATTTTTACCTTTTTTTCCCTCAATTTTTTTATGATTTCTTTAATTTTCAAATTATTAACTAAATTATTAATGAAAAAAATGAAACCGTGTCAAATGCGGTCCGTTTTCCTTTCCCACTTTCCCCCTTCATCCAACTATTTAGGGTCGTTTAGATCTCTTAGGAATAGGAGGAATTTTCTATTTCTAGGCATAAAGTATTGGGAAGTGTGTAATTTTGTGAAGAATTTGAATTATTTATAATAAATTTATGCCTAGAAATAGAAAATTCCTCCTATTCTCATATGATCCAAACAACCCTAATTAAGTTAAACAGAGAGAAGCTGTGAAAGGCTCTATCCAATTTCCTAGAAATTGGAGATATCTCATGGAAAGCGATTCTTCTCGTAAACTGAAGTTTTCATCAATTAAACTATTAAACACAAAGAAAGCGTTCCATTACTTGCGTGTGTGAAAGTAAGCGTGCATACGCGGCGGTTGTCGGCACCTCATGTAAATTATCACAAAAATATAATAATTAATTTTTAATTGAAAATTTTAAATTGAAGAAGAGAAATGCTAGTGTCCAATATATAGGACGGATGGACTTCGTCCAATACGATCGTTTTCATGTTTTTAAATTTCAAATAACCGATCCGAACCGTTTAATATGTTCTCCATATTGAAAACTTATAAGAAACCAATTTTTACATTTTTTTGAAATTTTTTACTATTTTTTTGGTTTTTTAGAAAATTATTGTTATTGGACGATACATAATGTTTATATCATGAATTTTAAAAAATACCAAAAAATTAGTAAAAATTACGAAAAATAGAAAAATTGTTTTCTTGTAAGTTTTCAATACTGAGAATATATTGAACGGTTCAGATCGGTCATTTGAAATTTAGAAACGTGAAAACGATCGTATTAGACGGACCCATCCGTCCTATATATAGGACACTAGCATTTCTCATTGAAGAATCAATACTTACTCATCATCATGAATTAGAAATTATTAACGTAGTATATTATCTCAATTAAATCTACCAATCCAGTTGCATTATTAATTGTTAACATATTAATTGGATATTATAATCATATCTTTCCTCATTAAAGATTATAAACCATATATATTATATATATATAATGATTACGAAATAGTGTTGTCCTTATCTTATACTCAATAAATTAACGAATTTTTTTTTACCCCTGCCCATATCCAATAACTTAACGAAAATAAAACTCTACTCACAGCTAGGGGTGGTTTCGAGTCGAATAGCGGTCGAGTTATAGTCTACTCGAAGTCACGTCGAAATATTTCGAGTTAACTTGCAACTCATTCATAAGGTAGTTTCGAATTCCCATGAGCAACTCGAAATCAAGTCAGGAATACTCGAGTCAACTCGTAACTGGAAAATTCTAATTGAAATTTTGATTTTTCTATTGTGCAAGGCCAATAAATTCTGAGAGAGCGAGAAAGAGCAACAATGAACTCGAACTATGACTTTGTGTTGAGAGAGTAAGAAGGAGAGATTGAGGCGTGAGCGTGAGAGGACTGAGGTGTGAAGAGTGAGGAGAGCGGCGGAGTGGCGGACTGACAATAAGTGAGTGATAGGAGAGATTGAAGAGAAACTGACTGAGGAGAGCAGAGTGAGCGTGAGAGATTGAGAGGATTGAGGAGATCGACGGTGTGCTGTAGGTTAGGTCAGCGAAAGAAATTTTGGGCTAGACCTCGATAATATTTCCGAAATAGGCTATGCACGGATAACTCTAGTTATGGGCCGATCAAGTTGGGCCTTACTTGAAATCACGTCATTTAATTTCGAGTTGGGCCTAACTCGAGTCATATCTGTGTTTTTCTTTTTGAGGCGAGTTCGATTAATTCATGAGTTACGATTTTTTTGCCCAGCCCTAGTCATACTCGTCTTATCTAATACGATACGGGTAGGATAAACGATTAAAAGAGTACCTTTGACAGCCCTAATATATACATATATACCCTAAAAACATTTTTTTTTCTCTTTTATTAATCTTCAATTTTACATGTCTATTATCATTTCCATTCCATTAAATTATCTATCTACACACGTACGCGTCCCCGTATGATTCTTAACAATTCTATTTATTTTTAAATTTATTTTTCTCTAATCCTTATTCTCTATTTCTAAGACAAATTACACAATTGTTGTAGCTATTATTCATTTTCAAACTATATTTTCTGTTTCTTCCAACAACATTTTCATCTCCATTTCCTCTTATATAAAGTCACGAAAACGATGGTAACACGCCTTTTTCTAAAATTGAACATGATTGCTGGTTTAGATGATACATTCCAATATTCAATTTTGCAATACTTATTAATACATAAAGAGATGCTGGTTTAGAGGTTTTACAAAACTAAAAACCGAATAGGAAAGACCGAAAGAGGAATGTATTTTTTCTTAATAGGCCACCAATGTATTTTTTTTTTCATTTTGAACTAGTAGGCTATTTTAACAAAATCTCGTGCATTGGATGAATATAATTTTAGACAGTAGGTTGTTAAAAATTTTCTTCTGCGGCACCGTCTGTCCGTGGAACAAGGACCCAGAGGTGGGGGACTTTTTTCCAAAAGGGCCGAAATTGATATTGAAATTTCCAATAGGGCCCAACTCATTTTAATATTATCTAAAAAGGCCTTGAGAAGCTTATGCGCCGTAAATATTTTTTTGTCTTTACTCTCGGAGCACAGCGGAGCAAGTCACCAAAATATCCGAAAGTACTGTAACTGAGTAAATGAGTGAAAGTCCGAAATGAACTGAAAATTCGTACAGACCGATAAAGTTACGTACAAACCGATAGAGTTGTTACGCCGAAAATTTTTAAAATAGTATTAAATTAATATAATATATTAAAAATAATATCAATATAATAAGTTTAATATAAATAGTATCACGAGATCGGAATCCTGGATTCCGAACGTTAGATCGGAATCCAGGATTCCGATCTAAGCTTTGATCGGATTCTGAGTTTCCGATCTAAGCTTTTTAATTTTTTATATATTATTTATTTATTTATTTAATTTATTAATTAGTTAAATAATTAGAAAAATAGATAATATATTCTAAAAATATTGAAAAAATATGAAAAAAATCAGGAATAATTAAATTAAAATTTATATGTAATTTAGTATTTTTTGGGGAAATTAAATTTATTTTCATTTTAATTAATTTATTTAATTAAAATATAAATTTTTATAAATTATTTAATTAAAATATAAATTTTTATAACTTATTTAATTAAATGAATTGTACCATTTAAAAATGATTATAAATTTTCAGAATTTGCAGGGATACAAAGGCATAATCCTTTCAGAATGTTCAAAGTTTTATTAATTCTTTCTGCATTTGCAGGCTTAAAACTTTAAACAGGCTTAACTTTTGATAGGAAGGTCCGATTGGGGCGATCGAGGACATTCCGAAAAGCTGGCGACGAGATCTACGCATTTTAAAGGGGTGAAACCCCGTAACGACCATTTTCGAGGCCAAAAAACGCTCTCTGGACCTCCAAAATTCACTTTGAAAGTTTGCAAACCTAAAAACCACTCTAAACTACTAAAAATGTTTTTAAAATCATAAATTAATCATTAAAAAGAGAAATGCCGTAAATCAAGTGAATTTAGTCTTTCTTCTCCGTCTCAGTAAAACATCAATCTTGTGTGATTCCTTTCTAACGCAATCCAGAAAGTGCTTCCTTGATCATGAGACTCGATATGATTGTTTAATATATAATATGAAAATAATATATACAGAGGACGACATCCGGGACGCATATCAAATGGTTGTTTAAATTAATTAAAAATTTATACTTAATTATTCATTTTTTAATTAAATAAATAAATTAAATTTATATTTAATTAAATAAATTAATTAAAAGGAAAATAAATTTAATTTTCCAAAAAAATACTAAATTACATATAAATTTTTTTAAATTATTCCTGATTTTTTTATATTTTTTCAATATTTTTAGAATATATTATTTATTTTTCTAATTAATTAACTAATAAAAGGAAAAAAAATTTAATTTTCCCAAAAAATACTAAATTACATATAAAATTTAGTTTAATTATTTCTGATTTTTTCCATATTTTTTTAATATTTTTACAATATATTATCTATTTTTCTAATTATTTAACTAATTAATAAATTAAATAAATAAATAAATAATATATAAAAAAATTAAAAAGATTAGATCGGAATCTCGGATTCCGATCTAAGCTTAGATCGGAAACTCGGAATCCGATCAAAGCTTAGATCGGAATCCTAGATTCCGATCTAACGTTCGGAATCCAGGATTCCGATCTCGTGATACTATTTATATTAAACTTATTATATTGATATTATTTTTAATATATTATATTAATTTAATACTATTTTTTAAAATTTCGGGTTGTTACGTACATCTTTCGATAATAAAGTTACGTACATCTTAATATGACTTTATTTTGTTGGACATTGTACAACTGATTTTTATGTATGAATGAGCCCATGGGCCAATTACCAAAAAAAAAAAACTTAGGTGTGCCACACGAAGAATTGACAGACCACATTGTTTTTTTTTTTTTTAATAAATTTATGCTGTTTCCTCCATGTTTGTCAAGATAAGCGCAACAAACATAAAAAATCTTTTATTATTAGTATATGTATAATTATGTCTCTAATATAATGGAGATAAGTATGTCATTATTTAGCTATGATGTTTCTGAGAACTATAACTATAAACGTACTTGGCCTATATACTCAGGACCCAATTTAGTACCTGATCCTAATTTGTACAAGATCAAGAAGGGTCGGCGTCAAACGGTCAGAATTAAAAATGATATGGACACAATCAGTCAGCCACGAAACAAATGCACTTGTCATCGCTGCGGCGGTAAAGGACATAGTCGGAGGACTTGCACCGCAACCATTGAAAATGACGAAGGTTATTCGTATTATCTTTTTTAACATGTATTATATTTAAATTATAATTATAATTCTTTTAATTTGTTTAACTTAAAAATTTTATTATTTTTCTTGCAGCAAACTAAATCATGAACTCGTCATTGTGCTTTCAATTGAGTAGTTATTTCAATTTTTAATATATTTTCAATGAATTTGTCTGTAATATTTGTGCTTGTTGTGGACTCAAGTTGATGATAGTGTGTAATGTCAACAATCAGTTTAAGCTTTAATTACAAGTAGTTGTTAATCATGGTTTCATTGGTTTACCATTAACACAGAGAAAAACATCTGTCATCGTCAATTCTTCGTGTGGCCCACCTAATTTCTTTTTTTTTTGTTGGTAATTGGCCCGTGGGCATTTCATTCATACATAAAAATCAGTTGTACAATGTCCAACAAAATAAAGTCATATTAAGATGGACGTAACTTTATTATCGAAAGATGTACGTAACAACTCTATCGGTCTGTACGTAACTTTATCGGTCTGTACGAATTTTCAGTTCATTTCGGACTTTCACTCATTTACTCAGTTACAGTACTTTCGGAAAATTTGGTGACTTCTATGCTCCGCTGTGCTCCCATATTTACGGCGCATAAGCTTCTCAACGCCCTTTTAGATAATATTTAAGGGATCGTTTGGATGGGTTGGGAATTGGGGGAATTTCCAATTTTTAGCCATAAATTTATTATAAACAATCCAAACTCTTCACAAAGTTACACACTTCCCAATAAATTTATGCCTAGGAATAGGCTATTCCCCCAATTCCCAACCCATCCAAACGACCCCTAAGGCTCTGTTTGGATAGTATGAGATTAAGGGTAGAATTAGCTATTCAGGATTAAGATTCTTAATCCTAAATTCTTAAGAATAAGCTTAATCTCAGATCAAGACTTTTTGTTTGGATGAGGAAAGAATAAATAATGAGCTTTTCTTTCTAATCTCAACTCTTATTCTAACAAAATGTCGGATTAACTAATCTTAGTTTGATTAAGAATAAGTTCTTAATCCTGGACTGTTTGGATGATTTCTTAGTCCCGAATAGCTATTTAGTCTAGAATAGCCTTTATTCCTAACTATCCAAACAGAGCCTAAATGAGTTGAGCCCTATTGGAAATTTCAATATCAATTTCGGCCCTTTTAGAAAAAAGTCCGAGGTGGGCGATATAAAAATTTTGCACATTAGACCTCCCTTGTTTATATTTGAGGCCAGCATTTTTTTTCATATGCTATATGTATATAGCAAATTAGCAATTAAAATAAAGCACGCAAAAAAATAAAAAATAAACTTAAACGTAAACAACAATTTGTAAAATTATAAAATTGAATACGTAAAAACCTTATATGTATGCGGATAATTTTATTTTAAGAATTTATTTGTTATCAACCTATTTTTTATGATAATGTCGTACAATCGGTTAAACCAATAAAAGCCCGTACATTTTAGTTCACCCGTTTGATGGTCGGTACGATATTGAAATATTGCTGCAGAGCTCTTTGCTCTTTTCATTCGGAAAATTTTCCAAAATACTTCTCTGATATTTCTCTGATCGACACCATTGGATCCGAGATCGAAGCTGACGTGGACACAATCACAGACTTCAATTACGTGTACACGAATATATACTCATTTGATGCCATGCGGACCCGTGATGTGACAACATGCAAACGATACGAATGATTTTACATATATACAAATATATAATTTTATCTTTTTATTAAACCTAAGATAACTTCCTCGTGATTCGTGAACGACCCGTGGCCCGTGAAGTGAGGCCTAGTTTCATCATTTTGAGCCAGACCGAAATTTTAAAAAATAATATTAAAATAATATAATCCAATAAAATTAATATCAATATAATCAGTTTAATATAAATAGTATCGTAATATCGGAATCCTGGATTCCGAACAGTGCTTTAACTGCTCAATTTTGTCGTTTTTCATGGTTTTATTGTACTTCTATTATTAAAATTAATTAAATATATGAAATTTTAATATTAAATTAATATATTATGAAATTTTAGTAATATATTTTGAAGATAAAATATTAAATTAATATATTTTATTTTACTTCTATTTATAAACATTAATTAAATATATAAAATATTAATATTAAACTAATATATTATAAAATTTTTGTCGTTTGTTTAGAACCGGATTTTTTATATTTTGAAGAATGTTAATATAATATAATTCTATATTATGAATAATATTTTAATATTTAAAGTTTTGATATTAATTTTATATGGATGGTTTTATTTTTAATATTAAAATTTTTCAATTATGTTAAATGTTGTACATAATAATTTATGTAATAATTTATTTATGGCAATAATTATAATATAAACTTATAATTAAATATTAGATTTATTTCATTTAATTCATAATATAAAAATACAGGAATTATAAGTGTCATCATCGGCAAATATACCATCTCAGCCATTGGTAAATACAAAGTGAACATATACCGTAAATAAGCTGAACATATAGACGTTCTAAGTGAACACTTACTAACTTATTTTTATAGAACTTATTTGTTTGTATGTGTTCACTTAGATCGTTTATATGTTCACTTTGTTTTATGTATATGTTCACCATTAGAAGAAGAATTGAATTTTGTAACCATAATATAGATTAGCACACTAAAATAAAAGAAAGGAAAAAATACATGAAAACCATAATATAATTTAGCACACTAAAATAATAAAAAAGAAAAAATGTACATAAAAAATCATAATATAAATGAACACACTGAATTTAGTTTGGTACTTAAAAACAAAGTAATAAATATACTTAGAGATCTTGATCATCTACATGTTGCAGAATTTCCTCCCACCAGGGTTGATCTTCTTCCGCATTCATTTCTTGTTGATTACTGGCACCATGGTTGTCGGCGAATTGAGCGGCCTCGTTCCAGAAAGCGGCATCAGGTTGTTGTTCATTACTGGCACCGTGGTTTTCAGCGAGTTGAGCTGCTTCGTTCCAAAAAGCCTCATCATTTTCTTGTTGATTATTCACAGCCGGGTTGTCTGCGAATTGAGCGGCTTCGTTCCAGAAAGCTGCCTCGGCTTCTTGTTGCTCAATCTCAGCTATTCTAGCTACTGCAATTTTGCGTTGTTCATCTCTCTTCTTGATCTTTATTAGGCTCTCCTTAATTTTTTTCCCAATTTTTTCTTGTTGCAACCTCCGGCTCTCTTCGGCGGCCTTTTCTTCCATTCTTCTCCTTTCGAACCATTGTTCTTTCACTCTGAATCTCTTTACAATTTCATCCCTCTCTTCTTGTTTTTTGTGTTCATCGTAGTGGTCACGCAAAATGGTATCTTTGAAATTGAAAACCTGACCACACTTTGTACAGCTCACTGTGTGGTCTCCACGAAAATCGTATATGCTTTCGTAAACAATCATGGGTGTAGGATCTGGTTTCCACGGTTTGAGTTCCGGCATCGGTTCAGGTTCTGTGTAGTACTTTTTATAGAGTTCAGAGTTTCTCGACTCAGGTTTAGTAAGGTAATGTCGCAATCTCTCCCTGCGGTCTCTTTCTGGGCCACCATGAATGTGCCACTGATAGTGGGTGTATAATGGCCACTCGCCACCATATTGCGAATGGATATTGTAGTCGAATTTGCGGTAACATTTATTACATATCGCATGATAATCTCCTTTTTCGATCTCATTTGGATTGGCAGGGGAATGTGTGTAATTTGGCAAGTACTCATGTCGAGTAGATGGCCATTCCCGCACTTCACTGTTGGAGGTATTTCCTTTCTCCATGGTAGTGAATGTTGAAGAAAGAAGGATTGAGTGGGTGTGACATATTTTTGCTGAGGAAGAATAATTTTATAGATCAGTTTAGACTTGCAATTATTTAAAATTAATAAATATAATGTGATATCTTTTCAGAGCTTTTATCAGAGCACGCCTGTCCTTTTGCAGTCCTTAGGTAGGCATCAGTATACTTTTGACCTTTTATCAGAGCACGCCTGTCCTTTTGCAGTTCTTTTCCTGACTTTATCAGTTGCATGAATTTAATGACATAAAAAATTAATTAAATAAAATTATTTAATAATTTGACTTAATTTAATGTAATAAAATCTTAATTTAATGTAATAATTTGACTTAATTTAATGAATTATTTTAATTAATGAATATGATAAAATTAAAATCAATTTTAATTACAAAAAATATAATATATATATTTAAATTTTAATTTATTAATTAATATAATTAAAATATTTATAATAAATATTATTAAATTAATATTTAGTTGAATTGTACTTTTATGTGATGTGATAATGTAATAATTGTAATATTCGTAATACTAAGTTGAATCTAGAACTGTTTTTTTAGTTGAAAGTGTGACTATCTTGATCATTTGTCATTTTTATTTTGAAGAAATGGTACGCCTAAAAATTTAGAAATTTAAGTTTAGGAAAATAGGTCCGCCAATTAACAGCTCACTATTTTTGTTACAACTTTTCAGAGCGTATTTCATATTTTTCTAGCGCCAAACTTTTCGAATCCAGAGCTGTTTTTTTCAGTTGAAAGTGTGACTATCTTGGTCCTTTGTCATTTTTGTTTTGAACAAATGGTACGCCTTAAAATTTTGAAATTTAAGTTTAGGAAAATAGGTCTGCCAATTAACAGCTCACTATTTTTGTTAGAATTTTTCAGAGCGTATTTCATATTTTTCTAGCGCCAAACTTTTCGAATCCAGAGCTGTTTTTTCAGTTGAAAGTGTGACTATCTTGGTCCTTTGTCATTTTTATTTTGAACAAATGGTACGCCTTAAAATGTTGAAATTTAAGTTTAGGAAAATAGGTCCGCCAATTAACAGCTCACTATTTTTGTTAGAATTTTTCAGAGCGTATTTCATATTTTTCTAGCGCCAAACTTTTCGAATCGAGAGCTGTTTTTTCAGTTGAAAGTGTGACTATCTTGGTCCTTTGTCATTTTTGTTTTGAACAAATGGTACGACTAAAAATGTTGAAATTTAAGTTTAGGAAAACAGGTCCGCCAATTAACAGCTCACTATTTTTGTTAGAATTTTTCAGAGCGTATTTCATATTTTTCTAGCGCCAAACTTTTCGAATCCAACGGTTTATAGTTACGTGTTTCGTACTTAGGTGTGATTGCACCAAACTTCATATTTTTCAAACCGTTTATCGTACTTAGGTGTTTCGTACTCGTTGTGATTGGTCCTAATAAGTTTTTAGTTATTATAAAATACAAATAAATATAGAAGTCATAAATATAGAACTCATAAATATATAAGTCATACATAAGTAAATAAAATATAAAATACAACTAAATCCTAAATATGTCCAGTACGGGGGATCCACCTCCCCTCACTAGGGGACCAAATATACGGAGGACCTGGCGGCTGACGGGGGTCTCGTCCGCGAGCAAGTCCGACAGGTGGTGGACGAGGAGCCATCTGAGGAGTGGAATGACGAGGCGGTGCACTAGAAGAAGTGGCTCCGCCATATGTCTGACCAAATGGACCATAGCTCCGACCGAAAGGAGATGGATGAACTGGAGGTGTGTATGGCTCGTCCAAATGTACTCCAATGGATGACAAAAAAGCGTCACCCGGGCTCAAGATAGGCTCGCCCTGAGAATAGGGTGGTGGTCCAGGTGGATACTGTGTCGGATACTGTGTGTGGTATGGTGGGTACTGTTAGAGTTATGTCCTAGAAGTCAATAATTTAATGACTTAATTATTAGTTTATGTTATGGATGATATTTTATCATCTGTTCCTAGGTTTATTATTGACAGATCATTCAGGTTGAGGATCTGAATTGTAGATCTCTGTTGATCATTCTTTAGAATGACAATAATAAATCTAAACGGTCCATAATCTTGATAATTAACAAGGAACATTAATTATCTTATAAGATTAGTATGCAAGTTAAGTGATGATTAAGTTCTACAAATCATAGGTAAAGAGTTACCAACTTAATTGCATATGTGTATGTTATGGAACATAGCACAGGACTTGACCCATCGAAATAAACATATGGATTGTGTTATGTGTCATTGTTTATTTCGTTATGATTTTGGTTCTAAGTTTGAGATGTTTATCTTTTCCACATGAGGATAGGTTCAATAAATACTGTCTACCGCTGATTCCCGATAAGGGCTGCTATACGGACTTTATTTATGTTCTCTTGAATTGTGCGGGGAAAAGCTAATCATCAAGAAAACCGTATGTCCCTCATTAATTCACTTAGTGAGTGACGATATCTGTTTGGGCCCCTTGATGGAGATAGATTGTTTGCATGCAACTTTATACAATTATCTCTAGATCAAGAAACGTATAATCTGCAAGAATGACACATTCCTATCTTGGATTATACGATGATATCGTGAGACATAAGAATCAAAATAGAGAAACTAATTATTCTCTTATGCAGGATTGAAATATTGTAACAGTGCACTATTTATGTGAATTGGGAATCATAACGTGTTGCTAGATACCGCTTATGATTATTGGAATTAAATAGCGATTTAATTCCATGTCCAACATAGCATAAATCCTCAAAGGGTCACACATAATAAGGTGTTTAACCACACGTGCATTAATTATTTATTTGCAACAATTGGTTTTGCAAAATATGATAAGTTGATTAATTAATCGTATGCCGTTATGGACCGTTATGATTAATTAAGTCAAATAGATCATATAGAAATAATTTAATGCATTGACTAATTCCATATTAATTATTAAATAGTTAATAATTAATTATAATCAACACATTTAATTATTTGAGCTAATTGGGCTTTAAATTAATTGGTTAATTTAATGTCCAATGGAAGGTGCATTTAAATGGAAGAGTATTGGGCTCAACTTAACTTGAGGCCCAACCCATATATGGGGTAGGTAGGTGCGGCTAGGGCAAGGGGCAAATTTGTCCATGTATTTTGGATGAGAGCTAGGTTGAGTGGCCTATATAAAGGGGTGTTCTTTGGGAGCAAACCCCTAGCCTCCACACACCTCTCTCTCTCCTTCTCTCTTTGGCCGCACCTCACACCAAGGGAAGAAAAATTTCAGAATTTTTCATTCCCTTTCTCTCTTCCACACACCACCTAGCTCATGTGTTGAGCAAGCTTTTCCACTAAATTAATTGGAGAATTAACTTGAAGAGGGAAAGCTTTGGAATTAGGCACACTTCTCTCAATTACTAGCATAATTGATTAGAGAAAGTGGTTAATTCCTTAGTGGACTCGAGGCGCATGGCGTGGAGGTTCTTGGAGAGCACGCCACCGACACCAATCCATTGGAACGAGCCTCTTGGTTGCGATACCAAGAGAGATATACTTCCAATCCTTTTTCTCGTGTGTTTCAATAGCTTGTGTACTAGATCTTGTGTGTGCTTTGTTTGCTTGGTTAATTAATTGGTAATTAGCATAAAAATGAAAATTAGCACACTTTCTAACAGTGGTATCAGAGCCTTGGTCGTACTTAAGCTATTTTAACACTTAATTAAGAGAAATTGGCTAATTAATGGATTAGTAGAGATGATGCGTTTGTTTGCTGTCTGGAAATGGTATTTTCTGTGTTATTTCGCGTTTTTGGATGTGATAAGTTCTCTGGAAGATCTTTCCATCTACATGAAAGTTGTAGATCTTTGGATTGTGATTCTTTTGGCGTTGGATTCACAGTTTTCTGAATTAGTATAGATTTACTGTGAATAAAATGGCGACAGTGCGCAGAACCAGTTTCTGCTTGCACTGTCCTGTTTGAATGGCTTGAAAGAGTTATATTTTGAATATAAGTACCAGTGTTCTATGGCTAGAAATAAAGAGGACTTGAAGCTCTTTCTGAGCATGTATAAATTGTTGCATGACTCGGATTAATTTGTGGGTTTTCAAGTATGAAAAGGAAGATCTTGTCAGATCCAGTTTGTTGAGCAAATCGATTGTTCTAATAAACTGTACCAACTGAGAACTCCTTTAAAATTATGTTTAAATGGAGTTGTTCTATTTTGAGTTAGGATTCCAGAAAAATTAATTTCATAATTTTTCGTGGATGTTTGGACTTTCAACTAGGTTAAAACCTTTCGATTGACAGTCTGTTCCAGTACAGAATTTGTTGATTGTTTAGGCTGTAACTTAATATTATTGAACTGAACTTGGTTGTTTTCTTTTCATGAATGGATAGCCTGTAGTCTAAACAAGTTTTTCTATGTATATTGTATATATAAAAACTGGATAGAAGGTGGTCTAACAGACCAAATGGTTGAGAGGATAAGCTGAAAATCTCATAACGGTGTTTCGTGCACTTGTAAGAGATTTGTCTTTTTTGATTCTCCCAGATGGTTTAAGATCTCTTCTTGAAATTTTTACTGGTAGTCACAACTTTGATAAGGAGCTTAAGTAATTTATTTGAGAATTTTTGGAGACCGAAAACTGTTATTTTTGTTGGATTCCATTAGTTACGTTTTTTGGTAAATTACTGTTTTTCTAAGTATTCAAACTAGTTGAAATTAATTAGAAAACTCCTTGTTTGATCTCCTTTCTGTTATGGGATGTTGAAAGAACTTTCTAAATGAATTTAAACAAGTTTGGTTGTTTAAAATTGAGGATTTGTACACGGAATTTACTTATAGCAAACGATACGCAAAGATGCTTGAAAATCGTTAATTGGAAACAAAGTTCTTGTATGTGCTAACTTTGTTTTGTAGGTGGATAGTGGGTTTAGTATGGCTCAAGACTCAATGTCTTGTGGTTGTAAATGAATGCATGTGTGAATGTTTTGTAATGCGGCCTTTGGTGCCATTAATTAATTTTTGATTAATTTTTATGTAACTTGTGAGGCTTGCATGCCCCTAAGGCTAGGATGGGAATAGGATGTTTTCACATGTATTTTGCACCTTTATTTTATATAGGATTTAGATCCTTATAAAATTTAGTGGGAGGGACAAGGATTAGATTAGTTTTGCTCCATGGACGATGTGGCGAAACTAATGCAAGCGGGAGCCATACAAACCCACAACTATGAGATGCTTATATGTGATTGCTTGTGATTGCTATGAATTGTCATAGGCTAGGTATGGGTGTATGCTTACATGACAACCAAACAAGTGTCACTTAATTGATTGTCCCAAACAAAACATGATTAAGTTAAATCGCCCTCCTTCTCTCTATCCCCTTCTAACGTGTATGATCGTTCATTGATGCATTCTCGCCGACGCGGGACATCGTGTTCCATCATCCGTGTCGGGGTGTAAATCGGATTTACTAGGAGCAAATAGAGAAAGGTTACTTAACGATGTTTTCTAATCGGATTGGACATCGGGGCAAAGTTTGTGGATGTACATGTGATATTTCACAAACCAAGAATCATATGGAATGATTGGTTGGAGAACCTACTCTATCTAGTTGTTTTTGGTGTCACGCCGACGCTAGCACCATCTCAACGAAAATAGGGATCTTGGAAAACCTACTACATTAGGGACATTAAATAATTGTAGTGGGAGTTTTATTTGTTATAAATAAAACAATTGCATAAACTAAATGACCGTAAATTGATTTTGTTATAGATGTTTAAATTGTTGCGATCAATCTTTGAAAATTAACAAACTCGTTTCTAAAAGTATTCACTTAAAGAAGTAATACCGATTCCTAAGACACGATCTTAGTGAAGAGAAATTTGAGTATGTCAATTCCCAAAACTTTCCTCAAACTACCCGAACGTAGCAACGCGATGATTGATTGACTTTTGGCGAAAAGTTATTCAATAAAGCGTATGCTTAATATCCTCATTTGAAATTTCTAGACCTTTGAATTAGCGAATTCATATGGACTAAAATTAACTCGTACGTTCTTATCCGCTTACTCAAGAAAGTGTTCTTGGAGAAAGTAGATATTAACTCCATCATTTATGATTGAGTATAAAGAATATGAGTTGACCAAGAGATTATTCTTTTAAAAGAAATTATATGAATGTTTCATTAGCTTACAAATCGAAAGATTGAAGTAGCTAATTGATGACTAGAGATATTAATCTCCGATATCAAGGATTGTTGATGTTGTCATTCGATCTCTTTGGAATTATGAAGGATATAATATTACCTTTTTCGCACGCTTGTTAATGCAAAAAGGTGATTGGTTAAGTATTCAAGAAATACTTCACCAATGTATGAGTTGAAATTTCGAGACTCTCATTAATGACCATGTGTCACATGAGATGTTTCATTTGCCGTTTATGGGAGGCATTTGAAAGGTTGTCCGAAATACCATGATTGTGACGATTAGAAATATTCTAATCCTAAAGTGTATTTGTCGTTCAAATTATCTCACTGTCTTTAATTCACACTAGTAACCTGATACTAGTTCATATGCTCGCATTTAAAGAAATGTGTTAGCAATGAAGAATAAGAGAATGTTCGAGAGATGCAAAGTTAACTCCGTATAGGAAATGACTTATTCATTTAAGTCATTACCATTGAATACGTAGAGTTATCTTTATTAAGAGTTTGTTTAGGAATTGAAGGTTGCATACCTTAATCCTAACCTCTCAAAATATCTCCATTTCATATTCAATGATGGATGATTATGTTTTGTAAAAGACAAGATCTTTTATTATGAATTTGTTTATATGATTTCATGCATCTTGACCGAATTTGCTTGAAATAGATAAACAATTTTTGAATGACAAATAGAATGTGTAAGACTTGACATGAAGTATTTGACTTTCATGTTATATATGTCACACCCCGCTGCCCCGGGCATGACAGATCCCGCCGCGACTACACGCGCCGCGTGCAGCCGCAAGGCTTACCATCCTAATTCCAGCACAATTTACCATGTATTTACTATACTTATGGCAGCAACACTGTCCCAGGACCAACAAACACTGCTTGTACATCATGTAAATGAAAATTTCAGCATGCCCGCTCTTATATACACAAGCATCCAGCCATAAAGGCACCCATTTCCCATCAGTTTATCAAGTCCCAACCCATGAGCATAACAGATTAATCATGGCAAACACACAAGTCAAGCATTTACATAATATACAAGCACAACTACATGGCAAAACAATTATACAACACGCTCAAAAGCATAGCAAAACATGGCCGTTACTTGGCTTATCCTTTCCTTGCACTCCACCCGGCCTCCAACCTGGAACCCATGAAAACATGGAAACGTGAGAAAGGGAACCATTTCTCAATGCGGTATTTAGTTCCAGCCAGGCATGAACCCGAAGCTTCATGTTGCGGAACTAAATACGCAACCGAAATACATAAGAAAATAGCTTTACATAATATAAGTTTCAGCCATAAAATCATTTGAAAACATCATGCAATGCATGGCCAGCCAAATAAGGTTAGGAAATCAAATAACATAAGAATACACGAAAGCCAGCCATAATTTGGTTCCTAACCATGCACTCTACAAGTCTGGTTCTATATCAATTCATCTTGCAAGTCATTCCAATACAATAGACCGCGATTTACCCACGCCGGGGTTTGCCAACGGCCTTACCAATCGATCCAACAACGTATACTAATGCTGAGGACATTTACCCCCTCAATCATGAGTCCCGGAACATAAGCGCTTATCTCACGGCCCTTGGAAAAACGGTTCATGACGCCGCTTTCCAAAGATGCAAATGCCATTCATCACACAATAGTACATCCTTACCATTTCCTTTCCATTCCAATTCGGCCATCCAATAAGAAAACCATCCAATATGCATGTCATTTACTTACCAATTCCTTTCCTGTCCATAGTCATGTAATATAGCAATTCATATATGCAAATTACATGCAAGTCATGCACAAACAGTCAAACAACATGCATAAATATATATACTTTTCCTTCCAAAACATGAGATTTCGGGCTCAGGTGGAATCCGCACCTTTACACCTATTAACCGACCCGCCGTCGCTTAGGCGTTGCCGTTGCCTCACCGCTCGGGTCCCCCGCTTCGTGTTCTGCGAAGTCTGGTTCACATACACAAAACCCGTGGGTTACAACCATGCATAACTAGCACCTAACTCATTCTGTTTCACGGGCAACTCACCAGACATGACACCGCTACATGGCTGGTTTGCGGTAGCAGCACCGTTCCTAGCGCCACACGGTCTAACGTTGCTCACGCAACTACACCGTCTCTTGGCCATGCTACTGTCCTACCATGCTCATGCTCTCTACATGCATGTGGCCTGTTAAGACATGGTTACAGAACACTAGTTGACACCGCAACATCGCTGGCCTACCACACAACAACACCGTTAGGGACTGGTTCGGTATGGCAGCCACAAACTCGACTTGGCAGCAGCCCCTGCCTCTTACTTGGCCTGGTTTGAGGCATTTACTTGCTAACCCATGCACTGTACCTTGCTCTCGACTGCCCCAGCTATCCCGCTATGGTCCCAGCTAGTTGTTTCACCGTCAAACACACTCAAACAGCATTATAGATGGTCAGTTTTGGGGCTGGTAATGGCAGCTACGAATTTTACCAAGTATAAGAGTTCTGGTTGGGGAGAAAGGGGCTTAAGAGGTGGAGGGACAGGTGTCAACAGTCCTTCTATTTGCTGGCCCAAGCAGCTGCTAGGTGTCAATAAACTAGGGGCTGGTCAAAGGCATGTTAGACCATCCAACTGGACCTCTCCATTACTCCTACCCACTGGACTGGTCCATTGCTGCTACTCACTGGACATCTCCCTTACATGCTGTCCAAAATGCTAAGTACCCAATACACAGTTGGGGAAGCGGCCTAAACACCGTTCTGGCTTACGGTTTGTACCCGACAGCCCAAGCAACACACTTTGGTCTATCCAACGGCCATACTTTGGGTCCCTATTACAAGTCATTTTCAGTGCCAAATTGCCTATTTGCATGATGCATGAGATGCTTTACAACACATGCAAGACTGTTTCGTGGCCAACCGTCAACACTGCGTGACAAGCGCCCCTGCTGTCCACGCTTAACATGGCCAAAACACTGTCTGGTCGTGGGCTAAAACTGCCGTATCTCACATTCCACCCCCCTTAAAAATTCGTTCAGTCCTCTGAACGAACCGCGTACCTGCACTTTCGTTTGACCCTGCGTACCACTCACGAGTCGTACTCGCAGGTTCAGCTGCTTCTTCCTCCGATCCTACAACTTCTTGTTGCACACCCTTACTTTTTCCCCATCCAGTCTTCCTTTTTCCATGCCCTTCCATGCGCTCTGCCCGATCCATAAGATCATGTATATCCATCTCACCCGCAGCATCCAACTGAGATGCCAAGTCCGGGTCCAAACCATTCAAATACTGCCGCCTATACCGGTACTCATCAGCCACCACTTCAGGTGCATAACGGGCAAGTTCCATGAATTCATCATTGTACTGACCCACCGTCTTTCCTTGCTGATTGAGTTGTAAAAACTGCAGCCTTAGCTTCTCTTTTTGGTTAGCACCCAAGTACCGTCTAGTGAACATCCTTTCAAACCAACTCCATGGTATCCTTGATTGATCTCCGGTAAACCCGCGCTTAACACTTTTCCACCAAAACATCGCTGAATTCTCCAAGTATTGGGTTGCCAACTCAACTTGGTTTGCCTCAGGCACTCGGCACAAACTGAACTTGTGCTGCATATTCTCCAACCATTCCTCGGCTGCCTTGTAGCCTCCTGTTCCATCAAACCTTGGCGGCTTTTGCTGGCCAAAAACATTAAGCAGTTCTCTAAATTGCTCAGCTTCACTCAACGGTGCAGCTGATCCTCGTTGCAATTGATGGGCCAAAAACCGGCCTTGCTCATAGGCAGCAATGAGCCTAGCATCCATAGCCGCTTGCTGACTCATAACCGGCTCTTGCCGTTCAGTCTCCGCACCACGGGGTTGCTCACGCCCACGCACATTTTCCCTTGGCTGCCCAGCTCCTTCCTGTCCATGACCTTCCATTCTCAACCTGTCCACAGCTCAAGTCGTAAGCGTTAGCAAACACGCAAAAGAAAACAACCCGACCAATAACAACAGCCCTTAGTCATAGCCCCACTCACACAACCTATTGAGGTCTGGTTGGGGTTTTAACTTTGCTCTGATACCACTTTAGAACCTGTCACACCCCGCTGCCCCGGGCATGACAGATCCCGCCGCGACTACACGCGCCGCGTGCAGCCGCAAGGCTTACCATCCTAATTCCAGCACAATTTACCATGTATTTACTATACTTATGGCAGCAACACTGTCCCAGGACCAACAAACACTGCTTGTACATCATGTAAATGAAAATTTCAGCATGCCCGCTCTTATATACACAAGCATCCAGCCATAAAGGCACCCATTTCCCATCAGTTTATCAAGTCCCAACCCATGAGCATAACAGATTAATCATGGCAAACACACAAGTCAAGCATTTACATAATATACAAGCACAACTACATGGCAAAACAATTATACAACACGCTCAAAAGCATAGCAAAACATGGCCGTTACTTGGCTTATCCTTTCCTTGCACTCCACCCGGCCTCCAACCTGGAACCCATGAAAACATGGAAACGTGAGAAAGGGAACCATTTCTCAATGCGGTATTTAGTTCCAGCCAGGCATGAACCCGAAGCTTCATGTTGCGGAACTAAATACGCAACCGAAATACATAAGAAAATAGCTTTACATAATATAAGTTTCAGCCATAAAATCATTTGAAAACATCATGCAATGCATGGCCAGCCAAATAAGGTTAGGAAATCAAATAACATAAGAATACACGAAAGCCAGCCATAATTTGGTTCCTAACCATGCACTCTACAAGTCTGGTTCTATATCAATTCATCTTGCAAGTCATTCCAATACAATAGACCGCGATTTACCCACGCCGGGGTTTGCCAACGGCCTTACCAATCGATCCAACAACGTATACTAATGCTGAGGACATTTACCCCCTCAATCATGAGTCCCGGAACATAAGCGCTTATCTCACGGCCCTTGGAAAAACGGTTCATGACGCCGCTTTCCAAAGATGCAAATGCCATTCATCACACAATAGTACATCCTTACCATTTCCTTTCCATTCCAATTCGGCCATCCAATAAGAAAACCATCCAATATGCATGTCATTTACTTACCAATTCCTTTCCTGTCCATAGTCATGTAATATAGCAATTCATATATGCAAATTACATGCAAGTCATGCACAAACAGTCAAACAACATGCATAAATATATATACTTTTCCTTCCAAAACATGAGATTTCGGGCTCAGGTGGAATCCGCACCTTTACACCTATTAACCGACCCGCCGTCGCTTAGGCGTTGCCGTTGCCTCACCGCTCGGGTCCCCCGCTTCGTGTTCTGCGAAGTCTGGTTCACATACACAAAACCCGTGGGTTACAACCATGCATAACTAGCACCTAACTCATTCTGTTTCACGGGCAACAAACCAGACATGACACCGCTACATGGCTGGTTTGCGGTAGCAGCACCGTTCCTAGCGCCACACGGTCTAACGTTGCTCACGCAACTACACCGTCTCTTGGCCATGCTACTGTCCTACCATGCTCATGCTCTCTACATGCATGTGGCCTGTTAAGACATGGTTACAGAACACTAGTTGACACCGCAACATCGCTGGCCTACCACACAACAACACCGTTAGGGACTGGTTCGGTATGGCAGCCACAAACTCGACTTGGCAGCAGCCCCTGCCTCTTACTTGGCCTGGTTTGAGGCATTTACTTGCTAACCCATGCACTGTACCTTGCTCTCGACTGCCCCAGCTATCCCGCTATGGTCCCAGCTAGTTGTTTCACCGTCAAACACACTCAAACAGCATTATAGATGGTCAGTTTTGGGGCTGGTAATGGCAGCTACGAATTTTACCAAGTATAAGAGTTCTGGTTGGGGAGAAAGGGGCTTAAGAGGTGGAGGGACAGGTGTCAACAGTCCTTCTATTTGCTGGCCCAAGCAGCTGCTAGGTGTCAATAAACTAGGGGCTGGTCAAAGGCATGTTAGACCATCCAACTGGACCTCTCCATTACTCCTACCCACTGGACTGGTCCATTGCTGCTACTCACTGGACATCTCCCTTACATGCTGTCCAAAATGCTAAGTACCCAATACACAGTTGGGGAAGCGGCCTAAACACCGTTCTGGCTTACGGTTTGTACCCGACAGCCCAAGCAACACACTTTGGTCTATCCAACGGCCATACTTTGGGTCCCTATTACAAGTCATTTTCAGTGCCAAATTGCCTATTTGCATGATGCATGAGATGCTTTACAACACATGCAAGACTGTTTCGTGGCCAACCGTCAACACTGCGTGACAAGCGCCCCTGCTGTCCACGCTTAACATGGCCAAAACACTGTCTGGTCGTGGGCTAAAACTGCCGTATCTCACATTCCACCCCCCTTAAAAATTCGTTCAGTCCTCTGAACGAACCGCGTACCTGCACTTTCGTTTGACCCTGCGTACCACTCACGAGTCGTACTCGCAGGTTCAGCTGCTTCTTCCTCCGATCCTACAACTTCTTGTTGCACACCCTTACTTTTTCCCCATCCAGTCTTCCTTTTTCCATGCCCTTCCATGCGCTCTGCCCGATCCATAAGATCATGTATATCCATCTCACCCGCAGCATCCAACTGAGATGCCAAGTCCGGGTCCAAACCATTCAAATACTGCCGCCTATACCGGTACTCATCAGCCACCACTTCAGGTGCATAACGGGCAAGTTCCATGAATTCATCATTGTACTGACCCACCGTCTTTCCTTGCTGATTGAGTTGTAAAAACTGCAGCCTTAGCTTCTCTTTTTGGTTAGCACCCAAGTACCGTCTAGTGAACATCCTTTCAAACCAACTCCATGGTATCCTTGATTGATCTCCGGTAAACCCGCGCTTAACACTTTTCCACCAAAACATCGCTGAATTCTCCAAGTATTGGGTTGCCAACTCAACTTGGTTTGCCTCAGGCACTCGGCACAAACTGAACTTGTGCTGCATATTCTCCAACCATTCCTCGGCTGCCTTGTAGCCTCCTGTTCCATCAAACCTTGGCGGCTTTTGCTGGCCAAAAACATTAAGCAGTTCTCTAAATTGCTCAGCTTCACTCAACGGTGCAGCTGATCCTCGTTGCAATTGATGGGCCAAAAACCGGCCTTGCTCATAGGCAGCAATGAGCCTAGCATCCATAGCCGCTTGCTGACTCATAACCGGCTCTTGCCGTTCAGTCTCCGCACCACGGGGTTGCTCACGCCCACGCACATTTTCCCTTGGCTGCCCAGCTCCTTCCTGTCCATGACCTTCCATTCTCAACCTGTCCACAGCTCAAGTCGTAAGCGTTAGCAAACACGCAAAAGAAAACAACCCGACCAATAACAACAGCCCTTAGTCATAGCCCCACTCACACAACCTATTGAGGTCTGGTTGGGGTTTTAACTTTGCTCTGATACCACTTTAGAACCTGTCACACCCCGCTGCCCCGGGCATGACAGATCCCGCCGCGACTACACGCGCCGCGTGCAGCCGCAAGGCTTACCATCCTAATTCCAGCACAATTTACCATGTATTTACTATACTTATGGCAGCAACACTGTCCCAGGACCAACAAACACTGCTTGTACATCATGTAAATGAAAATTTCAGCATGCCCGCTCTTATATACACAAGCATCCAGCCATAAAGGCACCCATTTCCCATCAGTTTATCAAGTCCCAACCCATGAGCATAACAGATTAATCATGGCAAACACACAAGTCAAGCATTTACATAATATACAAGCACAACTACATGGCAAAACAATTATACAACACGCTCAAAAGCATAGCAAAACATGGCCGTTACTTGGCTTATCCTTTCCTTGCACTCCACCCGGCCTCCAACCTGGAACCCATGAAAACATGGAAACGTGAGAAAGGGAACCATTTCTCAATGCGGTATTTAGTTCCAGCCAGGCATGAACCCGAAGCTTCATGTTGCGGAACTAAATACGCAACCGAAATACATAAGAAAATAGCTTTACATAATATAAGTTTCAGCCATAAAATCATTTGAAAACATCATGCAATGCATGGCCAGCCAAATAAGGTTAGGAAATCAAATAACATAAGAATACACGAAAGCCAGCCATAATTTGGTTCCTAACCATGCACTCTACAAGTCTGGTTCTATATCAATTCATCTTGCAAGTCATTCCAATACAATAGACCGCGATTTACCCACGCCGGGGTTTGCCAACGGCCTTACCAATCGATCCAACAACGTATACTAATGCTGAGGACATTTACCCCCTCAATCATGAGTCCCGGAACATAAGCGCTTATCTCACGGCCCTTGGAAAAACGGTTCATGACGCCGCTTTCCAAAGATGCAAATGCCATTCATCACACAATAGTACATCCTTACCATTTCCTTTCCATTCCAATTCGGCCATCCAATAAGAAAACCATCCAATATGCATGTCATTTACTTACCAATTCCTTTCCTGTCCATAGTCATGTAATATAGCAATTCATATATGCAAATTACATGCAAGTCATGCACAAACAGTCAAACAACATGCATAAATATATATACTTTTCCTTCCAAAACATGAGATTTCGGGCTCAGGTGGAATCCGCACCTTTACACCTATTAACCGACCCGCCGTCGCTTAGGCGTTGCCGTTGCCTCACCGCTCGGGTCCCCCGCTTCGTGTTCTGCGAAGTCTGGTTCACATACACAAAACCCGTGGGTTACAACCATGCATAACTAGCACCTAACTCATTCTGTTTCACGGGCAACTCACCAGACATGACACCGCTACATGGCTGGTTTGCGGTAGCAGCACCGTTCCTAGCGCCACACGGTCTAACGTTGCTCACGCAACTACACCGTCTCTTGGCCATGCTACTGTCCTACCATGCTCATGCTCTCTACATGCATGTGGCCTGTTAAGACATGGTTACAGAACACTAGTTGACACCGCAACATCGCTGGCCTACCACACAACAACACCGTTAGGGACTGGTTCGGTATGGCAGCCACAAACTCGACTTGGCAGCAGCCCCTGCCTCTTACTTGGCCTGGTTTGAGGCATTTACTTGCTAACCCATGCACTGTACCTTGCTCTCGACTGCCCCAGCTATCCCGCTATGGTCCCAGCTAGTTGTTTCACCGTCAAACACACTCAAACAGCATTATAGATGGTCAGTTTTGGGGCTGGTAATGGCAGCTACGAATTTTACCAAGTATAAGAGTTCTGGTTGGGGAGAAAGGGGCTTAAGAGGTGGAGGGACAGGTGTCAACAGTCCTTCTATTTGCTGGCCCAAGCAGCTGCTAGGTGTCAATAAACTAGGGGCTGGTCAAAGGCATGTTAGACCATCCAACTGGACCTCTCCATTACTCCTACCCACTGGACTGGTCCATTGCTGCTACTCACTGGACATCTCCCTTACATGCTGTCCAAAATGCTAAGTACCCAATACACAGTTGGGGAAGCGGCCTAAACACCGTTCTGGCTTACGGTTTGTACCCGACAGCCCAAGCAACACACTTTGGTCTATCCAACGGCCATACTTTGGGTCCCTATTACAAGTCATTTTCAGTGCCAAATTGCCTATTTGCATGATGCATGAGATGCTTTACAACACATGCAAGACTGTTTCGTGGCCAACCGTCAACACTGCGTGACAAGCGCCCCTGCTGTCCACGCTTAACATGGCCAAAACACTGTCTGGTCGTGGGCTAAAACTGCCGTATCTCACAATATACCGCTTAGTCACATAAGTAAACAAGAATCGCATTACGAGAGTCTACGTAACGTAGAGCTCGTAATTCAATTCGATTCCAATCGATTGATATGCGAATCATGTTTGTTAAATGACAAAAGCACCTTGAACCTATGAAGGTTTAAGGACAAGTGAATTAATTAGGACTTATACATATCGATGTATAAAGACCTATAAGTACTTGTGCAATGAAAGGTTGTTGATACTTTACTACTTAACCAACGATCATTGTAGATATTAACATATCTATTTGATAAGGTATAAGTATGAACCTTTTGACTAGTTCAAAGGAGTTCAAGTGTGAAGTTAAAAAGACCGTTCAAGGAAAAAGAAAAGTCTTACAATTAATCATGGTAAGTAGTTAAGTCATATGATTTGAAATATTATCTAAAGAGTATGAAAGTAGTTTCATAACTCGCTCCATGAGGAATAATATGTCCAAGAATGGAGGTATCGAACAATATTTTGTATAGTTCGATCGGTAATAAATCAAATGGACTTATTCGACTCATATTAGGGAATTATGTTTGAGGACAATATTGTTTACACTGAATGATGTTCCATCGAAGTCTATTGAAGAAGATATCTTATGAGATTTTGATCTCTAAGTATAATGCTTCTTAAGATTTGGTGTTGATAAGCTTATTTCAAGATTGTTGATAAGTTTGTACCCAAATAAGACACTTAATATTTGTAGGATGCTTTATATTAAAAGGCACTACTTCCACGAATATGATAAGAACAAAGTAGTTGTTGCTAATCATAATGTAGTCTTGATGAATTGAAACTCTCAAGAAGAAGTAGTGGGAGTAAAGTGAGCATTAAAGGAGTTTATGCGTCACTACAAGAAGTACTCTTATGGGAAACTTGTCACTCCATACATGGTGCTTAGTGGGAGTTGAGCGGAACTTCATTCACAAGTTGTTTTTGAAAAGAAGTTTAATAGTACGCTCCTTCCAATGAGGACTCAACCATCTCACGAGTTGATGATGATTCGAGAAACTCATGGAATATATGAAGAGTCAAGAACTTGTTCAACAAATCGTTGTGGAAGTAGTTCTTGAACCTCAAGTACCAATCCTACAAAAGATCAACGAGAGTTGAGTGCCTAAGCCGTTTGGTGCATTGGCTTCACGACATTCTCAAACTTAGCATATGAGAATCCGTTGATAAACAAGGAAACGATGGAACGATCCGATTCCGCATATATGGTTTGAATTCATATGATCTTTAAATAAAATCCATGTATAACAACAAGGTATAGACCTTGGTTGATGTTCATGAAGGAGCAATCCATCAAGAACGTTTTAGATCTTCAAAAGGAAAGATCGACATGGATAACAAATCGACTATGTACAAAGCGCGGCTTCTCGCTTGTAGCTATGTCTAAGTTGATGACTAGTTGACTACGTACAAAGCACAACCTCTTGCTTGTGGCTATGTAAAAGTCAATAAAGATCATTCTAGCAATAGTTGTATTTCATATATATTGATATATGGAAAAACACATAAAACCGCCTTCTTCGTATGAATGAAGGATGATGTTGTGCATTTGACACAAATCGAGATTTTATGTATTGCTAAAAACATACGCATGCTTCAAGGATCCATTAATGGATTAAAAAAAGTGTTGTGGAGATTGGAATAAAAGCTTTGACAAGGAATTCAAGGAGTTGAACTTCGTCAAAAGTATCTTGTATAAACAAGATATTCAGTGGGAGCATAATTGTATTACTTGTATTGTTCAAGATAACAATTCATTAATTGGGAATAACATTAAGAAAATGAATATTGTCGAGATCTCTTTGGAGAATGCTTTCTCAAATGAGAACTTGGGCGAAATCACCTAATCCTAGGAAACAAAACCTATAAAGATAGATTATGATGGATGTTAGGTTTGAGCAAATATGCATATATTGACGAAGTGTTCTAGAAACACGAAAGTTACACTCCAAGAAAGGATGTCTAACTGTACGTCACATGGCATGACTTGAGTGTTTTAACTCGGTCTATTGCAACTCAATTCAAGAAAGTGCATGAAATAGTTCAAGCATTCTTTCATTATGAGTTTCATTGTGTACGTCATATTTATGCATATGCCCCGATGTGTAGTATCCAAAGGATATGACAAATAGTTGTCAAATGGATACAAGAGAGACACATTAGGACGATAGTCAAGGATATCCTCGAGTACCTTATGAGAAAGAGTGATATAATGTTTCATCTCTTATGATGAAAGAGAGCTCGTGTAAGTTAATTACACTAATGCTAGTTTTTCGAAAGATTGATATAATCACAGTTGAAATACATATTTTGCTAAAAGGTGGTGTTGTAAGTTTAGAAGGTGTTCTAAATGGAATATTACAACCGTTTCCGTCACCAAAGCAAAATACATAGCAACTTGTGAAGCAATAAAAGAAGTTTATTTCGGATCGATTTCTTAGTTGAGTTATTATGGTTCTAAGCATCTCGAACTATAACTTACTCCTAAAGAACCCAATGTTACATTGGAGATTCGAATATGATCTATAACGATATCACTTGATATCATATGATGGTGATCAAGAATATATATAGGAGTATATATATATATATGGTCGAACAATTTTTGGATAGGTTCGCGAACACAGTGAACACTCTAGCACGACCTCTACCTTGAGCAGTATACGAGATGCTTTTATGCATCCATACGTGGTGGACGTATGAGTAACTAGCTATAAGCGTATTATTTATTTTGAGGTCCGAAACATGTATATATTTAGATATATGACATCGTTCTCAATTTTTCGTTGGCTAGAAGTCACTATTGATTGACTCTAGGCCAAGTGGGAGATTGTTAGAGTTATGTCCTAGAAGTCAATAATTTAATGACTTAATTATTAGTTTATGTTATGGATGATATTTTATCATCTGTTCCTAGGTTTATTATTGACAGATCATTCAGGTTGAGGATCTGAATTGTAGATCTCTGTTGATCATTCTTTAGAATGACAATAATAAATCTAAACGGTCCATAATCTTGATAATTAACAAGGAACATTAATTATCTTATAAGATTAGTATGCAAGTTAAGTGATGATTAAGTTCTACAAATCATAGGTAAAGAGTTACCAACTTAATTGCATATGTGTATGTTATGGAACATAGCACAGGACTTGACCCATCGAAATAAACATATGGATTGTGTTATGTGTCATTGTTTATTTCGTTATGATTTTGGTTCTAAGTTTGAGATGTTTATCTTTTCCACATGAGGATAGGTTCAATAAATACTGTCTACCGCTGATTCCCGATAAGGGCTGCTATACGGACTTTATTTATGTTCTCTTGAATTGTGCGGGGAAAAGCTAATCATCAAGAAAACCGTATGTCCCTCATTAATTCACTTAGTGAGTGACGATATCTGTTTGGGCCCCTTGATGGAGATAGATTGTTTGCATGCAACTTTATACAATTATCTCTAGATCAAGAAACGTATAATCTGCAAGAATGACACATTCCTATCTTGGATTATACGATGATATCGTGAGACATAAGAATCAAAATAGAGAAACTAATTATTCTCTTATGCAGGATTGAAATATTGTAACAGTACACTATTTATGTGAATTGGGAATCATAACGTGTTGCTAGATACCGCTTATGATTATTGGAATTAAATAGCGATTTAATTCCATGTCCAACATAGCATAAATCCTCAAAGGGTCACACATAATAAGGTGTTTAACCACACGTGCATTAATTATTTATTTGCAACAATTGGTTTTGCAAAATATGATAAGTTGATTAATTAATCGTATGCCGTTATGGACCGTTATGATTAATTAAGTCAAATAGATCATATAGAAATAATTTAATGCATTGACTAATTCCATATTAATTATTAAATAGTTAATAATTAATTATAATCAACACATTTAATTATTTGAGCTAATTGGGCTTTAAATTAATTGGTTAATTTAATGTCCAATGGAAGGTGCATTTAAATGGAAGAGTATTGGGCTCAACTTAACTTGAGGCCCAACCCATATATGGGGTAGGTAGGTGCGGCTAGGGCAAGGGGCAAATTTGTCCATGTATTTTGGATGAGAGCTAGGTTGAGTGGCCTATATAAAGGGGTGTTCTTTGGGAGCAAACCCCTAGCCTCCACACACCTCTCTCTCTCCTTCTCTCTTTGGCCGCACCTCACACCAAGGGAAGAAAAATTTCAGAATTTTTCATTCCCTTTCTCTCTTCCACACACCACCTAGCTCATGTGTTGAGCAAGCTTTTCCACTAAATTAATTGGAGAATTAACTTGAAGAGGGAAAGCTTTGGAATTAGGCACACTTCTCTCAATTACTAGCATAATTGATTAGAGAAAGTGGTTAATTCCTTAGTGGACTCGAGGCGCATGGCGTGGAGGTTCTTGGAGAGCACGCCACCGACACCAATCCATTGGAACGAGCCTCTTGGTTGCGATACCAAGAGAGGTATACTTCCAATCCTTTTTCTCGTGTGTTTCAATAGCTTGTGTACTAGATCTTGTGTGTGCTTTGTTTGCTTGGTTAATTAATTGGTAATTAGCATAAAAATGAAAATTAGCACACTTTCTAACAGGTACTGGGTCTGGTACTCATAATGGGTAGGTGGGTCTGGATATGGACCAGGAGGTGGGCCTGGTGGTGTCGGTAACTCGCCAGTGGATATGGGTGGCTGTGTAGATGGGTGGATGGGCGGCTGTGTGGATGGCTGACTCTCTGTCCGTCTGCTCCGCACAATAGGCTGGATGGGTCTCGGCTGATCAAAATATGTGTCCCAGTCGTGTAAAGTATACCCAGATGGCTGTTACATACAATGATATTACAAATAATATTAATATTATCAATAACATAATAATAAAAAATAATAATATTACAAATTTTAGGTTACCGTCATAAACTGCTGCTTCTCAAATCCAGGCTCTGGCGCGTGATCCTCCTCAGGCGAATCAGGTATGGAGTCTATGTCTGTAGCTAGACCCTTCGACTCTAAAAGGTGAGGTTGTTAGTGAAGTGCACAATTTTAATTTTTCAAGGATAATTACTATTAATTACCCATAATTAAGCATGCACACACATAGGAACTAGTATTAAGCTATTCGCACAAGAGAAAAGGGTTCAAAGATGTACCTCCCTTGATATCGTAACCAAGGGGATTTGAACCGCGGCTAGGAACGAGGTGGTGGCTGCTCTTTCGTCTAGCTCCCGCCTCCTTGTCGAATCACCTCGAGTCCACTTGGTATTAACCAAATCCTCAACAAGCTATGCTAGTAACTTGGAGGAGATGACTAATCCCTAGTTTCCCCGTTCTTCTAGCAAATGAACTAATTGATTTGTGGAAGAATGGGGCTCAACACATGAGCAATAGGGAGAGAAGAGAGGGGAGGCGCCTCACAAGGAGGGAGGGTGGCGGCTAGGTTAGTGGGAGAGAGGGAGAGGGGGATTTGCAACCATCCACATCCTTATATAGAGTGCAAACCCTACCTACCTCACACTAACTATTTACCAAATTGCCACCCCACCTACCTCCATGCATGGCCGGCCACAATAAAGGCCTTTATGGGCCAATTGCTTTGCCTCATGGGTCCACTTTAATCAATCATTAAATGGCCTCTCTTGTTACTCTCAATTTGGATCCCTATTGGGCCTTTAATTAACTATTTAATTAAAGCCCTATAATTTGCATATGTGTTGAAATAAATAATTATTAACTTAATAATAATTATTTAGGGATTAGATAATGCATTAATTTATTTCTATATGATCCCTTTGACTTAATTAATTATAACGGTCTACAACGCTATTTAATTAATTAATCAACTCATCATATTTTGCAATACCAATTATTGCAAATAAATAAATAATGCAAGCATGGTTAAAACACCAATTCTGTGTGACCCTTTGAGGATTTATGCTACGTTGGACATGGGATTAAATCGCTATTTAATTCCAATAATCATAAGCGGTATCTAGCAACACGTTATGATTCCCAATTCGCATAAATAGTGTACAGCTACAATATTTCAATCCTGCATAAGAGAATAAAGTATATCTCTATTTTGATTCCTATGCCTCACGATATCATCGTATAATCCAAGATAGGAATGTGTCATTCTTGCAGATTATACGTTTCTTGATCTAGAGATAATTGTATCAGTTGCTAGCAAACAATCTATCTCCATCAAGGGGCCCAAACAGATATCGTCACTCACTAAGTGAATTAATGAGGGACATACGGTTTTCTTGACTATTTAGCTTTTCCCCGCACAATTCAAGAGAACATAAATAACGTCCGTATAGCAGCCCTTATCGGGAATCAGCGGTAGACGATATTTATTGAACCTATCCTCATGTGGAAAAGATAAATATCTCAAACTTAGAATCAAAATCATAACGAAATAAACAATGACACATAACACAATCCATATGTTTATTTCGTTGGGTCAAGTCCTGTACTATGTTCCATAACATATACATATGCAATTAAGTTGGTAACTCTTTACCTATGATTTGTAGAACTTAATCATCACTTAACTTGCATACTAATCTTATATGATAATTAATGTTCCTTGTTAATTATCAAGATTATGGACCGTTTAGATTTATTATTGTCATTCTAAAGAATGATCCACAGAGATCTACAATTCAGATCCTCAACCTGAATGATCTGTCAATAATAAACCTAGGAACAGATGATAAATTATCATCCAAGACATAAACTAATAATTGAGTCATTAAATTATTGACTTCTAGGACATAACTCCAACAATCTCCCACTTGGCCTAGAGTCAATCAGTAGTGACTTCTAGCCAACGAAGAATTGAGAACGATGTCATATATCTACATATATACATGTCTCGGACCTCAAAATAAATAATACGCTTAAAGCTAGTTACTCATACGTCCATCACGTATGGATGCATAACTGCATCTTGTATACTGCTCAAGGTAGAGGTCATGCTAGAGTGTTCGCTGTGTTCGCGAACCTATCCAAAATTTTGTTTGACCCTATATATATACCACTATATATATATGTTCTTGATCATCATCATATGATATCAAGTGATATCGTTATAGATCATATTTGAATCTCCAATGTAACATTGGGTTCTTTAGGAGTAAGTAATGGTTCGAGATGCATAGAACCATAATAACTCGACTAAGAACTCGATCCGAAACAAATTTCTTTTATTGCTTCACAAGTTGCTATGTATTTTACTTTGGTGACGGAAACGGTTGTAATATTCCATTTAGAACACTTTCTAAACTTACAACACCACCTTTTAAGCAAAATATGTAGCTCAATCGTGATTATATCAATCCTTTGAAAAAATTTTTATCAGTGTAACAACTTACACGAGATTTCTTTCATCTTAAGAGATGAAACATTGTATCACTCTTTCTCATAAGGTACTCGAGGATATTCTTGATTATCGTCCAAATGTGTCTCTCTTGTATCCATTTGACAACTGTTTGTCATATCCTTTGGATACTACACATTGGGGCATATGCATAAATATGGTGTACAAAATGAAACTCATAATGAAAGAGTGCTTGAACTATTTCATGCACCCTTTTTGAATTGAGTTGTAATAGACCGAGTTAAACACTCAAGTCATGCCATGTGACGTACAGTTAGACATCCTTTCTTGGAGTGTAACTTTCGTGTTTCTAGAACACTTCGTCAATATATGCATATTTGCTCAAACCTAACATCCATCATAATCTATCTTTATAGATTTTGTTTCCTAGGATTAGGTGATTTTGCCCAAGTTCTCATTTGAGAAAGCATTCTCCAAAGAGATCTCGACAATATTCATTTTCTTAATGTTATTCCCAATTAAATGAATTGTTAACTTGAACAATACAAGTAATACAATTATGCTTCCACTGAATATCTTGTATATACAAGATACTTTTGACGAAGTTCAACTCCTTGACTTCATTGTCAAAACTTTTATTCCAATCTCCACAACACTTGCTTTAATCCATTAATGGATCTTTGAAGCATGCATATGTTTTTAGCAATACATAAACCTCGATTTGTGTCAAATGCACAACATCTTCCTTTATTCATACGAAGAAGGCGGTTTTATGTGTATTTCCATATATCGACATATATGAAATACAACTATTGCTAGAATGATCTTTATTGACTTACACATAGCCACAAGCAAGAAGTTGTGCTTTGTACGTAGTCAACTAGCCATCGACTTAGACATAGCTAAAAGCGAGAAGCCGCGCTTTGTACATAGTCGATTTGTTATCCATGTCGATCTTTCCTTTTGAAGATCTAAACGTTCTTGATGGATTGCTCCTTCATGAACATCAACCAAGGTCTATACCTTGTTGTTATACATGGATTTCTCTTTAAAGATCATATGAATTCAAAACATATATGTGGAATTGGATCATTCCATCGTTTCTTTGTTTATCAACGGATTCTCATATGCTAAGTACGAGAATGTTGTGAAACCCGTGCACCAAACGGCTTAGGCAATCAACTCCCGTTGATCTTTTGTAGGTTTGGTACTTGAGGTTCATGAACTTCTTCCACAACGATTTGTTGAACGAGTTCTTGACTCCTTATTTATATTCCATGAGTTTCTCGAATCATCATCAACTCGTGAGATGGTTGAGTCCTCATTGGAAGGAGCGTACTATTAAACTTCTTTCAAAACAACTTGTGAATGAAGTTTCGCTCAACTCCCATTAAGTACCATGTATGGAGTGACAAGTTTCCCATAAGAGTACTTCTTGTAGTGACGCATAAACTATTTTAATGCTCACTTTACTCCCACTACTTCTTCTTGAGAATTTCAATTCATCAAGACTACATTATGATTAGCAACAACTACTTTGTTCTTATCATATTCGTGGAAGTAGTGCCTTTTAATATAAAGCATCCTACAAATATATAGTGTCTTATTTGGTTTAAGCTTATAAGTCCACAATACTTGAAATAAGCTTCTCAACACCAAATCTCGAGAAGTATTATACTTAGAGATCAAAATCTCCTAAAGTATCTTCTTCAATAGACTTCGATGGAACATTATTCAGTGTAAACAATATTGTCTTCAAACATCATTCCCTAATACGAGTCGAATAAGTCAATTTGATTTATTATCGATCGAACTATACAAAATATTGTTCGATACCTCCACTCTTGGTCATATTATTCCTCATGGAGCGAGTTGTGAAACTACTTTCATACTCTTTAGATAATATTTCAAATCATGTGACTTAACTATTTACCGTGATTAATTGTAAGACTTTTTCTTTCTCTTGAACGGTCTTTCAACTTTACACTTGAACTCCTTTGAACTAGTCAAAAGGTTCATACTTATACCTTATCAAATAGATATGTTAATATCTACAATGATCGTTGGTTAAGTAGTAAAGTATCAACAACCTTTCATTACACAAGTACTTATAGGTCTTTATACATCGATATGTGAAAGCCCTAATCAAGTCACTTGTCCTTAAACCTTTCTAGGTTAATGGCGCTTTTGTCATTTAACAAACATGATTCGCATATCAATCGATTTGAAATCGAATTGAATTTACGAGCTCTACGTTACGGAGACTCTCGTAATGCGATTCTCGTTTATGTATGTGACTAAGCGGTTATATGTAACATGAAAGTCAAATACTTTATGTCAAGTCTTACG
The DNA here is from genome assembly GCA_028095005.1 of Rhynchospora pubera. Lineage (NCBI taxonomy): Eukaryota > Viridiplantae > Streptophyta > Magnoliopsida > Poales > Cyperaceae > Rhynchospora > Rhynchospora pubera. The sequence goes on along the minus strand of CM051460.1, from coordinate 320,102,906 downwards.
CATCCTATTTGTCATTCAAAACTTGCTTATCTATTTCAAGCAAATTCAATCAAGATGCATGAAATCATATAAACAAATCCATAATAAAAGAACATAATCATCCATTTCATCGAATATGAAGTGGAGATGTTTTGAGAAGTTAGGATTAAGGTATGTAACCTTCAATTCCTAAACAATCTCTTAATAAAGATAACTCTACGTATTCAATGGTAATGACTTGGACGAACAAGTCATTTCCTATACGGAGTTTACTTTACATCTCTCGAACATTCTCTTATTCTTCATTGCTAACACATTTCGTCAAATGCGAGCATATGAACTAGTATCAAGTTACTAGTGTAAATTAGAGATAGTGAGATAATTTGAACGACAAATACACTTTAGGATTAAAGCATTACAATCATGGTATTTCGGACAACCTTTCAAAATGCCTCCAATAAACGGCAAATGAAACATCTCATGTGATACATAATCACAATCAAGAGTCTCGAAATTTCAACTCATGCCTTGGCGAAGTATTTCTTGAATACTAAACCAATTACCTTTTTGCATCAACAAGTGTGCGAAGAAGGCAACATTATATCCTTTATAATTTTAAAGAGATCGTATGACAATATCAATAATCCTTGATATCGGAGATCAATACATCTAGTTATCAATTAGCTACTTAAATCTTTCGATTTGTAAGCCAATGAAACGTTCATGTATAAAAGAAGAATCTCTTTGTCAACTCATACTCTTTATACTCGATCATAAATGATGGAGTTAATATCTACTTTCTCCAAGAACGCTTTCTTGAGTAAGTGGATGAGAGTGTACGAGTTAAATCTAGTCCATATGAATTCTCTAATTCAAAAGGTCTTAGAACTTTCAAATGAGGATATTAGCCACACGCTTTATTGAATAACTTTTCGCTAAAAGTCAATCAATCATCGCGTTGCTACGTTCGGGTAGTTTGAGAAAAGTTTTGGGAATTGACATACTCAAATTTCTTTTCACTAAGATCATGTCTTAGGAATCGGTATTACTTCTTTAAGTAAATACTTTTAGAAACGAGTTTGTTCATTTTCAAAGATTGATCGCAACAAAATTTACAATTTAAACATCTATAACAAAATCAATTTAAGGTCATTTAGTTTATGCAATTGTTTTATTTATAACAAATAAAACTCCCACTACATTTATTTAATGTCCCAAATGTAGTTGGTTTTCCAAGATCCCGGTTTTCATCAAGTAGAGCCTGCTATGGCACGTCACCCTACTTAATTAGACAAGGTAGGTTCTCCAACCAATCATATCGTTCCATATGATTCTTGGTTTGTGAATATCTAAGTATATTTACAAACTTCGCCCCGATGTCCAAACTCTAGTTGGGTCCATCGAAAAGTAACCTCTCACTATTTGCTCCTTGCAAATCTTAGCTATTTGCACCCCGACTACCGAATTGGTAATCATGACGTCCGCTTGGGCGGACCGCGCCATGAGTGACAATCGGCGTGAAGGGGATAGAGAGAAGGAGGGCGATTTCACTTAATCGAATTTTAGTTGGGACTATCAATCATATGACACTTGTTTGGTGGTCGTGTAAGCATACACCCATACCTAGCCTATGACAATTCATAGCAATCACAAGCAATCACATATAAGCATCTCATAGTTGTGGGTTTGTATGGCTCCCGCTTGCATTAGTTTCGCCTCATCGTCCATGGAGCAAAACTAATCTAATTCTTGCCCTCCCACTAAATTCTATAAGGATCTAAATCCTATATAAAATAAAGGTGCAAAAATACATGTGAAAACATCCTATTCCCATCCTAACCTTAGGGGCATGCAAGCCTCACAAGTTACATCAAAAATTAATCAACAAATTAATTAATTAATGGCACCAAAGGCCGCATTACAAACATTCACACATGCATTCATTACAACCACAAGGCATTGAGTCTTGAGCCATACTAAACCCACTATCCACCTACAAAACAAAGTTAGCACATACAAGAACTTTGTTTCCAATTAACGATTTTCAAGCATCTTTGCGTATCGTTTGCCATAAGTAAATTCCGTGTACAAATCCTCAATTTTAAACAACAAAACTTGTTTAAATTCATTTAGAAAGTTCTTTCAACATCCCATAACAGAAAGGAGATCAAACAAGGAGTTTTCTAATTAATTTCAACTAGTTTGAATATTTAGAAAAACAGTAATTTATTAAAAACGTAACTAATGGAATCCAATAAAAGCAAAGGTTTTAGGTCTCCAAAAATTCTCAAATAAATTACTTAAGCTCCTTATCATAGTTGTGATTACCAGTAAAAATTTCAAGAAGAGATCTTACACCATCTGGGAGAATAAAAAATGACAAATCTCTTACAAGTGCACGAAACACCGTTATGAGATTTTCAGATTATCCTCTCAACCATTTGGTCTGTTAGACCACCTTCTAATTAGTTTTTATATATACAATATACATAGAAAAACTAGTTTATTCTATAGCCTAACTATTCATGAAAAGAAAACCACCAAGTTTAGTTCAAAAAGTTCGAGTTACTAACTAAACAACCAACAAATTCTGTACTGGAACAGACTGTCGATCGAAAAGTTCTAGCCTAGTTGAAGGTCCAAATCTCCACGAAAAATTATGAAACTAATTTTCCTGGAATCCTAACTCAGAATAGAACAACTCCATTTAAACAGAATTTTTAAAGGAGTTCTCAGTTGGTACAGTTTATTAGAACAATCGATTTGCTCAACAAACTGGATCTGACAAGTTCTTCCTTTTCATACTTGAAAACCCACAAATTAATCTGAGCCATGCAACAAATTTTACATGCTCAGAAAGAGCTTCAAGTCCTCTTTAAATCTAGCCATAGAACACTGGTACTTATATTCAAAATATAAATCTTTCAAGCCATTCAAACAGGACAGTGCGAGCAGAAACTGGTTCTGCGCACTGTCGCCATTTTATTCACAGTAAATCCATACTAAATCAGAAAAATGTGAATCTAACGCCAAAAGAATCACAATCCACAGATCTACAACTTTCATGTAGATGGAAAAAACTTCCAGAGAACTTATCAAAGCGAAAAACGCGAAACAACACAGAAAATACCATTTCCAGACAGCAAACAAACGCATCATCTCTACTAATCCGTTAATTAGCCAATTTCTCTTAATTAAGTGTCAAAATAGCTTAAGTACGACCATGTGCTCTGATACCACTGTTAGTGAAGTGCACAATTTTAATTTTTCAAGGATAATTACTATTAATTACCCATAATTAAGCATGCACACACATAGGAACTAGTATTAAGCTATTCGCACAAGAGAAAAGGGTTCAAAGATGTACCTCCCTTGATATCGTAACCAAGGGGATTTGAACCGCGGCTAGGAACGAGGTGGTGGCTGCTCTTTCGTCTAGCTCCCGCCTCCTTGTCGAATCACCTCGAGTCCACTTGGTATTAACCAAATCCTCAACAAGCTATGCTAGTAACTTGGAGGAGATGACTAATCCCTAGTTTCCCCGTTCTTCTAGCAAATGAACTAATTGATTTGTGGAAGAATGGGGCTCAACACATGAGCAATAGGGAGAGAAGAGAGGGGAGGCGCCTCACAAGGAGGGAGGGTGGCGGCTAGGTTAGTGGGAGAGAGGGAGAGGGGGATTTGCAACCATCCACATCCTTATATAGAGTGCAAACCCTACCTACCTCACACTAACTATTTACCAAATTGCCACCCCACCTACCTCCATGCATGGCCGGCCACAATAAAGGCCTTTATGGGCCAATTGCTTTGCCTCATGGGTCCACTTTAATCAATCATTAAATGGCCTCTCTTGTTGCTCTCAATTTGGATCCCTATTGGGCCTTTAATTAACTATTTAATTAAAGCCCTATAATTTGCATATGTGTTGAAATAAATAATTATTAACTTAATAATAATTATTTAGGGATTAGATAATGCATTAATTTATTTCTATATGATCCCTTTGACTTAATTAATTATAACGGTCTACAACGCTATTTAATTAATTAATCAACTCATCATATTTTGCAATACCAATTATTGCAAATAAATAAATAATGCAAGCATGGTTAAAACACCAATTCTGTGTGACCCTTTGAGGATTTATGCTACGTTGGACATGGGATTAAATCGCTATTTAATTCCAATAATCATAAGCGGTATCTAGCAACACGTTATGATTCCCAATTCGCATAAATAGTGTACAGCTACAATATTTCAATCCTGCATAAGAGAATAAAGTATATCTCTATTTTGATTCCTATGCCTCACGATATCATCGTATAATCCAAGATAGGAATGTGTCATTCTTGCAGATTATACGTTTCTTGATCTAGAGATAATTGTATCAGTTGCTAGCAAACAATCTATCTCCATCAAGGGGCCCAAACAGATATCGTCACTCACTAAGTGAATTAATGAGGGACATACGGTTTTCTTGACTATTTAGCTTTTCCCCGCACAATTCAAGAGAACATAAATAACGTCCGTATAGCAGCCCTTATCGGGAATCAGCGGTAGACGATATTTATTGAACCTATCCTCATGTGGAAAAGATAAATATCTCAAACTTAGAATCAAAATCATAACGAAATAAACAATGACACATAACACAATCCATATGTTTATTTCGTTGGGTCAAGTCCTGTACTATGTTCCATAACATATACATATGCAATTAAGTTGGTAACTCTTTACCTATGATTTGTAGAACTTAATCATCACTTAACTTGCATACTAATCTTATATGATAATTAATGTTCCTTGTTAATTATCAAGATTATGGACCGTTTAGATTTATTATTGTCATTCTAAAGAATGATCCACAGAGATCTACAATTCAGATCCTCAACCTGAATGATCTGTCAATAATAAACCTAGGAACAGATGATAAATTATCATCCAAGACATAAACTAATAATTGAGTCATTAAATTATTGACTTCTAGGACATAACTCCAACAGAGGTAACCGATGCGGCTCCCCAACGAGCTCCAACTGCGTCCTGCAGCCCTTCAGCATCTCCTTCCCAGCCCGTCTGAATCCTTTCTTCACCGCCCATGCACATTCTTTCTTGACCTGTTTATTTGTTGTTAGTGACCAAAATACAAATCAATTCATTTTAATTGAGTAAAAAACTTACCATAGACACCCGCTCGGGCGCATCCTCTAGATATGTCATCCGGCTAGCTGGAATCTGCTATGCTACTCCCGGAATGGGGACAAGATGAGCACCTCCATGTATCCGCATCCATCTATCGTACGCGGGCAAAATATCGTCACTCCATGGCCGCGCCTCTGCCACCTCGACCTGCGTCGTGTCGGCCCACATCGCAACCTCTACTGAGAAAAGGTCCTGCAAATCCCTCTGCCGAAATGTGTTGTGCCGGTACTGTAACAAAGCCTCCATCCTCCTCCAAGCCTGTTTTTTTAGGTCATATGTAATGCACGTATTATAAATATTTCAATTAAAATCACGAAGGTGAAAAGAATAACGTACCGTAGGAAGAGGAGGCGGAACAGTCTGGAACAACATGAACTGATGCATCACCCGATCGGCATAGTGCCACGCCACGACCCAGAAATGGATGCATGGAACGCGGAGCCGGTAGTACCTCTGCTCGTAGCGGGCATAAGGAGGCATGACCACCTGTCTGAGCTCATCCTCGTATGGCCGCCACACCACGTGTGCATGCTCCATCTTCATTAGTACGTCTCGAGCGTACTCAATACCGCTGCGAACGGGACCTTTCACCTTTTTCGACCTAAGCCGTGTCGTCCATTGCCTGCCAAATCATTACAATTATCATGATTTCAATTGTTAAACTAAGTAATTAATTTTAAATTACGTAATTTAATTTGTTTACAATTATGACTAATTTAATTTTAATTTGTTTACAATTATGACTAATTTTAATTTTAATTTGTTTACAATTATGACTTAATTTAAAATAACGAATTTGGATTAAAAAACTAATTTTAATTGTTTACCTATCAAATTTGTTTACCAAAATTCTTGATTATAATTTTTAAACAAACAAATTGATGTTATATTACAATATTTTATTTATTTTATTTAAAAAAAATATTATACCTCCCATACGGCGGACATCTCTCAACTGACGGCTTCCCCCAACCTTGGAAACTTTTCGTAACGGACGGGCGACAAAGCAATAACCGGGTGTACGACCACAACTGAAGCAGTAGCCACGGAGCAGGAACCTTCTGAGCGCCATTTGTCAGGACTGCCAAGTCCAGGCCGCGGTATAACATAGCAAGTGTGGCCGCACCCCAGTTATATCTCACTGAATCCGATGCATGAACATCCTGCAAATAAGAAAAAATATTTTTCGTTAGTTGCTCCACATTTTAAACTAAGTTATCCAAGTTAGTACTAATGTAAGAGATGTTCCTAATATTTACAATTACTAACCCGAAGTAACTCCAGATAAAAACAAGGAACATAATCTCCTGTGGTATCTGGAAACATCTCGCAACCCATCAACTCCAACACCAGGGCCCGTGTGTATCTATCGATCCTATCTGCGTCCTCTGACCCAGGTCCCTGTGCCCACATATCACGCAGTTTCCCAAACTGTACTGCGTGAAGTTTCCTGCATTACATAAACATTACACACACTATATATATATATATATATAGAGGTAGGCTAAAGTGCCATAGATGGCAATGCCATAGACGTCTTTTTGAGTCATTTTTTTAAAATCCGAAATTCAATCGGTCGATCCAAACCGTTCAAATTGATCACCATATTGAAATACCATTGGAGACCAAATTTTACATTTTTTGAATTTTTTTGGTATTTATTTTAATATGTTCAAATTGGAGGGTCTGAAATACTCCAATTATAACGTTTTTTTAAAATATCATAATAAATAGCAAAAAATTTCGAAAAAATGTAAAATTTGGTCTCCAAGGATATTTTAATGTGATGAATAACTTGAACGGTTCAAATTGAGAATTTGGAGTTTGAATCTCGAAAAACGACTCTATGGCACGGGACCCTCTGTGCCATCTATGGCACATTAGCCATCCTCTATATATATATATATATATATATATATATATATATTGCAGCATATCTCAAAATTTAAATTAAATTTTAAAACGTTTATTACCTCCCAGCACGTCGATCAGTCGCCCTCTCTCTGAAGCAATCTAGAACATCCTCCATAGGAGTGTCCCGTGGCAATGCAAAGTCGGCTAGCTTCTGCACATCGTCGTAATCAGTACGACCGGTCACCGGTCGTCCAGTCGTAGGCAAGCCAAAAATGAAGGCGACATCCTGCAAATTTTATTTACATTTTTTTATTAAACAACAAAAAAAAACAATAAATAAATAAATAGCTACCAACAGAACTTGGAAAAAATAATACCTCAAGAGTAACGGTCATCTCGCCTACGCGGGGAAAGTGAAACGTGTGGGTCTCGGGCCTCCAGAACATGGCTAGACCCTGTATCATGGAACGATCCAATGGCATGTGACCTAACTCAACGAAATGAATAAGGCCCAATGTCACAAGACGCTGGTCCACCTCCTCGGTTCGTATCATTTTTGCCTTGTGCATTTCGGGCGTCCACGCCTAAATAAGTTAAAAAAACATATTATTTACTATATATACTATTAACTATATACAAAAATTAACTACATAAATAATTTAAAAATTAAATTATTTCCTATATATACTATTAAAATATATATATATATATATATGAAAGAATTAACTATATAAATAAAAAAAACTTACTCGTACGCCTCGAAGCTCAGACTGACTGAGATGCAGAAGCTGATCAGCAGGAGGAGGAACGGGGGGGGCAGCAGGGGGGCAGATGAAGAAGCGCCAGGATCTCCTCCTGATGTAGATGCGCCAGGATCTCCTCGACGCCTCGTGGATCGACGTGGATCCTCTGGTATTCTTCTTCGCGGTGGCATTTCGACTGTTACTGCAATTAAAATTTAATAAAGTATAAAATCTATAAAAATTTCAGCAGCATCTCCCCTGTACCGGGAGAGTTTTCCAAAAAATCGGAACCCAATTACAACCCAATTTGAACCCAACCCAACCCAATTTGAATAAATCATTTAAATTTTACAATCATTGCATTTCACAAACCAAACTCGCAAGTATCAATGAATCAATAATTCAAACATTGCATTTCACAATTTTACAATCATTGTATTTCGCAAATTTTCAAACAATCAATCAATCTACAAGCAATTCACAAACATTTCTATTCAAACAATAATAAAATAAACATATAAAAAAGCTAACCTGGAATAGAAAGAAATTGACTCTCTTCTAAATAATTTTTTACCTACATTTTTAATTAATACCATCAATTATTATCATTTTTCTAATTTTTCCCATATTTAATTATCAAAATCTTAATTATTAAAAGCTAAAAAAATAAAAAAATTAATTACACATAAATTTTCATATGAATTTTTCTTATTTTTCCGTATTTTTAAAATAATTTTACAATTTATTATCTATTTTTTCAATTAATTAAGTAGTGAATAAACAAATAAAAAGACAAAAAAAAAATACAATATAATTAATAAATTACATATATATTTACATTTTATTTTTCCTGATTTTTTCAGATTTTTTAAATATTTTTTCAATATTTTTCCTATTTTTAAATTTAATTAACTAAATTAAAAAACTAATAAACTAAATAAAAAAAATTAAAAAAAAAATTAAAAAACTTACTGTGCTCGCGGAAAGGAGCGTCCAAGCGAGAGCGAAGGCAGCTTCTCTAGATCGGAAACCCCTATATATAAACTAAACGTTAGATCGGAATTCAGGATTCCGATCTAACGTTAGATCGGAATCCCAGAATCCGATCTAACGTTCGGAATCCAGAATTCCGATCTTACGATACTATTTTTATTAAACTGATTATATTGATATTAATTTTATTAGATTATATTATTTTAATATTATTTTTCAAAATATACGATGGCATGAAACTAATTATCTCAATAATTTTGGACAGTAGGTTGTTAAAATTTTTCTTCTGCGGCACCGTCTGTCCGTGGAACAAGGACCCAGAGGTGGGCGATATAAAAATTTTGCACATTAGACCTCCCTTGTTTATAAATTTGAGGCCAGCATTTTTTTTCATATGCTATATGTATATAGCAATTAAAATAAAGCACACACAAAAAAAAAAACTTAAACATAAACAACAATTTATAAAATTACAAAATTGAATGCGTAAAAAACTTATATGTACGAGGAAAATTTTGTTTTAAGAATTTATTTGTTATCAACCTATTTTTTATGATAACGTCGTACAATCGGTTAAACCAATAAAACCCCGTACACTTTAATTCACCAGTTGGATGGTCGGTACGATATTGAAAACATTGCTGCAAAACTCTTTGGTTCCGTTTGGATGGTGTGGAAATTTTGCTCTTTTCATTCAGAAAAATTTCCAAGGGGTCGTTTGGATGCGTCCCAAATTCCGGGAATAAGCAATTCCGGGCATAAATTTTAATATAAACAATCCAAACTCTTCACAAAGTTACACACTTTTCAATAAATTTATGCCTAGGAATAACAAATTCGTCCAATTCTCCCAATTCCTAAGCGATCCAAACGCACCCAAAATACTTCTCTGATTTATCTCTAATCGACACCGTTGGATCCGAGATTGAAGCTGGCTGACGTGGACACAATCACAGGTTTCAATTACGTGTACACAAATATATACTCATTTGATGCCATGCGGACCCGTGATGTGACGACATTCAAATGATACGAGTGATTTAACATATATACAAATATATAATTTTATTTTTTTTATTAAACGTAAGATAACTTCCTCGTGAACGACCCGTGGGCCGTGAAGAGAGGCCTAATTTCATCATTTTGAGCCAGATGATTCGGCCTATGAATGGCCTGCAAATTCCTATCCTTTCCCTTTCTACTGAGCACCAAAAAGCAAAAACCCTAATTTCCGTACTAGGTTTTGGGTTGAGCGCGAGTCTGAGTTTGTTGTTGTTGTGGTGCCTCTCTCTCTCTCTCAATCACTAATTATCTCTCCTATTCATGCTCATAGTACCCAAGGTACTTGTGGAAATGTTCTTTCAAGGGTGAAGGTTGCACGACTACCTTCTAATCTGCATTATTTTCAGGTGCGTTACTTGTATCAATTCGAGCTTTTTAGTTGATTCTACTAGTCATTGAAGTTTGATAAATTTGTGATTTAAGGCGTTAGCTATTCTAAAACCTAAGGTGTTTCAGCATGCATAGACTGTTAGAAAACATAATTTGATTAATTATGCCTTTTTGTTCATTGTCTAAACTTAATTATTGATTTTCTTGCAATCACAGTACAAGTACAGCTGCATATATACCTCTATCCTCATCATGTTAACTCTGCTACAAATGCACTGGTCCCTTTATTATAGACATGCTTTATACCAGTTTTAGAACCAGCACTTAAGAAATACTTGCATTTGTCCCTTTATATGTAGACACTAGGAACTGTAATCTGTTCTCTTCCGTTATAAATGGAACTCTTTCTGTTGCTCCTTCTCTCCCCGATTTCAGGTGTTATATAATTAAGAAATCTGAAGGGAACGAGCCTAATGCCGTTACTTACAACAGTTTTATAGATGGTCTATGCAAGCGTGGTGAAATTGAAAGGGCAATGGAACTGCTGCATAGCATGAAATCTGAAGGACACGAGCCTGATGTTGTGACTTACAGCATTCTTATAGATGGTCTGTGCAAGAATGGTGAAATTGAAAGGGCAGTGGAACTGCTGCATAGCACGAAATCTGAAGGGCACGAGCCTGATGTCGTGACTTGCAACATTCTTATAGATAGTCTGTGCAAGAATGTTGAAATTGAAAAGGTAAAAGAATTGGTGCATAGCATGATTCCTCAATGGTACGAACCTAATGCAGTTACTTACAGCAATCTTATAGTTAATCTGTGCAAGAATGGTGAAATTGCAAAGGCAAAGGAATTGTTGTATAGCATAATTTCCAGCATGATTTTTGAAGGTCAAAGCCTGATGTTACCGATGTGTATTCATCAACCTAATCTCTAGCTTACAAATAAATTAATTTAGCTGCACCTGTCTTCAGTTTCAATTTTAACTTAGAGACCTTTCTTCTGCACTTAAACCAAATTTATCCTTAGTTTCCAAAAAGTCCATGGGAGCAAACAAAAGCCAAAGGGGCTTAAGAAGTGCTTTCTTTTTTTAAGAACATTACTTATTATTTATTATTTTTAAAAAAAAATCACATGCATCATCTGAGAGGGTGGTTGTAGGCTTGCAGCTTTAATAGAAAATTTATAGTAAAGTGGCCAAATTGGCCATGTTTTCTTCACTTAAAAAACTTGCACCAGTGATTGCATATTGCAACACAATACCAATAATAAGCTAGTAAAAAAAAGCTGCTAGGTCTAGTCAAAAGCATGAAATGATGGGTACTGTTTGCATTTTTTAGAGCAAATTATTGGTTATAAATTACAACAAATGCACATACTTTCTGACAGAGATTTTATCTGGCTTTCATGGACTCATTTTTCTTTTGTCATAATTACAGTCAAGTGCATCATCTGGAACGGGAGTTGGAGGTGAGTGCAAGGAAACTTTTCTTGAACTCCAGCGAAAGAAGACTCATCGGTACGTGCTTTTTATTGTGGCATTTCTGCTTTTGACCATTCAGGACTTTTTGTTTTTATGGGACTGTATTTTAATGATAAGCATCTTCTAACTGCCCTTGACCAATCAAATAAATGAAGGAATGAACAATAAAGAAATATTTAAATAGTCAATTGGTAAATGGGTTGGGACTTGGGACATCTGCTACCACTCTTCTGCCCTAGGTACCTGAGACCTTGTAATCCTGACTTGGTCACATGGTACACCTGGCTGACCTGGTTGGTCATATCATTTGTTATACAGTAAATACATTAGTAAATATATTTTATGGAGTTTATAATGTTATACTTCTTTAGATAAAATGTGCAATGCCAAGTGGTTTATCAGATGAAATATTATACTGTTTCCATTTCTGTGTTTTCTGGATCTCCTAAACATGATATTCCAGATCAAGTTAAAGGAAAAAAATATCTAATGAATGAAACAAAATGGATATATCTGAAAGGACACAACTCCTGACTCAAGCAGACAGTAAGGTTGCCAAGTCAGGACGGATGGGGAATCGGATATATAGTGTTCAAAATGGCATAATCTGAAATTGGAATAACCCTTTTGTTATTTCAGGTATGTGGTGTTCAAGATAGATGAGAAGAAGAAAGAGGTTGTGGTAGAGAAGACAGGTGGTGCAGCCGAGAGCTATGAAGATTTTCTAGCATCTCTTCCTGAAAATGACTGCAGATATGCTATTTATGATTTTGATTTTGTCACCGAGGAGAACTGCCAGAAAAGCAAGATTTTCTTTATTGCATGGTAATCATCTAAATTCTAGCATTGTTTTCCTCTTATTGTTTGTTTCTTTGGTATTGTGACCTGAGTCTTTTTATATATTGAAGAATAATTTTTGTGCAAATGAAAATACAAAATAAAAATTAGAACACTTACAGGTGGTGTGACTAATGGACCAATGAAGCAGACAAATATGAATAGAAAGCTAAGGAGTTTGTGTGCATATTTTGCGCATGACAAAGGAGATAAACCAAAGATAACTTTTACTAATAATTTGAGGAAATATTATTTATTAAAAACCCTCAAAGTTTTGAAATCTAACCAATAAATAACTTTTATAATGTCAAATATTGTCAAACTTTGTAATACATGCTAATGAGTCAACAATAATTAATTCACCATTAAATTGTCAATATTGAATACAAAATGACTATAATTCTCTCAGATATTTAAGATACAGTGTCCATACTAATGTTCTGTTAAGTGTCCTTTTGTGGGCCTAAACCTGATGTTTGAGCTTGAACTATACCCTGATCTGCATATAGTCTCGTACCAAAAACAACGGAAGCTGGACAATATGCAGTCCCACACCTAAATTTAGAGGTGCCAAAATTATACCTTTCCATCCTTGAAGGTGTGATTTGGTTCTCTAAATGTGTACCCTACCAAAGCCAAAATTATACCTTTGCATCCTTGAAGGTGTGATTTGGTTCTCTAATTGTTTACCCTACCAAAGCTGGTTTTGTATCCTGGATAGATTTCGAGGAAAAAATTCACATGGCTCTACTACAAGAGTTAGATTTGAATTAAGAGGTTTAGTTGGGGAAAACTTTCTCTATTGAACAAACACAGGAGCCACTACAACTGAAGGATGTTTCTTGTGTTTCTCAGGGATACACTTGATGTTTCTTAGAATGTTCCAATTCTTTTAACATCCGTACATCTTCAAGGAATTATTTTTTCTTTCCCTTCTCAATTTTCTCTTTTGTCTACTGTGACATCCATGGGCCTAGGACTTATCATGTAGCAAAATAAAACATGGGAAACATATCTCATATACCTCTCCAAATATTTCCATCGAGTACCCAAAATAATCTCTTCGTCATGTAGATAGGAGAATGACAAAGGGTTTTTAATTATCTTTTTAGTGAATATTGGAGGAAAAATGGGAAAGCTGGCAATATAATGGGATTTGCCTTCTTCTGTAGGATTTTACTCTCTGGTTTACTGATGTGAAATCATACTTGTAGCTTAGCTATTGAAAGAATTTCCTCATCTGTATGACCTTAATTTTAATTTTAATTTATAACAGGTCTCCTTCTGTTTCACGGATCCGGGCCAAGATGTTGTATGCAACATCCAAGGATTGTTTTAGGAGGGAGCTAGATGGGGTCCACTATGAGATCCATGCCACTGATCCGTCAGAGCTCGACATCGAAATCCTTCGTGAACGTGCCCACTAAATTTGAAGTCCTTTATTGCTTTCCTCTTAGAAATAATGTGTCGGGATGCACCCAGATTCATAAAGAATTGTCTATTGGTTAAATGTAATTGGTATGCCTCTCAGTACCAGATTAGAAGGATTAATGAGCCTATATTTGTCAGTACCTAATTTTAGGTAGAACAAAATGCCGCACCAACTTGGATCTGCTATTGATTTGTGGGCCTTCGAGAGATATGAATATAACTATATAAGTATTACTTGGTATATTACATGGATGTTTTTGTTTGCTCTCGGACTTCCTGCATTGAGCTTTATCCCATTTGTGTTACAACTAAAAATTGTCTTTTCTCTTTGCTTAATTAAATGTAGGAAGTGGTAACAAGTATAGAGAACGCAATAAATTTTGCAAATTGAGGAGGGTATCGGTGTTTAGCCGAGGAAACTGGCCCTTTGGTAACCGACTAACCGTAAGGCCATGGTTCACGTATGCTTAAATTTCACAAGATTTTCCTGACATAAATCTCAGCCGAAAACAAAATCAATAGCCTATATTATTTAATACCAGCAAGTCCACAATAGGCAACATAATCTCTAAGCAATCCCAGACTGACAGGTTTCTTGCCTGACTTGCCAGCCTGTGCTAATGCAAACAATGATATATCGATTGTCCGTTGTCGTGTCATGCTTTAGTGCAAAATTTCGTGTTTATTTATATAATGAAATTCTTAATGTATTTATTATACTATACGTTTCAAAACCACAATAAATGACTCGCCGTGTGCTGAAATTTTTAGCTTTTCAGAAACTGGAGAGAGAAGCGCGCTTTTTGGAAACTGGACAAAGTTTTCCACTAATCTTTCATACTAGGATAGACGATGGACCCAATCAGAAGCGATGCTTCTCGAAAACTGAAGTTTTTCATTAATTATAAACTTTTAACGCAAAGAGGAGCATGCACTATAAGCCCACCAACTCACAAACCTTCCCCTCCGCAACATCTAATCTTGCATCATCCACCTTCATCTAATTTCCAGATCTATCATCAGCTAAAGACATGGCATTTGTACTTGTTATCTCGCTTCCATTCATATTCTTTGCAATCTTACTCGGTTTTGGGTGCTACTATCTTGGCAAGGCAAGAGGTCGTCAGGAGTTGCGTACCGGCGTTGGTACGCAGGTCTATGGTGCACCGGTGCCACCTCCTATTGTGGCAAATCACACACAAATTAAAAGCCAAGGGCCTCAAAATGTCTAATTTGATTAATTTCTTCCAGGGTCCACCCAGTTTATCTTCAATTTGGGTCTGTCTTCTATTATTTTGTATTGCAATTGCCTTATTGCTGGTGTTCATAAATTTGTTCTGATTTGTTTGCTTATATAATTTGTTGATTGGCGATTGTAAATTGCGCACATACAGTTTTATAGTTCAAGGTGTCTTTGATATTTGAATTGATCCCATAATTTAGATTATTTTCTTTCTTTTATTTCTCTCTGCCACCCAATTAAGGTTGATTACTCTTGTTGAGTTCTATAATTAATATTGACAATATCAGTTTGGTATTGTATATTTACCTTTCATGTGATTTGTGTGAACTATGGAGCTGTGCACTTTGCTTTTAGTATGTGTATTCAAATTGGCCAACGAAAAAAATTGGACGGAATAATCAAATTTCATCAGCATACTGAAAAAGTTGTCTAATGATAAAACTGTACATTCCTGCATTTTCTCGTGTACGTGTATTCAAATTTCATTAATCAAATAAATAAGAATGGAACTTCAAAATGCAATGCCTTCTCTGCTGTGAAGCATCCTACATATTCAGAGGCGTTTCCATTCTTTCCTAAACTTTCCTAATACAATTTGCTACTTAATTATTGGAAATAAATAATTCTTCTTCCTACTACAGCTTACTAATAAATCTTCTGAAAAATACATTTTTCTAATTTTGAAGGAGACTTGATCATCTGTGGCGCCTCTTATACTTCTTATACTGCTCGTTCCTCACCGGAGGCAGTTGCTCATCTGGTCCGTGATCGGGTTTAGATGGTCCAAAACAGGAATAATACTCGGTGGCTCCAAGTAGTGGGTTCAGTTCTCCAGCAGGAACATGAGCTTTCAAGCAATATTCAGGAATGACACCCTTTGGCCCACCCTGAAATTAAAAAATTAGTATTAGTCAGAAAATAATATGTAGCAAAGGGTAATATTAAAAAGTTTAATATAGCATTTAATTGAGCAACACAAAAAAAAAATCTGAAACTTTTATTTTTTTTATTGATTTATGTCCGTAGGCCACGCCCATCATCCCACCCCAGCACTCGTGTAGAGAAAATGCTTGTGCCTCAACCACTACGCTAGCTTATCATGTATACTAAAAAATTGGTTATTCTGATGACATGTATACCATTTAGAGCTGTCAGCGTGATTTTTTGGCACGTGATTCCATTTCGGTTAAGCGAAACATAGCTGATTTTCATTTCGTTCCAATAATGAAACGGTAAATGAAATGTAGAATTATACCGTTTCGACTGTTTCAGCTTCATTTCAAACTGTTTCATGTGTTATTTTTGAAGTAGAACAGTTAACAAAACAGAATTTTGTGCCGTTTTAGAAACGAAACAGTTAACGAAATAGAATGGTGGTCTGTTTCCTTATACGAAACAGAAACGAATTTGACCCATTCCGTGGTATTGGGCCACGTTTGACGGCTAGAGCTGTCTAACGTTTTAAATGGCACAGAATTGCCCTGTACCGTTACCGTGCCATTTATAAACAGTATGAAATCGGTATTGCCACTTACCGTTCCACTTATTAAACGAAATAGATTTTTGTGCCATCAACCGTTCCACTTCAGAAATTACACATTAAACGGTTTGAAATGAGATTAAAACAGTCGAAACGATATAATCAGTCGTGCCACTTACCGTTCCATTTAGAAAACGGTATATATTTCTATGCCACAAACCATTTCGGCGTGGTGGCAAAACGGCAAACGGCTGGCTTTGACATGTCTATTGACGGCTCTAATACCACTAGCGCAATGGTTGATGACAGGTCTGGGAATTTGCAAGTAAATTCAAAGTTTTACTAACTCTCTTCTTCTTTGTGGCAGGGGGTGGCGGATCGTCAACCTCTTCATTGGGAGGGGTTGGTAGGTCGGGCGAGCTGTCGACCTCTTCATTGGGAGGGGTGGGCAGGCTGCGAAAGTACGAATCCCTTTAGTATATACCCACGGTTTAATAAAGAGCTGCAGTCAGGAGAGGCAGCAATCCTAAGGATGACGTCGGGCCTCAAAGTATCACACTGCGGGGTGCGGGCAGTGGAACATGCAGGCTTTTTTATTCCACTTCATTATAATCAGAGCGCCGTTGCACTCGGAGCTGATCAAGCAGAATTCGGGCGACACCATCTCTTCTTCACACTGCTCGCAGTAGTAGTAGCCATCTACTTTGCGCTCGAAGAAGGTCACCGTGCCGCAGAGATCGCAGTGGTGCCGCACCACCGGTTCGTTACACACCTCGCAGCGCAAGCGGACGTCTTCTTTCTTCGTCTTGAAAGTGGTAAATCTGCGGCAAGGATCGCTGTCGCAGTAGCGCTGGAAGGTGCCGTCTCCGTCAGTTTCCATGATTGGATTGGGTCGAGACTCGAGACGACGGATTGCGGCGGCGCTCCAAGGAAGGGATGGTTGGGTTTCATTAATTTAGCTTAAATAACTTGATAATCTGTTAAACAAGCTAAATTACACAAATTTTGCCTTAAATAAATACTCCAAATATTCTTCCAGATTCCCCCCCCCCTTTTTTAATAATTTTCCTAATTTATGCCTTTTTAATTAAAATTATTATTTTAAAAAATTATAAATAAATATTTTTAAATATATCATATTTAATAATTAAATAAAATTTTCTCTATTTTTTCCTTTTCCCCTCAATTTTTAATGATTTCTTTAATTTTTAATAAATTATTTAACTAAATTAAATGATTTACTAATGAAAAAATGAAACTTTGTCAAATACCGTCCGTTTTCCTATCCGGACCTTCCCCCTCCATTCCTACTGTTAAGTTAAACAGAGGAAAGCTGTGAAAGGCTGTATCCAATTTCCCAGAAATTGGAAATAAAATTATTCGCTAATCTTGCCCTTTTTTTAATACCTTCACTAATCTTGCTTAGTGAGGTAGACCGTAGACCCCATCAGAAGCGATTCTTCTCGAAAACTGAAGTTTTCATCAATTATAAACTATTATAAACACAAAGAGAGCGTTCCGTTATAAGCCCATCAAATCACAAACCTTCCCCTACCCCGACCTAAAGCAACCTCTTATCTTCGCTTATTTTCCAGATCTTCCATCAGTTCAAGACATGGCATTTGTGCTTGCTATCTCGCTTCCATTCATATTCTTTGCAATCTTGCTCGGTTTTGGGTGTTACTATTTTGGCAAGGCAAGAGGTCGTCAGGAGTTGCATACCGGCATTGGTACGCAGGTGTACGGTGCACCGGTGCCACCTCCTAGTGTGGCAGATCACACACAAATTAAAAGCCAAGGACCTCAACATGTCTAATTTTATTACCAGTTTCTTCCTGGAGGCCGGATCCACCCTGTTTATCTTAAGTTGGGTCTGTCTTCTGTTATTTTGTATTGACGATTGCTCATCGTTGGTGTTCATAAAATTGTTTCGATTTGTTCTGCTGGTATAAATAATATGTTGATTTGAGAAACAGAGTTGTAAATTGCGCATATACAGTTTTATAGTTCAAGGTATCTTTAATATTTGAATTAATCCCTTAATTTAGATTCCTTTCTTTCTTTTTAATATCATCTGCCACCCAATTAAGGTTGATTATTCTTGTTGAGTTTTATAATTAATATTGGTAATATCAGTTTGGTATTGTTCTCCATGAGCTTTGTGTGAACTATAGATTTGATGACATGGAGTTATGCACTTTGCTTGCCCGAAATAAATATTATTTTCTTGTTATGCACTTTGTTAGCCTACCCCAATTTGCTTGGGATAAAAGGCTTAGTTGTTGTTGTTGTTGTTATGCACTTTGTTCAATTAGATGCAGTGATAATATGAAGTTTTAGGTTTTTTAGTTCAGTTAAACATATCAAGGGATTAATTATATGAATTATGTGTTCAATTAAATACATCTCAAAATTGAATTTTCATATTTTTGTATTCAGTTAAACATGTTAGAGGATGAATTTAAAGTATTTATGTGTTCAGTTAGTTGAATTAGAAATTTAATTAAGTGCTTTATGCTCAGTTTAACACATTAAGGGAAGAAATTTAAAGTGTTTTTTGTGTTCAGTTAGTTGCAGAGAAAATTGATTTCGTATTTTTTGTTCAGTTAAACTGGTTAAGGGATTGATTAAAAGAACTCAAGGGATGAGTTAAACTGAGTTATGTGTTCAGTTAGATGTATTGGTAATATGACGTAAATACGAACATTTAAAACAACAAAACAAACACTTACAACAACAAAATGAAGAGACACAAATATTAATTAAATAAAAAAATAACATAAACAAATAGAACAAACAAATCAAATACTTACAACAACAAAGTAAATATTTATAACAATAAACAGAACACATATACAAAAGAAATAATCAACAACCAATTAAAATATTTTTTAATTCGAGTCACCTTCTTCCTCTTCTCATCCTGTCCTATAATTTTAACACAAACAAAACAAAAAATAATTAAGATCATTTACGAATTAAGTTCATACCATTAGATACTCATTGAAGAAATGGAATTAATGGCATTAATAAAGCAAAATAGCAAAATGGTAAGAAGAACCGATAAATCTATAAAGCAAGTGCCAATCAGTTTTTTTAAATCAATAACAAGTATTTCCAAGTGATTCAGTGAATCCCTGTTTCATGGCATCAAGATAAATAATAACCTGAGAAGATGTTACTTTCATAACAAAGTTGTTTAGTAGAGATTTAACAGTGTACAGTCCCAATCATTGATTAACAAATGCATTACACAATGAACTCAAAGATGTTACTAATCTCACGAAACTTCAGAAGGCGAGATCTGTTGATGGTAAATTGAGAGGAGGAAGCCGAATGCCGTCCGTCCCACCGTTAACCATGCCATCACCATGCCGCCAGTGACCACGTAAGAGAGATGAGTGGTGGAGAAGAGGCAGAGCGACGGAAATGAGAGACAGACGCTGGATCTGGTTCGACGGAGATGAGAAACAACAGAAGAGGAAGAAGGGAGTGAGGAGTAAGAGGTTGGCGGCGGATCAGTGGCGATGGCGTCGGGAGAGAAGAATCGCCTCTCTCTCTCTCTCTCTCTTGGCTGCGGCTAATTTAATAGTCTTGGCCAGTCGCTGGATCCAAAAAAATTTGTTGGAGCCTATGGATGCTTGGATGCTAATAACTTAGATGCTATATACTAATTACCCTTTAGAAAAGCAAAACTCTAGTGTACCTGGGGCAAATATGTATTATTTTTTAATCATTTAATTAACATTTTTGACACTTGTTATTAGGAGTTATACAAATAATACAATAAACTTGTAATATGTTATATATTAATTTATATATAATTTGGCTAATTGAAATGCATTTGGTCATTTCTAAAAGATAATTTAATATTTTTAAATTGTTTTGATGAAAAGTTGAAAACTAATCAAACCTTTTACCTTTCACATTTTAATAATAAAGAATATACTTACGATGTATAGTGTTTGTTAAAAAACTTTAAAGAAATATCAAATGGACGTATTAGGAAATTGAATATAAGCTAGAATTTCATTTGAAAACAAAAGATTGATAATTATCATAATATGAGAAAGTAAAAAAGATCAATACAGTGCAGAAGATAACAAAATAGAGAAATTTTGGCCGTCCTTACTATGCAGTTTATCATGACTGTTCTTGCATGTTTGTAAAAAAAAAAAAATACTGTTATATCGTGTTACTTAA
This sequence comes from Rhynchospora pubera, assembly GCA_028095005.1. Classification (NCBI taxonomy): domain Eukaryota; kingdom Viridiplantae; phylum Streptophyta; class Magnoliopsida; order Poales; family Cyperaceae; genus Rhynchospora; species Rhynchospora pubera. The sequence goes on along the minus strand of CM051460.1, from coordinate 320,082,060 downwards.
AAATTAAAATTCTATGTTAGAATGATTTGATATATTTGAAATTTAGGGAAGAGACCTTAACGTCAGATGTGAAATAAGTGGGGAATTTTATTACCACCCCTGCAAATCCTCAAATTTTATTATACTTAAAACAAGGGATGCCATGTACAGATGTACTCCCTGCAAAACATAAAAATACCACACCACACCCTATATATAAAAAAAATGCCCCACCTTCCTCATTCTTCACTTTTAAATTTTTATCAGTGAGGAGATAACCCCACTCGCTAACCAAAAATATGAAAATTGTATGGTCAATCTTACAAAAAAGCATCAAAACTTCCAGCTGTGCCTCTCTAAATCCACAAAGCCATGTACAAAATCTTTTTAACATCTCTCAACCAATCACATCTCCACAAATCACCTCTCTCCCTCGTCGCCTTATCCCTCCCCTTCCCACCCAAATCCCTTTCCTTCTCCCCTTATCCAGGTTATCCTTTCCCACGTCAAATACAATCCTTAGAAAACAAAATCAACAAAGAATTCATTCTATACTGCTAGAGAGAGGATACCCAAGTACACCTGCAATGGCAAGCCTCACCTCCATCCCCACTTTCACCCCTTCAAAGGTTCTCTCTCAGTCCAAGCCCCGCCTCGCACCGGTGACCTGCTCTCTTGAGACCAACAACAACTCGGTCTCGACCTCGCTGAAATCCTTCTCTGCCGCATTAGCTCTCTCTTCGCTCCTGCTCACCTCGACCCCGCCACCGGCTTCAGCTGACATTTCAGGCTTGACACCATGCAAGGAATCCAAGGCTTTCGCCAAGCGCGAGAAACAATCCATCAGGAAGTTGGAATCTTCTCTTAAGAAGTATGCCCCCGACTCTGCCCCTGCACTTGCGATCAAAGCTACCATCGAGAAAACCAAACGCCGTTTTGACAACTACGGCAAGTTCGGTCTGCTCTGCGGGTCTGATGGACTGCCTCATTTGATCGTGAACGGTGACCAGAGGCACTGGGGTGAGTTCATCACACCCGGCTTGCTGTTCTTGTACATTGCCGGGTGGATCGGGTGGGTCGGGAGGAGTTATCTGATTGCTATCAGAGACGAGAAGAAGCCGACCATGAAGGAGATTATCATCGACGTGCCGCTTGCTCTTAGCCTAGTGGGAAGGGGCTTCATCTGGCCGGTAGCAGCATACAGGGAGTTGGTGAACGGCGACCTGGTTGTCGATGATGCTGACGTGGCTGCGTAATGAGATGCAAGGTGAATGTTGTGTGGTGGGATTTGAGGTGAGATGTGAGGGCTTTGCATTTTAGATTATTTTGTTTAATGGGGGTGTTTGTCGGAGTGTACATGATGTTGTTGTATGATTAAGAAAAAAAAAATTATGACATGTTTTGAAAATTTAATTTCGAGTGTAAAGAAGTTTCAAGTAGTGCATGTCTAGTTAACATGTTTATTGCCTCTCATACCAACGTCTTCTTCCTTTAAACTATCATCATCGTCATTATTATTTTGACGATGAAGCTATGTACGTTAGTTTGGCATATATATGAATCAAAACTAAATGAATGGTCACTTTAATTTGTGATGGTTCAGGCGTTAATTCATTATTGGAAAAGAAATTGAATATTCACCTAAGCTCCCTTCAAATATAACAGTATGCTTACAATCATAACGCAAAGTAGTCGGGAGAAATTAAGCTAAATGATCCAGACAGTGCCATGTAAAATTCATGCAAAGATTGATTAATTGACCCTGTAATTAACTTGGTCCTAAATTTGACATGCTTCTCTTTTCATCCTTTCATTTTGTTTAAATAGGGTATTAATGTTAGAGATATGTTTTAGAAGTCAATCATATCTGATTACTTTTATAGTTTATGTCATTGATGATGTTTGATCATTTGTTTCTAGATTTATTTATTAACAGTTCATTCAGGTTGAGGATCTGAATTGTAGATCACTGTAGTTCATTTATAATTAAATGACAATAATAAATCTGAAAGGTCCATAATCTTGATAATTAACAAGGAACATTAATTATCAATAAGATTAGTATGCAAGTTAAGTGATGATTAAGTTCTACAAATCATAAGTAAGGAGTTACCAGTTTAATTGCATATGTGTATGTTATAGAACATAGTACAGGACTTGACCCCTCGAAATAAATATATGGATTGTGTTACGTGTCATTATTTATTTCGTTATGATTTTGGTTCTAAATTTGAGATGATTATCTTTTCTATATGAGGATAGATTCTATAAATCTTGTCTACCGCTGTTTCCTAACAAAAGTTGCTATATGGACTTGATTTAAGTTCTTTTGAATTTTGTGGGGAAAAGCTAATCATCAAGAATACCGTATGTCCCTCATTAATTCACTTAGTGAGTGACGATATCTGTTTGGGCCCCTTGATGAAGATAGATTGTTTGCTAGCGACTGATACAATTATTTTTAGATCAAGAAATGTATAGTCTGCAAGAATGACACATTCCTATCTTGGATTACACGATGATATCGTGTGACATAAGAATCAAAATAGAGAAATACTTTTATTCTCTTATGCAGGATTTAAATACTGTAGTTGTACATTATTTATGCGAATTGAGAATCATAACGTGTTGCTAGATACCGTTTATGATTATTGGAATTAAATGATGATTTAATTCCATGTCCAACATAGCATAAATCCTTAAAGGGTCACACAAAATAGGTGTTTAACCATACGTACATTATTTATTTATTTGCAACAGTAAGTATTGCAAAAATATGATAAGTTGATTAATTAATTATATACCGTTGTGGACCGTTATAATTAATTAAGTCAAATGGATCATATTGAAATAAATTAATGCATTGTCTAATCTCTAAATAATTATTATTAAGTTAATAATTATCTATAAACAACACACTTAATTTATTTAAGTTGATTGGGATTTTATTTAAATGTATATGAAAAGTCCAATTAAATAGCAATTGAAGAGGCCTTTAATTAATTGAATTAAGAACCTATTGAGATGAGCTAGTGGCCCATCTAGGCCCACTAATAGGCCGGCCATAGAGAGGTGGTAGGTGGGGTGACACACTTGTAATTAATGTGAATTTTGTATTAGGGTTTGGAGCCTATATAAGGACCTATATGGAGGCTCCTTGTGTGATTCTCTCTTTTTCCCTTCCCTAGCCGCCACCATCCCCTCTTGGGCGCCTCTCTCTCTCTTTTCTCTCCGCTCAATTGCTCATGTGTTGAGCTCTCTCTTCCACAAAATCAATTGGTGAATTAATTGAAGAAAGGAAAAGTTATAGGATTAGACTTGTTATTCTCATCGCTAGCACGATTCGATAATAACTTGGTTAATTCCTTAGTGGACTCGAGGTGGCCGATTTGGAGGAGTTTGGAGTGCACCCCACCGACTTCTAAGCCGTAGGAACAAGCCTCCTAATTACCATATTAGGAGAGGTAATGAAATTTCTACCTTTCTCTTATGTTGGATTGAACTTTTATACTAGATCTATCTTGCTTGATGTTTAATTAGATTAATTAGGAGTAATTAGTCAAAAAATTAAAATTAAGTATTTCCTAACACTTAATTTGATGTCCATTGTTTTAGAATTTGTTTTTGATATTTCAATGGTTTGTAGGTTATCGTAACTCTTATGTTCAAACTTCATTTCACAGAATCGCAGTTCGGATGTGAGATGGCTCGCTTGGTTTAGTACATAGGAGGCTCCGGTGCTTGGTGCATGGAAATCTTTTGCTTGTATCTAAGTGGCGTAATTTTATTTGTACCTCTATTTCAGCTAATCTTCTTGTATCAATTTTTTTCTTTTTTAAAGATCCACTGTTAATCTTTCTTCCCCGCTATAGTTTTTAGAAATATAATAATCACAATTAAAAACTCTTGCGAACACTTATTTAAAGAGATAGTGGAGCGCTAGGAAAATTTTGTAGGCCTGAATTTCTTGATTGATTGCAAATGCCGGCATATTTGGTTTCGTGTTTGATACAAATGCGAACTGGTCCATTGATCAGTCATCTGTCCATATTAATATATTATTAATGTATTATTATGCGGGGGCCTTCTAAATATCTAATTAATTCTCCTCGCGGGGCAGAGCTTCTTGTTCTTAATTGGTCGTCTTATTTCATTTTATATTCGTTGAAAATAAAAACAAGGAAAATCAGATATATACCCTTCTAATCCTAGCTAATTAGAAATACCCCCTCTAATCTTCAAATTTGGAAATTTCCCCCTCTAAATATCCAATCCACAGATATATACCCTTTGATTATTTCTGATGGTTGTAAAATTTTGAAGACTCATTCGTAAAATGTTCGGACAAAAATGCCCTCAGCCATCCACTGTCGATTGATCTTCCTTTATTTTCGGCTTTGTAAAATCGAAAGAAAACATATAGTAACAAGTGATTCCCTTCCTCTTTTAAACATTTATTTTTCTTACCTCCATCGTAATAACAAGAAAAATTTTTATTTCTTCTTGAAGTTAAAATTGCTAGACAACCCCATCTCCAGCAATATATAGTATCAATAGAGAAGCGTCCTACAGCAGTTAAAAGTATTTGCACGAATTATGATAGGGATACTCCATACATGAAGCGTTCTGCAGCAATTTTACGGAGAGAGAGTTTTACTTTTAAGTTGGGGGTAAGATAGGGAAGCTTCTGATAGAGACAGGGGATCGATACTGTCTATATATCTGAATATAAGGAGATGTCAGGGTAGGCTAAGGGCATTTTTTGTCTGAGCTTATTAAAATTTTTTTTTTTGGAATAAAAAGTTATAAAAATAATAAAAAGGGTAAATTTCTATGAATTAGATGATTGGAGGGGGATATTTCCAAATTTGAAGATTAGAGGGTGAAATTTCCAATTAGCTATGATTTGAGGGGTATATATCTGATTTTCCCTAAAAACAATATGATATTTGTGACAATTAGCGAAAAACATGGAATTAATATGAAATCAAACAATTTAGAACGTGATATAAATGTTTATTTGATAATTATACATTTTTGTAGAACTTAAAGAATTATTTTCTCTTTATTAAATGATTTAAAAAATTAAAATAAGATAATATTTGATAATTTTCACTTCAATAATATACGAGGTACTAAAGTAATGACAACTCTTACAACCATTCCGCTTGACTGTCACACCCCGCGCCGACACACCGACACACGGGGCGCGACGGTGTGGCGGTATCTTCTGCATCCATCCGACGGCCCGTCAACCTACGTCGCAAGCAGAAAAGGAACAAAACGGATGTCAGCTACAAAGCTCAGTAACCGGTTATTTAACGACGCGGCTTCTCTATATTAGTTAATAAAGCAAATTAAACATGATTGGATTAATCCACATAACAAAACATATATTTCACGGAGATAATCGGGTCTAGATCAGTCAAATCATATCATAATCAGGACAAAAAGTTCCTCCCTAGTCACAGGGATCAGAACCAATCATAAAGTTCCTCCCCAGAATCGGGGATCAGAACCAAACCCCTCCCCTGGCAGGGGGATCAGGGTGCATGCATGAACAAATTCAGGATTCTAAACCCGACATCCCGTAAAACATACCACATACGGGCATACACATGCAAGCAAAATCAAGCGATAATCAAATCAAGCAATACTGAACTAATTATAGAGAAGTCCGGTTACCTGACTGAGCGATCCAGTGCACAAGCAAATCGGGTAGACTATAACTGCGACGTAGAACTCGAATTCCAAATGGCCGACTATTCAAAACTCCAATCGATCGACTCATCAAAATATTCAATTTGACTAACTCCATTCTTCAATCGGCCGACACTTCAAATAAATCAATTGGACTTGAATAGTATGAACATGATATAATTTATTTAGATTGGAAATAGGTTTAGTGGAGCAGGAAGCTATCGGATTTTGTAAACACCAAGGAAGAAGCAAGCATACCCACGTTTAATAAAGGAATGGTAAAAAAATTAAGCAACAATTAATAAAAGGAGGACACATGTATATCTATTAAAAGCATGAGGTGTACAGTGAATAAACGGAAGTGAGCCACGTACTAATTAAGAAGCAGGCGGCATGAATTCAGTCGGCAAAGAATCCTTTATTTCATTTCATTCGATCAACAAACAAGTTGAAAACTTTGACTGGTCAAAGATTCATAGTCAACGAAAGTCAAAGTTGATCAAAATAATGGTCAAAGATGGTCAATGAAAACAAGATGTTACATTGACAGACTGTGTCAAGGTTTTGAAAAAAAAAAAAAAACTCTTACAATCATTAGATTACAATATTACATTATTACAAATAACGTTTATTCTAGGTAGAGCTAAAAATGAAACACATACGATCCGTGTAGATAGATATGTGTTTTATCGTACATAATTATTTTCATATTTATCTATTTAAATATATTACGGATGATTATCAATTATAGTCATTTAGAAACAGTTACATATTTTAATTTTTTGTTTATAAATATATCTGAACTTCGATGTTTTCTTTAAACTTTTTATTAAAAAAATTCTCATATTTAGTCTGTACATGCATACTTGTTGTAAAAAAAGAAATTATAAATTTTTTCTTTACAAGTTTTTGTTAGTAGTGTCAATATTCATAAATTATTATTTTTTATATATGTATATGTATATCAGTATATGTATATTTGTGAGTGCATATATCACGTCTATCCATATTCATGCTCGTGTTTATTCTCTTACGACAATATATGGACTCGTTTCAACAATATATGTATATCATCTATTTCTTATCCGTATTGTTTTCAATCTAAAAGATCTCTAATGCTTATTCAGGGTGTGTTTGGATAGAAGCCGAATAAGCATAATAATAAGGATTGGCATGAAATTTTAGAATTTTTTATTCTTAGAGGGTGTGTTTGGATGAGCCATGAATAAGGAATAAGAATAAGAAATTTCGATATGCGTACTTATTTTTATTCTGTGCAACCCAAACAACACAAGAATAAAGAATTTGGGCTCTTATTCTTATACTAACAAAACCATGATATTAAGAATAAGAAATTTGGACAAACACGCATACTGAAATTTCTTATTCATGGCTCATCCAAACACACCCTAAATTTCATAGTTTTGTTAGTATAAGAATAAGGGGTCGGATAAGCCTAAATTCTTTATTCTTGTGTTGTTTGGGTTGCACAAGGATAAGAAATTTGGGACTTATTCTTTTCCGGATGCGCATTCAAACACACTAATATTTATTGGCATACGAAGATATTTTCTTAAATTAAAACAATTTATTAAGAAAGACATATCTCAATACCATTTGCATATGAAGATTGCAATATAAAATCTAAATTATTTCGTACAAGTGAAATTGGTTACAAACGAACCCTAAATAACCTCTTAAAAATCTAAGGCTGTAAAAACCGTACGAGATTTTACAACTTTACGAACAAAGAAATTCTGTGTCTAGGGCCTACGGGTTTGTTTCAAAAGCCAAAACTGAAAAGGACGAAAAATAAGAAAAAAAAAAGGAAATTTCTTTGTAGCCTTTTGCCACATTAAGTACTTACACATTTTTCCACAATTAATTTTAACGTTAGTATTCCTTTGTTTCGTTCGCTCTCTAGTAGAAATACGTAAAATCCTACGGTGCGCCATTCAATAACAAGACCCATCAATGACTCACAGCAACACGTGTCAATCATCGGCAGAAGAAACACGGTGTCTGCTGTTCGGTCATAGGCCACAAAATTGCTTTCCCAAAAAATCGAGCGACAGCGGTACAAGTTGCGACTTCTCTCTCTCGCTCTGCTCCAGGAAAGGATAGAGGGGAGGAAGAAACAGGCGATCGGCGCACCTCAATCCTTCTTTCGATCCATATATAAATTAATTCAAAAAACCGAAGAAATTCCGAAAATTACCGGTAAGTCCCTCCTTAGTCCTTTCTCCTTCCCTCTCCTTTCAAACCTTCCCAGGGTTTTGCATTGCATCCCCAATTTTCATTTTTAGGGTTTGTTTCGGCTCTTGCACTAATAAAGCTTCGATATTTTTCTTCTCTCTGCACAGATCTGTCCCGCCATGGCGGAAATCGATGGTGGGTCGACCCAAGGGGAGGTTGATAATGCGAACCAGGAAGGAACACGCGAGAAAATCGAGGGAAAAATGGAGGTGGAGGAAGGAGAGAAACCCAAAACCTCTCCTACGGAGAAGGAGCCTGAAGCAACAAATGAGAAGCCAGCTCCACCTCAGACTCTGTACAACGAGTACGCCACTCGGGTGGCTCAGGTGATGCGGACTTATTTGGGTGGTGGTTCTGTGGGACCCACTGGTAGCTCTGTATGTGGTGCATCGACTGTCGGAGGTGACTGTTGCAAGGCCATGATGGAGGTTGTCAGAAAACAACATGGTAAATGGGTTGTGACTAAGCTTGAGGTGGAGCACAACCATGAAACTGAGCAAAATTTTGGGGAGGAAGGTGCGAATTTTCAGGATCCGGAGAATGAAAATGCAGCTTCAGCACCAACCATTGGGATGGAGTTTGAATCAGTAGAGGCTGCGAAGGTTTTCTATAGCAATTATGGGGAGAAAACAGGTTTCAAGACCCGAACTGGGTCAAACAGACGTTCTGCCAATAGTGGCGCTCTTACAATGCAAAGGTTTGTGTGTCATAAAGGGGAGTTCAAGCCAGGAACTGGGTTAAATGCCGGTCGGGTGAGACGGGTGTTTAGAAAGAAATCAACTGAGGCTGATGAAGATGGGCCAGTTGCGAGGAGAACTAGGGGTAGTAGGTCAAAGGCTGAGGTGATTGAATTGGAAAGCTCTGGAGAAGATGAAGAAGAGACTGAGAGTGATGAGGGTAGGGCTGCCAAGGGTAAAAAGGGAAAGAAGGGGAAAAAGAAGAAACGAGTTGCTGGGTCTGGAACTGGAGTTGCATCAGGTGCTGGTGGTAGTCTGTTGTACAGGCTGATTCGAGTGCCTCATCACAATAATGAAGAGAGGAGAAGGATATTGCTGAAATATTTGAACAAGAAGCGGAATAGGGGTGTTATTGGAAGACCTGGGAAGGTATTGGTTTGATTTTCTGAAGATCATTTTTTTTTATAGATTTTAAATGGGGCGTGCTTAAAGGTTTGTTAATTTTGCAATTGTTTGATGTTGTTGTGCAGATTGTCTCGCGGCAAGCTGTCGCTGATAAGCGTAAGAGAGGAAGTGGTGGAAAGTTTCTCTCATCTGATGGATCAATGGTAATTTGTATAGTTAGTAGTAATGCCAATCAGTTCTGTGCTTGCCACACGCAATTATAGCAAGAATACGTGCCTTAATTAATAGATACATTCTTGGATGCTCTTCTTAAAGTGGTGGGCGCTCCCCGCTAATTTCCCAAAAAAAAATTAATAGATACAAGTAGTATAAACGGAAAATTTGGCAATAAAAAGTACAGTGCACTTATGCAAATATTAACTGCAGAAACATGATCAGAGTCCTCTTTAATTATTTTGGACTTTCTGTTTTAATGGTATGTGAATTGAAACTCGCAAGGAGCTGCATTAGGGAATACTTGGACTTTCTGTTGCTTCTGCTTCTATCCTATTACAATCTTTTTACCTTTCTTTTTCAGATTCCAGGGAAAAAATCAGGGAGACGGTCTGGGAAGAAGCAAACAGAGGTATCTTCTTATATTTTATATTTTCTCTGTTAGGCACTTGTGAGTTGTGCTCTAGTTGTACAATGTTTGTGACCTGAGAGTTTTGTTGTGTGGCATGAAGCAAACTCAGAGGAAAGAATAAAATACGGTAATCTCCTCTACTGTGTGAAAAAGGACCACTTGAAAAAAATCTTATTATGTATTAATTGTTTTGGTCTGAGATTATACGTCTGGATTTTGCATTTTGTAAATTTATTTATTCTAACTTTAACATAAGAGTTATCGATTTCAGACGACGCCAACAGGCCAAGTTGCAGCTGTACCAGCCTACACCTTGATGTACTGGCCAGTATATCAGTATCAAGGTTTGGCAGGTTCTGGTACTAGTACCACTACCCCCTCGCGTCCACGGCCCCGATCGCAGCCCCGAGTGGTATGACTCTTTCGTACATTGATTTACTCATGTTGCACAGTGATGCGTCTAATTATAATGACTATCAAGTTTCTAGGCTTCACATCCCTCTTCGGGATTCCTACAAAAGTGGGCCCAAAAATAGGAAACTATTACAAATACATCACTGAACGCCTACATCATAGAAGTACTAATACAGGGACAGATATTTCTCTTTCAGATATTTAAGTCTTATCTGGTAAATACTAAATACATGATAAATTTATTAACTCTCAAAAACAGTAAGATTTAAATATCTGTTATATCTAGCTTCTTGTAATCAGTAGTGTTTTTCCTTCTTTGTCTTTGGCTAAATAATTTATTGTTTTTCCTCTTTCTTTGCTTTTTCTTCTTCAAGCTCACATATAAAGAAAATGAAACACCAGAACCAGACCCGACAGAAGAGATCACTGCAGAGCCAGGAGGTGAACCAAAGCTCGGCATGGTTTTTGAAAATGAAGAAAAGGCACATGATTTCTACTCCAAGTATGCAATGAAGATTGGCTTCACCATTCGAAAGGGTTGGTGGGACCGTGCTGGCCGTAGCGTAACCAAGTCCCGTTCTTTTGTGTGCTCCAAGGAAGGCTACCGACCCCGCTCCAACAGCTCAAACCCTAAGAGGCAGCCACTGGAAACCCGTACAAATTGTGGTGCCCACATGACAATTAAGATCACTGTTAGTGGCAAGTATGTTGTGACCGAGTTTGTATCTCATCATAATCACGAGTTAGAACCTTTGTTGATGGATATTCAAGCTTTACGCAAGCAGAATTTGTTGGCTAAGGTGGTACGAACACCTCGACCAAAGGAGAAGGAGAAAGAGCAGGCAATAGTTGTACATCAAGAAATTGAGAAAGAGAAAGAGGTAGAGGCACCTGTTTACATACCTGATGAGTACAAGAACTATGTAAGGTCAAAGCTAGTTACAAAAATGCCCCAAGGCGATGCTGGTGTTATATGCGAGTACATGCAAAAGGTCAAAGGGGAAAACCCTAATTACTTCTACTCAGTCCAATTGGATGAAACTGACCAAGTAACTAATGTATTTTGGGCTGATGCTAAATCCATAAATGACTACCACCATTTCGGTGATGTTGTTTGTTTTGACACTCGATATAAGGTTGAGAATTATGGTCGCCCACTTGCATTATTTATCGGTCTCAACCATCACCGTCAAATCGTAATTTTTGGCATGGCTTTGATGTATGATGAATCATTATCATCATTTAAGTGGCTATTTGAAACCTTCAAGTCAGCCATGTCTGGGAAGCAGCCTAAAACTCTACTGACGGACCAGGGTGATGCAATATCTGAAGCTATCTCTGCTGCCTGGCCAGGCACAGTGCACAGGTTGTCTGTGCTTCATATATACCAGAATGCCACCAGAGAGCTTGAGCATGTTATGCAAGGCTCTAACAACTTCACAGTTGAGTTTGCTCGGTGCTTGAATGGGTGTGATGAAGAGGCGGAGCTCGTCTCAGCATGGGACCTCTTGTTAGAGAAATATGACCTCAAGGACAGTGAGTGGATGAAGAAGTTATATGTGGAGAAAACGAAGTGGGCTTCGCTATATGCCCGTGATGTGTTCACTGCTGATATATCAGCTACGTTACAAAGTGATAACATGACCTTGACTTTGAAGGAGTATCTCAAGTCTGAGATTGAGATCTTAACATGTCTTAAGCAACTGGAGCAGTTTGTCGAAGAGAGAAGGTTTCATGAGCAGCAAAGGAACAAAACGGATGTCAGCTACAAAGCTCAGTAACCGGTTATTTAACGACGCGGCTTCTCTATATTAGTTAATAAAGCAAATTAAACATGATTGGATTAATCCACATAACAAAACATATATTTCACGGAGATAATCGGGTCTAGATCAGTCAAATCATATCATAATCAGGACAAAAAGTTCCTCCCTAGTCACAGGGATCAGAACCAATCATAAAGTTCCTCCCCAGAATCGGGGATCAGAACCAAACCCCTCCCCTGGCAGGGGGATCAGGGTGCATGCATGAACAAATTCAGGATTCTAAACCCGACATCCCGTAAAACATACCACATACGGGCATACACATGCAAGCAAAATCAAGCGATAATCAAATCAAGCAATACTGAACTAATTATAGAGAAGTCCGGTTACCTGACTGAGCGATCCAGTGCACAAGCAAATCGGGTAGACTATAACTGCGACGTAGAACTCGAATTCCAAATGGCCGACTATTCAAAACTCCAATCGATCGACTCATCAAAATATTCAATTTGACTAACTCCATTCTTCAATCGGCCGACACTTCAAATAAATCAATTGGACTTGAATAGTATGAACATGATATAATTTATTTAGATTGGAAATAGGTTTAGTGGAGCAGGAAGCTATCGGATTTTGTAAACACCAAGGAAGAAGCAAGCATACCCACGTTTAATAAAGGAATGGTAAAAAAATTAAGCAACAATTAATAAAAGGAGGACACATGTATATCTATTAAAAGCATGAGGTGTACAGTGAATAAACGGAAGTGAGCCACGTACTAATTAAGAAGCAGGCGGCATGAATTCAGTCGGCAAAGAATCCTTTATTTCATTTCATTCGATCAACAAACAAGTTGAAAACTTTGACTGGTCAAAGATTCATAGTCAACGAAAGTCAAAGTTGATCAAAATAATGGTCAAAGATGGTCAATGAAAACAAGATGTTACATTGACAGACTGTGTCAAGGTTTTGAAAAAAAAAAAAAAAACTCTTACAATCATTAGATTACAATATTACATTATTACAAATAACGTTTATTCTAGGTAGAGCTAAAAATGAAACACATACGATCCGTGTAGATAGATATGTGTTTTATCGTACATAATTATTTTCATATTTATCTATTTAAATATATTACGGATGATTATCAATTATAGTCATTTAGAAACAGTTACATATTTTAATTTTTTGTTTATAAATATATCTGAACTTCGATGTTTTCTTTAAACTTTTTATTAAAAAAATTCTCATATTTAGTCTGTACATGCATACTTGTTGTAAAAAAAGAAATTATAAATTTTTTCTTTACAAGTTTTTGTTAGTAGTGTCAATATTCATAAATTATTATTTTTTATATATGTATATGTATATCAGTATATGTATATTTGTGAGTGCATATATCACGTCTATCCATATTCATGCTCGTGTTTATTCTCTTACGACAATATATGGACTCGTTTCAACAATATATGTATATCATCTATTTCTTATCCGTATTGTTTTCAATCTAAAAGATCTCTAATGCTTATTCAGGGTGTGTTTGGATAGAAGCCGAATAAGCATAATAATAAGGATTGGCATGAAATTTTAGAATTTTTTATTCTTAGAGGGTGTGTTTGGATGAGCCATGAATAAGGAATAAGAATAAGAAATTTCGATATGCGTACTTATTTTTATTCTGTGCAACCCAAACAACACAAGAATAAAGAATTTGGGCTCTTATTCTTATACTAACAAAACCATGATATTAAGAATAAGAAATTTGGACAAACACGCATACTGAAATTTCTTATTCATGGCTCATCCAAACACACCCTAAATTTCATAGTTTTGTTAGTATAAGAATAAGGGGTCGGATAAGCCTAAATTCTTTATTCTTGTGTTGTTTGGGTTGCACAAGGATAAGAAATTTGGGACTTATTCTTTTCCGGATGCGCATTCAAACACACTAATATTTATTGGCATACGAAGATATTTTCTTAAATTAAAACAATTTATTAAGAAAGACATATCTCAATACCATTTGCATATGAAGATTGCAATATAAAATCTAAATTATTTCGTACAAGTGAAATTGGTTACAAACGAACCCTAAATAACCTCTTAAAAATCTAAGGCTGTAAAAACCGTACGAGATTTTACAACTTTACGAACAAAGAAATTCTGTGTCTAGGGCCTACGGGTTTGTTTCAAAAGCCAAAACTGAAAAGGACGAAAAATAAGAAAAAAAAAAGGAAATTTCTTTGTAGCCTTTTGCCACATTAAGTACTTACACATTTTTCCACAATTAATTTTAACGTTAGTATTCCTTTGTTTCGTTCGCTCTCTAGTAGAAATACGTAAAATCCTACGGTGCGCCATTCAATAACAAGACCCATCAATGACTCACAGCAACACGTGTCAATCATCGGCAGAAGAAACACGGTGTCTGCTGTTCGGTCATAGGCCACAAAATTGCTTTCCCAAAAAATCGAGCGACAGCGGTACAAGTTGCGACTTCTCTCTCTCGCTCTGCTCCAGGAAAGGATAGAGGGGAGGAAGAAACAGGCGATCGGCGCACCTCAATCCTTCTTTCGATCCATATATAAATTAATTCAAAAAACCGAAGAAATTCCGAAAATTACCGGTAAGTCCCTCCTTAGTCCTTTCTCCTTCCCTCTCCTTTCAAACCTTCCCAGGGTTTTGCATTGCATCCCCAATTTTCATTTTTAGGGTTTGTTTCGGCTCTTGCACTAATAAAGCTTCGATATTTTTCTTCTCTCTGCACAGATCTGTCCCGCCATGGCGGAAATCGATGGTGGGTCGACCCAAGGGGAGGTTGATAATGCGAACCAGGAAGGAACACGCGAGAAAATCGAGGGAAAAATGGAGGTGGAGGAAGGAGAGAAACCCAAAACCTCTCCTACGGAGAAGGAGCCTGAAGCAACAAATGAGAAGCCAGCTCCACCTCAGACTCTGTACAACGAGTACGCCACTCGGGTGGCTCAGGTGATGCGGACTTATTTGGGTGGTGGTTCTGTGGGACCCACTGGTAGCTCTGTATGTGGTGCATCGACTGTCGGAGGTGACTGTTGCAAGGCCATGATGGAGGTTGTCAGAAAACAACATGGTAAATGGGTTGTGACTAAGCTTGAGGTGGAGCACAACCATGAAACTGAGCAAAATTTTGGGGAGGAAGGTGCGAATTTTCAGGATCCGGAGAATGAAAATGCAGCTTCAGCACCAACCATTGGGATGGAGTTTGAATCAGTAGAGGCTGCGAAGGTTTTCTATAGCAATTATGGGGAGAAAACAGGTTTCAAGACCCGAACTGGGTCAAACAGACGTTCTGCCAATAGTGGCGCTCTTACAATGCAAAGGTTTGTGTGTCATAAAGGGGAGTTCAAGCCAGGAACTGGGTTAAATGCCGGTCGGGTGAGACGGGTGTTTAGAAAGAAATCAACTGAGGCTGATGAAGATGGGCCAGTTGCGAGGAGAACTAGGGGTAGTAGGTCAAAGGCTGAGGTGATTGAATTGGAAAGCTCTGGAGAAGATGAAGAAGAGACTGAGAGTGATGAGGGTAGGGCTGCCAAGGGTAAAAAGGGAAAGAAGGGGAAAAAGAAGAAACGAGTTGCTGGGTCTGGAACTGGAGTTGCATCAGGTGCTGGTGGTAGTCTGTTGTACAGGCTGATTCGAGTGCCTCATCACAATAATGAAGAGAGGAGAAGGATATTGCTGAAATATTTGAACAAGAAGCGGAATAGGGGTGTTATTGGAAGACCTGGGAAGGTATTGGTTTGATTTTCTGAAGATCATTTTTTTTTATAGATTTTAAATGGGGCGTGCTTAAAGGTTTGTTAATTTTGCAATTGTTTGATGTTGTTGTGCAGATTGTCTCGCGGCAAGCTGTCGCTGATAAGCGTAAGAGAGGAAGTGGTGGAAAGTTTCTCTCATCTGATGGATCAATGGTAATTTGTATAGTTAGTAGTAATGCCAATCAGTTCTGTGCTTGCCACACGCAATTATAGCAAGAATACGTGCCTTAATTAATAGATACATTCTTGGATGCTCTTCTTAAAGTGGTGGGCGCTCCCCGCTAATTTCCCAAAAAAAAATTAATAGATACAAGTAGTATAAACGGAAAATTTGGCAATAAAAAGTACAGTGCACTTATGCAAATATTAACTGCAGAAACATGATCAGAGTCCTCTTTAATTATTTTGGACTTTCTGTTTTAATGGTATGTGAATTGAAACTCGCAAGGAGCTGCATTAGGGAATACTTGGACTTTCTGTTGCTTCTGCTTCTATCCTATTACAATCTTTTTACCTTTCTTTTTCAGATTCCAGGGAAAAAATCAGGGAGACGGTCTGGGAAGAAGCAAACAGAGGTATCTTCTTATATTTTATATTTTCTCTGTTAGGCACTTGTGAGTTGTGCTCTAGTTGTACAATGTTTGTGACCTGAGAGTTTTGTTGTGTGGCATGAAGCAAACTCAGAGGAAAGAATAAAATACGGTAATCTCCTCTACTGTGTGAAAAAGGACCACTTGAAAAAAATCTTATTATGTATTAATTGTTTTGGTCTGAGATTATACGTCTGGATTTTGCATTTTGTAAATTTATTTATTCTAACTTTAACATAAGAGTTATCGATTTCAGACGACGCCAACAGGCCAAGTTGCAGCTGTACCAGCCTACACCTTGATGTACTGGCCAGTATATCAGTATCAAGGTTTGGCAGGTTCTGGTACTAGTACCACTACCCCCTCGCGTCCACGGCCCCGATCGCAGCCCCGAGTGGTATGACTCTTTCGTACATTGATTTACTCATGTTGCACAGTGATGCGTCTAATTATAATGACTATCAAGTTTCTAGGCTTCACATCCCTCTTCGGGATTCCTACAAAAGTGGGCCCAAAAATAGGAAACTATTACAAATACATCACTGAACGCCTACATCATAGAAGTACTAATACAGGGACAGATATTTCTCTTTCAGATATTTAAGTCTTATCTGGTAAATACTAAATACATGATAAATTTATTAACTCTCAAAAACAGTAAGATTTAAATATCTGTTATATCTAGCTTCTTGTAATCAGTAGTGTTTTTCCTTCTTTGTCTTTGGCTAAATAATTTATTGTTTTTCCTCTTTCTTTGCTTTTTCTTCTTCAAGCTCACATATAAAGAAAATGAAACACCAGAACCAGACCCGACAGAAGAGATCACTGCAGAGCCAGGAGGTGAACCAAAGCTCGGCATGGTTTTTGAAAATGAAGAAAAGGCACATGATTTCTACTCCAAGTATGCAATGAAGATTGGCTTCACCATTCGAAAGGGTTGGTGGGACCGTGCTGGCCGTAGCGTAACCAAGTCCCGTTCTTTTGTGTGCTCCAAGGAAGGCTACCGACCCCGCTCCAACAGCTCAAACCCTAAGAGGCAGCCACTGGAAACCCGTACAAATTGTGGTGCCCACATGACAATTAAGATCACTGTTAGTGGCAAGTATGTTGTGACCGAGTTTGTATCTCATCATAATCACGAGTTAGAACCTTTGTTGATGGATATTCAAGCTTTACGCAAGCAGAATTTGTTGGCTAAGGTGGTACGAACACCTCGACCAAAGGAGAAGGAGAAAGAGCAGGCAATAGTTGTACATCAAGAAATTGAGAAAGAGAAAGAGGTAGAGGCACCTGTTTACATACCTGATGAGTACAAGAACTATGTAAGGTCAAAGCTAGTTACAAAAATGCCCCAAGGCGATGCTGGTGTTATATGCGAGTACATGCAAAAGGTCAAAGGGGAAAACCCTAATTACTTCTACTCAGTCCAATTGGATGAAACTGACCAAGTAACTAATGTATTTTGGGCTGATGCTAAATCCATAAATGACTACCACCATTTCGGTGATGTTGTTTGTTTTGACACTCGATATAAGGTTGAGAATTATGGTCGCCCACTTGCATTATTTATCGGTCTCAACCATCACCGTCAAATCGTAATTTTTGGCATGGCTTTGATGTATGATGAATCATTATCATCATTTAAGTGGCTATTTGAAACCTTCAAGTCAGCCATGTCTGGGAAGCAGCCTAAAACTCTACTGACGGACCAGGGTGATGCAATATCTGAAGCTATCTCTGCTGCCTGGCCAGGCACAGTGCACAGGTTGTCTGTGCTTCATATATACCAGAATGCCACCAGAGAGCTTGAGCATGTTATGCAAGGCTCTAACAACTTCACAGTTGAGTTTGCTCGGTGCTTGAATGGGTGTGATGAAGAGGCGGAGCTCGTCTCAGCATGGGACCTCTTGTTAGAGAAATATGACCTCAAGGACAGTGAGTGGATGAAGAAGTTATATGTGGAGAAAACGAAGTGGGCTTCGCTATATGCCCGTGATGTGTTCACTGCTGATATATCAGCTACGTTACAAAGTGATAACATGACCTTGACTTTGAAGGAGTATCTCAAGTCTGAGATTGAGATCTTAACATGTCTTAAGCAACTGGAGCAGTTTGTCGAAGAGAGAAGGTTTCATGAGCAGCAAAGGAACAAAACGGATGTCAGCTACAAAGCTCAGTAACCGGTTATTTAACGACGCGGCTTCTCTATATTAGTTAATAAAGCAAATTAAACATGATTGGATTAATCCACATAACAAAACATATATTTCACGGAGATAATCGGGTCTAGATCAGTCAAATCATATCATAATCAGGACAAAAAGTTCCTCCCTAGTCACAGGGATCAGAACCAATCATAAAGTTCCTCCCCAGAATCGGGGATCAGAACCAAACCCCTCCCCTGGCAGGGGGATCAGGGTGCATGCATGAACAAATTCAGGATTCTAAACCCGACATCCCGTAAAACATACCACATACGGGCATACACATGCAAGCAAAATCAAGCGATAATCAAATCAAGCAATACTGAACTAATTATAGAGAAGTCCGGTTACCTGACTGAGCGATCCAGTGCACAAGCAAATCGGGTAGACTATAACTGCGACGTAGAACTCGAATTCCAAATGGCCGACTATTCAAAACTCCAATCGATCGACTCATCAAAATATTCAATTTGACTAACTCCATTCTTCAATCGGCCGACACTTCAAATAAATCAATTGGACTTGAATAGTATGAACATGATATAATTTATTTAGATTGGAAATAGGTTTAGTGGAGCAGGAAGCTATCGGATTTTGTAAACACCAAGGAAGAAGCAAGCATACCCACGTTTAATAAAGGAATGGTAAAAAAATTAAGCAACAATTAATAAAAGGAGGACACATGTATATCTATTAAAAGCATGAGGTGTACAGTGAATAAACGGAAGTGAGCCACGTACTAATTAAGAAGCAGGCGGCATGAATTCAGTCGGCAAAGAATCCTTTATTTCATTTCATTCGATCAACAAACAAGTTGAAAACTTTGACTGGTCAAAGATTCATAGTCAACGAAAGTCAAAGTTGATCAAAATAATGGTCAAAGATGGTCAATGAAAACAAGATGTTACATTGACAGACTGTGTCAAGGTTTTGAAAAAAAAAAAAAAAACTCTTACAATCATTAGATTACAATATTACATTATTACAAATAACGTTTATTCTAGGTAGAGCTAAAAATGAAACACATACGATCCGTGTAGATAGATATGTGTTTTATCGTACATAATTATTTTCATATTTATCTATTTAAATATATTACGGATGATTATCAATTATAGTCATTTAGAAACAGTTACATATTTTAATTTTTTGTTTATAAATATATCTGAACTTCGATGTTTTCTTTAAACTTTTTATTAAAAAAATTCTCATATTTAGTCTGTACATGCATACTTGTTGTAAAAAAAGAAATTATAAATTTTTTCTTTACAAGTTTTTGTTAGTAGTGTCAATATTCATAAATTATTATTTTTTATATATGTATATGTATATCAGTATATGTATATTTGTGAGTGCATATATCACGTCTATCCATATTCATGCTCGTGTTTATTCTCTTACGACAATATATGGACTCGTTTCAACAATATATGTATATCATCTATTTCTTATCCGTATTGTTTTCAATCTAAAAGATCTCTAATGCTTATTCAGGGTGTGTTTGGATAGAAGCCGAATAAGCATAATAATAAGGATTGGCATGAAATTTTAGAATTTTTTATTCTTAGAGGGTGTGTTTGGATGAGCCATGAATAAGGAATAAGAATAAGAAATTTCGATATGCGTACTTATTTTTATTCTGTGCAACCCAAACAACACAAGAATAAAGAATTTGGGCTCTTATTCTTATACTAACAAAACCATGATATTAAGAATAAGAAATTTGGACAAACACGCATACTGAAATTTCTTATTCATGGCTCATCCAAACACACCCTAAATTTCATAGTTTTGTTAGTATAAGAATAAGGGGTCGGATAAGCCTAAATTCTTTATTCTTGTGTTGTTTGGGTTGCACAAGGATAAGAAATTTGGGACTTATTCTTTTCCGGATGCGCATTCAAACACACTAATATTTATTGGCATACGAAGATATTTTCTTAAATTAAAACAATTTATTAAGAAAGACATATCTCAATACCATTTGCATATGAAGATTGCAATATAAAATCTAAATTATTTCGTACAAGTGAAATTGGTTACAAACGAACCCTAAATAACCTCTTAAAAATCTAAGGCTGTAAAAACCGTACGAGATTTTACAACTTTACGAACAAAGAAATTCTGTGTCTAGGGCCTACGGGTTTGTTTCAAAAGCCAAAACTGAAAAGGACGAAAAATAAGAAAAAAAAAAGGAAATTTCTTTGTAGCCTTTTGCCACATTAAGTACTTACACATTTTTCCACAATTAATTTTAACGTTAGTATTCCTTTGTTTCGTTCGCTCTCTAGTAGAAATACGTAAAATCCTACGGTGCGCCATTCAATAACAAGACCCATCAATGACTCACAGCAACACGTGTCAATCATCGGCAGAAGAAACACGGTGTCTGCTGTTCGGTCATAGGCCACAAAATTGCTTTCCCAAAAAATCGAGCGACAGCGGTACAAGTTGCGACTTCTCTCTCTCGCTCTGCTCCAGGAAAGGATAGAGGGGAGGAAGAAACAGGCGATCGGCGCACCTCAATCCTTCTTTCGATCCATATATAAATTAATTCAAAAAACCGAAGAAATTCCGAAAATTACCGGTAAGTCCCTCCTTAGTCCTTTCTCCTTCCCTCTCCTTTCAAACCTTCCCAGGGTTTTGCATTGCATCCCCAATTTTCATTTTTAGGGTTTGTTTCGGCTCTTGCACTAATAAAGCTTCGATATTTTTCTTCTCTCTGCACAGATCTGTCCCGCCATGGCGGAAATCGATGGTGGGTCGACCCAAGGGGAGGTTGATAATGCGAACCAGGAAGGAACACGCGAGAAAATCGAGGGAAAAATGGAGGTGGAGGAAGGAGAGAAACCCAAAACCTCTCCTACGGAGAAGGAGCCTGAAGCAACAAATGAGAAGCCAGCTCCACCTCAGACTCTGTACAACGAGTACGCCACTCGGGTGGCTCAGGTGATGCGGACTTATTTGGGTGGTGGTTCTGTGGGACCCACTGGTAGCTCTGTATGTGGTGCATCGACTGTCGGAGGTGACTGTTGCAAGGCCATGATGGAGGTTGTCAGAAAACAACATGGTAAATGGGTTGTGACTAAGCTTGAGGTGGAGCACAACCATGAAACTGAGCAAAATTTTGGGGAGGAAGGTGCGAATTTTCAGGATCCGGAGAATGAAAATGCAGCTTCAGCACCAACCATTGGGATGGAGTTTGAATCAGTAGAGGCTGCGAAGGTTTTCTATAGCAATTATGGGGAGAAAACAGGTTTCAAGACCCGAACTGGGTCAAACAGACGTTCTGCCAATAGTGGCGCTCTTACAATGCAAAGGTTTGTGTGTCATAAAGGGGAGTTCAAGCCAGGAACTGGGTTAAATGCCGGTCGGGTGAGACGGGTGTTTAGAAAGAAATCAACTGAGGCTGATGAAGATGGGCCAGTTGCGAGGAGAACTAGGGGTAGTAGGTCAAAGGCTGAGGTGATTGAATTGGAAAGCTCTGGAGAAGATGAAGAAGAGACTGAGAGTGATGAGGGTAGGGCTGCCAAGGGTAAAAAGGGAAAGAAGGGGAAAAAGAAGAAACGAGTTGCTGGGTCTGGAACTGGAGTTGCATCAGGTGCTGGTGGTAGTCTGTTGTACAGGCTGATTCGAGTGCCTCATCACAATAATGAAGAGAGGAGAAGGATATTGCTGAAATATTTGAACAAGAAGCGGAATAGGGGTGTTATTGGAAGACCTGGGAAGGTATTGGTTTGATTTTCTGAAGATCATTTTTTTTTATAGATTTTAAATGGGGCGTGCTTAAAGGTTTGTTAATTTTGCAATTGTTTGATGTTGTTGTGCAGATTGTCTCGCGGCAAGCTGTCGCTGATAAGCGTAAGAGAGGAAGTGGTGGAAAGTTTCTCTCATCTGATGGATCAATGGTAATTTGTATAGTTAGTAGTAATGCCAATCAGTTCTGTGCTTGCCACACGCAATTATAGCAAGAATACGTGCCTTAATTAATAGATACATTCTTGGATGCTCTTCTTAAAGTGGTGGGCGCTCCCCGCTAATTTCCCAAAAAAAAATTAATAGATACAAGTAGTATAAACGGAAAATTTGGCAATAAAAAGTACAGTGCACTTATGCAAATATTAACTGCAGAAACATGATCAGAGTCCTCTTTAATTATTTTGGACTTTCTGTTTTAATGGTATGTGAATTGAAACTCGCAAGGAGCTGCATTAGGGAATACTTGGACTTTCTGTTGCTTCTGCTTCTATCCTATTACAATCTTTTTACCTTTCTTTTTCAGATTCCAGGGAAAAAATCAGGGAGACGGTCTGGGAAGAAGCAAACAGAGGTATCTTCTTATATTTTATATTTTCTCTGTTAGGCACTTGTGAGTTGTGCTCTAGTTGTACAATGTTTGTGACCTGAGAGTTTTGTTGTGTGGCATGAAGCAAACTCAGAGGAAAGAATAAAATACGGTAATCTCCTCTACTGTGTGAAAAAGGACCACTTGAAAAAAATCTTATTATGTATTAATTGTTTTGGTCTGAGATTATACGTCTGGATTTTGCATTTTGTAAATTTATTTATTCTAACTTTAACATAAGAGTTATCGATTTCAGACGACGCCAACAGGCCAAGTTGCAGCTGTACCAGCCTACACCTTGATGTACTGGCCAGTATATCAGTATCAAGGTTTGGCAGGTTCTGGTACTAGTACCACTACCCCCTCGCGTCCACGGCCCCGATCGCAGCCCCGAGTGGTATGACTCTTTCGTACATTGATTTACTCATGTTGCACAGTGATGCGTCTAATTATAATGACTATCAAGTTTCTAGGCTTCACATCCCTCTTCGGGATTCCTACAAAAGTGGGCCCAAAAATAGGAAACTATTACAAATACATCACTGAACGCCTACATCATAGAAGTACTAATACAGGGACAGATATTTCTCTTTCAGATATTTAAGTCTTATCTGGTAAATACTAAATACATGATAAATTTATTAACTCTCAAAAACAGTAAGATTTAAATATCTGTTATATCTAGCTTCTTGTAATCAGTAGTGTTTTTCCTTCTTTGTCTTTGGCTAAATAATTTATTGTTTTTCCTCTTTCTTTGCTTTTTCTTCTTCAAGCTCACATATAAAGAAAATGAAACACCAGAACCAGACCCGACAGAAGAGATCACTGCAGAGCCAGGAGGTGAACCAAAGCTCGGCATGGTTTTTGAAAATGAAGAAAAGGCACATGATTTCTACTCCAAGTATGCAATGAAGATTGGCTTCACCATTCGAAAGGGTTGGTGGGACCGTGCTGGCCGTAGCGTAACCAAGTCCCGTTCTTTTGTGTGCTCCAAGGAAGGCTACCGACCCCGCTCCAACAGCTCAAACCCTAAGAGGCAGCCACTGGAAACCCGTACAAATTGTGGTGCCCACATGACAATTAAGATCACTGTTAGTGGCAAGTATGTTGTGACCGAGTTTGTATCTCATCATAATCACGAGTTAGAACCTTTGTTGATGGATATTCAAGCTTTACGCAAGCAGAATTTATTGGCTAAGGTGGTACGAACACCTCGACCAAAGGAGAAGGAGAAAGAGCAGGCAATAGTTGTACATCAAGAAATTGAGAAAGAGAAAGAGGTAGAGGCACCTGTTTACATACCTGATGAGTACAAGAACTATGTAAGGTCAAAGCTAGTTACAAAAATGCCCCAAGGCGATGCTGGTGTTATATGCGAGTACATGCAAAAGGTCAAAGGGGAAAACCCTAATTACTTCTACTCAGTCCAATTGGATGAAACTGACCAAGTAACTAATGTATTTTGGGCTGATGCTAAATCCATAAATGACTACCACCATTTCGGTGATGTTGTTTGTTTTGACACTCGATATAAGGTTGAGAATTATGGTCGCCCACTTGCATTATTTATCGGTCTCAACCATCACCGTCAAATTGTAATTTTTGGCATGGCTTTGATGTATGATGAATCATTATCATCATTTAAGTGGCTATTTGAAACCTTTAAGTCAGCCATGTCTGGGAAGCAGCCTAAAACTCTACTGACGGACCAGGGTGATGCAATATCTGAAGCTATCTCTGCTGCCTGGCCAGGCACAGTGCACAGGTTGTCTGTGCTTCATATATACCAGAATGCCACCAGAGAGCTTGAGCATGTTATGCAAGGCTCTAACAACTTCACAGTTGAGTTTGCTCGGTGCTTGAATGGGTGTGATGAAGAGGCGGAGCTCGTCTCAGCATGGGACCTCTTGTTAGAGAAATATGACCTCAAGGACAGTGAGTGGATGAAGAAGTTATATTTGGAGAAGGAGAAGTGGGCTTCGCTATATGCCCGTGATGTGTTCACTGCTGATATATCAGCTACGTTACAAAGTGATAACATGACCTTGACTTTGAAGGAGTATCTCAAGTCTGAGATTGAGATCTTAACATGTCTTAAGCAACTGGAGCAGTTTGTCGAAGAGAGAAGGTTTCATGAGCAGCAAGCTGATTACTTAGCAGGCCAGGGAGTGCCGCGGGGTCACAACAACTATCGTCTGCTCTGGCAAACTGTGAATGTCTACACTCCAGCTGTTTTCAATCTGTTCAAACTCGAGTTTGACTTGTTTGTTATCTCCACTGCATTCACATGTGGTGAGGTTGGGTCAGTCTCAGAGCACCAGGTTACTGTGAAGGAGAGGCAGCCAGTGCACTTTGTCAGGTTTGACTCTTCAGACCTCTCTTCCATGTGCACGTGCAAGAGATTTGAGGCGACAGGCATCCCATGCTGCCACATCTTAAAAATTTTTGACATAAAAAACATCAAGGAGCTTCCACCGCAATACATATTGCATAGGTGGAGGAAGGATGCAAAATTAGAAAATTTGCGGGAGAATCATGGTTTAGGATTTGACGATGACCCGAGGTCATCCTTGTCAAAGCGCTATGGGTCACTGTGCCGGATCCTGTATCGGGTGGCAGCTCGTGCAGCGGAGAACCAAGAGGGTTACCTGTTCATGCAAAACCAGGCAGCACAGCTAATCGACCAGGTGGAAAAGGTTTTACAGGCACGAGTGATGGATAAAGGGGTGAATGGCAGTGGTGGGGCACTCAAGGGGATGCAACATATTTTAGGGTCAGGAGAGGGGACAAGTGGTGAGACAAAGAGGAAAAAAAAGAGTTCAAGTAAGAGACAGAACAATGGAGTGGAGATGAGTGGCAGCGGAAGTAAGAGGAAGAAGGCGCGCCAAGGTGTGTTACTGTCTCTAATTGTGTATATTTATATATATTTTCCTGTTTCTTGCATGCAAGGAATTGAGAATGAGATGTCTTGGATTTGTCGGGCTTGGAATATAATCATTTACTGTCATCTTAAATGCCGATTGGTTCTTATGTTTTTATCTGTTTTATTTCTTCTTGACAATGAATGATTGAAGTTGTTTCAAATTGAGAACAACGTAAATTGTTTTCAAACTTAATGCAACTTCCATCTGTTCTTTTTTATATACTTTCTTTTTTGTGTGGACCGGGGGGGGGGGGGGGGTATCTCGAATTAGCATTCTTTAGATATTGAGTGGGAAGACAATTTGATGTTTAGATAAGTCAAGGAGTATGAAAGCAAGTTCCATTAATTGATCAAGTGACTCTCTTCTGATATTTTAATTGAATTTAGGTATCTCAGAGGATCACCAACTTGCATTAAGGGCTGAAGAGCCGCCGCCACCAACAAATGAAATTCCTGCTGCTCCTGCAAGAAACGCACCACCGCCTTTCCTTACACCGAGTCAGCTCATGCAGGTAACTTTCTTGTTGGCAGTATCTACTCTTCTTGAGAATATAAATTTTCCTTCTACAGCATGTTTTGTAATTATATTTTTTTTCTTGTTCAATTTAGACACCATATGTTCCCAATCCGCAGTTTGGGCTTGGCTCAGTGCAAGGATTCCATGGCATGACACAATTTAGTCAGGTAATTCCCTTGTCACATTCTCAATGTCAATTTCTTTTAGTTATACTAGTATGAACTGCAGTTTTAAAATAATAAGGGATGTTGTTATTGCAATTTCTGTACTTGTTACTATTGTTTTGATATTTCTTCAATTGTATGGTCTATTTATCTTTTGATTGTTATGTATATTCGAACAGATGCAGGATACGTCAGCAGCGCTGCAGCAACAAGCTTTTCACAGCACTACTCAAATGACACAGGTTAATGACATAAACAATCACCTAGGCACCTAGCTATTTAGCAAAAATCTTTTGCCTGTGTTCCCTGTTATTTAATTATAAAATATATATATTATTTGTTTCCCCTTTCAGGCTATACCTCCTGCACCTGACATGCAGTCTCTCCAATTCCTGGGCAATAACCAGCAACTGGGCCACCAGCAGCTGGTTGGTGCTAACCCACAAATGGTAGGTAATAACCAACAACTGGGCCACCAGAACACCGACCAGGGACATTACACCATTCCGGTCTGGGATTTCCTGTGATGTGGCCTGTTATGTCTGTTGTTATTATCGCCATGGAGGTGGTGCTATTGTACATTATTCTATATTTGTACTGATTTGCATGCATGTTTTAGTTTTACCTCGATTTTCTGAGGTGGAATTGTAACAGGCCATGGTAATATTGCGAAAAGATGGTTTCTTGTAGTTGTGTTTATTGTTGTATCTTTTTTTTTTGGGTTTTTGCAGTGGAGTGTTATTGGTAGTAGTAGTTATATCTGTTTAGGGATAATGTTATAATAAAAGCTTAATGTAGTAAGTAGTTGGCTCGTAATCATGGACCGGTTAATTGTTCTTGCTTTTTTTTTTTGTGTTGTTCTTGTTTCTGGTAAAAGGTTTTTGTACATTCCATCCAATTACTATGGAAGTTCTGTTTTTTTGTTTAAAAAAGAGAGAGATGCTTGGTGAGTCATCCGGGCAACAACTAATTTAGCCTCGAACACCCTTATACAATCTTGTGACAAAAATACCCCTACCATCAATTAAGAAATTTTTTCTATATTTACTTTCCTTAACCATCTTTCTCTGTTTCACGCTGAGGGAAAGAGAGCCCTGACACAGCTTTGCCTTCAGGGCTACGAACTATTACTACCAAAAGGAAAGAGCACAGCCATATTGTTCTTCTAAAATTCATGGTGCTTTTGTTTTGATTTCTGTCTTACTCCTGAAGACTAAGCTTCCATCGATTAACAAAATTTGTATGCCACGATTAATAATCAGGCAGTCGCGCAATTAATTATATAATGTTTGTTGTGTTGTTGTTTTGAATTATACTTTACATCTTTATGGGGTTTCAGTATAGTATAGAACCACAGACACGGCTATTGCAACGACCAAGAAAATCAGTCTGTCTTAAAGTTACATATATATGCGCATCTCTAGAACCTTCTTCATCTTCCCTCGTCACTCCCAGTGCCAGCGTGTCACTTCTGACATTGCTAGTCGTGCGTCAGGCTCGGAGTGATCGAGTGTTGGTAAGAGTCAAAACCAATTGGCAAAAAGGAGGTGATGGCTCTGCGCATCTGAAGAAGAAAGGTTGTTAGGAGAAAGAATGCAGGTTGTTCGGACATTTGTTGTCAGGATCATCTCCCGGGTTCGAAAAAAAGTTAGATGTCTACAAAAGAAATTTTGTGTACTGTGAATATTGTAGCTCTGTTCCTGGAATACTTTGTAAATACAACTGTTGCAAAGTCTAATTTACTTTTTCATGAGCACTCAGTGCAGTGGTTATACTAGCTGTAAGAAAAGATTCAAACCGGGCGCGAGTTTTTTCTAGCAGGATCTGTTGATTTGTTGGGCTTGTAGTATTTCCTGGACATAACAAAAAATTAAAAGAAAATTGGAATTCATGTACTTGCTTTCAGATATTTACAAGTAGGTCTTCTTATTCCTTTTACAAACACAAGTTTGAGACTACGACTTTGTAAACCGAAGTTTCATTTTAATTTGTTTAGAATGCTTCAAAAAGACTTAGGAATATTACATATGGCATTAGTGAGGTAAATAAAAAAAAAACGATATCCGTCCGATGCATCAGAATTGACTGCTGAACTCTTAAACCAGTGTCTTAGAAAGTGAATGAAGTTCATTTATTGGCTCCGTTTGGATGGCTTCTTCCCGGAATAAGGAATAAGGAATAACCACTTTTTACCAATAAATTTATTTCTAACCATCCAAACTCTTCACAAAAGTTACACACTTCTCAATAAATTTACCTCTTCCCAATAAATTTCTTCCCTTCTTCTTTCTTCCTACCTTATTCTCAACGCATCCAAACGGAGCCATAGGTTGGACGGCAGGTCATATATAATCCAGTAAATAAATATAGGTAGCCCAAAAATAATTGCAGGATATATTATACTTTCTCAATTTATTCAAATTTTTTCTTAATTAGTAAGTTTTGATGTAACACAAATTCTTATAATCAACTCAAGGCGAATTAAGGGGATTGAACTCTTTTTTTTTTTTTTTTTTGACCCGAATATCTTGGTTGGACTTTATATGAAAATAAAGCGACATGAATTACTTTCTCTTGACTAGATTTCTTCCATCACTCACAACAATCAGACAACAAAAAACAACAACAACAACAACAACAAAAAAGATACGAGAGGAAAGACATAAATAATCTGTGACCCCCAACGTGATTCCTATTGTTGTTAACATATTGACTCACCTGCTTCATTTCTTATTGTTGTTAACATATTGACTTTGTAGCCCATTATTGGCCATTAATTTGGGTCCATATGCATCTGTACTTGATTGGATCAATTGAATATATTTATTATATAATAATAAATGAATAAGTACCGTGACATCTTCCTTTGATCTAGAGTTGTAGACTAACAAGAACGGATCGTAATTGAAATAACAAAGTAGTTCATCCAAGTGGTTCATTTAAAATTAAATATCTACCTGCTCTAACATATGTAGGTTCATTTAAAATTAATATCTACCTGCACGCTTAGGGGTGTCAATTTGGTACGGAACGGAACGGAAACGGAAAGAAAATTGGTTACGTTGCAAAAAACGGAACGGAAACGAAACAAGCGGTATTGCACGTTAATGTTCCGTTTTACCGAAAAATGATTGAAATCAATGGAAAATAGACTGAAATCAGTGAAAATTGAGGAACGGAACGGCTAACGGAACAGTTTTCTGTTGCGTTTTATGAAACGGAACGGAAACGAAATGAATTTCATTTCCGTTTGCCGGAACGGAACACCCTGTTCCGCTTCCGTTATTAACGTTTGACAGCCATATGCGCGCTAGCTCATTAAAATTGAGAGGTCTAATTTGCCAGATATTGTTACTGTGCTAGTAAGCAGCATAAACTCCATTTTGAAAGATAAACCTGTATCGTTCAAGCATCGTAATCAGTGATATATTATATGCTAGCGAGACATTGTTACTCTTCATTAAAAATGCCACACATGATAAAAACTTATTAGTTCTTATAGTAGCATTCTCAGTATCAATGCAATACATCTGCAACACTAAACTACAACTACGGAATAACTCAATTCATCAACTTAACCATGAGTACCCATTTGTTGACTTGATTCCAAACTTATACCCACCAGAAAGAAGGGAAAGAAAAAGGAGAAATAATTATAGCCTCTCTCTTACTATGGCTTCATCCATTTCCTTCATATGAGATGGGAAGAGCTCTATGTAGCGGCTTCCCAGTGTCATTCTATCATTCTTCATAGCTTCTTTAGAATCCTCAGCATTCCTGAACTCCACAAATGCCTCCCCGCTTGGGCGCCCATCAGGATTCACGACCAAATGAACCATATCCTCAGTCAATTCGAATTCTTTAAAAAAATCAATTATTTCCTCCTTCCCTGCTGAGAAAGGAAGACCACGCATTCTTAAAATACCAGTGTACACAACATGGTCGTCCTTTGAGCCGTCAGCTGATGGCTTGGATCTGGAGGGAGGACCGGTCCTTCGAGGAGAACTGCTGAACTTGCTACTAGAGACTTCTTGTGCTACAGCTGTGTAATACTCCTCTCTCTTACACCTGAAGACCTCAATGTACCGCCGGCCGATGTTCTGTCTGTTTCGTTGAAGTGCAAATTCAACCCGTCGATGAGAATCCATGTCATTTAGCAATTATTTGTAACTTCTTAATTACTTATATGAGAATCCATATCAATAAATTGATTTATCTGTTCTATTTGTATAATTATAATTATTTATAAAAGCAACCGTTGGATTTTGATAAATCAACCACAAGTCACGGATACATGTCCTCGATCCATGAGACCAAAAAAAAAAGACAATCAGAGAGCACCACATGGCCGCCTTCAAATGGTTCCTGGGAGAAAACAAATGGAAAGCAGCTATACCTTTATTATTAAAGAAAAAAAGAAAAGTTGCGTCCTTAAATTTTTCATGATCCTCCATTTCGAAAGGCAAATCTCTGTCAATTAAATAGAAAATGTATATAATGAGAAGGGAAGTTGTTTCCTGCATAACATTAGAAACAACGGCGAAACAGGAGTGTTTCGTTAACCGTTTCGTTTCGGTGACGAAACTGACTTCCGTTTCGTTAATCGTTTCCCAGGACTGAAACGATCAAGATTTACGTAATTTTCGCTATTTTATCCTGTGCCGAAACCGTTTCGCTGTTTCTTTGATCATTTCGCTAAACCAAACGAAATCATTTTTTTTTTCGTTGATCGTTTCGCAAGGCCGAAATGAAACGAAATTGTGTAAATTTTTTTCCGTTTTGCAGCCCTACCTCTACTATCATTCTGATCAAACGCTTCACACATAACTCATATATAGTCCTCACGAAAGATAGCTAGATATAGAAAACATGCCTTGAAATAGTATGGCATGTCTTCATAACTCATGGATAGGACATCCATGCAACGTTTGCCATCATCAGAATGCCAATCCATTGTTGGTAGGCCTATGATCTTTCCTTTATCTTTTTTTTGACCTACTTAATCATGGAAGCTTAATACTCCTTGTTCTTCATTTTTTTTTATGTACATCTTTGAGATTATAAAGTGTCACAACTAACACTATAAGAAAGATGGTCTTTTTTATTTTTTTATTGCTAGATTTAATTATTGTACTAACTCTAGATTTTTTTTTTTTAGCAAGACACAATTTTCAATATCTCTTTAGAAATCTAACAATTTATTTTTGCTAGACTTTTCTAATCTTGTGATATATAGTGTAGCAATTTAAAAATGTCTAGCCATTTATTTTTGCTACATTAGATATTACAAGATTCGAAAAGTCTATCAAAAATAAATTGCTAGATTTTTAAGGAGCTATTAATAGAAAATTGAGTCTTTCTAAAAAAATTGCTAGATTTAATGCATCAAATAAATCTAGTAATAAAACAATAACCAACATAAATAAAAGGCTAGCTATGAAGTCTATGTAAAAGCCATCTTTTTTGTAGTGTAAGGAATAGGAATTTATTTTTAATAATTGCACTAGTGATAACTTGCATATTAGAATATCAGATAGAAGGGAAGAAACGAGGCGTCTGATCTTACTTAGTGAACCTCAGGAAAAAATATATATATATTTAAACCATCAATCAATCCTTATTCCCATAAAACTTATTTGACAAAACCCTTTTCAAGATGTTCAAATATTACAACTGAACAGAAAGCTGCATTTCAAAACACTACAAAACCATTGGAGAAAAAGAAAATAAAAGTCGCACAATTACATATACCAATGTAAATTTGCTACCACATAATATAACCAGGATCATCACTTTATTTTCGCAATTTCACTTCATATATAGGAATAACCGCATCAAATGTTGGAGTTCAAGGTATTTGCAATATCGATGACAAAACGGTATCTGACATCTGCCTTGGCTAATCTCTCGATTGCCTTGTTTACATAATCAGCACTGATCAACTCTATGTCGGCTGTTACATTATGCTTTCCTGCAAAATCAATCATCTCTTGTGTATCCTTAATTCCTCCAATCATGCTGCCAGAAAGATTCTTCCCTCCTGTACAACAGATGTTTCATTAATTAAGACTAGAGAAGGTTTAACATACCTAACATGAAACTAATAAAAATGAGTTATTGAAAGGAAAATTGAAGACTTTGTCAGGAGTAAAGACTAAATAATGACATACCAAAAATTAAAGTGAATGCGGGAACCTCCAAGGGTTTCTCTGGTGCACCGACCAATATCATCTTGCCATTTGGTTTGAGAAGTGACAGCAAAGGCGGGATAGGATGCGTCGCAGAGACTGTATCAATTATTCCATCCATGCTAGCCACGGCAGCCTGAAAGCATAGCAGGACACAAATCATGTTCAAAGGAATTAAATCAATATCTTTCCTCCAGTATATGCATCAAGTGATCAAAATCAAAAGACAATATATAGTTACCTTCATTTGTTCGTCACTCCTACTAACCAAGAACGCATCGGCACCCAACCTCTCAATTGCTTCCTTTTCTTTGTTTGGGCTGGAACTGATAACTGTCACCTTCATTCCAAATGCCTTCCCAAATTTAACGGCCACATGACCCAAACCACCAAGACCCACAACCCCCAAGTGCTTTCCCGGTGTGTTGAGCCCATTATACTTCATCGGTGAATAAACAGTAATACCGGCACACAATAGTGGAGCTGCCTTGTCCAGAGGAAGATTCTCGGGGATGCGAACCACGAAGTCTTGGTCCATGACTATCATGTCAGAGTAGCCACCATAGGTCATGGTGCCATCTTTTGGGTGAACAGAATTGTAGGTCAGAATCATTCCCGGACAGTAGTTTTCGAAGCCGGAGATGCAGCTTGGGCAGGAGCGGCAGGACTCGACCATGCAACCCACCCCAGCTTTGTCCCCAAGTTTAAGATTCTTAACATTAGAACCAACCTCAATGATTTCACCTACAATCTCGTGTCTGTAAAATTATTGGCATTCCATATTGTTAGAAAGAGATTCATAGAAGAAAGTAAGAAACATATATTTAATTTGATTCTAAAAACGAAAAGTTAATCTTCATTTATTATCGTTTAATTACCCAGCAACGATGGGGTAGATGGTGTTCTTCCATTCATTTTTTATGCTGTGGAGATCAGAATGACAGATGCCACAATATAATATCTTTATTGTCACGTCAGTATCTCCGTTGTTCCTGTTAAAATTAGAGATGAGGAGAAATTTTGGTTATAACTAATTAAAACACTTGAATGAAATGAATATATGATTCTAGTAACGATAGGAATTGTGGGCAGACATGCTCAATCTAGCTTGTGCATGCAAGACCTTGAATGAGGGACATATATAGAATGAGCTAGATATCGTTTATACTTTATTAATTAATTAAGATGACCATAGAAGCTGTGACAATCAAGTACTTGATTTATTATGAATTAGCAAATTAGAGAGAGAGAGAGAGAGAGGGATGAACCTTCGAGAAAAGTGGAAAGGAGAGAGAAGGCCAGAAGAGTCGTGAGCAGCAAGACCGAAGGCCTTGCGGGGATGTTCTTCCTCTGGCACCAGCTTCTTTCCATTTGTTGGAGCTGCCATTTTAATTATAAAGAAATGAATATGATCAAACTTAATTATACGTGTAGAGAGAGATCCAGAAGAGGAGTTTAATACATAACAGAATGAATAGATGACTGGTTGAATTGTGTTGTGTCGGAGATGATTAGTGATTTATTGTAATGCAGAGAAGAGGGAGGTGCAACAGACTTTATATAGCTGTTGGATCTTAGTGCGGCTCATAAGTAGCAAAACTCACTACTCTGAACTCTGCTGACTGAACCCCCCCTGCTGACGTCACCGATGACATTTCTATTTACCCGTCACCGTCCGATATTGAATGTTTTAAAATGAGCAACGGAGAGATAGGGGTGTCAATAGTCTAACGTTTTTGTTCCGTTCCGTCTGAAACGGAACAGAAACGGAATGGTAAATGAGTTACTTTTTCAAAGACGAAACGGAAATGGAACGAGTCGAAATGCATGTAAGTGTTCCGTTTTAGCGAAAAATAGCTGAAATCAGTGGAAAATGAGAAACAGAACAGCTAACAGAACGGAAAATTGTTCCGTTTTACGAAAACGAAACGAAAATGAAATGATATTTTGTTAAGTTAGCTGAAACGGAACATACCAGTTCCGCTTCCGTTTCAGCCGCCACCGAATAACAAACCCTTTATAAAGTTTAAACAACAAGTCAACAACAGCAGTAATAGTCAATTAGAACTACAGCGACGACATAATAATAGCTTTTGATAGTGATAACCGTCTACGTGGCAGTCTGGCAGACGTAGCACTTCACATCCATACAAACAAACAGTTTAAACAACTAATTAAATATAATTGTTATATGGCTGCAACAATTGGAACCGATGGTCCGTGCTTTCGAAAACAAAATAAAAATTGACATTTTCGAAGTCACTAATTAAGGTACGGAAAGTAGTACTTTGACGTCATTGGTGATGTCAACTTTTAAGGCGTAATTCGACTATTTTTTATATACATTAAATTATACAAAACCCAAAATCTAGTTCAAATTATTTCTGGGGAATTATAAATAGATTCCAATCTTATCTAATTGGAAATATCCCCTCCAATTATTAATTTTGGATATATACCCCTCCAATCTTAATTGCTATGGATATATACCATTTTCCATTAATTTCAAAATTAAAAAATCAGTTTCAAAATTTTTTGACTTAAGTGCCCTTGGCCATCCCGTCCATTCGTCTTCCTCCTGATTTTGAGTATACAAGAAAATTAAAAGAAATAGTATAACATAAACGTTAGAAATATAATATCAAATATCAAAAGAAATTATAAGCTCAATTTTATTTTCCTTCTACAATAGCTGGAGTCTTCCTGTCCTTCATGTTTCCTTCAAAATTTCAAATGCCAATAGAAGAATTCCACGAAAGGAATGTCCACTTACCCTTCAAAAAGTAAATTTATTTCAATCTACATTAATTTATAAACCTTGAAAGTGCTGAAATAGATTTTACACTAAACTAACGCTGGGATTTGTTTTTTGTTCGTATTTCGTGCTTCCATTCTGACATTATCATGATTCAATTTGTTTAACGTGTAATATTCGGCCTAATTTCACAACATACCAGTAACGAGTGGAAACGTCGAAATGGCACTGGGTCTCCAAGGCATCGAAATCCGGAAAAAAACAAGAGATTTCAATTGACTTGAGTCAAAATTCCAAATAGAAACTGTTTTTTATTCGAGGATTCACCAAAAACTAATTGCATTCTCAAATAACAAAAATGTCTATTTCTTTAAATTTTTCTGTACGCTCAGAGTCAGAACTCATGAGGAAGAATGATGGACAGAGAAACTGAGGGTATTTTAGTCAAAAAACTTTGAAATTGATTTTTTTAAATAAAAATATCATTAAATCAACAGAGAAGGGTAAATATCCATAACAATTAAGATTGGAGGGGTATATATCCAAAATTAATGATTTGAGGGGGATATTTTCAATTAGACAAGATTGGAAGGGTATATGACTGATTTTCCCTTTATTAATTGTATTATAGCCAAGCCGTCTGTTTCTGAAAGTATCAACCATACGCTGTTGGCGAGTGCCGTAAGGGATGCACACAGAGGCAAAGCTACAATTTTAGATCAGCGGTCATAATTTTTTTTGGGAAATTTTTTCTGTGTCCCTTAAAACTGTGGAAATAGAGAATTTGCTCTCCAAAAGTAAAATGTTCTGATTTTGTCCCTCAAAAGTTAGTTCTTTCTCTATTTGCCACTTTATCATTTTTATTATTAAAAATATTAATTGAATAATAAAACTGAAAAAATGAGACCATTATGCCCCCATTGATTCGAGTCGATTACGAACCAAATCAATCGATCAGGTCCTCTAGATCAAACCCAGTCGCAACATAAAATTCATCTTCTCGCACGAACCCTAAAATTCTCCTCCTCTCAATAGCTGAACCAATCCACTTCTCCTCTTCGCCTCGTCTCATCTTCTCCTCTTCCTTTCCACTGTAAAGTGTAAACCAGTCTACCGTTCTGTCTCAATCACCGAACCAATCGACTTCTCCTCTTCTCTTCTTCCTTTCAATTGTAAATCCTCCACCGCCTTTCGCCCCCTGTCCACTGCAAAGCATCGGGCACTTCCGTCGCTGAAACAGTCGAACTCAGTCGCTGAGCCTCTGTCTTCTCTGTCAGTTCTTGTTTTTTTTTTTCCGATTTCTTATTATTTTTATGTTAGAGAAAGATAAATTTTTCCTTTTCTCATTTAAACTGTCTTTTCATAATAGTAAGGTCATACAATAATAATATTAAAAATTCATTTTTATACCGTTCGTTGTTTCCTATGGAAACATCACCATTAATCACTTCAGTTCTTCAAGTAC
The DNA here is from genome assembly GCA_028095005.1 of Rhynchospora pubera. Lineage (NCBI taxonomy): Eukaryota > Viridiplantae > Streptophyta > Magnoliopsida > Poales > Cyperaceae > Rhynchospora > Rhynchospora pubera. The sequence goes on along the minus strand of CM051460.1, from coordinate 320,045,293 downwards.
TCGATTCAATCTGACTTCAGACTTAGTATTTGTTTTGTGCTCTTTAACCATCTGTACCCTCTAATTTGGAATACTTTCTTTTTAGTTTTATCTGTTACCCACATCTCTTAATGGAATACATCTATCGACAGACCAAATTGCTAGAGACCAAAGTAACTTTTTAAGGACAATGGATGAAGGGATGATTGCATCTGTGGTTAATTGAGGCAGCCTTTTTGGATTAACTGAAGTTGCAATTTAGACGTATGATGTTGTTTCCTTTTCATGATATTTTCGCTAGTATCTATTCTAATGAAAGCTCCTTCCAAGAAGTTATTTCTCTGTAGTTCTTTATTTATTCCAGTTCAGCTTTTTATTTTCAGAATAAATATATTTGACCCAGCCGTCCCTCCAATTGAAATAGAAATTTGTTAACTGGTAATTACTTCACCGAGGCAGCCGTGTATTAATGTGGTTAAACTAGTTATTACTTGTATACACAGCCAATTTGGGGGTGTACCAGCTATTGGTACCAGTATAGCTTGAGAGGGTTTCACATAAGTCTAGTGGTTTTGATATACTAGGTACATGGCCGATTTTGGTGTTCTAGCTATTACATTTCTGATTTTTGTATACTAGGTACATGGATGATTTTGGTATACAATTCTTTCTTTTTTTTCTGTTATTAATTGATGCAATTCTATAATTAATTGATTCTGTTATTATTTTTCTTCTTTTCGCAAAAGAGCACTAGGTGCAAATTCTGGAAGTGGAATGACGATTGACTAGTATGAGTGTTATCTAACAAATTCAAATCTTGTTATTCCATCTCTTGACTCTGGATTGCTCGCTAGACTGGAAGCTCAATTGGAGAATATGACTAATGAATTCAAGAAGAAATCGCAAGACAATCAACAGGAAATTAAAGAACTTGTTGCATCATTGGATAAGAAGATTAATCTACATAATGGTATAGGTGTCATGATTATTGATGTTTTAATTTTGGTGATTGATGCTCTTCTAATTGTTGTTTTGAAGGGATGTAATTTTTTGGATTAGATGTTTGGATGATATGTAGGCAACTCCTGTTAGATACTGTCTGGATTAGTGTAATTGTGATATTACGTTAACTTTGATGTAACTTTTTGCCTAATGAAATCTTATTTGCATATATTAAGGAAGACAATTTTGGTACTGACGATTGATATATTAACACTACTTTGAGACAATGAGTTATACAAGCAGTGTCTTTCAGAACTGATTGCTCTAAATAAAGTTATACAAGCAGCTGCAAAACTATCTGACTACTTTTACAAAACAAATGCACTGATTAAACAAACAAACAAACATTCATTCATCCTGCAAGAAATTAGCTAAACTATAATAAGATTGTTTACAACAAACAAACATTCACTAAAGAAACGATTGTTCATTCATCCTGCAAGAAAGTAGCTGACACAACAATCATTCATCAATTGACACAGCATTTATTCATTTCAAAGTAGCTGACACAAGTTAATCGACCCAACACTTATCTAATTTTCTGCAACAAACTGATCTAAGTTGCTTCTGTTGGCACACTCTGAGTTGCCTCAGCTGATATATTCTGAGTTCCAGGATTAATTTTTGTCCTTTTCTTCCTGCAATGAATCGAATAAAAAAATCCAGCAATTAATTAATTAAACAATGCAGTAACCTAATGCAGTAAATATTGAAATAATGCACCAATATTTATAAACAGAATTTACTCAATAGACTATGTGGGTAATTTATAACTTCTTAGCAAACATGTTATTTTACATGAATTATCAGTGAATGGTTTTCTGTTTTTTTTTTCAACTAACAGAAAACATATGAAGAAATCAATCTTGTGTTAAAGCTATTTACTCATATCACTGGTCACATACATATGAAGAAATCAATCTTATATCCAATAATAGCAGCAAGAGAAATTATAGAGAGAAATTGACAGAAATATTTCTCCAACACTGCACTGGTCACATATAATTTGCATTGGTCACATAACTATTTACTCATAGCATAAACTCAACAAATCGACAGAAATTTTTCAAAAGACAGAAATTGTTCAAAAGCTTCATTCAATTGAATTATAACAGTGGTTGTTCACAAAAAAAAGGAAACAAACTTGGGCGGAGACAAATGCTGTGCGATGAGGGACAGGGAATCACTGAGAGAGGCAAGGCGAGTGCAGCTACGGTTCGTGCGAGAATGCGAGGGAATCACTGAGAGAGGCGAGCTTTATGGATCAGAACTAGGAGAGATCTAGGTGAGACCATGGAGGTGCGCCTAGGGTTTAGAGAGTGGACGGAGGTGCGCCTAGGTTCATCGTGCGCGAGAGAAGAAGAGGGGGTCGAGAGATCTCAGTATCTCACGCACGAGCAGGAACGAAATCCTCTACTGTCTTTTTTTTGACTGCTCCAAGCAGTCTTCTATTTCTTTTTTAATATTTCAAAATTTAAAAACTCAAATGGAGAATCCAAACCGTTAGCCTTGTTAAATTTTATCGGCGATGCGTTTTCATATAAATTTTATAAAATTTAAAATCGATTTGATACTTGACTAAGTGACATAATTATGAACGTATTAGAATTAATCTAACCAGATTCGTTCATTTGTTGACCTCTTGATCTAGTATCAAATCGACTTCAAATTTTATAAAATTTATATGAAAACGCATCGCCGGTAAAATTTAACAAGATCAACGGTTTGGATTCTCCATTTGAGTTTTTAAATTTTGAAATATTAAAAAAAAAACAAAAGACTGCTTGGAGCAGTAAAAAAAAGGACTGTAGAGGATTTTGTTCCCGCACGAGCAGTCCTTTTATTCGACAGCCATTTAAAAGAACTGTGCCGAGCAGTCCTTTTATTCGGTTCGTCCGATGGAGATCCAAGGGCGCGCGAGAGAAGAAGGAAAAACGAATACCAATAAAAATAATTGCTGCCCTCATCGACCCGGGCGAGTATCCTCTGGATGGTTGTATTCAATCATCCAGTGGACGTTTTTTGATCCGAGCCGTCCGATTTAATCTTAACGGTTATGATTTTTCGGGTCTATCAATCTTGGTATCATGCACGGGACATCTATAGCCGTTGAGATTAAATCAGACGACTGAGATCGGAAGTCATCCATGGATGGCCATCCAGAGGATGCAGTTCCTCATCGACCCATCCTAAGCTGGAATTCACATCCTGAAAACCTGAAAACCTACAAGTCGAACATGTAGAAAATACATACAAGTCGAACCTGAAAACCTAGATCGAGCTGGCAATTTTCCCAGCAAAGAAAAACGTAGATTGATTTCCCAACTACTTCGAGCTCTCCTCCGCCTGGTGAGAGAATAACCTAGATCGAGCCTGTGACAGACGGGAAGCGAGAGTAAACCTAGATTGAGCGACTGCGCTGCTCTTCGACGGCTTCGCCTCTAAACCATAGCCACCTTCGATACCTTCGATTTCGTCTAGGTAAATTTGTGCTCTGCCTGTGATTTTCGTTGAAATTTGTTGTTATTACTTAGTTTATTTAGTTGAAATTTCAATATTTCTTTCTCTCTTCAACCGTCTAAAATATTGATTTTAGTACTATGTGTCGAGTAAATAGGTGATAAAACATTGCTTTTACATGCTGTCATTTGTCACACTGATCACCCGATTTTGATGATAGTTGTGGGAAATTCAATCCATTTTATATCTGGTTCTATGTTGAATAATTGAAATTCAGTTAGAATGGTAATTTGGGGAAAACATATTTCTTGGTTTCGTGATGAATTTTGCGAGTTAAGTAAGTTCAATTCAGTGTTTTTGGGGCTGTGATTAGGGTGATGTAGTGAAGTTTAAATGAATAACTAGTTAGGTATGGTATTGCTTGGGTTCTGTTAAACAATGACTAAACCGTAAGTTATGGTACATAGAGCAGCTTGTTATAACTTAAGAACTTGAGAACAATGACTAAACAGTAAGTTATGGTAACAATGACTAAACAATCCCATTCCTTCTTTTTGTGACTATTTTTTTTAGATAGCAATGAGCTCTCAAAGCAGACCAAACAATTTGATTATGCCGTTGACATGATCCATCTCTTAGACCAGATTCCTCTGCCGCTGGAGATTCAATAGAGCGGGAGAAATTCTCCATAGTGAAAGAAAGGGGACTCGGATGGCTTCATCGTCGGAGTCGAGTTACCACGCGTCCGTGTCGGGTCTGACACGCAGAGCGGGCGGTTCATCAAACCGCACCGTGCCTAGCCCGGTTCGACCCGACGTGGATCCGCCACCGCGGCCTAGACCGGGAATGCAAAAGCTGGCGGTGATTGCGATTGTGGCACTTGGTTGTCTCCAGTTGTTCCTCTCCCCCACGCACTTCCGCGACCCGAAAGACCCGCATCGGAGTTGGATTCCCATTGATCCGACCCGCTCCGCTCCAATTGTAAGCTTCCTGCTAAAACATGTACTTGCACTACTTTATGTGCTGGTGCATTCTGGTTTTAATTGAGCGTGGTGTTTTAACTTAGTGTAGGTTTGAGTGTCCATTTTTAGTTATGGGTACTCTATCTGGTTCTGTTGAGCAGAGCAACAATCAAGTCCATGACCTCTAGGAAGCCATTCTGAGAATTTACTAATTTGATTCAGTTAGCAACATTATTGTTTGCTAATGCGTTTTTCTGGTCTAGAATTGTGTAAGCTAAAGCGCCAATTAGATAACTTTTTAGACTTTGGAAATATTACCTGTTGTCGGTACAATAAGTAGCCTAGTGGTACCAGTACAAAGTTTGGTACCGGTAATAATTATTGCACTTATTTGCCCCCCCTTTTTTTGTGTTAAGATGGTTATCAAAAGTTTACGTGTGAATTTAAAGATGACTAATATTAGGTGCTTCTCGCAGCTCTGACTCAAATTGCATTTTTTATCTCCATTATTCATGAAATTCAGATTTTCTTAGGATTAATAATTTATATTGGACAATTCATTAATTAATCTCACTATCAGATTTACTTTATTGCTTTTTTGGAGTAACCAATAACATAAATTCTGTTTGCACAGTCAAAATATCCTACAAGTGATCAGCAATCAAGCAGGGAAGCAAATCAAGAGGTTGAAGTTCCAGGTATTCACATATTTTCTTGGACTGATTGCCTGAATCTTCCCATGCTTGCCGTGCTAACTAACTCTACCTTGTCCTCATCAAGGTTATTCATTTTTCTGTGTTTTATCTTCGTGTTCTTTTTGTGTGCGTGTGTTTTGATTGGTTATTTTGGGTTAATTGCAAAACTAAGGGTAATTTTGCACAAAAAGAGGGTTATAATGAGATTCAGTTGTACGTTCAAAATGACGTCTACATTTTCACTGTGTGCCTTTTCAATTCATAACATGAGGTAATGCAAAGTTTCTAAATCTAGTTAAATCATATTTTCCAGATTAGTGGTCAACTATAATATTATCTTTTATTTCTATAATTTGTTGACGCTACTAGTAGAAGTTCCTCCTTTTTTGGTGATACGCTCTAATTAGGCACTCTTTTTTCCAACTCCAACTCTCTGCTTATCATACTACATACCCAATCATATTTTTTGTTAATTGGTAAAAATTTGTTCATTTATTTTTATATTTCAGGTATCCAGAAGATGTGTTCTTCCATTTCTTTATACCTCCTGAAGAAGATGATAAACTATCTTACTACAAGCTAAAAGTTATATTACCTAATTCTAACCTTGAAATAGTTGGGTAAGTATTAATCTGTCTCTGGTTTCAATGTCAGTGTTATCCAGTGTTGTAGAAATCATAAAAGATGCTTTGTTTTCCTAATTTTAGCCAAGGATTACCATTTTGTCTATTTGTTTGTCTCATGGATCTCCATTTTGGCCACCAGGACTTGCCCCTATGTTTCTTAATTTTGGAAGTCAGAATTTGTGCTTCCTTGCTTCAATTTGAGGTTGTACATCAATAAAGACTACTATCACCTATAAAACTCCTAGGACAATTCATAACTTCTTGCACTGCGTTCATATTTCATGGTACTAACCTTCACCTCTATGCAGGCAAAAAAATATCAAAGAGAGATTAGAGCTACCAAATCTCGAAGGAGTTTCTCTACAGACTTACCTTGATGAAGTTGCTCCTCTTGTTGTACCAAAATCCCATCTCTCTTTGAGCAAATATGTGTACATCTCGCCAGATACCATCATAAAGGTGACTGACACAGTAATTATTATGTTGTTGTTTGCATATATCAAAAGATCATAAGAACTTTTCCAAGTGCATAATTTTGTTGCTCCTGACAATCGAGAAAATCATTTGTTGAAGCATTACTTGGAAGGACAAATTACAATAACCAGATTTGTCACTGCACTATATAGGTTTGGTTATCTTTATAGGTACCATCAGTGATGTTCCATTATACCAATTTTGTTACTCCCTTTTTTATTTCCTTTTTTTTTCCTTTGAAGATTTTGGTACTCATTGGACTTGATTTCAATGAATTTTCTTTCCAATTTTCCTTTCTTGGTTTATTTCTCTCAAGCGACAGTTAATAGTTGAGAGGTGAAGTACATATTAGAATGGTTAACCCTCAATACTGTTTGACATTAACAGGGCCAGATTGAAGAACTTTTTGGTACTGATCTTGGGCCTTATGCCATAGGGGCAGCTGAAGATTGCCAAAAAAGGCTTGGTGAATTTCTAAATATTGAGGTGCTAAATGCAATTCAGCGCACAGCAGCCAAAAGCTGGGTCTCTGACAAACCATATGACAAGGATGCCTGCATGCTTGATTTTAATGTGGTATTAGTTGATCCTAGGAAATTTGATGATACTTTCACTGAAGCTGTTTTGTGGTGGACTAAGGTTCTTGACTTGGAAAGTGCAAGGTTAGTCAACTTCTTTTCCAAACTCATAAAGGATTATCATACATCCATATGTATATTGTACATGCAAATACCTGGGATGAGCATTGTGACGGCAGTTTGGTACCAGAAGTATATGCTTTGGGTTTCATTGGCTGCTATTAAATGTTTAGCCCCTAAATTCAAATAGACATCAATAATCAAAAAGAAAAAGGCAAATGTAATTCGTTGATTTAGCAGTATCCCTCTAGAAAAAAAAATACTTAACCAGTTATACCAGCTTGAAATTGTACGCATACCACTGATTTCATGCAGGATACAAGTACATTTATCAAACTTACATTTATACTTCTCATTTCTTATGTACAGGGGAAACCACATTAGACTAGCAATGGCACTGACTTTATATGAGAAATATCAGAAACTTCCCCCATCTTGGAAACTGGAAACTTCAATAACTGATGAAAAGAAAGTTATTGAGTTTGATGGACCAAGAGCAGAATGTAGACATCACAGAACCGAGCAGCAATCCTCTCCTAATGGTGATGTTTGGGAACAGTACCTCCCTTCTAAATCAGTCGCAATTTTGACTCATTGACTACACTGGTGTTTTTTTGCAAATGTATTGAGTTATGAATTGAGTTATTCTGTAGTTTAGTGTTGCAAATGTATTGCATTGATACTGAGAATGCTACTATGTGAATTGAGTTATTCTGTAGTTTAGTGTTGCAAATGTATTGCATTGATACTGAGAATGCTACTATGTGAATTGAGTTTATCTGTAGTTTAGTGTTGCAAATGTATTGCATTGATACTGAGAATGCTACTATGTGAACTAATTAGTTTCAGTTTATTATGTGTGGCATATTTAATGAAGAGTAACAATGTCTCGCTAGCCTATAATATATTACTTATTACAGATGTTTTAGCGATACAGGTTTATCTTTCAAAATGGAGTTTATGCTGCTTATTGGATCTCTCAATTCCAATGGGCTAGCCGGTAGATATTAATTTTAATGTGCCTACATATGTTAGAGCCTCGAAGAGGTAATTTTAAAGAGTTCTCTTAAAATCATCAAAATCATCTTCACGAATAGGACCCAAATTAATAGGCTACAAAGTCTCTGTATTTAACTCGAATAGGAAATTAAGGAAGTGACTTGTAGCATTGTAGGAATCACGTGATTCACGAATAGGATTTCAAGAGAACTTCCTTAATTTCCTATTCGTGTTAAATACAGACACTTTGTAGCCTATTAATTTGGGTCCTATTCGTGAAGATCCTTTTGATGATTTTAAGAGAACTCTTTAAAATTACCTCTTCGAGGCTCTAACATATGTAGGCACATTAAAATTAATATCTACCGGCTAGCCCATTGGAATTGAGAGATCCAATAAGCAGCATAAACTCCATTTTGAAAGATAAACCTGTATCGCTAAAACATATGTAACAAGTAATATATTATAGGCTAGCGAGACATTGTTACTCTTCATTAAATATGCCACACATAATAAACTGAAACTTATTAGTTCACATAGTAGCATTCTCAGTATCAATGCAATACATTTGCAACACTAAACTACAGAATAACTCAATTCATAACTTAACCATGAGTACCCATTTGTTGACTTGATTCCAAACTTATACCCACCAGAAAGAAGGGAAAGAAAAAGGAGAAATAATTATAGCCTCTCTCTTACTATGGCTTCATCCATTTCCTTCATATGAGATGGGAAGAGCTCTATGTAGCGGCTTCCCAGTGTCATTCTATCATTCTTCATAGCTTCTTTAGAATCCTCAGCACTCCTGAACTCCACAAATGCCTCCCCGCTTGGGCGCCCATCGGGATTCACGACCAAATGAACCATATCCTCAGTCAATTCGAATTCTTTAAAAAAATCAATTATTTCCTCCTTCCCTGCTGAGAAAGGAAGACCACGCATTCTTAAAATACCAGTGTACACAACATGGTCGTCCTTTGAGCCGTCAGCTGATGGCTTGGATCTGGAGGGAGGACCGGTCCTTCGAGGAGAACTGCTGAACTTGCTACTAGAGACTTCTTGTGCTACAGCTGTGTAATACTCCTCTCTCTTACACCTGAAGACCTCAATGTACCGCCGGCCGATGTTCTGTCTATTTCGTTGAAGTGCAAATTCAACCTGTCCATGAGTTTTCATATTATAATGCAATCAATATTGTGCTATACACCTCAATGTTGCTATGAGTCATTTGGGAACATACTATACAACTGAAAAAAAGAATAAAATAAAATTTGACCAACAAGCTGCATACCCACCCCCTACCCCCCAACCCAGGTTATACTACTATCACTAATGATACATTGGGAAAGCTAACTTCATGGAATAAGATCAAAATTGCCCATTTTATGTATACCATGCTTATTTCACATAACAGTCAGATAGAGTAAAAACTATACAAGTCATTTGGGAAACCACTACTTGTGCAGACCTAACCTAATTATGACACGTGCCAACCAGGTCCAGTACCAAGATGTACCGGTGAGGTGTGCTGGGGGCCAGCGGTCTTGACCCAACCAGTGTAAGATTGGCCCAATAATGGTGGGCCAACTTCTGTCAACATTTTCCTGAGCCAATTTGAGTCCGGTCAGGATATAATAGGTTGACAGGTTATATGACCCAACCCTGCTGTGTTGATTTTGGGCCCACCAATTGAGATCCTGACAGATAAAAAGAAAAACAAAGTTTGCTTAAGGGTGGATTCAAACCCACACCCTTCCAAACTAATGTTAAAGATCCTTCCCATCTGTGCTATTTATTGTGTTATGTAAGAAAAAAGCTAAACTGTAATTGAGAAAATGCCAAATCACCTCCATTAATCAGGTCAGGTCCACCCATAAAATAACAAAGAAATTAATAAACCTGACCTGAACCAAGCCAACAAGGAAAATTGCTACCTGTGACCACTACAAACCCAATACTGCAACAAAACTATGGACAAGTCAGCAAAAAGGTTACTACAGACATGTCAGAGAAGAGGCTGTACCTGAACAGGATATGCCAGCATGCAAAAAGCCTCGCCACTGAAACGGCCTCCTTTGTGCACAAACAATATATCGATCAAGTCAAGCCCCTGAAAGAAGTCCACCACATCACCTTCAGTGATGTCAAAAGGCAGTCCACGCAGGCGCACAACTGGGAATAGTGGGGGCTGGTTTGGGTACCCAAAAGCAGCTGCAGGGTACATCATGTTCGGTCCCCCAGGCATACCGCCATATAGAGATGGACCCTGTGCATATGGCTGGTTTCGCTTCAGGCCCATCTCACGGGAATCACCGCCATCATACTTTCTGGTGATTGATGAAAGTTATAGAATGGTTAAAATTCTTGAAGATAGTTAATGCAGACTAGCACATACTCGCAAACATTAAACGTAAAGAAAAGGATGTGATAGTAATCCATAAACGATTTCTTTGCTTTAATGTTAAAGAGAGTAATCTTTCAGCTTCCAATTCAAAAATCAAAATAAAATAATAAAAATCTCCATTAATTAATTAATTATTAATTATTAATAATAAAAGAGAAGGCATCTGGGCAAATTCTAACATCCAGATAGTAATGCCCTCCCTCCAAATGGGTTATTGATTATTAGAACTTACAAATTATGGAAAATTGTCGTTGAAATCCAATCCAAATCCAAAGATTTTTTACAAATAAAAACAATGCTGGTTCATGGCCAAAGACAGGCATTGCATTCAATTAAGTTCCCAATAATCGCCTTCTCAATACACAAAGGGGGGAAAAAAACTCATAAAATAAATTAATAGCAAGCAGAAGAAGCAGAAACAAATCAGCAGTGAACCAAATCGAGAAGGGATACAAATTAACGAACCATCACCTTTTCCTAAACATTGTTGTCTTGCACAAATATCTTGCCTTTGCTTGTATAGCAATTAATTGCAACCCAACCGATCTTTCTCTCAGTGATCTTGCTTCTGTCTGCATAAGTCATAAATTAAGTTAAGCAAAAATAATTTTTAACTAGACCAGTATTCAATTTGAAATTGTGATTGGATTTGGAGAAGAATGCTACATCTATTAAATACAAAATCAAACTCAACCACTGTCACGTCTATAAAAAAGATGCTAATCAGAGGTAAAAGATTTCAACCTTTGTGGCATCTATCTATACAAATTGACATCAACATTAGAGAAATTGCCTTCAGATATGATCTAAAATGGGTTCTCAGTCTGTGAGTATGTTTGACGACCAGAGAGAAAAATGAGCTTCTTTATAAATATGTTAACAATATTAAATAATTTTGATGACCTGACAGTTTGTTCTCAGTATAAACTTCATAAAAATTACAGGTTCCTATGGTGGATTAGGCTAGACTTTAATCTATCCGGTTGGAGGGAGAAAGAGAGACAAGCAACGCAACGCTTGAACCGTCGCTAGAGCTAGTGGATTTGAAGCTCGGGAGCGCCAACCAAACCTATTATTCGGCATTAAGCTACCGCACCTAATCAGTATGGCATTTTTAGTTAACAAAAGAAAAAAGAAAAGAAAGAGTGTGCTGCTTTGAGAGGTTGAACTAGGTATAGGTCAGAGGAAAGGTGGAAAGCAAAGGAATAAAAAGGGGTATAAAAGATAACTTCTGCTGGTTAAACTGAAAGAAAAGCTTTTGGTGATTCGACTCCGAGAAGACACCGTTCAGATAGGGAGAATCAAGCAAAAAGGGTTCTACTCATATTTACATTGAGAGAACAAACCTATTTATAGCTAATTACATTCATAAACCCTACTGAACCTGGACGTATATCTCCTGAACCTAGACAATAGACATACATCAGCTAAGCTGTACTTCCTATTCTTAGATTCTAACAGCCAGTTTATTTGAGTTATATGCGGCAGTTGCTGAGTTCCGCCCGCCGATGACAGAGATAACAGAAAAATTGGTGCAGCTCATCCAGTCAACAGGTCATCAAAAGACAAACGCAGCCCAGCACTTTGAGGTTGATGCTCAAGCAAACTGGAAAAACAGGATCTCGAGCGAAGCTGGTGAATTCTTAATTGGGCACATATGCCCCTGGTCACCATAATTACAGATTCTATCGCCGCAACTGCCTCTCCTAAGAAAAGCTTGAATACCGGTATCCCGGATCTCCACCCTCATGCATAGATCCATTACAAGCTTAATTGATCAATTTCAGTAAATTCGATGAGGGCTAAGATAAAAACTCTGTGTGTGCTCTCCTTCACCTATGAATATCCAAAATGGTTATGAAAGTTACTTCGGTTCGCTAGTTCAGGCTCAACTCCTCACTTGACGTTAATGGGCCTACGGGTCGGGCTGGGGAAGAGCGCTCTTTCTTTCTGTGTGGGATGATGCCGGGGCGTCAAGGCTAGAACAAGAACGCTGATCATCCCATGATTGATGTGCCACCAGAACAGTACGAGATTAGATCCATAGAAGCAAGCCCTTGGCAGCTATGGTTTAACAGGTCACAAAAATTTCTATACCAGGCTTGAATCCTGATCGTTCATCTCCGTTCATAAATTTAAATGAACATTCTGGATTTAACCCTGGTTACAAAAGTTAGTCCACAGCAGAATTTGCCAACAAATATTTATCTCAATTTCTAAGATTACAATCTCAGTATTCAACAAGTCAAGTCTGGACCTAACAGTACCAGAAAATAGCAATCTCGGTTTTATGCATTTAAGCTTCAATCCAATGTTTGCCTTTAAACCTAACCTAGTGCATAAAACAATGTATCACATCTCTTACAGTAACAACTAGACTTGTATGGTGTCTACAGCAATGTAAACAAAGTAAACGTCTATATATACTGGTATATGGCTAATGAAATATTTTGAGATAATGATGTAAGGTTTGCAAATTAGGCCTTTCTAGTTAGTTCAGATTATCTGCATATAAGTTCATGCTAAAACTATAAAAATTTGTCTACTGAGTGCTTTGCAGATCTGAAATGCCCAAAACATCTTTTGTGACAAAATTGATCTTATTGGAGCTTAAAGTCTAATATTTTAAACCAAAAAATTTACACTAAACAAAAATTCCTAGTGCGGGATCAGCTTGTACCTTGTAGGGATGGAGAGAATAGATGAGGTGTATCGACAGAGAGGGAGATGGAGGAGAAAAGGAGAAGACCTCGGTGATAGAAAATTTAACCTAATTCCGTTGCAAAATGATGTTAATTAAGATTTCAGACAATTAGAAGGTTAAATTGGAACTTCCCAATGAGATGATTACGGATTCACTAGGTATCACGAGAGAGACAGAGAGAGAGAGAGAGAGAGAGAGAGAGGCACCTGAGGGATGTCAAGTCTGGAGAAAAGCGGCGGAGAGAGGGTCTACGACTGAACGGACAATAAACGATGAATTTATGAACGGAGCGCTACCTATAGGCTATATTATATTACTACTATGGAGTCGTATCTTCAGCCCTCCGATCTAAATCAACGGCCGGATCTGAAATCCAATCCAAATAATAGAAAAAAGAAAAATTGGAGTATACGCTGCGTATAACGCTCAGCTTTGGTTGAGGGAGAGGGCGTGGAAAGGGAAAGAAAAAATAGAGAGGAAAGGAATGGGAAGGAAAACGTTTTTATTTTTTCTGTTTGGATTGTGTTTGAAGGGGAAAGAAAAATTTAATTTTTTTTCCTTCTTTTTTTGTGTTTGGTTCAAGTAATTTAACAAAAGGTAAAATAATATGATTGACTATTTTACCCTTGGTACAGGCTAATTTAATTTTTTTTGTTCGGCACACTGATACATGTATGTAGTTCATACTCTAATCCTCATTTTAATACGGTTGCATATATAAGTACTTATACTTGCCCCTTTAAAAACGTCCAAATTCTTTATGCAATGCGGATCTTCATTGTTCCAAAATGCACCCCTTGAAACAACACAAATAGTTTCAAAAGTAAGTCTTTTTTGTGCTATTATGAAGCTATAGAAACAATTAATTCATATGAAATTCTTTTCTTCTCCTCAAAATGGGAGTCCACAAAAAAATGAACCAAATTGAAAACTAAAGTTATCATTTATCAAAATGAGGCTCAGATTCGCCTTGTCCAGTCATTTTTTTTTTCACCTCAATTTTCTTTTCTCACTCAAAAATGAAGGTTATTTGGGGACCAAATACCGAAACACGCACACAGTGGAATCTCTATTAAGAGGCATCCAAGCTGCTTACCAGTTCAAGAACCCAAATATAAAAAGCTTCTACACATTGAACCAGTAAAGTATATAATAAATCCGGTACCACTTCTCTCATTGAAAAGAAAAACAACATACACAATTTATCAAACCCGATACAAACAAGGTACAAAGCACTGACTAGCTACCATCTCGTAATGCTCACAATACTGGCACTGTACACATAAAAAAATATAACTACAACCAAATTTCAGAATAGTCAGAAATATAACAAGAACCAAACAAGAAAAGATCCACAATACCCTGGCAATTTACATATCAAAAAAGATGTCGGATCAACCTCAACAGCTCTACCATCTATCAGCATCATCTTCATCCCACCGCTCTTCAGTATCCTCTACCAGCCAATCTTTATTTCACATCCTCATGCGTCTCCTCAACTGACACCCAGTGGGCCGACACCAACATCAATCAGATCTCAACAGACCCAGTAAAAATCCAAAGAAACAGCAATAGAAGTGACAAAAAAAGTTAACATACATAACAACAACAACAAAGAATTGAAATCAAAACAGTAATAAATATCAGAATGCATTTTTTATGGCAGATTTAATTTTGGTGTCTATTTCGATTAGATCTCAATTATTAACCAGTAACAGTGCCAGTTCATAGAGCATGACATGAGATTTCACCTTACAAAATTGGTCAACAACCAATCAGGGATTCAAGCAACAATTGGTTGGTTCATTTTCGAATTAACTGAATTTCTCTCTATTGGAGAAGCTAGAAGCATGAACAATGAAAATTAGGTGGGAACAATGTAAAAATAATTAATGTTAATTATGAATTTGTTGAATATTTTGGTATATAGCGGAGAGTTTATCAATGAAAACCCAAAATTGTGCACTCAGAACTTGAACTATCAAAACACCAAAACTTGAAATCGAAACTATTTAGAACAAAAAAAATTTGATAAAATCGGGAGGAAATTGATAAAATCAATAAGAACAGTATGCATCTAGTAGACAAAATTGATGAAATCAGTACCAATTGAAGTTGTTCTGCAACGTCCAAAGTCAATAAAATTGATCAATACCAAAACTAGAAATATAGATCCTGAAGAAAGAAGCAAAAACAAAATTAGGGTTACCTCTGGTGATGGCCGATGGAGAGGAGAGGCAGCAATGGTGTTTTATAAAGAAATATCGGTATCAAATAAGGAAATTCGTTGATGAAGATCGCGCAACAAGTAAAATTCTCGCGCCAAAGATAGGGGTATCGGTGTCAATCTGAATGTCGACTATTTTCGGCCATTCTCCTTTCCCTCCGTTCTCCGCCGATTCGGATAGTAATGAATTTGTATAGGAGGAAAATTTCGAAAGAAAATCGGATCCCCTCGCGTAAAAATTCCCTTTCCGATTCCCTTCTATCCAAACAGCCGAACTTACCGATTTTTCCTCCGGTTCGCTTTCCTTCCCACCGCATCCCCCTCAACCAAACAGAGTGTAAGTCTCTTCGTCTCCGTAGAATATATTGAAATCCAATCGCGCGCAAACACGGAATCCCTTTTCAAAATCGCGATTCCTTCCCCTTCTCTTCTGTCAGCGAATCATTCTCCTCTTCTCTACTCTGTCCACACACAAGAGATTCTGCCCACGTCAAAAGGTGTGATTCTCTTCTCAATTACTAGGTTTCAGTACATGGGTCAATCGACAACAGAAGATAACCAAAAGTAACTAGAGAAATAAGTATTAGCTAAATACATATAGTAAGGTTGAGGTAGCATAGATTCCAAAACTGCAAAAATTTAATGAAAATTAAACCCCCAATGGCATTGTACAGCCTTGTCAGTACCAACTAAAATCAATCTCAGAAGAGTTTGATTGTGCTCCTTCAGGAGGATAAAATGATGATTTTACAATTACTATCAGTAGAGAAGCAGAGATGCTTGCAAAGAATGTTTATATTGTTTATGAATTATCTGAGTACAAGGAAACAGTAGTACAATATATATAGGTAGCGATCCAGTAATACATCAAGAAGTTGCAACCGATCTAAACTTAATCTTAGATACTGTCATTAGCCTAACTAAACCTTAATCAATATATGCTGGGCGTATCTGATTATGGTACACCAGAGGCACGTATCACTTCTTGGGTGTACTGAAATATCACTTCAGAGGCACATGAAGTTTGTATGTAATAGTTTAGAACCAAGAAATTATGCTCAAGACCAGTGAATTATTTTATTTTATTTTATTCAAAGAAGGTAATGATGTTATTTTGTAAAAATCAAGGGCACAATTGCATAAATGAGTTGGGTGCCATCGGAGAAAAATTGCAGTCTCACTGAATAATGTTTTTGATTGCATACTGTTATTTGTTTAGCATTGCAGTCTCCACTGGTATCTATTTTTGAGGGACGCTGGTACACTAATCAATTTTTTTGAGGGACGCTACCTATTATGTCTTTAACAAAATAGCCTTCCTCACTTCAGACTAATTTATCTACTCCTTTAGAGTTTAATTTTCCTTTTTTTAGGGGGGGGGGCGCTGGATTAAGGTTTACTGTGCTTATAGTTATATAGCAAGACCAATCCAATTTGGTCTGGTAGGGTGCGTTTGGATGAGAGAAGAAGAAGAGGAAGAAGGAAGATGGGAAGAAAAAAAATTATAAACAATCCAAACTCTTTACAAAGTTACACAATTCCCAAAAATTCTTCCCACTTCTTCCCTTCTTCCCTTCTTCCCTTCTTCCCACACCTATCCAAACGCACCCGTAGAAAAGTTACTTTTCAAAGTTTGGATCTTGTATGATTATTATCTAGTCGGCAAATATGATTATTTTCAACCATTAATCATGCTTTAGATTGCGCCAATACCAGCACAAAGTTTCATTTGACTTCTTTCTATCGTGACAATTTTACATGACTTCAATTTCATTTACAATAATTTTGAGTTCAAAGTTTTCAAAAACCAACCTGTACTCAACGCATTTGTGATTAGTTGAAAATACACTTATTCATACATCTCCCAACACATAAAACTACGACTGACATATAAGACCACAAATGACATATCTCAATATGTGAACTAAATGATGTTTGCCATGATGCTATCTTTAAACATGCTGTTATTTTTAGTTTGTCAATATGTCTGTTGTGTAAGCTACATTGCTTGAAATATATGTATAGTAGTTTATCTTATGTACGTATAGCTTTGTTGATTAAATTGTCATGGTACACTTATTAAAAGGTGGCATCCAGGATAAATAATAAAGGACAGATATAAAGGTGTCATGATTAAATTGTCGTCGTACACTTATAAAAGAAGTATAGTGTTTAAAGAAGTTATTTTGTATCAGTGATTTCAGTGATATCTCTGCACATGCACCTATCATAGGCTCCGTTTGGATAGGTGTGGAAAGAAGGAAAAAAGAAAAGAAGTGGAAAGTGTGTAACTTTGTAAAGAGTTTGAATTGTTTAATAATAAATTTCTTCTCTTCTTCTCTTATTCTCTTCTTCCCACTCCAATCCAAACATAGCCATAGGTATTTACAATTGTACCAGTGGTACAAAACCAAAAAAGACGAGCACTAAAATCAAAAATAAATTTTGCTAGTTACTTTTGTGCTCCGCTACAAATACATACAAAATCTAAGCCTCAAAAACAACAATAATTTCAGTATATGCATTACAAAGAAATTGTCATAGATGACACATTCAATGCAGCATTTGATCTCTTTAATTCACTTCAAAGTGAAAAAAAAAACATACAATATAATGCAAAAGACCCCAAAAAGATAGCAAATTATATAAAAAAAACTATTTCCTTGGCTCTCATCTTCTCCACCAGGTCTCTTTTTACCATCCTCTGCTGCTCTAGTTTCTTGTTCATCATCCTCTTTTCTCTTACTGCTTACCTTGGTGTTTTTCTTTTATTTCTTTCTCTTCTTCATTATTCTTTAATGAATAAGAAATTTGGGATAATTTTTTCTGTGCCACCCAAAATTTGTGAAATCTAGTAATTGCCACCCGAAAGTTAAATTTTTTGTTTTTTTCACCCAAAAATGTGGTCACCCTTATGATTTTGTCACTTTGAGTAAAATTTTCTGCTATGTGTACCCAAAACTGTATACCCAGATTATTAATTAATCTTCCTTTACTTTGCCAATTTTAAGTTGATTTACTTTGGTTATAACCTCACATCATCGTGTTTATCCGCGATTTTCCCCTTTTTTCTAGGTACTGTACGGCAGGATGATTCTTTTGGTTTCTTAAAATTTCACTTTTAACTGACGTTTTCTGGTTGATTAATTTAAACAATTTTATTAGTTTGATATAATCTCCCCCTATGTGCCTACCCAGAATAATTAGGAAATTAGAAAGCCATAATATTAAGAAAACAAACCTCACTCTGATATCAGGATAGAATAGTAGCGATCGGATCGACTTTGAAACTTCTGATTACTAAAGAATACTGGTTCCAAAGTTTTGAGAGAAGAATGAGGGAATTTTATTGATTTCTGGCAAATGATACAAGAGAAGGGTGATTACTTGGTGTGGGATGTGTGTCCTGCCAAGTGAAACACCATATGCTTATATAGCCTAAGGGACTCTTCCTTTGATGCTCAATAATTGAGTGCGGGTACGCTGTTTGGGCCCCATCGTCCATCTCTGGATCTCAAAATATTCTAGCTCAGACAGCTCTAGTTCTTCGATTGCTGCTGAAGCTACCACCTCAGCGTCAACTTTTGTCGCGGTTGTTGTAATATTTTTGTAAAATGTCACCATTTGGCCCTCAATCCTAAGCCCTCCTTGCATGGCTCGGATGAAATTGCAACCAATCAGCATTTAGATCCCATCCCTCTGCTCCATTGGGAATGCTTAGGTGAAAGGGATACAAAAACGGTTTTCCTCGATAGCCATTATTCCGCCTTTGAGTTTTTGGTTGGCTATTTGAGAAGAGTTAACCCCGTTGATTTGAATGGGGTACGCACTTGGTTCCAAAGCTTCTTTTGGAACTACATTCTGGTCTACGCAGCAAACTGTTGCGCCAGTATCCAAGATTGCTTGGATTTTGAACTTCTCAACCCCTGGTATTTCCATTGTTAGCTCAATATTATAGAGTCTGTTTAAGGCTCTTTTCCCTTTTCTTGGATCCGGAACTTGGGTACTAATGTATTCGTTTCTATCTGTCAGCATCTTGATTACTACTCCATTTTGTTTTTTGATATAGTTTTCAATTGTTTCGTCATCCGAATCCACTCCTTCAAGAATTGGCTTTTCTGGGGTTTTTTCTTTTGTTGGATCTCGCATTTCGTCCCGATCTTTTCCCATCTCCAATTCCTTAATTCTTTCCTTTAGCCTTTGATTTTCTGCTAAGAGGAAATTTGTATACCCCATCAGCTCATTGATTAGGGTATCCTTGTTGTCATACTGGGGATGTGATTTTTGTATTGTTAACCTTCTTCCCAGGTTGAATCTTGAACACATCGGACAGACAGTCAAACGACATATACTGCAATGTGCTCTCATCCTTGGATTAGTCTGTTCTTTGTAGAACAGACACTTCATGAATTCTTGTGCCACTGGACTGTTATCCTCCCATTGATGCGCGCAATTTTGGATTTCTTGAGGCACTAAGATCACTACCCGCCATGAGATTTCTTCATTTGTTATCATCATTGCGGTTTCGTATGGTACTTCATTTATACCGGCCATCAAAGAATGACCAGTACTTCCTTCCCCTTCAGAAAATGAACAGATTGCATCACTATCTGGTTCATTTTGATCCATCGAGAGCACATCCCAGTCGTCATCTAGATCTAGATTTTCGACTATGGCTGCTCTTGCAATGTTGCCCTTTTGTCTTGTGCAGTTGCGGGCAAAATGTCCTTCTTCACCACATATAAAGCACTTGCATTTTCTTACTTTATTTGCATGCTTCCTTTTGAATACCCTGATGTACGTATCATGTGGTTTTCCTCGGTATGTCTTTGCCTTTCTAAGACCATACTTCTTGTTCTTTTGATAATAACCTGGCACTGGTATGCGGCTACAGAATAAGAGATCTTTGAGGCTTCTTTGGAGTGCAACTCTCTTACATTGCTCTGCCAGGTACTGGTAGGTGAAATGTATTCTTGGAATAACCCCTACCGTATTGCCTGGGTATTTCTCAGTGAACGCCTTCTCAATTTCTCCACCAATGATCGGAGGCATTTTTCTGAAAAATTTTGTTGAGAGTTCAGGAGATATGTACATTCTTCCTGATTTTGCCGCTAAGATCTTATAATCGTTTATATAGTCGAAAAGATCTTTCACATTGTGGCATGAAAGCCTCTCCAGGTCGTTGTACGCTCGATCTTGCTCTTCAGTGGACCCGGTTGTCGGGTCCTTCAACATGAACATTCGTCTAATTTGTGATATTACATTTTGCGGATCATCGACGATGTTCACTAGTTCTTCATATTCAGTGGGGAATGCCATTCTCCACTGAATCCAGGTCTTTTTCTCCGTTTCACCTAGGAGATTTTCGATGTAGTTGACCTTTGATTTGTTATCTGCCCAGTTTTTCTCATTTATCAGGTTGAGCGTGATTGATTCCCATAGGGAGATAACTTCTGAGTATAGCCTAATATTTTTTGGTAAAACCAGGATTGCGCCTTGACTGGCTTGGGCTGTTGGCAGATTAAACCTTTCGTTCATTTGCCTTGAATAACCACCGCGGATATTGCCCAACCGTGCTTTTATCTCCGGGATTTGGGGATTCTGGTGTTGTCTTGAACAAGAAGCTATTCTTGTGAGTGAAGACTCTGCGGTTGAGAGTACCGTCTCCACTTTTTTTTTGAGATTTTTGAATTGTGGGTATTACATCTCTTCTACCATATAAACCATCTCGAATAGGTCTTCGTCCCACTTTGTTTTAGAATTTGGGGAACTGGCATCTTCCCCACCACCTTTCGCTAGAAGACTTAGCAAGTCTTCATCTCGGTTTGCCGGTGCATCCAATTGAGATAGGAATTGCACCGTAGAGAGTGTCTCGTCTTCGTCTGATTCATCCCATTGATAAGTCATCATGAGGGCTTGTTCCTCAAACCACTCACTTTCTGCATCAATGGTTTCTAGCCAATTAAACTCTGCAAATGTCATTTGCACGAGTTCGTCTTCGTTGTCTAGTTGTTCAATAGCAAACCATTGATACGGGTTTATTGGTTCCATCATTTCAACTGTTGGTTCAGTTTGTTCGGCTTTGAGTATTGCCAAGAACCAGTTTCCTAATAAGGAACCATCATCTTGCTCAGTCTCATCATCTTCACTGAATTTCTCAGGGTCTGAATAGATTTCTGGGAATTCTGGGTCATCTTCGTATGGCCAATCATCATCTATTGTGAGTAGATTGATGAATTCTTGTTCGAGTTCTTCCTCATCATTTTCTCCATGAATAGCTTCTTGTTCGGGGGTTGTTGATGCATACCCCGAAAATCTGACAGACAATGAGCCGTCTGTCCTTGCTCGAATTTGTGTTGCTTGGGGATTATGAATTTGTGAGATAACAGCTGATCTCACAAGCCATTGTCTTCCTTGGAGTTCTGTAGTTGTCCTTTGTGAGCCAGGGATGGCCCGAACTCCTCGGCTTGCTAGGTGGTCCGCCACGTTCTGAACATTGTATCTGTAATTTGTGTTGCTTGTATTGGATAGTCGTTCAATTAGGGATCTTGAGAGTAACAGATTACTCTCACCACCTTGCCATCCCTCATACCCATGAGTTTGAATCACTAGTTGAATGTGATCTCTAAAGTCACGGATACTTAGAGTCATATCTGGAGCAGTATATGCCAACTGCGTTCCAGATGTAAGATCCATTTCCATAGAGCTAATAACAGCTCTATCATCTCGCCATCTAGTGTCCCCGATTAACACTAGTGCATTCACACATGCACTCCGCCTGTGCAGCGTGTATAACCGAACCATAATTAGTCCGATATGCAAATGTTGGAGCCCTTCTTGTGAAAGCCTGTTAAAGCTTTCTTTAGAAATGAAAGTTAACTCTACTTGTTGGCCATCTGTGACCAATGTTCTTTCATCCGAGTAATGTTGGTATACCCAGTGTCTGCTTTCTGACCATCCGGCTTGGTACAGAGTTTCTGCTGGGATTTGCTGTGCTCTTCTGTATTGAGAGATGTTGAGCTCAGCGTCAGGATTCATTTGTGACTCAAGGCTTCGCTGGTACCGTCGAGATTGACCAGGGAGCCTCCTTTGAGCCTCAAATCTGAGTCTAGACCCAAGGCGATAGCCACGGATCTGATCTTCTACAGTGGGAGTTTGGTTTGTGTCCCTTTCTGATACTGACGGTCTTGCTGCCTCTATTGTTGAAGCTCATGCTGCCTTCTTTTTCTCGGCTTCAAATATTTCTTTTGGGTTTTTGAACACAAAAAGTTTGCCTTTTGGTTTCGGTATTACCGGCTTGCTAGGCTCTCCTAAGCTCATCTTCTGAAGTTGTTGCTGGATCTGATCTAGAGAGTCAGTCAGTTCGTCAGGTTGAGTGACTTCCTTTCCTTTCGTAGCTTCTATTTTCTTAACTGCTACTTTCAGATCTTCAACTTCTTCGGTCAATTTAAGCAACAATTGGATAATTGTGTTATTTTGCTTAAATTGTACGTCTATTGCTCGCCCGGTGATGTCTTGTGGCTTGACAAAACCGACTGTCGGTAGGTGGATTGTTTCTGTTGCCTTAAGCGCTTCTTTGTAAATTGTACTGTTTGCACTGAGGCGCCAGTCACTCATAAAGAAAATAAATTTTGTAAAGATTTTTAGAATTTCTACTGGTTTATTCTTAAATGACTTTTATTTCAAAAATATTCTAGGTCGGCCTTTTCAGGTTTGATTATACCATCTGGTTCTTCTTGGGGACAATTCTTGGTGTTCATGTAGCACTTTTATATGGTCATAGTGGCATTTATAGAAGAATTAACTTTTGAGTGGCATTTTCACAATTTCCTTCTTTTGGAGTGGCATAAAAACAATTTCCCCAAGAAATTTATGTGTTTGGATGAGCATGAAATAAGGAATAAGAATAAGAAATTTCGGTATGCGTACTTATTCTTATTCTTGTGCAACCCAAACAACACAAGAATAAGGAACTTGGGCCCTTATTTCTATACTAACAAAACCATGGTATAAGAATAAGGAATTTGAATAAGCACGCATACCGAAATTCCTTATTCTTATTCCTTATTCCATGCTCATCCAAACACAAATGGATAAAGATCAATTGTCTCAAATACTGGTTTCCATGGAACAACATTAATTATAAAATGCATGGCTTGCATCCAAAAGAAACATTTCTCAGATTTATCGGCAACAACATTAATTATCCGACATAGAAAAATAACAAAAATAACCAGTAATTACAAAACCAATATACCTTGAAAACCAGTAAAATATTTGCTTTAGGCACACCTAACTTAGCCAATCAGAAAATGACATGAAGATAAAAACTTAGAAAACTCGCTAAAAATAGTAGGAAGCTTAGAAAAATACAAATGACATATCCATAAAATCTAAAAAATTGAAACGAACCAAATTCACTGATACTTTGATATGAAATTATGTCAAAGTAGCGACTTTTTGTATTTTTGAAAGTATTTTCACTTTAAAATGAATTTTATAAGATTTTAGAAAATTAGTAAATTCGATTATAAATTTCTAAATTTTGAAACCAAGTATCTTCGAAATAAAAATTTCCAAATATGATACTTTCGAAATCAAGTATTTTTAAATATGAATATCAAATATTTTCAAGATCCAAAAAGGAATTTCTAAAAATTGCAAAAAGCCAAGGTGAATACAAATCATCAAAATCCCAAGAGAAATATCAAAAGTTAAAAGTCCAAACACGAAATCCAAAATCAAAACCGAAATCTCTTCGCTTGAGGAAAAGTCCCTCACTAGGGTTGAGATCGACCTTAGATGACTTAGAAATCGAATTCTTACGGGCCCCCTCGTCCAAAGAATTCCATTTATGTTCTCATAAGAAGACCGACCAAGATGGTCCCGAGAATCGACTCTTATTAAGAAGACCGATGAAGATGGTCCCTAGGGTTGTTAAAAAAAACTAACTCTTATTAAGAAGACCGATGGAGATGGTCCCTAGGGTTGTAAAAGAACCAACTTTCGTCGAGTAGCCATCAAAGAGGACCCGAAGGTTGCAAAACTTATTTTGTTCTCACAAGAAGACTGATTAAGATGGTCCCGAGAACCGACTCTTATTAAGAAGACCGATGAAGTTGGTCCCTAGGGTCGTTAACGAGCCAACTCTTATTAAGAAGACCGATGGAGATGGTTCCTAGGGTTGTAAAAGAACCAACTTTCGCTCAAAGGTGTCACATGCCCCGAATGTTGTAAAACTCTTTTCACTCTCACAAGAAGGCCAGTCATAGCCCCGAGAGTTTACCATAAATAACCTCAAGTGAAGCCTTACCTTTCACCAATCAAAAACCTCTTCTAAACCAAAATCCATTCCCTTCTTTTAGTCAAGTTAGAAGTCTTTTGTCGATCCTTAATTGGGTCCCGTCCATTAGATTTGGTACCATCAATTAAGTCCTCCTTAATAGCACTCCACAAGTCTCTTTCCTTAGTCCATTACGTCAACACCCTTTACGTCCCTTAATCAGAGGTTCTCGTAGGCAACTACGAGGTAATTAACAATAGGAGCTTGCGCCTATTGGAAAGAAAGGACCCGCTAAATCAAAAAACTTCTTTAAGTAGCGACTCTTTATAGGATTCTCTTGTGTTGAGAGATATTCGCTATAAAGATCGAAATCTTAAGGGAGGTGAATCTAAGGCTATGTTTCCATTGTTCTTCGAGAAATTCTTTCGAGGAGAATATTGACGAAAAAGCCACGACAGAAACAACAAAATAAAAATACTCGATATTTCATTTCAATGAAAGTATGACTCAACTTATTATATTCATTGTGCTTTTGTGCTATATTTAGCAAGATTGGGTACGTCATGGTATTTACCTTGTATTGTAAGAACTTGATGGATTGCACACAATAATTGCATCAAATAGAGAATTTATTAGGAGAAGGAAATGACCCAAAGAAATACTGTAGAGCTCATTCTAGTCTGTCCAATGAACTTTGAATCATCTCAATCGAAATCTGGATGAAGAAGTTACACCCAAAATACCAATGTTGAGCTATACTGCAAAGTACCATACGACCTACAACCACAGAACAGCCATAGGGATAGCTGTATGGTCCATATTTTGGAAGGTTTTCATGCATGAAAATTCCTATTGTGGTAGCTTCTCTTCAATGAAAGGTTGTTGACCCTTTAACCTTCAGCCTTTACTGTTTTGAGGCCACAAACAGGCCTCACACACCCGCGGCTGAAAGTAGGCATAGTTTGCGGTTTATGTGCACAAGCCGTGTTTATTGGGGACTGGAGTCAACGGACGAGCAGTGATATGATTGGTTGGTCTGTAGCTAATTCTAGCCATTCATTCTCAATCGACCAATCATTAACATTTGTGATGGTTTAGATCAATTCGATCAAACGTCTATGTATTCTGATATAGTTTAGCTTTCCCAGTTTACAAAATTTTTATCGTCTCTTCATTTCAATGAAACGAACAAACTAGAACAACTCCATTTTTCATTTTAATGAAACAACAAAATAAAAATACTCGATATTTCATTTCGATGAAAGTATGACTCAACTTATTATATTCATTGTGCTTTTGTGCTATATTTAGCAAGATTGGGTACGCCGTGGTATTTACCTTGTATTGTAAGAACTTGATGGATTGCACACAATAATTGCATCAAATAGAGAATTTATTAAGAGAAGAAAATGACCCAAAGAAATACTGTAGAGCTCATCCTAGTCTGTCCAACGAACTTTGAATCATCTCAATCGAAATCTGGATGAAGAAGTTATACCCAAAATACCAATGATGCGCTATACTGCAAAGTACCATACGACCTACAACCGTAGAACTGCCATAGGGATAGCTGTATGGTCCATATTTTGGAAGGTTTTTTATCCATGGCAAAACCAAGTCTCAAAATAAAAATCTCGTGTCTACCGATCTAATCGTTTGTAAAACAGCTTGAGGGTCGAATCCACAGGGACGATGTTGGAATATTGATCTTTTACTTTATTAAACTAGTTAGACAGTTTTCAACTCTTTGTAAATTAAGGGTTGCAGGTGGGTTCAAATCTTAAGTCTAGTTTCAAGGTCAAAACAAGAATTAATGAGAGAGATTCAACAAGTCACGTAATTCTAGGGTTTCTGGTTGCTAACACTTCTTCTTAGTCCCAGTTCCAGCGGCCCGCTGACTCTCGTAGCGGCCCGCTATAAGAACTTAGGTCGCTAATCTATTAGACTGGTCCCTGGCTACTTGGCGGGCATAGACAACCTCGCTGGTTCACTCAGCGGCCCGCTAGGATTAGCAATGTGAATGCAAATTGACTTAATTTAGTTGATAATTGTGCAGGGATAATGGCTTAATTAAGGTCCTAGATCAAACTCTCGTTTATGTCTAGTTATCAATTAATTAACTCAATTTCCCTCTTATAGAATTTAGATTTCAACTAGCGTTTCTTGATCTAGTTTCTACAAGTTTATACCTTTCTAACCTATGAAATCCTTGAGTTTTCGCTCTTGCAAAGGACTTAACTCTCGTTAATTAGTCCTGATTTAACCTTTCAGTTTACAACCTTCATGTTAATCATAATCATACCTAATAATCTAAGTTTATTTGGACTTAACCACCTAGCAATTAAGCGAGCTCTACTTAACGGGTGTAAACAAATCTACCTAGATAATCATGGCATAATCAGTTCAAGCAATTCAAACAAGGTAAAAAAAAAAGATATCAAATAAACTAAATAAACGTGCAATCAACAACTAAGAATTCGAGTTTACAACCATAGTCCTAGAACAAACAATCAACAACTAAGAGACATCATACAAACACAAGAGAAAATGAGAATAAGAAAATATTACAACCAATTGCTCTTGCTTCCCTCTTGCGTGTCGAAATCTCCTATCAAACACGTCTTTTGCTATCACAAATGACCTGCTTGGCGCTGCCACGATCTGAACTTGAGACTCAACTCTCAAATAACTCTATGTCTAACCCTAAATTGACCTTAGATTTGATCTCCTTCTTGTTCTCTCTCTTGTTTCCCCTCAAACTGGTCTTTAATAGACCTTGGGAAGGTGTAGAAACGCTGGAAATAACTGAAGACTTGCTCTGGATGCACCTGGAGTCGGTAGAAACCGTCATCCAAATATAGAATTGCTAAATCGGGCGATTCTGCTAAATCTGGCAGTTCCAGGTCTGCGGGCCGCTGGGACTTTCATCGGGTCGCAGGAAAATGTCAGCACTGCGTCCTGTCAGTATTTTGGGCATATCTCATTCATCCGAACTCCGTTTGAGGTGATTCAAGATCCGTTGGAAAGCTTAGAACGAGCTCTTCAACTTTATGGCATCCAAGTCATTTCTTGTCCAAAATTTGCAATAAAATTAGAAACTATGGTAGTAACTCATTCTTGACATAAAACTCTAATTAAACTAACCTAAACTCATCTAAACTATGTAAACTCAAGGCAATTGATTAGTTTGGAGATAAGATGGTACTTGAATATGCATACAAAATCCACTCATCAGTTTTCATGCATGAAAATTTCTATTGTGGTAGCTTCTCATCTATGAAAGGTTGTTGACCCTTTAACCTTCAGCCTTTACTGTTTTGAGGCCACGAGACCAAGCCTGCGGCCACAAACAGGCCTCACACACCCGCGACACATGAAAGGGAGCAAAAAAAAAAAAAAAACACTTGGAACCTAGAGAAAGGCCTCATATAGCATGCCGCGGTTTTGGTTTTGCAATCATTTGTGGTGTATGTTGATGATTTAGACATTATTGGATCTCATGAAAAGATTATTGAAAATATTGCCAAATTGTTGGAAAATGAGTTTGAAATAAAAGATCTTGGTATAACTAAATTTTGCCTCGACCTGCAGATCGAGCATTTAAAGAATGAAATATTTATCCATCAGTCAAGTTATATAAAAAAATACTAAAAAAATTTAATATGAATAAGATTCATCATTTGAAAATATTAAAGCTCATCTATTTCGCCTTCAAGAAAATCATGAAAAATTACTTAGTTGTAAAGTACCATTCTTAAGCACAATTACTTGGTCGTAAAAATTACTTGGTCGACCATACATAATATTTGTCAAATCCGCATAAAAGCACGATCTCAATCAGGATATGTATTTATTTTATAGTGGAGCTGCAATTTCTTGGTGATCGACAATACAAACCCTAACAACTATCATAAAATCATGCTAAACTAATTGCTCTCTATGAAGCAAGTCCAGAAGTATTTTATTAAAGTCAATGATTCAAATATATTCAAGAAGAATGCGGGCTTGGAAACATAAAAGAAAAACCCTACTATATTATATGAAGATAATGTAGTTTGTATAGCACAGATCAAAGAAAGATATATCAAAGGAGACCGAACTAAACACATTGTGCCGGAATTTTTTTCCACACATGACCTACGAAAGGATGGTATAATAGATGTTAAAAAAAAATTAATCATGCAATAATTTGGCCAGTCTATTTACGAAGTTTTTGCCAACAAGAACTTTTTAACAACTCATAAAAAAAATAGGTCTACATCGACTGAAAGATATCTAAAAATATCAAAATGAGAAAAACAATTATACACGCTATACTCTTTTTCCCTTATTCAAGTTTTTATCCCAATGAATTTTTTTCTTGGCAAGATTTTTAATGAGGGAGTTAAATGATCCAGAAGTATCATATTAATATTGATCATAAAGTATCGTATTAATAGTGTATAATGAAAGATGAACATTAAGGGGAAGTGTTATAAATTCATACATGGTTACAAATCAATTTGAATTTATCAGTTATAGATTGTTCATTTTCATTAGTCTCATTTTTTTTTACATGAGATACATATCTTTGTTATTTATTAGAAGATCTCTTTTTTTTTTTTACTTATAAATAGAGATTTGTAAACCTATATGTGGTATCTAAATTCATAATTAGAAATACAGATGAGAATATTTGTCCTCTTTTACTCTTTATTTCTTTCTTTCACTTGATTTTTACAACAACATCTAGTTTTATTAGGTAGTGCTATAAATTTGTTTGGCTCGAGTTCATTTATTTATAAAATGAATAAATCCACTAAATTGGAGATAAATTCCGCTAACTAATTTTTCCAATTAAATAATGTCAGTTAATTGACAGCCACCATCAATTTTTCTAAAGCAAAAAAATCAATAATGCAAGAAATTTGTTTTCAAATTTGGTTTGCAAATATTTTTATGAGGTAAAATTAAATATTTACTGAACTCGAGCACGAAAATCATACTCAGGTTTGAGTTCAGATCTAAGATTTAGCTTGTTTTCTTCAAAAAAAAAAAAAGATGTATCTTGTTGGTAAATAAAATTTTAATCAACTTGGTTCTGCTTTAGGGGATTGTTTGGATGGGTTGAAAATTAAAAGAATTTTCAATTTCTAATTATAAATTTATTATAAAAAATCTAAATTTTTCACAAAATTATACAATTTTCAATAAATTTATGCTTAAAAATAAACTATTCCCTCGATTCCCAACCCATTCCAAACGACCCCTATTTGTTTTTCCTCGTCTTGGGCGTTTTCGCGAGGTCATAGTCAGGGTCTACACCTGGTAAATGCTGTCGGTGTGATGTGATCTCCATCCACCATCCTTACGAGTTTGGTTCGAACCCATCAAAGCCTCAAAGGTCACTAGCCACTGTGCAGATCTGCTGGATCGCTCTGGAATAACGAGCGGTAAAATTCTTCATTAATTCATGATCTACCCGAGACTCCAAATTATTTATGAACTAAAGAAATATTAAAAGTTAACAAAAAAAAAAAAAGAAAAACTGAAGAGATGAGGACGATTTTTACATACGTTATCTTCTCGTATGAAAATTTGAAAACATAAATAATCGATAACGTTGTACTAATATTAATTTGTTAAGATCATAGTATAATATTTTTATGAGTAGAAGCAGTGAAACTTTTGAGCACGTGTTTTTTTTTTCTTTTGATTTGTCAAAATATAAAAAAGAGCATATTTCAAATTTCGAGAAAATTATATTGAAATTAATAATATGGGAACTCTGAATTTGAAATCAATTTTAGTACATAAAAATACTTTGTGTCGTGCACTAGTACATAAAATTTTTTTTATCATTAATAATATCGCTATTTTTCTGAAGTTAAATTGGAGGTCAAACCTTCCAATTTAAATTTAAATTAACTATTCCTAAAAGATCCACTAATCGAGTTTAAATCTGCAACTCTATATTCAAGATTATTTCTCTGCTTCGAGCAATTAGTTTAAATTAAAAAAAATTACATTCAAGATCCATTGTCTATTACCACTGGATCGAGACTTGGTTGTCTGATTCTCAATAATCTCATTATTATATTCATGCAGCACAAGTATTCGTTGTATATCATCATTCAATTGATCAACAAAAACAATACTTTAATTAACGGACTTTAGCGGCGCTTTAGGGATGCAATATGATAAATTAAAATTATATATTTAGAGTTTTTTTCGGATAGCGATTAATTTAGTGAATTTTAGCTATCATTTAGTGATAGTTTAGTCGGATTTTACAGAATTTAGCTGTTTTTGGCAGAAATTTAGCAGCCAACATCAGTAATTGGAACATATCTTTCGCATACGAACTCCAATTGACATGATTCAAAATTTTATGAAATCTTTAGGAAATAAGCTAGATGTAATTCATGTTGTTTCAATTCTTAAATAATTTAAGGTGAAAATTACGTATGAAGGGAGCGTGTTTTGATTAGCATTAATTAATAATTGATAAATATTATAATTGTTTAATAGTTAAATTTTTTTTTTTATTGAATAGTGAAGTTGCACTTTAGAAGACATATGAGGTGTATCATTTAGAGAATCAAAGTATACAAGTACTTGATATAATATGATGTTAAATTTTAAGTAGAATATGTATATGATGAAATGAACTAGTATATCTAATACATCCGATATGAACTGATATCTACTATTGTTATAACATATGCATGCTTGCTATGAACCTGCCATACTCTATTTAAGCCTTTGACAAAAAAAAAAAAAAAAAAAAAAAAACTACTTCTCTAATGTGACTGACGCATATTTCATGGTATTCATAAATAAAACATTTATATCGAAGTTAACTAAAACAAAAACAATAGGTGCAGCTTTGGAAAGAATTCCACCTAGGATTATTGCAGAGGAACACAGCCCTTTGGAAATCCGGTCGAATACCAAATCATTACCGACCAGGGTCAACCTCATCACTTTCACTCTCTCTTCTCAGACCCCACTTCCACTCTACACTCGGCAGTCCAAGTCCTAACTAAATCGAAACAGCGTCACTCTCTCTCAGCTCTCAGTCTCTCCCCATCCCCTCTTAATTAATTTCTTCCGAACCGGAGGCGAAAGACAATGGCGGGTGGGCCAGGCACATTAGCGGGTCTGAATCCGACCCTGATACGGGCGATAGTGGTGGTGCTGGGGCTAGGAATGGCGGGATACATCGTGGGCCCTCCTCTCTACTGGCACGTGGCAGAGATTCTCGGTGGCTCCTCCGGCTGCCCCCCTTGTACCTGTGATTGCTCCTCCCAACCCCTTCTTTCCATTCCCCAAGGTACTTCATGCCTACTCTTTGTTTTCTTTCATTTCATTTTCTGTTTTACTTTAAAGGAGTGTTTAGATCTTGGATCTGTATAAGTTCTGATTAGTTTTCTCTTTCCTGTTTTGTTGTGCAGAATTGAGCAATTTTTCCATTGCAGGTTAGTGTCTGATTTCATCCTCTCTCTCTCTCTCTCTCTCTCTCTCTCTCAGTCACTCTTTCTCTTAAGCATTTTGATTCTGAGAGAATATACACAAACTAAAAAATATATTATGGGATGTCGCAGCTTGAATATTAGAGGGTAAAATTGCCCATTAGAAATATATTTTTTGTGTCAATGTCACCCCAATTCTGGCATGATAATTAATGTAAATTGTTGTCTTGTATAGAACGCCTTACATCAACAATTAATTACCAAAAAAAAGGCAATTTTTTTTAATACAGATACTTTAGCTATCCTATGCTTTCATATAAGATAGCTACTTTGTTAATTTATATATAAACAGAAAAATGAGGACTCAATGGGTTGTGGTAACTGATGGGACATGCGATATTTCGGGTTTCTTTTTTATTTAACTTTTCCTGTGTTGAATTGAGGTTAACTTGGGGATAGATAGGGAAAATCTCCTGGTAAATGGCATATCAAAGTGATGCTATTTGGGCATAGCCAAACTCAGGATAAGATACTGACAAGTTGGGTTAGACTGATTGATTTTGGAGTTATTTAAGCCAATACCACAAATCGACAAGTAACTCTGCCACTCAGTTTAAATTATGGTTGATTTGAGGATACTTGTAGAATTGGGAATACCTATACAAAGGATAAGTTCAAAAATGGTCAGTCACAAACAGTGGACAGTATATTTTGCACCTTTCCATGATTGCAATTTCAATCAAGACAAAACTTATGACCCATCAACTTAGCATTAAACCAGTATGTTATATGTCAATGTTTAATACAGCTATCTGAATATGTGCTTTATTTAAACAATAAACCAAATTAATCTCAGATTGTGCCAAGCGGGATCCTGAGGTGAGTGAAGAGATGGACAAAAGTTTCACTGACGTCCTGGCTGAAGAGCTGAAGCTGAGAGAGGAGGAGGCAGCCACAGCTCAGCAGAAGGCCGAAGCAACCTTACTCGAGGCAAAAAAACTCTCTTCTCAGTACCAGAAAGAGGCTGACAAGTGCAGCTCTGGTATGAACACTTGTGAAGAGGCCAGAGAAAAGGCCGAGTCTGCTTTGGCTCAGCAAAAGAGGCTGAGTGCTTTGTGGGAATCACGGGCTCGGCAACGTGGGTGGAAACCTGGCAATGTGAAATCTGCATAGGTTGAATTTTGTTCGAGAATCAGGAATTAATTTGGTTTTTAGTGGTGTTTTCTTACCAAGAACAAATTTTTTCTGTCTGCCATGCTTTGAGAATTGAGAGTACCAGAATTCTAGGATAGTGGGCTATTCTGTTGGAGAATTTTATTTGTCTCTGGTGCCATTTTTTGTTTTCTGTGATGACAATTCACTTGGATGGGAATTTAGTTTATGTATAGGTTAATTAGCTAATATAATGCTATGTACTATGGAATCCTGATAAGATGATTACTTATTTATTTTCCTCTATAGGTAAAAAGAAAAGCTTCTCATGTACAAACTTGCTGGTTTTGATGGTAGTAATTAGTAGTAGCTTTTATACTTTATAGCCTGACGATTGCAATTTGCAACTGGTTATTACATGAGCCTTTAACGAAGACATCCGATTCAAATATGGACGTTCCACTTTTATTCCTCAATTGGCAATTCTTTGATGGGTGGAATGTAAAAGACACAATTTTTTGTTGGATCTTGGCCTTATCTTTGTCTTGTTTTGCCGAATATTTAATGTGAGCTTGCACAGAAAAGGAAAGAAAACTGTTCACTGCTCAGACTCAGTACTGTTCTGTTCTGGAATTCTCAGCGTGACAAACAGTGAATTCTTTTAAATACTGTAAATACCAGTTCCCTATAGAGTTTTGTGTTATCTGGAATGTCTTTATATCAATCCCCATCCGCTCCCGCAGCGGGACCGTCCAGCGCGCAGCCTACAAACCGTCCGATCTGATCTGGACGGTTCGGGCCTATCAATCTAGTTACATGCACGGGGCTTCCTTTGCCATTGAGATTAAATCAGACGGCTGTGATTCCTGCGTTGCACGGTCCGCGCGGGACTGGATTTCATTTCGTCTTTATATGAAGCAAGCTACATCTATTTATTAATATAGGTGGTATAGCAATGGAGATGACCATGGCCATTAGAGGCTTGACATGCTTTTCATTAGGTGCAGAATAAATACTTTTTTTTTGAATAATTTAGTAAGTTATCATTAGTAAGGTTGACATTTATTTCGCATATGATGACCGCTTTGGCATGACGCAATTGAATCTCTATTTTTTTTTTTTGATGATTCAATTGAAATCTTTTGTAATAGTTGAAGTGTCCTGAATTAGAAACACTTTTAGCCTACGGGCAGTTCAATTTAAAAAAAAAAATAGAAACACTTTTTAATATTTCTGTTATATAAGGGACGGGAACGAAAAACTGGTATGTTGTTCCCGTCGGAGCTTTTTTTACTGTATCAATAGCTCGGCTGTACGTGTAAATATCAAAATCTGACAAACAGAAACTTTGATTTGTCCCAAGTTAATGGAACTCGTACCCTTTGCCATGGTGCATGTGCTAAGCTCCTGATCGGACTGTCCCTTTTGTGTTGAGATTCATCTAACATTCGTTGTGTCATGTCATGCACTCCTGGACATAGGACCTTGCGTATGTAGAATTTAGTTGGTGTACATTTTATTCGGTGGAAAATAAGGAGGGATCCAATGATAAATGTAAATCTTCAACAACTAATTTATACTTTCAAATAGTAAACTAATTAATTAAAATTATTTTTTTATATATATACATATTATTCGCTATGCGCTCATAAAAAAAGTTATATCATTCTAAACTTCATTTTTTTTATGCGAAGACAAGACAAAATCGTCAGTCAAAATTTTAGCAATTGAAATCCATCTCTCGACTAGTAAAATGAAATCAAAACTCTACAACTTTTTAGGTATATTATATAATTTTAAATTTAAATTAAATGATATAAAATCGATGAAATGGCTTAAATTTGCAAATTTAAAAGCAAGGACAAAAGCGGATACCATTTAAAACCGATACCAGAGGGTGTACATTCCTGTTCTGGGGAAAAAGAAAAAAAAAATCTGGGAGTACTACATATATACGAATTCAAATAGATTATATAAACAACAAATTTATTTGACAATTACGATAATTGATTAAAATAATAACAATAAAAGTAAATTTATAAGTATGGTGTTAATAGTACAAATGTGCATTGTATATTAATTTGAATATAATTTTGGAAACCAATTAGTCATATATATAGCATTACGAAAAATTGACCGATGCAATTTTATTGATACTTGATCTTTGAGCCAATCCTTTTAAATCCAACTACCAATTTGACGTAAAATCTATATAAAACTTTACAGAATACATCTATATATTTTTTAGTTACAATAATTGTTTTATTAGTTGTTGCAGTTGTTCAAAAACTATGCTTGTCATCTACCTACCTTTACAGCTATTTATTAGTATATATATATATATATTTCAACTAAGCGTCTTTCTTTCTGTAGATTTACTGATTTTTGTTACGTGCGAATTTATATTTCACTTTGTTAAGATTCATGGACCACTCCTAATGCATTAATTTTGTTGTAATGTAATGTTTTCTGTAAATGGTGCTATCAATCATAATAAAACACGGTACTTTTTAAAAGCACGTCAACTCCAAAGAAGGCAAGAAATTTGGTTGAAAAAAATTGCAGATTGGCCCAATTTCATTGAATTAGTACGATCAATTGGATATCTCTGAAAAAGTCTCAAATTTTGTGCGAAGACGTATGGGCCCCAGTAGTCGTCTGTTCACTTCCAAAATTTATCATCAAGACCACTCACGTAAATATTCTACTACTTTCTACTTTCCTCTTGAGATGCTACAGCTTCTACAATTGTAGCCAATAAAAGTACGCCACAGCATTTGTACAAAAAGAAGTGTCTTTTATTGAAGTACACTTATACTCAATGAATCAAGTTTCTTTGACTAGTACGCTCTCTCAGACTCTGTGTGGCTCCCAATTTAAATTTCAAATTTCTACTCATGAAAACGCTTGCTTTTAATTTCTTTCCATTCCAAAACAAAAACAAAATCAAGAGCTAAATACGCTCCTTGCACTTCGCATTCGTTGCGCCTCCATCTGATTATATACATCTCTTCTACCCAATGCGAAGAATTTTTAGATAATAGACAATCGAGGAGGGAGGGGGGAGAGAGAGAGACAGCTCTACCTCTGTCGATCGTACTTTCGTATAGTACGAACAATGGGGTGCTTCTTTGATTGCTTTAGAGTTAAAAATGAGGATGTGAAGAGGCGGAATCAAAGCTTCTCCAGCTCAATTTCGTCTAGAAGCAAGGTACAAGCTGAATTATAGCTGCAATTTGAGTATTTGTTGCTATTGTTTTGGTTCAAGAATTTCGAGTTCAGCTTCGTTTATTGTGGAAAATTGTAGGTTAATGTCAAATCATCAACAAGTCAAATCCCATCTGCTTTACAACGAAAAGGAAGAGGTGCTAATTTTATTCCAGCTTTCCCTAATTATCTTGTAATTCTTTAATGCGTTTATTTCCCTTTTTAATGACAATGACTTCTTATTCGTTGGGTTAAATTTTTTTTTTTGAAATAAGAAGAAATACCTTTCGGGAGAGTTGCAAGCTGGAATTCTACAAGCTATCATGGGTGGAATAGAGAAAATTCGGATCAGGTATCACTTTTTTGCACTTGTAACCTATATATTATGTCAATTCTACACCATTTGTCACTGTAAATGGGGATTCTCTCCTTTAACTGGCTGCACTTATCAGTTTCTGCATATTGTGTTGAAATGCTTCTGTATCATATATAGTTGCAGGGTTATGAGTGCAAGCCAGCCTCGAGGAACCAGCTGTCAGCTGTGTTTTTAAGAGAAGGTATCATACTTTGCAAATTATTTATATTTGACGATTGCCAGACCACATTGAAAGTTGTTTTTATTTTGATTTCTACATTGTGCACTTGCAAGTGTGTGCTGCGAATTGCATCTTTTTTTGGCTTGATTTTTCTTTATTGGATAATCAATGGTAAATAAGAGCTGACCAGTGCAAAATGGGGTTAAATTCTATGGTAACTATACGCTCCAGCAAGATTCTGGCTAAACAAGAGACACTGGTGAATTACTTGAGTACTCGACATGATTATTTTTGTCTTATTCGTTTCTAGATTTAGAGGATGAGGCTCCAATTGAGAAAATTGAAGATGTAAAGCCAGTGGAGTGCACCAGTAGTGGTATGCATGAGGGAGAGCACAAGCATGAGGTTTGTCTTCTATATCAGGCAGTTATTCTCAGATGCCTTTACCAGAAATAATCTAAAAATATAAGTCACAAGATTTGCATCTCATTTTCAATTTCAGTCTAGTAAGGTACTTACCATACAAGAGTGATCTAACCAAAGTATAAATCATTTTTTTGACAATTGCTCTTAACCTACATGTAATGTCAAAGGTGGCATATCAATTTCAAAGGACACAAGCCTTCCTATTGAAACTTTTTCATTTATATAATTAGTCATAAGTTATCATGTGCCAATTAACTTTTGTCTGTGGTTGTTGTGATCTATGATGTCTCATTATTTTATAGTTTATTTATTTCCCTCATAATTTATACTGAGCAACTTTTTAAATGTTTCACATATATTTTTTTAATTTTTGGCAATTCATTTGTCACAGTGAGTGATTGTTTGCAATTGGTATCACTATTTAATCAAAGCAGATGAAATTAAAACCTTGGTTTCTTTAATTTTATCCTAATTTTAGCACCATATCCATTTCAAACAGGACAAGGACAGTTCTGATACTCTCAAATCTATCCCTTCATCGCCCGATTCAAAACTGACCAACTCGTTTGTGGACAAGCACATACTCGAGGAAGAGAGCCCCAATTCCACCCTACAAACCCCAGAACCAAACAATGAAGTCATGCCAGATTTGTGTACCAACACTGACTCAGAACTGGGGACACTGAGCCTTTCCCAGTGGTTAAAACCTCCAAAGTCATTTGACATTTTCTCTACCCTGTCTCAGTCTGGTAAGAGTACTGATTCAGATAGACCGATTATTGGTTCAGTTGCGACACACTGGAGTGAGGAGTCAGAGACTGTCACCATACCTCCTCCCAAGGTCTGGGATGGGAAAGGTATACCAAATTCAACAAACAAGTACAAAGAGGTACAGTCCATTTTGGTTTCTCAATTTCTTGTGATGCACTTTTTGTGACTTAGGTTCCAGTATGTATGTGAAACTGTGAAAGGATTTATTTATTGATACAGGTACCTAACCAGTCAGTGTAGGGATTGATATTTCATCTAATTTAAAGTAGTTCCAAAATAAAAATTTGTTTAGCTTTGATTAACTGATTTTTTGAGGGTCCAGTAGTTTAGTTAGAGTTAAACTGAGGCTCCAATATGTTTTGTTTATTGGTACCATTTTCTTATCAATACACTATAAGAAATTAGGGACAAATTATCTCTATCCATTATATCAATCTTTTAGTACTTCTATATTGTGTTAGCTTGTATGCTACTTGTCCAAACTATATATCATCCAAGTTGGCAATAATATAACAATCTACGTTTCTATTTTATTTGGTTACTTGCTTACTAGTTTATAATTTTGAACAGGACCAAAAGGTTAGTTGGCATGCAACACCATTTGAAGAGAGGCTAGAAAAGGCCTTATCAGAGGAATTCAATTCACGGAGGTTTTTATATTTAAATCTTAGATTTTATGTGTTTACCTTTTGTTCTCAAATAATTTTCTTTACTTTTTCTTGTATTATCTTTTTTCTAGGATACATTATACAGGTATTCCTCTAGAATTTACAGATGAAGGGGATGAAAGTGACACTGCTGCATCCTAGAGGGGGAAGGTTGATTTGAATTCTGACGTGGATCATTTTTTTTTTTAAATGGCTTGTTATGTCATAGTTTTGTCATATATAGCTTGCTTCTTATACCTGAGAAGCTTAATTGAATCTATTAACTAGGGTTGTATAAATGTCATTGTGTGGTATGCTGTTTGTCTGGATAGCTTACATGTATCTGGTTTGCATGCTTCTCTCTTTTTTATTTTTTTGTTGTTCTGTCTTCTAAGGAATATAGTTACCATCTATTTGTTTGCAAGTTCAACTCGATATGTGTTTTTGCTACATGGTTTGCAAAAACCCGTACATGTATGCATAATTTTTTCAGTACCATGTACTCAATTAGAAATTTTCAGCAATATTGCTTATTTGAATGTGGAAGGTTAAGTAAAAAAGCTTTATATTCATTTTTTTAATTATCTGTATTAAAAGTGCAACAATAAGTTATGTTGTTTAAAAAATTTATGAATACATGAACACGTTATTTGTAGAGGTAGCAATCAGGCGAACGGTTCAGTTTCAGGTTCAGGTTCGTTTGTTCGATTTAAATTTTTTTTGGATTTTGAAGTGGATGAGTAATCGGCTTGGGTTTGAATTAAAATTTACCGTGTTTTTTACAGCGCATTTTGTATTTGGCAAACTGACATGGTTGCATCATGAATTCATGATCAGGGTCAATTGCCTTAAATTTAGACCCAATTATACTACATTTTAGTTGCAAGCTCGTAACGTAAGTCGAGTATTTATTGAACCAAGGCAGGGGCGGATCCATGTAGTCCCGAGCCCAGGCACTTGTCTGGGCGTGTTATCCAGAAAATTAAAACCCAAGTACCCAACTAATCTATTGATGGGCGCCCAGATCAAGTTTACCCAACTAATCTATTGGAAATATCAAAAATAGTGGAGAGCCGGTTCCCCAATTAATCTTCTAAAAACAACTTTTAGCCTCTAAGTCAAATCAGCCATATTTCAAAAGGATCAATTTGAATTCAAACGGATCCGTCTGGATTCAAATGGATCGTTTGAAATCCTTCCGAGGCATGGACGCATGGTATGTTCATTGAATGATCCGCTCTTCAACCAAGCCCACTTGGATTCAAATGGGTCTGCTTGAAATGTGTCTGAAATTTTCAAAATGTACCTAGCTTCTAATCTAAAAATATACGAAAAATTAACTAAAGCATAGATATTTAGTTATAATTTGAAGTCTAAAAAAATTAAAATGTTAGCATTAAATCCGCGGATCACATCTGTGTGAAATAGAACAAGATAAAAAGTTATATATGTCAATAAGAATTTTGATCTTGAATGGTTTGTACTGAAGTGTAATCAGTATCAGTGTTATAAATAAAAACTCGTGGGAGTCTGTTAAGAAATTTTAACGCAAATCTCGACACGGCTAACCATTTGATCATGGGTAAATTAGGGTGTTAAAAATTTTCGGTTATTTGAAACAGAAACTATGTATGAAAATATGTTGCTGACAATAATGGTCATTAAAATGACCCGTTTTAACAAACGGAGAGATATAAGGAGCGCATAAACCCTACCTTCCCAATTCCCTTCTAAAATTTCTGTCATCTCTTTGCCTCCGTCGCTCGCCTTCTTTTGGTCATTCTAATCTTCTTCCGACATAGAATCAACACATGAGAATTGTGATTGAGGAGGAAAGTTTAGTGGCCCCTCAGTTGCCTATTCGACCTCTAATCATCGGCCAAATCAGCCCATGTCGAGCCCGTGCACATTGCAAGAGACCGCCATCCCTCCCTTAACGGTAAGCCTTCCCTCAACTTCTCTCTTTCTCGGAATAAAATTTTGTTGTTTGCACCGCCTCTCACAATTACTTTACTCTCTATGTCTCAATCTGAAAAATTTATAGGCTTTGCTTTGCCTCTCCATTTCGTATTTTTCAAGAATTGTTAGTTTCTATTTGGAATTCTTACTGTACGTACACCATGTCATACACTTCTTCTGTAAGATTTTCATTACGATTTTTTGATGTCAGACAGGAAATAAATTCCTGGAATGTATACAAGAAAATTTTGTAAATGTTGGCAACGGTAACAACCTGACTGGAAGCATGCTGCAGCATGGTCCCACATTCCTCGGTGTCAGCGACCCGCCTGAAATCATGCAGCAACATGGTCTGATAGTTGGTAGTGGCAGCAACTCTACTGTTAGTATGCAGCTACATGGCCCAGCAGTCGGTACTGATAGCAACTCAATTGGAAGCGTGCTGCAATATGGTCCCACAATCGCTAGCATCATCAACCTGACTGCAAGCCTGCAGCGATATGGTCCTACAGTTGGCCACAACGCTGACATGGCTTGATGGTTTTACAGAATCTTTCAAGGTTAGAAAACTATACTATTCTCATTGGTCATAAAGGAACTTTAATACTGTGACATTGGTTATAATGGCATGCAAGCATATCTACACCTCCAATTATCCTTTAATTGAACTCCAACGCCATCTTTTTATTGGAAAAAAACGTAATTTGTTAAAAGTGATGATAAAAGTAACATATTTTTATTAATTCGGCCAGTATCATCTAATTGTATTGTATTTATTTCTTCTATACCTTGATCAGTTATGTGCCAGTACCATGTAAGTGGTACTGCTTCTGGCATGAGGTATTAGTCTGCGTCATTGAAATGTTAAATATTATGTTGCCTAAATTATCTGAAAACAAATAAAAACAATTATTTCTATGCAGTTTGTATGATACTAGAAATCATCATAAAGGTTATGTAGGTTCAATACATGATTATGCCAGTGGTATGTCACTGTAAATTTATTTATTTTGGTTTCAATTTGGGAAGGGTGGAATAGGAGGAAGTCAATTTGTTAGTAGAAATTTGACATTCACTCTGATTATTCTTTACTAATTAGCAGCAATTAATGTATTGATTGATCTCACATAAATGGACGGAGGTAATATGCAGTAACTTTCATGTTAGATATTTCATGAATTTCTTCTGTTTTTCATCACAAATATATTATTGCTAAGTGATTTTGTCAATATCAAAAGTAGGAAGTTTGGGTGATTTGGTAAGGGAAGATTTAATGAAAAAGATCATGCCATAAAAATCTTCAAATAAAAATTGGATAGAAAAGGGAAGGATTATGTTCTGGTAATGAAATTCAGATCCACTACTCTATATTAGAAGCATTGTAAATTATATTATTATTTTAGAATTAAAGTTATGATTTTGTTTAGCATAAATCAATATATGTAAGTACTTTATCTACCAAATTATATAAAATAAAACAATAAACAAAAATTGATATATTATCTCCTGAATCAGCATGTTGTATCTCCTAAATCTGTTGTTGTAACTGTATTCCAGCATGTAGCAATTAATGTTTGGAAAAATATATAAAAAAAATGTTGATGTGTCAGCCTGTTTTTGAGAGGTTATTTGTGTATAACCAGATAGATTTATTAGTGCAAATCTCATTTATTTATATTGATATTAATGAATTGATATAAATTAATGAGAAATATCTTAGGGCAGTAAAATTGGTGAGCTGTGGTTGACAGTTTGTGCATGGCTTAAGGATATTAAATATATTTATTTAATGCATAATTAAGGCATTTAATATTTTGTTCTATTATAGTTTCTTCTATATATATATATATATATATATATATATATGATGGTATGTGACGAACCTTTTTCTGTACCTTTCAAATTGAGCATTTTTTATCTATATTATTTATTATCACAGGTATTAGTGGTACTCTTTTTTGTAATGCCAAAGAAATGCAATAAATTTTAAGA
This sequence comes from Rhynchospora pubera, assembly GCA_028095005.1. NCBI lineage: Eukaryota > Viridiplantae > Streptophyta > Magnoliopsida > Poales > Cyperaceae > Rhynchospora > Rhynchospora pubera. Next base: position 320,002,693 of record CM051460.1, on the reverse strand, counting down.
TGGTCAAGCTGAATTAACTCTTTATTTCTTTATATGTATAGGTGACAATGTCTACCGTTGTTCCTAAATCGGGAGTGCTTGAGAGAGACACCTAGATTGCTGTTAAGAATCAGATGGTTAGTTTTAAGGAATTGGCACCATAATTTTCTCCTTTTTACTTACCATTGAGTTTTAATTTTGTTCCTAGGCTAATCTTTTAATGCTATTTTTTTAAAAATTTTTGTCACCGTAATTCAGTTTCAGCAATCCAGAAAGAAGAAGGATAACAAAGGAACCAACAGTGACAGTGAAGAACAACTATCAAGCATCTTAGGCATCATCGAGCAAATTCAAACCAACTTGATACCAATTTGAGGAAAGAGCCAGAAGAGGTATCAATCATTTTTTTATAGCAACTGAAAATTATTTATTTCAAAGGTTTTGTATCTTTTACTTTGGCTTTAGATCTCTAAAATTGACCTCTATTACTAGCATGAAGGTCTTATCTATCAAGACAAGGTAATTTAACTATTTCTTTCAATTTAAACATCTTAAATAATCTCAGATTTGTACAAAGGATATCATGTAACATGTTACATGTATCATGTGGAAGCAATAGATGCTCGATGTGTACAATGCACTCAGTTAGCTGCACATTAAGAATGAAGAATTTTGAACATTTCGTTTCGATTTCAATATTTTAATTTTAATCTCAATAAGGGTCATTTTGGTCAGCTAACATGCCTTAGATATTATTTTTAATATTTTAACAATTCTTTTTTTTTACCATTGTGATTTTTATACTTTGTTAATTTGTTATAGTTTTTCCTTTAAGGTTTATAGTTAATTACCAAATGTTGATAAGAAAACACAATAACTAGAAGGAAGGTCAGCCTTATAATCCTACTGGTTTCCTTATTGGTCCTGTAAAATTACCAGTGAAGAACAAACTAGCTAACAAAAGAAAAAAGGTGTTTTATTATGTTATTTTTTATCTAAGTTGGTTCTAACTTTTGAATGGGTCTTTTTTCTGGCATAATGGACCTACTAGAACAACATTTAGTATATTTTGTTTTTAGTTGTTAGTCAATTAAGAGTTTGTAGAACTTATAATGTTTAGAGAATGAGAATGTTAACATCATTTGTAAAATTCTATAAACATGTAATGAATAGCGTTATGTCTTTCTCAATCTCTTTTTACCTATTTCTGAGAAATGTAAAATTTAATTTTTAAATAAAAGATAATCCACATAGTGTTCTCAAGAAAGCCACAACTCTATTGCTGTACCTCAATGACAAAATTATGATATATCTCATCGTGAATTTGTGTTCCATGTAGATTAATTCATCACTGAAGCTATGAATGGTGACAAGAATGACCTTCTTCAAGGACAACTCAGAGGGGTGACCATGACAAACGTTCTCTCAATCTGAAATAATAATAATATAACACCAATTATTTTATTATATGATTATCTTTAAATCAAATAATTAGCAAAAAATGTTAAAATATATTTTTAACAGATTAGGTTGTACTGACACTGTCACGAGGAAGGATCAAATTGTAAGTGTTGGCGGTGAAGGCTCATTGTCTAAAGTCTAAACTCTAAAGGCATGCCGCAGGAAAAGCATTCTACCAAAATTTTATTAGCAGGTCTCTTGATGCTGCCGTTGGACAATTTTTTGTGAGTCTATTACTTGGCTTCATGTATATTTGAGACAGGCCTCTATTAATTGTGATGTTATTTTCAATGCTCATGTTTCTAATATTGCATGTTTAACTGTGAACAATGTCAGATTGAGCTATATTTTTGTGTCACTGAGATTTCTGGTGTAAACAATCCATATGAGTATTATTATGAGGGTCGTCCAAACTCCAAACTCCAAACTCCAAACTCCAATGTGCATTACAGAGCTAAGAGATAGTTTTGTACTAAGAGAGAATTTGTGTGGATTGTAAAGCACGTATTATTTGTTAAACTAAATGTTATTCAGTTATAAGGAACTATTGCAAGTCGGAGATGATAGTACATAGGCTGAGTTGAGTGCTATAGGAAATACATCCCAATATAATATTCTAATTTCTGTTGATCTATTTTACTATCAATGGTGGTATCATTATCTGTTATAATATTTGTTTTGTAAGAAAAAAATTGAAACAATAAATATGAGAATACAAATAAATTGTTGAACATATGAATAGCCAATCATCTATTACCTTAATCATGCTAATATTTCTACTAATTTTATTTTAAAATTATAAAATATGGTTATACAGGTGCTCACGAATATTTCTTTGATCTATATTTCTGTTGTTATTTATGTAACCCATGATATTCCTTTGTTGCTTATAAGTTCATTAATAATTAACAGGAATTATAACCACCTTCGCGTTTTGTACCATCGCTACCATCGCTAACCAAAAATAGAATTTCCGCTCCCTCTCCTCTCACGCGCGCTCTCCTTCCGCTCTCTCCTCTCACGCACCCTCTCCTTCCCTAGCGCGTTCATCTTCTCCACCTCCTCTCTGTTAGAGATATGTCATAGAAGCCAATCTTATTAGGCTACTTCTATAGTTTATGTTATTGGTGATTTCAGATCATTTGTTCTTTGATTTAATCGTTGACAGTTCATTCAGGTTGAGGATCTGAATTATAGATCACTGTTATTCATTTAGTGGTAAATGACAACGATAAATCTAAAAGTCCATAATCTTGATAATTAACAAAGGACATTAATTATCAATAAGATTATTATGCAAGTTAAGTGATGATTAAGTTCTATAAATCATAGGTTAAGAGTAACCAACTTAATTGCATATGTATATGTTATAGAACATAGTACAGGACTGGACCCCACGAAATAAATATATGGATTGTGTTACGTGTCATTATTTATTTCGTTATGATTTTGGTTCTAAGTTTGAGATGATTATCTTTTCCACATGAGGATAGATGCTATAAATCATGTCTACCGTTGATTCCTGATAAAGGCTGCTATACGGACTTGATTTAAGTATCCTTGAATTGTGCGGGGAAAAGCTAATTATCAAGAAAACCATATGTCCCTCATTAATTCACTTAGTGAGTGACGATATCTGTTTGGGCCCCTTGATGGAGATAGATTATTTGCTAGCAACTGATACAATTATCTCTAGATCAAGAAACGTATAATCTGCAAGAATGACACGTTCCTATCTTAGATTATACGATGATATCGTGTGACATAAGAATCAAAATAGAGAAACATAATTGTTCTCTTATACATGATTGAAATTTTGTAGCTGTACACTATTTATGCGAATTGGGAATCATAACGTGTTGCTAGATACCGCTTATGATTATTGGAATTAAATAGCGATTTAATTCCATGTCCAACATAGCATAAATCCTCAAAGGGTCACACAAAATTGGTATTTAATCATACGTGCATTATTTATTTATTTGCAATAATGAGTATTGCAAAATATGATAAGTTGATTAATTAATTAAATAGAGTTATGGACCGTTATAATTAATTAAGTCAAATGGATCATATAGAAATAAATTAATGCATTGTCTAATCTCTAAATAATTATTATTAAGTTAATAATTATTTATAAACAACACACTTAATTTAATTAACTTATTTGGGCTTTAATTTATTGGTAAATTAAATGTCCAAATTAAATAGCTTTGAGTGGGCCTTTAATTAATAGAATAAAGGGACCAATTGGAGATGGACTAGTGGGCCAAAGAAGCCCACTAGGAGGCCGACCACAAGGAGGTAGGTGGGAGTGGCACACTTGTAAATTGTGTGAACTCCTAGCTAGGGTTAAGAGGCTATATAAGGCATCTTATGGTGGCTCCTTTTGCTCTCTTCTCTCTCCTCTCATTCTAGCCGCCACCTTGCCCCCCCAAAGGGTGCGCCGCCCCCTCTCCTCTCCTCTCCACTCAAGCTCATGTGTTGAGCATCCCTCTCTTTCACAAATTAGTTTGGTTCTTTGGTTGAAGAAAGGGAACGTTTGGGATTAGACTCGTTCTTCTCTTCGCTAGCACGAATTGAGAAGAACTTGGTTAATACCATAGTGGACTCGAGGCACCGCGAATAGGAGGTGTTTGGAGAGCACGCCACCGACACCAAATCCAAGGATTCGAGCCTCTTGGTTGCTATACCAAGAGAGGTAAAAATCCATCCTTTCTCTTGTGTCAAATCGGCTTTTGTACTAGATCCGTTTTGTGCTTTGTTTTCTAAGCTTAATTAGTTGGTAATTAGCATAAAAATGAAAATTAGCACACGTTCTAACACTCTCTTCCCTTCTCTGCCACAGTCCCCTCCGTCCCTCTTCACTCTCCTTCTACCCCCGTGCCTTTTCTTCTCTTCTCTGTCTTTCCTCTGACAAGCAAGAAAACAAATTGAACATATAGAATAACAAATTGAACATATGAATGAACAAAGTGAACATATACACCAACAAAGTGAGACATAAAATAAACACAGAACTCTGACGCACAGCAAAACAAATTGAACACATAGAAGTAACAAATTGAACATATGAAGGAACAAAGTGAACATATACACCAACAAAGTGGGACATAAAATAAACACAGAATTTTAATGCACAACAAAACAAAATGAACACTTAAAATAATAAATTGAACAGATGCAATAAACAAAATGAACAAAATCTGAAGCACAGAAGGAAGGGACAGAGACACAGAAAGGAAAGGGAGAGAGACAGAAGGGTGCGTAGAAGGGAGAGGGAACTTATCCACGCTGGGTGAGGAGAGGGAAGTGCTTCGCTAGGTGAGGCGAGGTGAGCGTTTCGCTAGATGAGAAGAGGAGAGCATTTCGCTAGAGGGAGCGATGGTAGCGATGGTAGAAATAGAGATGACAGTAATTAATTTCCAATAATTAATATTTCTGAACCGAAGATATAATTCAAGGAATGTTGCTCATTAATTATGTGCGTTATCCTAATTAATTGATTGAATTTTGTGAAGCATTAATTACGTGACTGAAAAAATGGTCCTGTAACTTCTCTAATCAAAGTAATTACCGAACCTGCATTAATGGAGTGTTATACGATTTGTATATATTTTGGGTAGCGTTAATTATTTTTTTTTGATCTGCAAACTCATTCGAAGGAATTTGTCAAATGAAGAGTCGCACTTATATACATAAATTATAAGAACAACATAAAAATTCATGTATCGAGCTAACGATAAGCCCCCCATTTGAACCATTTGGCTCCGCCACTGGCTACAACTTTAATAAAATCATATATCAGCTCAATTAAATCCTGCAAGTGCTACGTATAGAATTAGAAAAGATTAGTGAATGTTCACCTCATATAAGTCTGCTGCCTTATTTGATATCTCAGTTCTCTATGTTATAAGTCATCATTTTAGCTAGATAAGCTATCACTTTTTCCAATAGTTTTTATTTTGATACGATTTATGTTTTGATTCTATTTGTTAATGCTTTGCCCAAAAAAAAAGAGTAACGATTTGTTTGATATGTAAAGACCGTAATAATAATAATAATATGCAATTCCTTATTTCAATTGATGAATGATGATTTTTGGTGTGGCAATTTGTTCAAACACATTAAAATTTAATCATCAATGGCACATGATTAATTAGTTATTGTGTTTCACGAAAAGGTCTCGACTTTTCTTGAATTAAATTAAAAGTTAGAAAAAATTTTCATATGAACGAAGCCTAATTCTTTAATAAACCTGATATTACAAAAAAATTTGTCAATTCACGTCAATAAAACTTAACCTAAACCAAAGCCCAAATAAATAAAAATGCAGTACAAAAATTCTAACGGAAAACCATATGATCAAACCGTATAGTAATAAAATTATCATTACAAATGATAATCAGTTATTAAAATTTGAATATCGATTTGTTGCAACCAATTGATAAATTTTCTGTATTCGTTTTTTTCTTTCTGATAATTTATATATTTTGACACTATGGCTAATAGATGTAATAAACTGAACTACAATAATGTAATATTGAAAAAAATATATATACGAGTGGAACATAGGTCGAGCAACGCGCGACATCCCCACTAGTTTGAATATAAAAATAGATCCGTATTTGATCCCTAGCACTGATATGTACGTAACTTCAAAATTAAATTCTCCCCCCCCCCCCCAAAAAAAAAAAAATAAGCGGCTACAAAGGCACTTCTTCTTGTTTTGATTAGCTGCTATTGAATAACCTTTTTTAGTTTCAAACAAGGAAGTAGTGGTAGGCTTCCAATTAAAAAAAAATAAATAAAGTTTGCATACAAAGTGAGAGATAATCTGATAAGAAGAAGATCCCATCTAACCTGTTTTCTGCTAATAGTCCAAGCATTCTAGCTAATACAATTATCCTATCACATAAGCTCGATTTCTCACTAAATATCTAAACAACACAGAACAAATTTTAAACCAAACACAGGAACACAAAGTCAGCTCAAAAACTGAGACACAAGCACACAAAAGTGGTTGAGTAAGGCCGCAAAAGGAAAGAAAGCGTTGAACAAGGACAAATTTGTTTGACAAAACATCGGAACCTTGTTTCTGATTTTCCCTATTTAGTCTGATACTGTGACGCATGATGGAAGTTGGCGTTCAGAAAAAGATATTTGTTTTTTGTTGGGCCAGGTGGCAATCACCACACTGATAATTTTCATTAAATAAAAAGAATTACAAAAAGTTACTAAAAATAAAATAAAAAAAAAGAAATCTATCTATCAATGTCTAGAACTATGGAAAGCAAAAAAAAAAAAAATGCAGGCAGCGATATCCTTCAAAATTGAGGGTGGAGTAGAGTCGATCATCCGAAAAATTAGGCCGTTGCGAACCATTCAAATATTCTAAGTGGTTGCTGCCCAGATAATGTCCCAATTGTCGATGTGTAAATCTCTGAATAACAGCCAAAAGTCAGGTAAGTCTTCTGTGAAGTCAATCAAAGCAAGTTTGTAGCGGTATTGAATTTGTGACCACACATTTTTTCGCAAAATTACAGTGTAGGAAGAGATGGTTCCTTGATTCTAATAAGTCACTATCACAACTCGCCAACTCGGGCAAGTAGAAGAAGAAGGCCAACCTTGAAGGAGGAGATTCTCTTGAGTTAAAAGTTGGTCTAGGTAAAGGAGCCAAAGGAAAATTTTTACTCTTGGCGGCAATTTGATTTTCCAAAGAGTCGAAATGACTCCCGGAGAAATCTATATGCACTAGAGGCGGAGAACACTCCATTTGCAGTCCATTTCCAAGTACAGCTATTAATATCGATTGAAAAAGATATTTGTTAATTTTGTATGACTTCTCAATTGAGGCTATTGTTGTTCCATTTTTCTTTCCATGTTACCTTTCGCAGCCACTAGCTGACGATTATAATGGTACATTGTATACATAAAAAGGGCTTTTAATTTGCTATTTATTGATCAAGATCGAAGACAAACTTAAGCCCAAAAAAGGTTGCTAATATCTTTGGCACCCAGTTTTTTTTTTTTTTTTTTTGCTTGGATTTGTAAGAAGCTTTCCTTCTTTAGTCATTTAAGTAAAAAAAAAATTGTTCAATGAAACGTAATTTGTAGCTATATTGTCGCTTTCTATTTTGTTGAATGATTAGTTCGTTATGTAACAGCCATGTGTGGTAGACTTCTCCTGTGAAGAACACCCAACAGATTATTGTTCATTTTCTTTTTGTCTGAGGGATATGTTGGAATATGATGCCGCAAATCATAAGGTCTCTTTCGGTTCACATGAAAAGCTTTTCCAAATGCACCCCGATGGTAATAGTAGACTCCATCTTTTTTGCTCACCCACACCAATCAGCATCCTTGTAATGTGGTTCTGAATAAGACAAAGCTCATTAGTAAATGTAACAATGTAATTTTTGGTGCTAACTAACTTGCTAATAGAAATAAGATTGCATTCCAAACTAGGAACATATAACACCCTTTCAAGAACAAAACCTTCACTTAGAACAACATCCCCTTCGTGTTTTGCCACTGTTTGCTCTCCATTTGGAAGTCCAACAACAGTGGGATTTATGGTACAAACATTATGAAGGCAAGTAAAATCGCCTGTCATGTGATGGGATGCTCCGCTATCGAGTATCCAATCCAACTCTGGTATCTTACCATTCAACTTTTTATTTGATGCACCTTCATTGGATGCACCTACATCAGATTTAGTTAGAATAGCTATGATTTGTTGGACCTGGCCATCAGAAAGACCAGGTATAGAGATTGCACTCAATACGCGTGCAACGGATGCGCCTGCACTGGATGCGCCTGCACCATAAACTGCATTTGCACAGGCATGTACGGGGTCTCTTCCACCTCGTCCACCACTTCGTCCTTCACGACTTTCAAGACGAGCTCGACCCCAGCCTTCTGGGTAGCCGATTAGCTCATAGCATGGCGCCTTTTCATGACCAACCTTGCTGCAGTGGGAGCATACCGCCCGTTCACCAGAGTCGGGTGCGGTTGCATCAACAGGGTGCATCACTGAACCATCTATGAAGCCAAACATGTTTTTGGACGAAGGCACCACTCCTTTGGCACCTACGCTCCTGCCGTCACCATGGCCGTCGCCTTCCATGAATTTCCGTGTGTTAGGGCTCTGATACCATAACAAGAAACAGAATGTGGAAAGTTATTTTATCCTCTTCTGTGATATGCTTCCAATTAAGGTCAGAACTGTCCTTTTCTATCGGTGCCATGCATCTGATCCAGGACACGATCTTATGCGGCACAACTCGCGTCTATCCATGTCATGCATCTGATCCCGGGTACGATCTTCTGCGGCATCATATTCCAACAGAATAAAAAGAGAAAAATAAAATTGCCACACATCTGCCTTGATCCAATGGGACAGTTGAGATGAGTGGTGGAGCTGGGAAATTAAAGGTCTATATAAGGTGAATGTCGACAGTCTTGTGGCACTGAACCAGTGGATATTTTCATTCATGTCCCGGTAACAGCTAGCAGCGGTAGTAGTGAAACAAAAGTGTATATCACGAGTTCAAAGTAATCTTTTTAATTTGTTTTCTAATTCAACGAACTTAGATTTAATAAAAGAAGAATTAGCTTGACCCTCATAAACTTACAATTATTGCGCTTAACAAAATTTGCACTGTGGGATTTTTAAAGATTATTTATTAGTAAATCAAACATATATAGCTCACTACATATATTGATCAGAATACAATATTTAAATTGTCTAATATCCTCTACACAACGTATTTATGTAATGAACAATATCTCTGGAGAGATGCATGTATTTGTTATACAACAGGTCTAAATTGTCAGAATATCACACCTGCATATACTATTTAACTGTATATCCGTGTGCACAAGTATATTCCAAACAAAAAACAGGTTTAATCTATAGGTAATCATGAACCATGCTCTGACTTATACATTCCATCATTCTCCCAAGCTCGTCCCAGCTGCCATCTTTATTGTACCAGTCATTGACAAGTGGATTCAGAACATTTGGGTGAAATCCTTGTGCTGGACTTTGTACTGTTGGATTCATCCACCTTCCCTGGTCCATTTGATTTGTTTCGTCAAAGTTACTGTAATTTGACACCAGATGCTCAACCTTAAATTGTGAATCAACGTAGTTATAGAGATCTCTGTTGTCAATTTTGTACTGGTCTCCATCAAACTCCAGACTGCTAGTGTTTGAGCTGGAATACTGATCTACTGAGGTTTTCCTGCTTGTGGCTTCTCTGCAATTTTGTGGGTATTTTTTGTATGCAGCACTTCTCTTGAAAATTCGACAAATTGTCCAAACCTCCTGAATGGATAAAATATTTTATTTGATATTAGTACAATACGTGAAGCTCGGAGATATGATTCACTAGTACGAAAGTTCATAGTACTTGATGACTATATTGTCTCCTTCATGATATAATAGATAATATGTAATGCAATTTAAGAAAACACAGTATAAATATAGATGAGATAAAATGAATACTCACAGCTTCTTGCATGCTAGGAGGGGAGCTGTCATCGTTCATCGTATCTGAAGGAAGACGATATTCATGCATCATCCAATCGGTTTTCGTGCCCTTGCCTGCAGACCCTCGATAATAAACCAAGGATTTCTTCAATCCAATACAATGTCCCTCCATACTGCCAGTGGTACCACTCGATGGATATATCGGTCTGTCAATACCAGTGGCCTTCCAAAAACCTGAACCAGTCACTCTGTTTGGTCTAATGCTATTTCTGTACTTCCTTCCTCGTAGGCAAAAGAAGTACCACTCTCTTTCTCCTCCTCCAGTGCTGGTTTCTAATTTGTCCAAGAATAATTCATCATGATCAGTATACTTTGGGTTGGTGCAGTCATATATGACAATAAGAACACCGTACTGATTTCAAAGAATCAATGTTTCTACAACATGGCTTAGTGCAACTACTAAAATTAACCTTGACTTAATACATGAAATAAAGTTTATAAAATTAGCTCTCAAACGATAATCATCATCACAATTACTGTTAATTCCAATCACAAGTTACGTACCATTATCTTGTCTTTAAATCCCACAGCGTGTAAATATTGCTTTAATGTACAAAGTGACATGAAATTTTGCATTCAAAACTCGAACTCTATTGGCTGGGGTATATAGCTTATCAGTTAATATTTTGTGAACTTACTTGGAAGGTCCCATGGATCAAATTTGTAGATATCAATCTCCTTAATAAGCTCTATGCTCAGCCTCTTCTTATGAACCTTTCGTCGAAGGTAAAACGTGACGAGTTCTTCATCCGTTGGGTGAAATCGATACCCAGGAAGCATTGTGTCTTCATCTCCCTCTTCTTGTGCAAGTGCTCGTAAGACGACCTCATTTTCACCTTTTCTTTTCTTCAAATTTTCTTGTTCCATTACTATAGCTTGGTAGAGTTTTATTTTCCTTGTGTAGTAATTCTTATGCTAAGATGTTCACCTCCTTCACATATTTATAAAAGAACATGATTGTTGTTAGAAAAGGACGTGGGGCCGTTGGTCAAGTCATATGCACTGACTATCCCTCTGCTTTCAACTGCTGACTGCTTCTTTGAATTTAATGTATTTCTTTAAGTGAAGATTTGTTGACTTCTAATTTGCATTTATTGAATAATATGGACTTTAACAAAAATTACAAGAAACTATATAATTCCATATTGACGACACTTTTGTAAATATAAACCTATTCACATACAATTAATTACAGGTGAAAATATTGCTGGACTTTCTAGGTTTTTTTTTTTTTTTTTTGTTCTATACGATTGTGATGCATTTAATCAGAAAAGTGCAATTTTGAGACAAGAAAACGCAAAGCATATCATGCCATTTTATTTTATGAAAAAAAGTTTAAGCGAACTCGATTGCATTGCTTGATCTGTAAGGGTTGGAAAAAGTACAAGAAAATAACGAAGGTGACAAATCTCTATTTTGTTTTATGTATAGACGAGTTGATTTTTCATAGGACGCATGTATGTTGTATACTTGCATTAATTTTGTCCTGACAATACATTTAAAATTTTTATGTTCGTACCCCATCAATAATAAAATCAGAAAATCATGCATACATGAATTACGTGGCAGTGGAATTCCACTAAGGTGGCTGAAGCCTGAAGATCGAGCATAGGGAAGCGTAAAGGAGTCCAACAGTATTATCTCGTTGTTTGACTGTATATTTTTATATCTTTGCGCTTCCAACTGCATTTGGCCTTTGTTGCTTCCTCTCCAATTTAATAATACAGAGCACACTCTGTTTCTTTTTTTTTTTTATTTCATGGGCACGTGGTATAAAATAAAAGGTCCAATACAGCATATTTTTTAAACCAACAATTGTTTGAGAACTATCTACTAAAAAAACTAGAGAGGATCAATTACTTGGCGACCACTGCCAAACTTTTCTTAAAAACAAATAAAAGATTTAAATAGATTAAGCTGGCTACTTGAACAATTTTCCCCAAATTTGATGTGTCGCAGTTTTTTTTTTTCCCTTTGATATATATTTGGTGCAGTATATTTAACATTAAGTTTGATATTTGATCCAGTCAATAAGTCAAACTAGTCTGCTATCTCAATATATATAATATTGTTGAAATAATATGCAGCAGCAGTATTGTTAGATTTGGAATTTTTTTAAACCAATATGCTAAACTAAGATGTACGCACTATTGTTAGATTTATATTAACTAATTCAAATTAGGATGGTATTGAGATCTTTTGATCATGAATAGGGACAGAAGCATCAAAGCGAGTAGGAGACACTGGCTTTGGAATAAATAATTAACTAAATGATATAGGTTTTATTCTTATGTAACTTAAATGGTGGAAACTAACCTACAAAAGCAATTAAAATTTAAATATTAACGTACTAAATTATCAAGAGTATCAGGAAACATAACATTTTCTGTCACCGTCATTGTGAATCTTATCTGGCAATTTTTTTCAGATTCGATTCTTCTTTGGTTATATTTCAACGAAATTATTGATGGGCCGTTTGTTATTTCTCTACGGCACTGTTTTAAATAACAGTGTTATTCCATTGCAAAGATTGTTGTAAAATACAAGACATTTTTTTAAAAAAAAAAACGCACTAGAAATTTAAGGAAAGATGAGAAAATCTAGGGTTGTCAATGGATAGGATAGGGTACGGTAAAGACATTTTCGTTATCTATATTCGTTAAAATTTTTTTTACCCATACTCTACCTGTATCCGTTAAAAGTGGACTTACCGTACCATATCCTTACCCGTTATGAATTAACGATAAGAATAGAATAACGGTAGAAAACGAATAATAATGAAAATAATAATTAAAAAAATATGATAAATAAATAATATCAAATAAATATATTATTAAAGTGCAACATTGAATAATACTTTAAATATAATAAAATCATATAATATCTTCTCATGTAAATTATCACAAAACTATATATAACTAATTAATAATTGAAGAATCAATACTTATTTATCGTCATGAATTATAAATTATTAATGTAGTATATTGTCTCAGTTAAATCTACCAATCCAATTGCCTTATTAGTTATTAACATATTAATTAGATACTATAATCATATATTTTTCCATTAAAGATTATAATTTATAAATTATATATTATATATATAACGGTATGGGTAAATAACGGTTACGAAATAGCGTTACTCTTACCCTTACCCAATAAATTAATGAAATTTTTTTTACCCATACCCATATTCGATAACTTATCGAAAATAAACCATACCCATCTTATCAAATACGATACGGGTAGGGTAAACGATTAAAAGGGTGTCGTGGCCATTTGGATCAAGTGGAAATTTGGGAAATTTTCTATTTCTAGCCATAAATTTATTATAAACAATCCAAACTCTTCACAAAATTACACACTTCCCAATACTTTATGCCTAGGAATAGAAAATTCCTCCTATTCCTAAGCAATCCAAATGGCCCCATTCTCTTATTAAAAAAAGTATAACTCATTATGTTTTACAATAACAAATTTTTTATCAATATTATTTTTTTTAAGGTTGGTTTAAAACCAACAATTTTTTATTAAGAAATTTGAAAAATAAATGTTTTTTTCGCGATCCGAATCAAATTTCACTTAGTTGATGAGATAGAGCAAAATCACTCGACCAAACAATCTATTTTTATCAATATCCTTTCAACCGCCATTATTTTTCGGCATTGTTCTATGAGGAGGGTCCTAGTGTCACTATTTTTTAATGCCACCAAATATCACAGCTTCATATTTCATTAATATTTTTAATTTTTTAAATTTAAATGATCGAATCTAAACCGTTGAACTTTTTAATTTTTATAAGTGATGCATTTTTATATAAATTTATAAACTAGTCAATCCGACTCATATATATTGTTATGTACATGTCATGGTCTTTTTGCTAGGATAGTGGAAAGTCTTCCCCGTTAATTTGACAGCATAAAAGTTTAAACTCCCTTTTCTCCCGATCCACAATAGTAAAGAAACCTTTAAACAAAAATATATTTTGATTTTTCACAAGATTGCGATAAATATATTGAATTGACTTTGATCCTCTACATTTGGATCTAAAAGCTACAAATTTAGGGTGCATTTAGCAAAGTAAAAGTTAGTAGGGTTAGTAGGATAAAGTTAGATTTTTTGGAGTTAGAAGGGTAGAACATGGAGTTAGATGTTGAAAGAAGTTGGTGCTAATTTTAGGTTAGTGATTGTTGTTTGATATGGTATGTTGAGGATAGAAAGGGGGGAAATAAATGAATTATTGGTTTATTTTTGTAACTAACTCTTTTATATTAGTTTTTTTATGACTTTTTGTGAAATATAATGAGAAACTTTAATATGCACCATAATGCATAGGGCTTTCTATGCACCATAGATTTTTTTCGGGGGTATTTTTATAAATTGACAAATCTAATTTAATCTACATACTGAAATCTCATAGCAAACCAAATTTATAATTTTTGAGATTTTATTACTTTTTTCGAATTTTTAAAACATGCCATTTACAAAAATGTTGTACTATTTACAATATTAAAAAAATGACATATTTTAAAAAGTTTGAAAAAAATAGTAATAAAATCTAAAAAATTATAAAATTTGGTTTACTATGAGATTTCAATATGTAGATTAAATTGGTTAAATTAGATTTGTCAATTTATAAAAATACCTCCGAAAAAATCCGCGGTGCATAGAAAGTTTTATGCACTATAGATATGAGCTAACTATGGATATGAATGAAAACGTTATATTTTTGTAAATAGAATCTGCTGTGAGCTAACTATGGATATGAATGAAAATTTGTGAAATTTCTCCATGTAACCCAACAAAATATCCCTTCAATCAATCGGTTCGAATCAGATCTTACAAGTTGGTTTGACTTAACCTATCACTTTGCGAGTCATATAAGTTTGGATTCTTTATGATCGATCTCAGTGGAATAGTGGAATAGTGACCATGTGGAATAGTGAATAACTCCAATCATACATTAATACTATTCTTCAGTTGAACTCAGGAAAAGTTCTGATGTCATCTGACTTCGTTTTCGTCATTGATTCCATCACTGGTTATAATTAATTCAGTTCAAAGTAAAAGGGACGAATACTAGCTGGGGTTCGTTTTCTAAACAATTCTAGAAAATATGGCGTGATCAATTAATCAGTTTGACACGAATGCCCTAAATTTAAAATTAAAACAAGAAATATTTGGAGTCCATTCTACCAAGTTATCTGTTTAATAGTAACTACAGTAAATAATTAATGAGAAAAGTAGTACAATTGTTACCACATGCATATTCAGTATTATTATTATTATTATTATTATTATTATTATTATTATTATTATTATTATTATTATTATTAACAGATTCTTACTGAACAGTTAGGTAAACTGTAAACAGAAATAGGCTCACACATGTAAATCATCTAAAAATATACATAATTAATTAGATATCAATGTGTGCTTGGTCATACTCATACATCATGCGTGACCGCGCGCTATCAATGTGCTTGACCTTGGTCGATGTATATAATTAGATATCGCCTTTTCCACATAACTGCATTCCCAAAATTATTTCAGGTAGCATGTAATTAGGAGCTTTGCAATTCTTAAATTAGAGATAAGATGCAGCAAATTAAATAAGTTTATACTATCCAAGTTACTATCAAGTTCTCAAAAATATTTTTCTATCCACCCCTCATTTAAAAGAATAAACTGGACAAAACATCTCTTGTATACCTCCATCAAATTATATTTCATAATCTTTCATAAATAAAATTAGCTAAGATATAGACCAAATTTTACATTTTTTTTATTTTTTTTACTATTTATTATGATATTTTCAAATTGGAGGGACTGAAATACACCAATTATAGTGCTTTTTGAAAATATCATAATAAATAGCAAAAAAAATTCAAAAAATATAAAATTTGGTCTATCTAGATTTTTTTATATGAAGAACAACTTGAACGGTTCAGATTAATCGTTTGAATTTTGGATCTTGAAAAATAACTCATCACTACAACAAAAAAGATTATTAGTACCGGCTCATTAGTACCGGTTTTTAAGAAAACTGGTACTAATAATAAATCATGGCATTTTCGTAATTGTCAGATATATTATTTAGTACCGGTTTTTTAAAAAAATCGGTACTAAAAATCGTCTAAAAAAACGTTTTTATTTTAGTACCGGTTTTTTATAAAAAACCGGTACTATAAAAAACCGGTACTAAAGGTTTGAATTTATTAAAAAAACCATTATATTTTTAGTACCGGTTTTTTATAAAAAACCGGTACTAAAAATCAATTAATTAGTACCGGTTTTTTATAAAAAAACCGGTACTAAAGGTTTGAATTTATTAAAAAAACCATTATATTTTTAGTACCGGTTTTTTTATAAAAAACCGGTACTAAAAATCAATTAATTAGTACCGGTTTTTTATAAAAAACCGGTACTAAAGGTTTGAATTTATTAAAAAAAACGTTATATTTTTAGTACCGGTTTTTTATAAAAAGCCGGTACTAAAAATCAATTAATTAGTACCGGTTTTTTATAAAAAAATGGTACTAAAAATATAACGGTTTTTTTTTAGTTTTCAAGCGATGCAAGTTTTTTATAAAACCGACTAAATTGAGAATTCGAACTAAATTGAAAAACCGACTCTCTCTCTTAGTCTCACTCTCTCTCACACTCTCACTCTCTCTCACTCGATCTAAATTGAAAAACCTAGACCAAGAGTACTTCTTCCTTATTATCACAGTTCGCTACTTGGTATATATGCATCAAGCTAAAGCAAACTTTTGAGAGAAAGAAAGATATATAGAGACCTATAGAGGATAGTAAGAGAGGGGTTTTCGGCATGAGGCGTCCGGATGGTTCTAGTAAGATCAAGGGGAAAGGGATTGGCGCAGCCACAATCTTCGGCTGCGTGATGTAAGGGATTGACCAGTATTTTAAGTTGCACCCTTTTGTTTTTTCTTTCCTTTTTTTTATTTGTTTTTGCAATTTTTGTTCCCTCCCTAGCAACGTTTGATATGCATGCGTTGTGTGGTTCTCCTTTTTTTTTGCACAATTTAATTTATTTTTAGTTCTTTCTTACATCCTTTTCTTTTATCAGTTGTGTGTTTTTTTCTTACATCCTCTTTATATAATTTTCTTCTTTTGGAAAAAAATAGAATGCATATGGTAACAATATGGTTCATATAATCATATCCTTTCAAATTATTCTTCCATACGGCCATGCAAATAACAAATTACTGCTTCCTCGTTGTAATAGGGGATTTAGTTGTTAGTATGAGTTATTAAAATTTATATATATTAATTGGTACAATTGGTACAATTAATTGGTACAAATGGCTAGCAAAAAGGGGGTACCCCAAAAAACAGATTTAATTTTTTTTTTAAATTAGTACCGGTTTTTTATAAAAAACCGGTACTAATATTAAAATTTTCGGTTTTTTTAAATTAATTTAATTTAGTACCGGTTTTTTATAAAAAACCGGTACTAAATGAATTTAATTTTCGGTTTTTTTTAATTTAATTAATTAAATAATTAATTAAATGATTAATTAATTTAAATTAATTTAATTTAGTACCGGTTTTTTATAAAAAACTGGTACTAAATTAAATTAATTTAAAAAAACCGAAAATTTTAATATTAGTACCGGTTTTTATAAAAAACCGGTACTAATTTAAAAAAAAAATTAAATCTGTTTTTTTATAAAATTTTCGGTTTTTTCTTAAATTAATTAAATGATTTTTCGGTTTTTTAAATTAGTACCTAAATCAATTAATTTTAGTACCGGTTTTTTATAAAAAACCGGTACTAATATGGTTTTTCCTCTTTTACTACCGGCTCATTAGTACCAGTTTTTTGTTGCTGTTAGTACCCTCTATTATTAGTACCGCTGAAAAACCGGTACTAATGATAGGAAAAAAACCGGTATTAATAATTTTATTTGGCGTAGTGCATGTATACGGGGACGATCTGTACACATCAATGTATTATATCCATTCTCTCTCTCTCTCTATATGTGTGTGTGTATATATATATATATATATATTATGCAAGTAAAGCCCGCAAAATTAATTACTATTTTTTAGTTTTTATATTATTTTTATTTATAAACTAATTTTTTATTCATTTTTATAAGATTTTTTTTAAAATTAGTATTTATATGTGAATAATAAATGTGTTATTATCAAATTAGATATTAAATACTACCTACTAGTTAATAAAATTTTACATCGAGCTAATTTTTTTAGTTAAATTAGAGTAGGTCGAATTAGCTTCAAGTGCAAATCAAGCGAGGCAATTTCGAATGAAAGTCGAATCATCTGCAAGCGAGCCAGGAGCCATGAACTTTTTCTGTCACCCATATACAAAGTTAATCATAGTGAAATTTCTATGAGCTTTATCTCAGCGAAATAGTTTGCAAATTAAAAAAATTATTAAGCTGTGATTGTACCACAATAATTTGAAGTTTGACTTTCTAAATTCTCGCAAGTTTAATCACATACTAGGTTTATAAGTACATTATATTAAACCTTTTTTAGAATTTAGAAGATATGCCCACAGAAAAAAAATAAAGATATATATATATATCAATTTGTAATGCAAATTAAATTATTGAGAAGGAAAAATTTTGTTTATGTTTAAAAAAATGTCGTATATAATGATTAACATCCGTAGTGTTGCACTCTAATCGCAAACCAAACTATTTAATTAACAAATGCACTCTATTAATGTGTCATATAGATAGAGTTTGTATCAGATAATCTAGTACTGATATGATGAGAATGACTATAGTATTTCGGACTTGTATCTCGATTAACATTCTAGTTATATATGGCCAATTAATCAGCAACCCAATTCGATATAAATATGAAACATTATAGAAAATAAAAAATATTTTATATTTTACTTGTTTTTCTATATTTTTTCGAAATAAGGCTATTTTGGCAATTTTTTTTAAGAAGAATGCTTGCATAAAAAAATAGTTAATTAGATCTCAAAAATATGAAACGAATTACGTATTGTGCAAACCAGCTTCTTGATTACTATCTCTATGGGAGAGAAAAGATGCGTCTAGTCTAAGTCTAGTGATGGCAAATTAACCTCAATACTGCGTGATACGCGTGCGTTCATCCATGCTGCGCTTTAGCGTGTGGAGGCTTCAATTCTTCATCCATCAAACCATCTTTCTTTATTATCATTATTTTGAGAAAATCTACAATCAGACAATCAAAAAAAAAAAAAAAAATCAAGTACCAACTTTTGTCATCGGCTTGTCCGATGGCTTAGTTCAGATGAGTGCGCAACGTACTGCACATGCACCGTAGGAATGTGACCATAAACTTTTTAGACATCTGATAGATGTAGACGGAACTTCTTGAATCATTCTTTATCAAATTTAAAATTGACGGATTTCTTAAAAAACTATTCAATTGTTGATCGATGAAATATTGATCGATGGTCTCACATATTAATGAGGATAAGCACATGTGTGGGCTCGTACAGTGTAAAGTTTCCTTTTCAATTTTCATTAAATTAAAGTGATTTTGAACACAAAGTAGTTGTCCCGACCGGCGGCTTGGCTGAGTTTCAAATAATTGGCCATATATAATTTGTCTTTTATCGTTTCATCGCAGCCTCCCTGGTGCTTGTACTCACGAGCTGAACTTGAATACTTGATGGAGAAAAGGAGAGAGAGAGAGAGAGAGAGGTTTTTCCCCCTTTTATTTTTACATTTTTTAATAATTATCAGCACCACTCTTTAAGTGATAGTCTAATACACATGATATTATACTTCTAGGATTCATTAGGCTTGTTTGAGAATAATACTATATTCTTTGTTATTTAGAATTAAAAATGTAATTAATTACTATCTAAATTGCTAAGAATAAGTTAAATTTTGATATAAAAAATTGCTTGGATGATGTGTTCAAAATAAGAAATGTTATTTAGACTAGAGTCTGTTTTTTCATCACTTGTTTGTATAATTATTTAGTATCGTACTTTTCATTTTAACTTAAATGTTAATTTTCAAAATTACACTTACACATCAGAAATTAATACATTTCTCATCAGATATTAGTCTACGACATATCTTTCAACATCTTATTTCAATAAAATATTAGAATATTAATTAATCATTCTCTAATTCATAATTGGCTCCGGTCGGATGGTGTGAGAATAAGAGAAATAAGGGAAGAAATAGGAAAGAAGTATTGGGAAGTGTGTAACTTTGTGAAGAGTTTGAATTATTTATTATAATAAATTTACTCCCTTATTTCCTTATTCTCTAATTCCTAGGACTCATCCAAACGGAGCCAATAATTTTTCAATCCGAGTCCATTTGGATTACTCTTTAAACTGATTTTAAGGAGATATTCTAGAATAATTTCTTATTCTTGCGTGGCCAAACGCACTTTTAGGGTGTGTTGGATGAGCCATGAATAAGGAATAAGAATAAGAAATTTCGGTATACGTGCTTGTCCAAATTTCTTATTCTTACTTATATCATGATTTTGTTAGTATAAAAATAAGGACCCAAATTTTTTATCCTAGAAGTAATTAATATCATGTGTAATGCGCTCTATTAGTGTATAATGTCACCAATTGTGTTCTCGTTTGTTTAATTTGTCTGTTGGATTGGATTTTAATGTAACCATGCATCGATCCCCAGCCAAGATCCCAAATTTACAGCTTAAGCACGATTTATGTTGACATAATCAGAAGGTAAATATGCCGATAGCATGCATAGATTGAAGCAAAGTTATGCGCGTATATTTTATAATGATCAAATGTTAAGAAATAATTTGAAGATTTCATTCAAAGTTCTTCTTATCACAGAAAAGTCACCGCGCATAGATCGACTAATTCAAAAACTAAGTTGATCCCAACGAATCATACAATGAAATATATCGTTGAATCATTAGTGCATATTAGAGCTAACCACAGGAACAACTTGACTTTAAGAGAAATTTTTATCTTCAAAATAGTTTCATTTAAATTGCAAGTGATACCTCTATGATTCAAGAAATTATAGAAAGATTTCACTATATAAACTCTTTTGTTGTTAAGAGTCCAGTTGGCAGAATCTAAATTATCAGCGAAGTTGACCGCAGAGAATGTTGAATTTTTCATTTTTCCCCTTCCTAAGTTCAAGAGAAACACCTCTAATCAACAAAAGATTGGGGTTTTTCTTGTTATGACACTAAGCTATTGTACTTAAGGGATTCTTACCTTTTCCAAAAGTCTAGAAAAATTGGATATTAAAAGGAATTTACTTTCACCAAGTGTCTTTCCAAAATCTAATTAATGTGTTTTGCATCTCCAACAATTCTTTTAGCTCCTATACTAAATTGCCCATGTGTTTTAGAAACATCATCCCAAAGATTTGAGGAGTTATAATCATCAAATTTGCCACCATACTTGATAATAGCTAACTCCTTCCAAATGGAATTATGTTCCTTAAATGCACATATTCCAAGTGCATTTTCTAAGAGGGGCACTATTTATATGTTTTAGATTAAAAATTCCCCACCTCCAAATAGAAAGCTAAATTAATTAGCAGACATAATGGTTGCTTCAGCTTCCCATATTGGGCTTCCGGAAAAATAATGTGCCTATATAGGATATATGTTGAGAAAAATAAAATTTAATTTCTTGTTTTGCTGAATAAGAGTATATATAAAAGGATGATAGAAGTTAGTGGCCGAGTTGGAAGTAAGTATGAAAATATATTTAAAAAAATTAAATATTTAAGGCTATGTTAAGACATGTCTAAACGTTGGATGCTTTGATTAGATTGTAGAAATATCTAGATATTTTATTTGGAGGACTTTTCAAAAACAAGTATAAATATAATGAGATGTAATTATTAAGGTGAACCAAGAAAGTAATCATTGAAGCAAGGGAAAAAGTTTTAAAACGATCTTGAATCTTCTTTCTCTGCAAGTTAAACCAACAAACACACACATACACACACAAATAGCCTTAATTGGTTATAAAAAATAATTATTTATATATCTTCTAAAACCTTTTGATTAACTTAACTAAAATTAAAATGCATTTTTAGATTTGGGGAATGACCATGAACTCAATTTATATTAAATTTATCGTGCTCGTAAAATTAAGACCAATGTTTGAAAAAGAAAATTCGATTAGACTTAAAATGAACCTATAAACATCCAACATAAATGAAAATCATGTCGTAAAGATTTCCGGCCGTTAATAAATTTAACAGGAATATAAATATAAAAACGGTGTTACTTCAGTCATGATATTATGATCACAACTGTTGGATTAAACTTAATAATTTTTATTTTCATAGAGCTACATTAATAAATTTTACTCTCAAATCTATAATGGATTAAGTATCATTAATTAGGTAATATAACTGTATTTACTCGGAATGCCAACCGTTTTCATGGATCCACTTAATTAATTAAGTACAAACTCGTTCAGCGCGATCGCCTGTGATAATTAATGAGGTCGGAAACGTTATGGCGGTATAATGAACAGTTATTCAATAAAAGACGGTACTTTGTTAATATCGTTGCTATTGACATTTTTGCCAACCATGTTAATTTTACCTTTGAAAAGTAGAAGATATCGAAATTCCACCAACAAGTTAGAATATTACGAGTCAAGATTAAGGACTAAGGAGTGCGACACCACGTCAGGTTCATTGCAATTTCTTATATTTGTTTCTTATATTAAATGGAACATGCTTTCAGATTCAAGATTTACTGACAGCGGCAAAGCGCGCAGTCACCAAGGTTAATTACGTCGCAATCTTACTTTAAGGTCCGTGAATTAATCACATTGATACTTCCAAAAAAATATAATCACATTGAAGTAAAAATATTTTAGAGCCTCAATCCATAAAGATACATAATTCGCAAACGCAGATGCGATGGATTTACGTGGCAACAGGATTAGGCAAAATGGAAAACAGCTTCCAAAGTATAGACTAGCAAGTATTGTACAAAAATAATACGTGTGTTTGGCGGACAAGATATTAATAAGCGAGGATTAATTATTGTTATATATGATTGATGAAATATTGAAATTGATTTCGGTCAATTTGACGTTTTCATTATATTTGTGAGTATCCACATGCAATAAATTCAGAAAAAAAAATTATGTAATGTAAAATAGAATATGAACAGTTCATAATACATAAGGAAAAAATATATAAAAAAATTATAAGTCCCGATGGTTTTATAGTTCAAATAAAATTCTAATGATTACATATATAGATTGTACGGCCAATTAATTAGTGGAGAAACGATTATGATTGTCGATTAATTACATAAGAAATATATTTCATTATATATTGTGATGAGATATATAAGTATTTCACAAATTTTATTAATTTACGTGACGAATTGTATCTGAAAATATACAAGATTAACTATAATTAATGTAAGTGTGCATGCAGGATGATTTGTTTGGTTGTGATGCGGACTTAGAAGGGTGCTAAGTGCTAACTAGCCTAACTGCTAAGTACGTGTTGAAGCAAAGTGGCCAACTCGAAAGTAGTACGTGCTGTATAAGGAAATTAAAACTTGTATGAAGAAAGACATCAAATTGCATGCCACTAACAAAGTACAAGAGGCTATTTATATGGGTACGGCCTAGCTCCCTTACAGCACGCTAACGAGATGCATGTCCACCAAAGCCGAGCTACGCAAACCATGGATTGTGCATCCAAACTGATGATTCTGACCCGATGGATGCGTGCCTCGGTCGCTAGGTTAATGTCCGATGGGACGCGCTTCTCCGGCGTGGGACACTAATATCCTGACGGGGCGTGCTGTCAGAACATGATGACCTTCATTGTATGATGATTGAGCGATCAAGAAATGATTAATTGGCAATTAATTTCATAGCTTGTCGCTAGAGAAGAGACCCTGAGGCAAATGAGGAGCGGTCAAGAAAAAAAGCTGATCGTGCAATTTACTAAAATGCCAACTTGCCAAGAGAATAATCCATCTACGAACATGCATGTGCTGCTCCAATATTCAATTAAGGCAAAATCGGATATAAACCCCTCTAATCTTGTCTATTCATAAATAAACCTCTCTAATCTTTAAATTCGAATTAAACCCCCTCAAATCCTATTGTGTACAGAAATAAACCCTTTCATTATTATATTGATATTTTAAATTAAAAAATATTAAATTTATAAATTTGTTACGGAAATACCCTTGCTCTCCAATACGTTCTTCATCCTGTCCAAGAGGACCATTCGTCTTCTCCCTCTAGCGATACAAAACAGCAGGGAAAATTCTGGTTTATTCTTTATACATTTATTATGGTGTTTTTTGTGGTATAAAAGCATCTCCAAATTGTATTTTATTTTATATAACATTGTTGTTTGGTCCCATGCATTGATGCACTACCTGCGAGGAAAGTTCATTGCGTTATATCATCTGGCAAAATATTATCCACCTTTATGTTTACTTGTTTTCTAATGTTGAATTCCTTGAAAAATGAAAATAAATAAAATCGCACAATCCCATTCAAATGGCATTCGAACAAAAATCTTTGCTTTAGGTTTTAATTCATGGCTTTTGTACTCCATTTCTTGCAAAAGATAAAAGGAAAGTAAAATTACTGATCAATCAAATTAGAAAAACAAATAGCAAATCGCTAATTTTATCTAGCATACTGGAAATAACAAAATCAGAAATAGCCTTTTCTTTTGATATACGCTAGAGTCCTAGAGCAGAGCAAGACTAGGATATAAATCGTTGATGTGCAGTAAATGCAAAGGGAAGGGAAGGGTATTTCGGTCACAAATTAATAAAACTGATTTTTAAAACTTAAAATATGATCAAAATAAATGAAAAGGGTTTATTTCTGTACACAATAGGATTTGAGGGGGTTTTATCCGAATTTAAAGATTAGAGGGGTTTATTTCTGAATAGACAAGATTAGAGGGGTTTATATCTGATTTTGCATTAATTGGCGACGGAAGACGGTTTAGTTTCGACTCATTTGTTAAAAGGGACAATACAGTCGCTCTCTTGTGGGGAAAATATGGTCCCTCTTTCCCCAGCGTTTAGTGAAGGAAAGAGGCACTGAGGTGATCAACTGATAATTACATACAACATCCAATTGGGTAGCCAAACAAGAATGAAAAATAAATACTAAGCGTGTTACAAAAATTCCGGAATTTTTGTGGACAGGAATAATTGCTTCCGAGACATATATCTTTGAATTTTGATGGTTACATTAAGTATAAAGATGATTTAACGATTGATTATTTTTTGTAGACATCTTGACAGTGGCTCTGTCAAGGGAAAATTAATGACGACTACTTATAACTATAAAATATTCTCAGCCACTGTCAATTCCTCTAAAAAAAACTATAAAATATTCTATGTTTATAATATACATGATATGATGATCATATAGCTAGTATGACCTTTGAATCTGATTTATTAATCAATTAATAGTTTTGCTAAATGTTTTTGTGCTGTATGAAGATACATATGGCACACGAAGTTGAATTAAGATATTTATGGGACCTCCCGATTGAGGGGAACAGTTACGGAGTTGAATTTTCTCTTTTTCCAGTCTATTATTTAAGAGTCGTTTCGATTTTTTTTTTTATCTTTTCATTATGACAATTTATCATCTCTACGCAAGTTAGACTTTATTCCTCAGCCCAACATTGTTTTCTTTCTTCCTTTTTTCTTCCCTTATTCCGCATTTGATTTATTTCTTTAGTTTGAAAATCGGGAAACATAACATGAACTGCCATCTTATTAAAAAAATTGTATCACCGCCATTTTACTCCTACTAACTGACAATTCATTTCTTTTTTTTCTTTTCTTAGTGTATACTTTCTAAGAAACAAGATGAGGAAAATGATTGGGACAAAAATAAAATGTTGAATTGATATACTATCTCAAGTAAGAAGAAACCTCAATGGGAATGAGGGTATGGCTCAAATGCAGAATATTAAACTGTGAAGTCACAAAGATTGACTGACATTCAATTACACAAAACGCCAAAGAAGCAATCAAAATCGTCCGCCCGTCACAATTCATTGCATATATATATCCTATTATTGCACGTGCCCTCTCCGAAATTTAAGTGCTAATCAGCGCTAATGCATAGTATTCAATACGTACGGCTGCGTTTGACACGGTCGAGTAAAGTTAAAAGAAAACTTAAATTGCTAACTGTTATGTTATTTATGTTTAATTAATCAGGTGGAGTAAGGAGGAATATCCTTTATATATGTTGTACTATCAAACTAATAAAACATTAATTACCATATCTATTATTAATTTTACCATAAAGTAATAACAACCTATATCATAATTACGAGAATAAAGTAATAATTACAATTATCATAATAACAACTACCATAAAGTAATATCTATCATTAATTTTACCCTTTATGATTATATTTATTATTTATAATATGAGAATTGCAACAATCAAATGGGTTTAACATCTCAAGTTGGAAATTTCAAATGTCAGATTCGAACATTTCTTCTGGATTCTCAATTTGGAAATTTCAAATCTCATTAAAGAAACAAATTTAATATTTTTTTTTCTAAATTTTTACTTTTTTGAGTTTTTAGAAAATATTTGATCTTATTACTTATGGATTCTCTAATAATAACAATTCTTGTAAATCTGAAAATAGTAGTTATTTTTTTTCGAAAATATAAAATTTGATTTCATAGAAAATATATAAAATATCATATTTGGCTGTTCAGATCGGTAATTTGAATTTTTCATAGTGAGATCCGATCTAAAATGATGGAGCCATGTGTTAAATAATTATAATACATTTGACCATAACATTTATGTTGTAATACTATCATTAATTACAGCGAAGCATTACTAAAAATGATGATGATGATTATTATCATTTATCTTATGTGTGACAAATGACAAGTTATAATAATAATAATAATAATAATAATAATAATAATAATAATAATAATAATAATTACAACAACAACTGTAATTATATATAATGATAATGAGTAATTATAATTATTAGTAATAACAAGTAGGACTAAGGTAAATTGCCCTTCTCAACTGTTTAAGTTACTCAGCCATATCCTTACTCTCCTACATCATAAGCTGCTTAAGTTGCTCCATGTTTAGCGGTTTAATTTGGTGTAACTGGAGTCTGGCAGTCTGCCATAGCTGCGTGTTTGCGAATTGCGATGCATGCATGCTAGTAGCCTGAGGACTTGAGGAGGCCAACGGACTTACCAATAGAATCTTAACAATGTTGACAATTTATTCTCAAATCAAGTAAAAAAAAATGATCTAAAAAGTTTATTAGTCAATTTTCAAGTCTTAAAAATTAATTATATATATCAAATTTTAATATTTGATATATTTAAGAGTTATTTAAAATTTTGTAAAATAAACTATTATAATTTTATAAACTAATTAACAACAAAGCTTTCGTCAAATTTTATCATTTTTCACTTGTATGATGTGCTTATATTTTTACACTTCAAGCGATGTTAAAATTATAAATTATTTTTTTATATTTGTTAAAATCATGTATCCATCATTTGCGTTATTGCTAAGCGAGAAAATATATCGATGGGGGACCGCGCCAATAAAAATGCGAAGCAAAAAACTCGCTTAAACCATCCCGATCTAATCTACACGAGTACATCAGACATGCACGACATATCATGTAATGTCCTTTGTCTCAAGTGATAAGATTTTTTTTATTTTTTTTTTGAAAATGGGCCCGTAGCCAACTCAAGTGATAAGATATAAATTTTGACCTTACACCTTAGTAACGATATTCAAAATCGTACGAATCCTAATTAGTTAGTTGCCAGCAACAGGTGGACTTTCTCTTAATCATTCCAATTAAAAAAGGTATTTTTCGTTTTTCACGATGGAAAGTGATTGTGAAATGATTTCCTATAGGCTCTGAGCGGACGTCAAATCAAGAAGTTGCTTGTCAACATGTAACATTAGAAAATATATTGTAATCATCTCCTACCTAAACGCCGCCACGTGTGTATTCATTCGGAGGCGTTTGGTTACAGAGCAAGAGGATGCATAAGACGTTTGGTCACTTTGACTCGGGTGTGTTTGGATTGAGGCCGGATAAACGCAAGATTCTAGAATTTTTTATTTTTATTTAAATTTCATTATTTTGTTAGTATAAGAATAAAAGACCGGATAAGTTCAAATTTTTTATTTTTGTACGTTTGGGTTGTACCAGAATAAAGAATTTGGAACTTATTCTTATCCGGATCCTTATTCTTGCACATCCAAACACACCCTCATGGGAATAAATAACTTATGTTGACAAAAATTATTATTTTATTATTATATTGATTATTATTCTGATAAGATGATGATATCATTATATCATAATAATAATTATTATAAGTAAATAATATATTTATTTTTTAATAATAAAAATAAATCAATAAATAATATAGTTAAAACAATAATTATTATTATTATGGTATAAGTGGATGACTAATTTATGATGACATAAGTTATTATTTTATTAATTATTAATTTATTATTATGATCATTTAATGATATTATATATTATAATTAAATAATATGGTTAATTTTTAATAATAAAAATAGAATAATAATTATTATTCTTATAATTAAGTTAAATCACGAAATCAATGGTAATGAGAATATTAAAATAATAATAATTCTCATTATTATTATTATTAAACTTAATCATAATATTATCGATAATTATAATTAAATAATAGCATTATAAAATATTTTTTTGTCATAGTGGTTTGAAAAAAAATTATTTCTTATGTCAAGTGTGGATGCACTGGCTTAACTTAAGTTATGACACCTATTTTGATTAAGTTATGTATCTTATGCAATGTTATGCAACAAGCGTTTAGTGACTCAGTGATGCATAACTTATATTATGCATCCCTTAAGTCATAATCAAACGGCCCCTCCATCACCCATTGCCAATAGAACATATTTTCTCACATGTTTTAAATAAAACAAAAGGCAAATTAGTGTTATGAATGATGGAGATGAAGGACCAAATTATAGACTTAGATAATTTCATCATTTGTCCATTTTTCCTTACAAAATCGAGCCTCTTATATAACATAGCAAAAGTCCCTCAACTTTTTCTCTTATTCAGAAAGTTACCGTTAATTATATTAATTATAGTTGTACTAATTAAGTGTACAAAAATCTACCTATAAATATACAATTATACATATATGCAAATTGTTTATATTCATTTTTTTTTCAAAATCTCACAATTAGTCAAGCGCAAGCGCTTTCCAGATAATGCTTTATTGACATAACAAATTTTATCTGTATTATATAGTTACTTGAAAAGTCATAGTGTAATCTTAAGTGTTTGTACGTATCCGTTATTTTTTAATACTTGTGTATACTTGTCTCCCTCACCCCAACCTGAAATTCTTCTAGGCACACGATATTGTCTATATCGATCGGACTTTAGGGTAATTACATGATGTATCTGTTAATCTATATTCTTAGCGCATTAATATAGTCAGACAATTAAATTCCATGTGTGGGGTCTCCGTTGGAAAAACCCAACAAGGTTACCTACATGATATCGCAATTAATGTCATGTTGGATTCAAAACCTAATCCCCTGTACTGATAGAAAAGAAGCAGACGTTTATGTGAAGGTTGTACTGTTGCACAGGTGCAGGACAGTGTCCAACTTTTCAGGAATGAGAATGCATGCACATTAATCAAACATATATGTTTTCTAGATTGCAGAAATTCAAACCTATTACCTATATATACGCACCTAGCCAGCTATTAGATGACTAGTAATTTTGTACTTGATCGAGTATAGGTTCGTGTCCTAATGAGTACAGAAAATATTGAAATGTTCAAGCTTTGATGAAAAAATTTCTAAGGTGTAGTACATATATTCAAGCTTCGATGGAGAAATATCATGCGTGTATGTGTTGAAATTACTATCTCTGACAATTTTTAATCCTAGTGAATTTAAGAGGATTTTTTGTGGCAGTACTTAGCTTGTTTTTCAATGATAATTGGGATTCAAAAAAGATTTTAGAATGATGCGAATCTAACATCATCATCATTTGAAATTTACAAGATTTAGACTTGATTTTGTGGACTAAAATTATTAACCTCAAATGTTTGAAATGAGAATTTACATGCATGATATGAATGAACATAATATTTTGCATTAAATAACATAAATTAAGAATAACAACTTTGATTGGTTTAATATGTATTTTATTTTAAACATATATGATATAGATTTAGAAACACCTCAAACCAAATACAACATATAGTTGATTAATATTTTTTACGAAACGTTTTTTTTAATTATGACATGCATCCAATTACGAATTTAATAAGAAAATTGGATCTTCTTTTAAAATTTCTTTGGCGATTCAATAAACCTTTAGGGATATTTGTAGGATCACTATACAAATTTATACGCCGCTGCCAAGCATTTAAAAAAATATTACGAATTTATACAAATTCATATTAGACTGTATAAGATTATGCATATCCATCTCTATTAAGTGAATGCGGAAACTCACAAATGGGTTCAAGACGTTCATATCCGTTGTCACAGTTTCTATGAACGGAATGACATACAATTTCGATCGTTCGATTTAGATCTAACACACATATGGTTCAGATTGTAATAATAATTTTATAGAAATAATTAATTTAGCAGTGAATGTAAATTCGGTATAAGTTGGACTTCGGTAACAATATTGGATGAGAAAACGATCGATATTACTTGAACTTTTCATGCGACCCCATCAAAACTTGTGGGCTGATTAGGTCCAACCTTTTTACCGCACCCTTTTCTTTACATTTCTGTTAGACTGTTACCTTGAAATTATGTACATGAACGGGCATTACTCTTGGGGTCCAAATGGATGCAATGTGACACCTTGACAAAAGGTGCGCATAAAATGGACAAGCAAGATTATGTTAGACAAATGATCAAGAAAAAAACTCATCTCCTTGTGTTTATTAGTTCCTAAAGTTTTTAAAGTTTCAATCAAGGCCCAAAATTTTCTAATTTGTACTGATATGGTTTTGTCCGTTCCGTCTAGTCAATGTATTCATCAGAAATTTAAACATCACTTACTTGAAATAGCTCATGGCTTCATTGTAAATATATCGTAGATAGGACTATGGCGCATTATATAAATTAAGATTTTTCTTTATATTTTCCGTGGAAAGGGTGACAAAGCGAGAAAATTTTTCAATGGGTTCGCTAATAATAGATCTATCACCTCAAAAAATATGAGATTTTGATTATGGGATTCAGTAAAGTAATTATATCCATTTAATGTAATTCAAACGCATAATAATTCATGAAATAGTCCATTCAATTACAAAATATACGAAAAATATTGAATTAAACAAAAAACAAAAAGGTGACATTTGCACCCCCTTCAATGAACTTGGCTCCGTCTGGTGGGCCAACCAATACTGTAAGTTTAAATAACATTTAGTAACTTGGTACCTTACCAAAATAGGGAAGTGACTTTACAATGTAAATATATAATTTACAGTCTTATAACATTTAGTACCTTGGTACCTTACTTTAAGTTACAGGCTTTATAATTTGCTTTTATTAAAATTTGATTTGCTAACAAAATTTCTGCAATTGGGTGCGTTTGGATCGTTGGAAGAAAGAAGAAGAAGAAGAAGAAGGAAGAAGAAAAAAAAATTATAAACAATCCAAACTCTTCACAAAGTTACATACTTCCCAATACTTCTTCCCACTTCTTCCCTTCTTCCCACACCTATCCAAACGCACCCATAAGAAGATTCAAGGGAAAATTTTGCAAAATACTTTCCATTTGAGAAGTGGAAAAGCAGGTCTTTGCCTCGAATTTTTTTTTTTCAACAAAGTACATACTTTTCCATTTGTTCATCAACTTAATCTAACCGATTTCTGTTTTTCTTCCTCTCACTTCACAAATTCCATACTTAACTATTAAATTTTTTTTTAAATACTAAAAAATAGAAATATATATGTAATTTGGTTGTTATCGGATTTCACTATATAGATTGAAATAGTTAAATTAGATTTGTTAATTTGTAAAAATACCGATAAATAAAAACATGATGTACAAAAAAAACCTATGTTTTTTTATTATTAAAATAGAAACAGTAAAATTTTAAAATTTGTACGTTATGAAAATATAAAATACTTATATCTTCTAAATTCATGTTATGATGGGCCAAATTGTGAAATTAATAATTATTATTCCTTTCAAAAAAAATTTCAACCTATAAGATCCTGGAAATTTAGAATTTTAAATTGTAAGAATACAAATACAGTAAAATAAGTGACAGGAGAATAAATGGAAGAGGGGCGGGGATTGTAAATTAAAGGAACCTACAAAATATATTGTTGAAGATTTTGGTGGTGGGGGTGTTTTTATTTAATTTTTCTTGTAAAAAGGAGGGTTTATATATATTAATTTGTTTCTTTAAATGCTCTATTGGATAAAACATTTATCAAACTTATGTCTTAAAATACTTTACATCATAACAGATTTTTTTTCATGTTCGTATTTTTAGATTGAAAAATTTTCAATTCTATTCAATAATTAATTGCCCGACCCAATGGTTGTTTTAATTTTAAAAAAAAAAAAAAAAAAAAAAAACCGATGGATGTCCCCTTGGGCCTTGGGCCTTTCCTCTCCAAGCTTGCATGGAACCTTTGTAATATGGATTGTGTATACTACTGTACTCTTTTTAAAAATATATATATAAATAAATAGAAAGTATACTACTGTACTCCTGATACTAGAAGAATGATCACCGTTGTGATATCCAACTATTCAATTTGTGGAAAAGCACATGCCTAAAGGGATCGAATAGTAGGTGCCGTGGTTCATCAGGGCCTTAATTTTACTTGTCTACACTTCCAAAAGAATGTAGAAATGACTTGCTTACGATATTTTCATAAATCTTCTTAGCAATTGTGAGTAATACATTGGGTAATACACTTCGGCCCATCACGTAATGCGGTAATGATCAAACGTTTTTCAAGTTGAGCAGAAAGTCAGCAATTGATACACGATCCGTAATACTGAAAATATATCTATACAGTTAGTTTGAAATTTCAATAACTATTTTGGAGAAAGTTTAATATGCATTTTAGTGCATAGAACTTTCTATGCACCGCGGACTTTTTCGGAAGTATTTTTATAAATTGACAAATTTAATTTAACCAATCTAATCTACATATTGAAATCTCATAGCAAACCAAATTTTACAATTTTTTAAATTTTATTACTATTTTTTTCGAATTTTTTAAAACATGTCATTTTTGGAATATTGTAAATAGTACAATATTCCAAAAATGGCATATTTTTAAAAATTCGAAAAAAAAATAGTAATAAAATCTCAAAAATTGTAAAATTAGATTGGTTAAATTATAAAAATACTTCCCAAAAAATCCGTAATGCATAAAAAGTCCGTGCAGTTGACACCGTAGTAATCACGGTTTTTATATTCCGTTTCCGAAATACAAATGACTAAAAAAATTATCATTTCAACATGCATCATTTATCTGAACCTTATCTAGGAAAGAGAACCAAACTTAACAAGAAACGCAATTTCAAGAAAATAATAAACTGTCATGAAAAGTAATCACAAAAACTGCATTTTCAATGGAAAACCAGAGTTATCTTTACAAAGGGTATATAAAAAGCTTAACCATTATATAATTAATATTACCGATTCAAGTTTTTTTAAATAAATTTCTAATTAATATTATTCACACAATTAAGAACGAACACTCAGTACAACAAAACTTCACCCCACAAAATCGCTCAGTGGTTGTGTGTCAAACCAAGTTTCTCATATTTCTCTTTTTCCTCTATTATAGCAATTGTCCAGTCTCGTCTTTCCTGATTAATACTAATACATCAAAAAATCTCCCATTATATTACTTTCACCAAACTCCAAAATGAGAGGGATGATAAGCATTTTGTGAGTCAGAAAACGCCTCCAGTTTGGCTTTTTCCAACAAGCATATCCTTGGCCTCGTTAATTTTGGAGGCAAGGTAATGACTGCCACCTGCATCGGGGTGGTTCGCTACCATAACTCTTCTATGTGCCTCTTTTATTTTCTCCATTGCTGCATGTTCTCTGCATCAATACAAAAATTTTTAGTCTTATAGGAGTCTCAAAATTAATAAAAAATTCAATAAATAACCAAAGATAATTTTCTAAAGAGTACTAATTTATTATGTCCTGTACAGGACTTTTTTGACTACCAATAATTGTATGCCGTGTACTGGAACTAGTTCAAAAAAATTACATACTGGTAGCAGAAGGTTTCTCTCAGTCTCAGATTATTGCTGAAGTGAAGTCTGAAGGCTGGTAAACACTCTGGTACCAAAACACCCATTACTACACCAAAATCCATAATGATAAGATTTATTTACTTCTTTCAGTACCTAATACCGAGGATCAAAGCAGCCTCCCGACGGGTCATTTGGCGCTCAAACCCGCCAGGGTAGAAGCGGCGAATACGTGGCCCAGTAGCACCAGTTTTAAGGGCATTCCATGCCAGTATCATGTACCTTCCACCCATTGCTGCTGCTGCAACTGTTAGCCCCGTCACTAAAGGAGTTGCCTGAATTAATTTTTCATAAGAAGATACATGTTAATGCCCTTGCAACAACGACAAAGTTAGATTTGATAGTTCAGTTAATATAGGGTTAGGATTGCTCCTATCTGTGTAACAAAATTGACAGTGTACGAACCCTGCAACCCAAATTACCCAGAAATGAAAACTAAAATTTCAGCACAATAATTTCTTAGTTTTTAACTTAAGTATTTTGTAAAAGGCACTTCTTTATGAAAATGTATTTCAATTATTTTTACGAGCCCCTGATACACAGAAAAGAAAAATTCCAAATGAAATGGGAAACAAATTAGCTTCTTATCAGACTAGTATGCACTCAATTTCAAATATAAATCAGTACATTATGGTAATTAACACATGCCTAACCAAATAAAATACAAAAAGGAAAGAAACATTGTAAGTTTCCAGCTTGTTGATGCATGCTTCTGTGATGTGTACAAACTATACTAAATTTGCTTCCCTAGATCTCATTTACTGGGAGCTGGGGGCAAAAATCAGAGGGACATTTTTTGGGGGCCTGTAACCGGCGCACATGGTACTGACTGAATTGTTTGCTTTGTTATAATTCTCTCAAATTGGTGAATGTATGACTCTGTCCAATGGACAAAAACTTAAATTGGTGGCTCTTCTCGTCACTTTTTCACAAAAATAAATGAAATGCTTTATGTGTTAAGGAACCAAAGTTGAAATAACATACCATTAATCAGACAGGATGTGTTTTGCTTTTGCAGATAGGAATTGCGAATTTGAGCTCCAAATAATTCCGAAAATCGTCCCTGAAGTAAAACAACAAGTTACACGAATGAAAACTGAAATTGGGTAAAACTGTTACATGTAAATGAGAGAATAGCTCCATTGCCAAAGAGAAGAGTGGAGGTTACCTTAATCCAACTAGCAAACTCCTATTCCTTTTTAGCCAGCAAGAGAGAGAGAGAGAGAGATGGAGAGAGGGGTTTAATTGTTTATACAAAGTACAAACAAAAGACGATTGGAGAGGGAAGAAGGGGT
The DNA here is from genome assembly GCA_028095005.1 of Rhynchospora pubera. Lineage (NCBI taxonomy): Eukaryota > Viridiplantae > Streptophyta > Magnoliopsida > Poales > Cyperaceae > Rhynchospora > Rhynchospora pubera. The sequence continues at coordinate 319,967,049 of CM051460.1, read as the reverse complement.
TTCTGGCTTGGGCTTCAAGAAATGGAAAGCATCTTCCACTCGGAATGACTCCTCCCAGCCGCCATTCAATGGTGCTTCTAGAAAATTAAACTGGGCTCGTAACAAATTGGGCCTATAAGGCATTTTCCTAAATAATGGGCCTGGCACCAAATAATAAACTATACATCTGACATGGCACTGGCATTGCCGATTCTCAGGTACCAATTTAAGGATTAATAGAGAATTCAATAACCTCTCTCCTGAAACTACTTCATTTCATTGTTAATTCGATTACAAGGACCCTTAAATGTACGGGAAAGGTGACATGGATAAGCAACTTGTTCTCTCTTTCATGAGACGTCCAACACAATTCTTAAAGCAAAAAAAAAAAAAAAAAGGCTCTCCAATATCCATTCAAAGCAGCAACAGAAAATTAGACCAGTAAAAAGAAAAACCTTTTAGACAAACAACACCGATAATTTATCATTTGCTCTATACTATAGTAAAAGGCTGCTCAAATTACGATACAAACAGCAGATACCATGAACATGAATAAGCTCGTAAAATCACAAAATAATACAGTACATTGTTAATGGTCATTGGTGGGTTGACCGACTACAGGTATATCCAAACTGGATTCAGGTGATACCTCTCTCACATCCGTCCCAAATCCTTCCCATTCTGAATCACCTATTGAATGGATATCAACTCTGTCAACAGTCAGCTGGACAATGGTATCTTCGCTGACAGGATTGGGTCTAGAATCACTCACGCAAGCCTTGTCCTCTTCTGACAAATCAACCTGCTTTGTCAGAGGGGTATCAACAGTGCCTGAACATGATTCTACCATCTCTTCACAGACCTGTTTTGTGTCACTTTCTTTCCTGCCAAAGGTTTTGTACATTGTAAGATTAGGCTAACATGAGTACATTTTTCTCAAGTTTATAATGCTAACAAAAGTTTCTAGACCTCATCACTTGGCCTCTTTGTCACTTAGGGCTTAAACCCTGGCCTATTCTTCTCACCTCACAAAGGTGCATTTTTCACTAGCTAGCTCCACAGCAATGGATGGTAATGGTGCAGACCAGTACTAATAATACAAAATATATATTTAGTACCATCTACATGTCTAGGGGAGGCTGTGTCATACTGTGTGTAAATGTTGCTTTAGTGTTTGTGTATTCTCTCTACAGGTGACTGGTGTCTGGGTGGAGAATGGTGCTGTTGTTAGGGTGTGTGTCTGGTGCAAGGTTTATCTCTTCCCTTACTCATTCTGACTAGTCTTTATATATGAAGACCACAAATGGTCATAGAGAGAGGGAGGGAGAGAGAGAGAGAGAGACCTAGGCAGCTGAGACTGCAAAGAACTGACAAGAGCAAGTAACTCTTGTCTCTCCTTGGAAGCGGCCTCTACTTTCTCTTCGGCTTCTCTGACTCGTGCCTCAGCAGTGGCAGATGAAACCCTAGCTTTCTCTTCAGCACGCATAATAGCTGCTTCCAAAAGCACGGCTTGCTCTCTGGCTTTAGCCAACTCAGACCGCCACATCTGTGCCTCGTGGAGTGCACCATCCCGTTGCTTCAACAGGAATTCTTTCTCTTTGCCAAGTTGCACAACTTTCTCTTCTGTTTCTTTCAACTAAAAAATTTATAATGCTAAAATTAAATGTGTGGAAACTGAAAATGGTATCTTCATAAAAAATAGCCCAAAGAAGCTTCCAGATCAAACCCTACATCATCCGACTCAGCCAAACTTTAGCTAAATTGTGTATTTTTAGCCAGAACACAACCCAATAGAACCTCAATGTAATAGTGCAAAAACTAAACAAGAAAGAAAAAACAACAAAATTTACTGTAGAGTTTCTACCAGGATCTAAAATTTCAGATCTGTGCCAAAATCCACAAAAATTCGACTGTAATTTCTAAGTTAGTCAAAAGTAAATTTATTCTACCTTCAAAAGAGATGATTCAAGTTTGCTAGACAAATCTTTCTTTAAGAGTTCAATTTCAGAACATAATTTTTTTCGTTCTTCATCAATTGATAGAGCAGCTGAGGCAGCTGTTTCGGCAGCTGAAGCCGTCTCAGTTAACTTTTCCGCTATCTGCTTTATTGTCAAATCACGGGCTCGAACATCCTTCGATAAGTTCTGGATCTCCTCATCTTTCACTCGGAGTGTTTCCTACCAAACAATTTATAATCAACTGCATAAGCAACAGAATTTACTAATTAGGAAATTGGGTGTATATACCATCCAAAATTCATGATTTAGATATTTCCACATCCCAGTTTGAAATCTAGATATATAACCATCAAATCTTCAACACTTTGGATCTACCCATAAATTATTTAACCTCAATTACATCAAAATTATAACTTTAAAACTTCCATGAACAAAATTATCTTTCTCAACTCCTCTTCAATCTTAAGAACTTGTTGGGCAGATGAGATTGTCCACAATATATAGTATTTCAAGGGATTCTCTTCCAAGAGTTATGTTTCTTGTTTCATCAGAGAAAATAAGTACATATTGAGAATTTGGACAACCGACATTAAGTAAGGACTGTATCTGGAAATTCAAGCACTTCTATATCTATCCAATGCTACAATTGCTTTATTTGTTTATCCAGTTAAACTTACGACCCATTTTCATTTACAAAACTGTTCAATGAGATATGCATATTAGGATCAAATCAATGCATTGAGTGATATGGGCGTAAACAGATTTAGGCTATTTCCATATTATTTTATTTCCAAGTATCAAGTTTTGTTGAATTAGGAAATGTATTAGGGTTTTGATATTTAGGCAACTATATATTAATGATTCAGATGTAAGGAAAAGGCAGAAAAGAAATAAAGTATTAGTCTGCTTCTCCAAGTCTTCTCTTTGTATCTCCCCTGTATCAATTAGGTATTTAGGTCAGAACTGTGGCGAGGAAAGGAGCTAGCCAGGGTAACGACTCTAATCGTCAACTCTACCCACGATCATTACCTAAGATCATCTACCCCTTTAGAGACATGCATTAATTTGGTATCAGAAGAGAAGGTTTGGTTGGAAGCATACCAATGACGACAGGTGTTGCTCAACAATAGTATTTTAAAATGGAACTCAGCAAAGGGATCCTAATTGGTCGCAGTTTAAAGAGGCATGCCGACTCCTATTTTGTCCCCCTTTTCACTCCAACCCAATTACAGAGCTGTCTTTGCTATGACAATCCGACTCTGTTGAGGAGTAGACCGAGGACTTCTACCGTGTCCTATGTCGAGAGCAGCTTGCACCAGCACATGAAATTGGATTATTCTTGTCAGAGCTATTTGAAATAATTCAGTCAGAAGTGGAAATGCAAAGCCCGGTCTCTTAAGAGACAGCGATCACTATGGCGCACATGCCTCCGAGCGACATTAGATTGTGGGGCTCCAACTTGCTGCCCCACCCACCAGAGCAATTGTTGTATGTGCAACCGGTACACACTAGATCACTCCTTCCTAAACTACCTGAAGTGCTGACGCTACCTGCACCATCGAGATCTGGACCAGATGAACGCTCTTTACGCCACACTACGGCAGGGATGGCTGAGAGATGTACAAGGGTTTATGCTTTAATTGTGATAAATTTTACACAAGGGGCCATAAGTGCAAGCATCTATTCTGGCTAGAGGTCATGGACAATGATGAACAAGCAGAGTCATCATTGTTGACCGCCAATGAAACACCTAACAAATATGGACAGTATCTGCAATCATTATGCCACTTTTCACCTTGAGGACAAGCTGTTTCTCATGGAGGGGGGAAATGATATGGGCGTAAATGAAAGGAAAACAACAGATTTGGGTTATTTCCATAATATTTTATTTCCAAGTATCAAGTTTGTTGAATTAGGAAATGTATTAGGGTTTTGATATTTAGGCAACTATATATTAATGATTCAGATCTAACGAAAAGGTAGAAAAAAATTGAAGTATTAGTCTTCTTCTCCAGTCTTCTCTCTCTTGTATCTCCCTTGTATCAATTAGGTCAGAACCACGGCGAGGAAAGGAGCTCGCCGGGGGAAGGACTCTATCGTCAACTCTCTACCCACGATCATTACCTAAGATCATCTACCCCCCCTCTAGAGACACACATCATTGAGAGGTCTGTAGTAAATATAGTAGATTAGTAGTACATAAGTAGGGCGTCCATTCCCAATTTGCGCACTTCTTCACAAAATCAGTTAGAAGAGCTTGCAGAATGAAAAGAAAGACAAATAAAGGGATTTCAAGCTTTTACTAAAATTTTGATGTCAAGTTTAATTCAGATCTAAACAATTCAAGGGAAGATATCCAAATTACTGAAGTTTTGATGGGTAAATATCCAAATTTAAACTTTGGATGCTGAAATATCTAAATAATGAAGATGGGATAGGTTAATACGTACTTATTCCTAATAAACATACTGAAAAAAATCTTACAGGGAATTTAAATAAACACGGTCAATATTCTCAAGAGCACTGGATACCTTCCAGTGTGTCCCTGAACCCATGGATTCCCTGGATTTTAGGGAGGGGTTTGGTGGCGTGAATCTTAAGGCAATACAAACACTAATTCTAGATCACTCATTTACTCCACACTGGAAAATTTTCAGCATTTTTGAGGAATTCAAACTGCTTTGATTTGGATACCATTTAAGTAATCAGTATATCCAATTTTAGTGTTCATTCAAGGGCTCATGGCTCACTACATTTATATATGTGAGCACAACAATGGTATGTAATTGCAAGTTGTAACCTGCACAAAGCACCAAAATCTGACCTAGGGTTTAGCTATAGTAATGTACCTTCATGATAGTTAGACTGTCCAAGGGGGGATCAGAAGATCTGTTATTATTATTAGAAGAGGATGGCAAACCCAGAGCCGCTTGCATTGAGATTCTCAAAGCTGCCTCAATCTCCTTTGATGCCTCCACTGCAGTTGCATTTGCAGTAGCAACAGCCATCGAGACCGTGCCTAGCTTGGCTGACCCAGCCCCACCTATGTTGTTGACCGCCTCTTTGTGGGCTCGCAGTACTAGCTGTGTTGCCCTGGGCAAAATGTGGGAGATATACCATATAACCATGTGAGATATTGATCAATAGATGAATAACCATGTGATATATTGATCAATTGATGAATAAAACTTGACTTGTTGTTCCTAATTTTTCTGTTTATTTATATTTTTATATTTCTCTTTCACTTCAGCTCTTGTAAAAGAACTCAGGATAGACAGGCTATCATCTCCCCCATGGTTGAACAGGTAGTAACAACACTTAAATTTAAGCAACTTTTCTATTGCTCTGATCTATGATATAGTTATGCTTAATTTCCTTCTATAGTAATCAGTTACAACATTAATTGAATATTATTAAAATCTTACTTCAGTGTATCTACCCAAGCTCTGGCTGCACCTGGTGTTTCAGCACAAAGGAAGTACTCTTTCTTTGCTGGAGTTCCGATATCTAAGTAATTAGTCAAGTATGAACTTCTTTTGTTTCTTAGCATAGATTGTCTTCAAGATGAAATAAATGATGTCCAAAAAAAGGTGCAGTGCCATAAATAAATTGGTTTGAGATGATAAAAATAATCTCCAGGGATGAGATCTCAAGCAGGCAATTTTTTTCTTCTCTCTTTTTATTATTAATCTTATATATAAGCATATAGAAAGATAGCTGAAAAGTAATCTATACTACTTATAAACGCACACATGCGAAGAGATGTAACACGCTAGGTCTAGCGTGTAAACAGGAGTTTCTACCGTTCAATTGGTTTGATCTGCGGTTGGATATCAATCCCCAGCCGAAGCAACACTATTGATTGGTTTTCCATCTAATATAGAAATAAATTGAATAACACATCTATTTGTATCGTTGGTAAATTAAGAAACATATTTTTATTGTCTAACATTGTTTTGTTTCTTTATTTGCCCACATATGAGGGCATCTTATGCTAGTTAACAAAAAGAGGGCCACATTTGGAAACTCCCAAGGTGTTTAACAAGCCATCAACGTACTGGCACATTGATGAATTTGCCCCAATTGTTCCCAAAAAAAATGTTAGGGAAGGTTCTTTTATGCATTATTGTTCCTGAAAAAATTAAACTATCCAAAAATTTGCAAGTTAATCTAGGATTCCTGTTCTGGGTATTAGTTGCATTTTCCTACCTCCTCACCGCTCCTCCTAACCCTCCCACACCCCCCCCCCCCAACCCACCCCCACCCCCCAACAAACCCCTACCCCTCTCCCTCCCTCAATCCCATCCAATGTATAGCAATTTAAAATTTCTTCAGAAAGGATACAAAAACAGCAACCATTGTACTTTGGGAGCCCACTGCAAGCGAAAAAGAGTTAAACGAACAAACAATTCAGTAATAGTTGCTTTGATTCAATGCGAATTTTTCTATTTCCATTTAATTCAACTGATCTTACTGAAAATTAAGAGGCGACAATGTGATGGCGGTAGTATAATCAAATATTATAGAGCCCTTAATAGCTACGTCAGCTCTCCTAATCCTATATGAGAAAAAATTATATTTGTAAGCATAAGCGCATGTTTATTGCAAAAGTAGAAAAAAAAAAACTACAAATGAAAAATAAAAGATACTATCGTGACATACTTGTATTCCATTTTTCCAGTAGTTGGGTCTAAAATTACCCACCGCTCGTTCCATTTTCTCAGCTGTTAAATGAAGTAAATAAATATAATTATTGGACAGCAATCAGACAAAGATATACAACAAGATGTACAAGAACACAAGACCTGACAGTTGGTTAATTAACCTTATGGTGTACGCCTAACAGTGGTGGACTAGGTTTAGGAATAGATTAAATTGTAATTGTTAGACTAATACAGTGTATTTGGTACGCTAACATTAGGATCCCTGAGTCTATATATATTAAGTGACTCAGTTCTGTAAGTGATATTCATTCAATAAACCTTTCATAATCTCTCGATTATCTCTCTTCTTTATCTAGCTTTCTGGTTTCCTTCAATAATCATTGTAAAATTAGCAACTGAACAATGCAACGGTAAGTAGAACATGGGAAATAACTACAAGAACCAATACCATAAAATACTGTGCCAGTGAGAAGTACAGTAGCACAAAGGTAGGATAGTATGGTGAAATGAACTCGCATAATTTATAACTACTATGACAAATAGAGAGGAAAATTTTAAAAAGTACAAACAGTTTCAGATCGCTTAAGAAGAGGGCCCTGAAGGAGGTGCCTTCCCGATGCTGACGTCAGCTGCTTCTTTATCTTCTCCAAGCTACTCTCCATCTCTCCGACCCCCTTGAAAGTTAAAATTCACCAAAATCGAACCGAATTTAGTACCAACAAGCTCAATTTTTCGATGCGAGAGAGAAATAATGAAGAGAGGAATCGCTTACTGTGCTGCTTCCGTTGGTCTCCATTGCATAGAGAGAGAACGAGAGAAAGTGTTGTCTGATCAGAGGTTCAGCTTTTGTGTTCGTCTGAGTAGTTCGTAAGTAAATTCGTGTAGATCTCAACTCTGGAACAAACGAGAGTCTGGTAGTTGGGTTACGTTGGGTAACGGGTTCAGAGTTCTGACAAACCGAGGTAGCAGTGTAGCAGGGCAGGCTAAATCGTAACCCGACCCGAAAGATCTCCAAAACCGGATCCTATTAGTGGGCCGCTCATTGCCCGATGTCCTATATACCATCCTAATATTTTGTCATCCTCACCATCCTCACGCACCCAGCCCATCTGGCCCAATATCCTCTTTATATTCATGTGTGGTGCACGTGAGCTCTCCCTCAAAATATCTCTCCTTCAGATCTCTATTGCTCAGACCAAATTTCTCTCTTATTTTTTTTCTCTATCCATCAAGATCTGACCTCTTTCTTCTCTTGGCATCGCCATGGCAGCATTGGATTTCCTATTCAACCTCCGTTGGCGCTTGGCACATGCTCGGCCGATCCCCCACTCTCCTTCCCTCACACCACCACGGTCGATCTCCTCCTCCCGCTGTCACTGGACCACCTCGACAATACGAACTTGTCGGAGAAGCCGCCTCCGCCACCTCCGCCGTTTGTCTTCTCAAGGCCAAGGATTGTACGATGAAGATGCTGGAATGAGATCTCTCGATCTCAAATTAGAGTCAAGTAACCATAGTGGAGGCTAGAATGAGACCTCTCGATCTCGAATCGGAGTAAAAAAACTGCAATGGTGAGTTTACTATATATCTTTCTTTCGAAATTGAATACGGAGCTTAGATGGTTTGATTTAGATGAAAATGTTATGTACGTATGCTCTAATGAGGAGCAGCACAAATCAGTTTTTGACTTGAGGCAATTAAAGATACTTTTGTGTTTAATTCGTTTATGAAATGGTATTGGAATATCTTTTAGTTATGTTATTCATGATTCGTTGGTTAATTTTCATTCCTCAGTCATCAAAATTTTTCTACCAGTGTAATGTAGAGTCCAATTTGCTCGATGCTAATTGCGAACTATATATATGTACTTATTTGCTACTAAGGGAGTATCTTATTTGATACAAGGGAGTATATAGTTTGTATATAGGGATTAGCTATTAATGTTCTGGAAATTGAATCAGATGTTACATTGTGGGTTTAATTATTCACATAAGAGAGTATATATTTTAGATTAAAGGGAGTAAGAACTAAGGTAGTGAAAGTATAAATTCATGTCACAAAAAATGTAAGTTGCATCCTTAATTATTAGTTATATTTTTATTTGTTTGTAACAAGTGTAATCACCTCAAAACAAGGGATTATATATATTTTTATCAGATCAAATTAGATCATAAATTCTTCATCGCTTTTATATTTTTCAATTTTGCTATTTGATTTGTGGTTTTGACGTGTTCAATTGCTGATCAGAGAGTATATAAATAATACTGATGAGTAATTAATTATACTTGTGGGTGTATCTATCTAAGATAATTGTGTACATAAATAACATTTATTGCTTTGATGTCATTTCTTGAGAAGTAAATAAATAATCCTTTGTTAATTATAAAATGTATTGATTTTTTCTACTCCTTTTAAGTGTTTTGTTTGATGTTTTAGTATAGGCTTAAAGGTGTACAAAATATAGGATAATGGAGTAAATAATATTTAACAAGGGAGTACATATCAAGAACTGTGTGTTTGGTATTTTAGCATAGGCTTAAAGGAGTACAGAACATATGATAAGGGAGTAAATAATATTTAACAAGGGAGTACATATCAAGAAACTTTGTTGTTTGTTTGCTGTTCTGATATAGGCTTAAAGGAGTACAAAATATAGGATAAGAGAGTAAATAATATCTAACAAGGGAGTACATATCAAGAACCTAGCAGGTGTGTTTGGTATTTTAACATAGGCTTAAAGGAGTACATAACATAAGATAAGGAAGTAAATAATATCTAACAAGGGAGTATATATTAAGAAGTTTTGTTGTTTGTTTGCTGTTCTAATATAGGCTTAAAAGAGTATAAAATATAGGATAAGAGAGTAAATAATATTTAACAAGGGAGTACATATCAAAAACCTGGCAGGTGTGTTTGGTATTTTAGTATAGGCTTAAAGGAGTACAAAACATATGATAAGGGAGTAAATAATATCTAACAAGGGAGTACATATCAAGAACCTGGCAGGTGTGTTCGGTATTTTAGCATAATCTTAAAGGAGTACAAAATATAACATAAGAGAGTAAATAATATATAACAAGGGAGTACATATCAAGAACATGGCAGTTGTGTTTGTTCTAACATTGGACAATTCTATGTTTTGCAGATTAATGTTAGTGATGATAAACGTGTTGTTGCTTACCGGCTACTACTAGATCCTATCAATGAGGTATATATCTTTATTTCAGGTGATAATAAGCTAATACTTTTTTTTTATTTATTTCAGATAAGAGAGTATATATCTTTATTTTGAAATCATTGATATAAACAAAAATATAGTTATTATAAAAAAATAGAGTAAATATAAAATGTAAAGGAAGTAAACGGGAGTATTTATTCACATATGTGTTCATTTATTTATATATAAGGGAGTATTTATTCACTTATGTGTTCATTTATTTATATATAAGGGAGTATTTATTCATTTATGTGTTTATTTATTTATATATAAGGGAGTATTTAAATGTCTATTCTGATGTCTTGCATTTAGTTGTCTCATTTGTGTACGTAAAAAATCCTTTGTTAATCATAAAATGTATTGAATTTACATAAGGGATTATATTTTTGTTAATTATAAAATGTATTGAATTTTTCTACTCATTTAAGCGTTTTGTTTGCTCTTTTAGTATAGGTTTAAAGGTGTACAAAATATAGGATATGGGAGTAAATAATATCTAACAAGGGAGTACATATCAAGAACCTGGCATGTGTGTTTGGTATTTTAGCATAGGTTTAAAGGAGTACAAAACATAGGATAAGAAAATAAATAATATCTAACAAGGGAGTACATATCAAAAAGCTTTGTTGTTTGTTTGCTGTTCTAATATAGGTTTAAAGGAGTACAAAAATATAGGATAAGGGAGTACATATCAAGAACCTGATAAGTGTGTTTGGTATTTTAACATAATCTTAAAGGAGTACAAAATATAGGATAAGGGAATAAATAATATCTAACAAGAGAGTACATATCAAGAACATGGCATGTGTGTTTGGTATTTTAGCATAGGTTTAAAGGAGTACAAAACATATGATAAGGAAGTATATAATATCTAACAACGGAGTACAAAACATATGATTAAGGAAATATATATTCTAAAATTGTATATTTTTTCTTTTGCAGATTGATGTATGTGATGATGAGTGTGTGGTTGCTTACCGTTTGTTATTAAACCCTAAAAATCAAGTGAAGTCTAAATTTCAGAATGTGAGCGAATATTTTCTCCTAGACTTTGACTGAGATGGTTGATGGCTATTGTTGCAGTTTCTATTAAGTTTGTTAGCATATTTGAATTTGGTTGTAATGATTTTATGGTTGGTTAGACTGAATATTAAGTTGAACTTGATTTTATTGTTAGGATTGATATACAATTAAATTGGTAATGTTGGTGGCTTTTTTGAACAATCTTGTTGCAATTTGTATCTTGAATGCTTATTTGAATCTCTTATGAAGAATTTTATACTCTGTTATTAAGAAGTATATACTCCTTTAAGTATAATATTGAATGCTCATTTGAAGAATCTTGACTGTTTTTTTAATGCTTATTTGAAGTCCTTATGAAGAAGTATATATATATATATATATATATTTTTTGAATGCTCATTTGAATAATTTTGGCTGAAATTTGTATCTTAAATATTTAAATCTCTTATAAAAAAGTATATGCTCCCTTACGGAGAAGTATATACTCCTTTAGTTAATATATTTTCCACCTAATAAACATTTAAGCAATTTTTGAACACTAAATGTTGAAAAAATAAATACTGCATTGTTATGTATAATGAAATTCCTTATTCACAAATATATACTCCTTTATATTTTCAACTGATAGGTCCAAATGGTGGAATTTAATTCATTATAAATGTTATTAAATTTGTTTAATTTTATTAAAAAAACACATTTATATACTCCCTTACTTCAACTTAAATACTCTCAGTGTCAGATGATGTCAGCGTGCAGCGCTGTCATGACACCCAGATAGCAGCGCATCACTTTTGGGCCAGCCCATTTTTGGCGCGTGGGTGTGGGATGGCAGGATGGCAAATTGTCAGGATGCCTCATATCAACTCCGCTCATTGCCTATGCGGCTATGCCCGGGTGCTGATATACAGAATCCAACGCTAAAACATCCATAGCATCCAAATGGATAGGTCTAGTTTTTCGTTTGATGACATCAACAATCCGCGTGATGACATCTCCAATACGTCATCAATTTTCGTGCTAATGTCATCAAAAAAAATTTCAAAATTTCTTTTTACACGATGACGTCATCAAATGGACGAAATTTTTTATGCAGTCATAATATGAAATTTTAAGTTTTTTGTGCTCAGTTTAACACGTTAAGGGATGAGTTAAATTGAGTTATGTGTTCAGTTAGATGCATCAGTAATATGATAATTTACTTCTGATATAACATAAATATAAACATTTAAAACAACAAAACAAACACTTACAACAACAAAATGAATAAATACAAATATTAATTTAATAAATAAACAATATAAACAAATTGAACAAACAAACTAATCATTTATAACAACAAATAGAACATTTACAACAATGAATTGAACACATATATAACTTTCATTAATAATAAAACAAATCTAACACAGTTTTAACAACTACAAGCTAACACAATTCATCAACTCCTCAATTGATTTTTTCTGCACAACTATTCTTGTCTTGTCCTGTAATTCCTATACAAAACGAAACAATTAAGACCAATTATTAATTAAATGTTCCAATAATATTTAATTCTTTCAAGTCATGCGAAGTTTTTAAAAAATACATAATGAAACAAGATGATCCATTAAAGATACTAACTTAACACATATCATGACTAACTAATTCATTAGGAAAATTAAATAATTAATTAGTATATCTGAACACTTAATAGTTAATGATAATTATCTTAATCCGTGATTACAATTAACTGAACACTAATGACAACAAAGTAATAAATATCATACAAATTGTTGTAATTGATGTAATTGATCCCTAGATGCAATAAGAAAAACACATATGGACACCAACTAAACACTTGTACAACTGTGTCAGAAAAATAAGTGTATGTCATTAATTGATATAATTGATTCCTACATGCAATAAAAACAACATATATGGACACTAACTGAACACTTATACAACATGGTTATTGTACTACTCAACCATATTGTGAACACTGTGTGTCTGTCCATATCAATTGGTGTAATTTTTCCCTAAATCATTTCAAACTAGATGATAGAAATCATTCCAAAAAGACAAAAACCATGAATTGATGAAGCACTTAAATGAAATCTGAGACAATTTTGCAATATGAACTAAACAATCCAGAAGAGAAGCAACAAACGTTCAATAATTTTTTGAAATCAAAATTGACTGAACCTAGCAATTTGTTTTTCGACAAAATGCCGTAAGATTTTTGTCAAAACAAATCATGGACGAAATTATAAACTTGCCTAAGACTTCGTTTGGATGCAAAAAGAAGAAGAGGAAGAAGGAAGAAGGAAAGAAAAAAAAATTATAAACAATCTACACTCTTCACAAAATTACACACTTCTCAAATATTTCTTCCCACTTCTTCCCTTCTTTCCACACCTAACCCATATACAAAAGTTAAAAAAAAGTAATGAAAAGAAAGTGGCGTAAAGTTAGGAGTTAGGACCAACCTTTGGATCTTCTTCTTCTTCTTTTTCTTCCATAACAACAGATCGGAGAAATATCCACGAAAAGTTTTCACCCAAAATGTCGTCGCGGCCGTCCGCATCTCCATTTCTTCAATGTGCCGCATCGAGTCGAGTTGGAGGTTTGGAGTGAGAGTGCTTTCTTAACAATGCTACGCTAGAGGAGAGGCGGAGAGACGAGATGCTATGCGAGATGAGAGGCGGAGCGATGGAGAGAGGAGATGCGGAGACGATCTGGAGCGGTTAGGTTTTGAGAGAGAGAGTTTCGTGCGAGAGGACAGATCTGAAGCGGTTAGGGTTGAGAGAGAGAGAGTTTCAGTATTTATTTAGGAGCGAATTTTAAAATTATCAAATTGTCCCTATTTCGAATGGATGAGTCCAATGAATTCTATGGATGCTAGTAGTCTGGACGGTAAAGATCAATTCCCCTCAATTTAGGCTGAGAATATAAAATTAACAATACTATCATTGTTATCAACTAATCATTGATTGAACAAGTTCTGGATCCCTTCACAAGTTCACATTCATTTTTTTGTCCTTCTAAAACCATTTTCGTTACTGATTTTTCGACTCGGTACTAGTTTAGAAAACTATTTAAGAGTACCCTTTATGCCCTTTTTCCCTAAAAATGATGTCTAATCATTTTTTGAAAAACCGGGTGATTGATAATAGAGAAGTTAATTTTCTGAAAAATTAACGAGGGAGCGAGAGAAACTAGGTTGTTTGGCCCACTGATTTTCCTCTATTCCGCCAATTAAGTGATCCTTGATTCGATTCATGCAGAGAACATTTATTTTCAAATTTCTTATAACAAAAATTGTTGGTTTCAAACCAACCTTAAAAAAAAAAAAAAAGAGGGAGCAAGAGTACTGCTTGGGGTTTATTTGCTTGTTTTGAAACATGGTGTATTAGGTTTTTATAAAACTGAAACATGGTGTATTTGCTTGTTTTGAAACATGGTATATGAAGAGGAAAATGTAAAACTTTGGTTTCATAAAACTGAAAAAAGGTATGCACTATTTCTTTTTTTTTTAAATTATATCAGTAAAAAAATGCAAAGAATAATCTACTACTCAACCCGAGTTATTTTTTTCTCCCACTCTATTAATAAAGGTTCCGTTTGGATGCGTTGAGAATAAGGTAGGAAGAAGGAATAAGGGAAGAAATTTATTGGGAAGGGGTAAATTTATTGGGAAGTGTGTAACTTTTGTAAAGAATTTGGATGGTTAGAAATAAATTTATTGGTAAAAAGTGATTATTCCTTATTCCTTATTTCGGAAAGAAGCCATCCAAACGGAGCCAAAAGCATTCCCGATTTTGATATCAAAATCTTATGAAACACTAAGCAATGCCACTTCCACTTTCTCCGTTGCATCAAAGCTTAAACGGCCAAAGACCTGGTGTCTATCTAAAAGAACAAATGAAAAGAAAACACACACAAAGAAAAATGGCCATGTATCAATCAATCAACCGCCTCCTTTCTGATCTCATCTTCCATTCACCTTTCAGGAGAGTTATCATGTGACGAGTTCAGGGTTTAGGCTTCAACGCTTATCGTCACAAATTTATAACCAACAAATGTTAAATACAGGTCTGCATTTTGAGACGATCTATAATATATATTATTATATATTAATTTACATGCTCGCTAATCTACATAACTTCTTCTCCGATCCTTGGCTTTGATCTTGCCAACCCATAAAGTGCTGACGTTACATTGATTAATCGACAGAGAATAACGGAGAAAAAGTTTCAATTACAGTGAAAATATTTGAATACATCCGTCCTGAAACCACATCTTATGTTTCTTTATTGCTGTTTTGCTTGCTTTTTTGTGAGTGTTTTCTTAAGGCCTCTCAAAATCTTCATAAACCATGCCAAGTTCATGGCAAATAGTATAACAGGTATTGTAAGTGAGAGGAAGTAGCCAAAAGGATGCAGCATGCGAATCTGTCATAAATTGAAGTGTTAAATATATGATGAATGATAGAGCAAGGCAAAAGCTACAATATATATTTAGGTACAGTACAACAGTGACTATTTTACATACTCTCATCTGTTATCTTTGTTCTTTACTTTATGATGCACAATTGTATGTCAAAGGGTTTGAAGCTGGTTAAAAGTCAACTATACTTACACTGAACATACCTACTTCTTAACAGTATTAGGTCCAGTACGTAACAAACACCCAGCAGTAACTAGGAAGCTTCAAATCGACTTAAATTAGTAACAGTCCATATTATTATCTTTTGTACTGATAATATAGAGTTGTCCTTGTGAATGATACAAATGTTGGGTAGAATTTAAAAGAAGGTCAACAGAAAATTAATGGCCCTAGAGTAATGTCTCAAATGTTTATATAAGGTACCTGATCGTGGTGCTTGTAGATATGGTAGAAAAGGTAGATGAACAAAAGTATCCTTGCCACCTACATTGAATTAATAAAATTTTTGTACACTATATCTTTGGGGATCAACCAAAAGAACTCTGAAAAGTCAATTTCCAAACGAACTTTAAGGATTTACACTAGTGCTTCAAAAAGTACAAGGACATACCAGCCAGGCAACAAACATGGCAACACCATTAAGAACATAAGCCTTTGATCTCTTCAATCCAGCTGTATCCAAGTACCTACGTAAACCATAAAGAAAATGAAGCAAAATGTCAATTATTTCATAATATATTATAAAAGAGAAACATATATATAGAGTTATAGACGATAAAAATAGATCAAAATTGAAACTGGTACAGGCTGGTTCAGAAGTTATGACCCAAAGAGATGTTCACATCATCAGCACACAATTACTGTATATACTTCTTCCAAGCACACAAAATATATATAACAAATCGTCAGGGGCAAAGCCAAGGTGGCGGCCTTGGTGGGCTTGGCCTCCCCACATTTTTTAATTTGACTAATATTTATAAGCTAAATTTAGTGAAAGTATTAGTAAATATATAGAATGGCCCCGTCAAAAAAGTAAAATTTACATATTAGCCCCACTCAAGTTATTTTTCTAACTTCGCCCCTGCAAATCGTACTGTATGTTTTGTATTTTGGCCTAAAAGGTAAAATTTAC
Organism: Rhynchospora pubera; assembly: GCA_028095005.1. Classification (NCBI taxonomy): domain Eukaryota; kingdom Viridiplantae; phylum Streptophyta; class Magnoliopsida; order Poales; family Cyperaceae; genus Rhynchospora; species Rhynchospora pubera. The sequence continues at coordinate 319,950,651 of CM051460.1, read as the reverse complement.
CATCGTAAATTGACACCAAGTGTAGTTGTCTCACAGAGGAGAGTCATGTATATGTAAAGCTGGCCTTCCCCTGACAACATTGAATATGCTAATGCTACCGATGAAAGCAAATGATGTAAAACCTGATAAGAAAAGAAACAAAGAAACAAATCACATAGCGAAATATAAGAAATTTCACATTATTGAATTATAAGTGCTCTGATCAATTGGTAATTTTTTTTTTTTGTAATTGGGATTTTCAATACTTCCTTTTGTTTTGAAAATTTTGCAATATAACTGTTATTCATAAATAACTTATATATATTAGTTGTCCTCAAAATTGACACTAGTATATTCCATCCAGTGTTTTTGAAAGATTGAGAAAATCATGTGCAACACTAATGAACATGTAGTAAAAATGGGTAATAAACTAACATATTCCATTCCACCGAGGGAGGGATACAACCAAAGTATCATTGCCAGGTCAGTGAGAAAGTATCCAGTAGACACCTGCCAGATTAAACAAAGAAGCTGATTCACCTTAAAAGGAAAAGCAAGAAAGGAACTTAATAAGCCCTATAAAGCATACGAACAAGGCAGATACTTTTGAAAAAACACCTCATATATTCCTGAAATCATGAAAAGCAAACAACAAAGTATGTAAAAAAAGGTCGCAAATAAAAATGGATAAATGTAGTACCCCAAATCATGAATGCCACTTCATGGAAACACAACATTTGGGTGTGTTTGGGATGTGCAGAACAGCTTGTTCGCGAATAGGCGCTGTTCGTGTGAACCAAACGCGGAACGAATAAGGCCAACAGCTAGTTCGCGGCCTTATTCTTGTTTCCCCAATTTGTGGAACTAGCGGCGAACTAGGGAACCGAATAAGGGCTGTTCCAACACCATATTCGGCTAGTTCATGCCACGTACCCAAACACAACCAATACTTCCAATAATCATATTATGCTATCATTTTACACATGTGACGTAATATCCATAAAATTGGAAAAGATTAAAAAAAAGGCCTTTCAAATAAAGATACAGAAAAAAGTACTACTTACCCCTAGTCCAAAAGTGGAGAGATTTGAGCTTCTGATAGTAACAGGTCCGAAAAGCCGATCAGAAAATAGGTCGGAGACGAAAACTAAGTATAACGACATAATCGTAATAAATACTGCATGAATGCTTGACATTCCCCTGAGAAATTAAAGAATTAGCCAAATTAATCATTTGTTTTGAATGAAAATCATGAAAAACTAAAAAGGTCAGAGGGCAAAGAAAATGTGGAAGACCAAGGGGGTGGGGGGGTTAGGTTCAAACAAGCCAGATTCAGTAATAGATGAAACAAAAGTCGTTAAAAAAGGGGGTTCAGTATTAATAAACAATGAAATTGTACTTATACGTCCCTATCTCTCAAGACATTTTACCTATTATTCCACTCGATTTTTTGCAACTTAGTGAGAGAAGCATATTTCTTGTAGTACAAGGAGCTGACTAGATGCGTCATATCATAAGCCTGAAAAGTAACAGAAAATATTTTAAAAAATTTTAAATAACAACCCAGGAACCTCCTAAACTTTTCAAGCAGAAATTATCAAAACACATAGAACAATACCAAGAGAAGCAGAAACGCTCTCATTTTTAGATTTATAAAAAGATTGGGGGGGGGGGGGGGGGGGGAATAGAAAGCCCAGGGTAATAGTTCTTAGTCTATAGTGATACTGGACTGGTTTGGTACTAGTACAAAATGGCAAAAATATCTTAATCGGGCACCAGTATAGTCCATAGAAGCTATCCGGCAGGCTGGTACAATATTTATTTCCACTTTTCCGGAAGACCAACCTTGGAACACCTAACTACAGTTCTGACATAAGCTTCTAGTAGCAGTTTGGGAAATGAAAATTGTACCATTTTGCACATCAAAAGTCCACAAAGGACAGAAGTGTATGTAATGAAGCCATCCGCTAGCAAATATTCCTTCACAAGTACCTCCGCTTGGAACCGGTATGACTTGACTTCCATCATAGAGACCATAATTTAGTAACCTACATCGTATGCAATATAAAAAACTGTTTACTGGCACATGTTATTGGTTCCACCACATATGCAATTGGGCAATTATGCCTCATCTAGCCTTGATAATTATCATTTTGAAATAGAGCTTGTTGCACTAAATTTCTAATTAACACCGACTTTAATCAAGTGTGCATTGCCACTGCACCTCTAATCAGGCAGGAAGGGTAAATAACCGAGAGAACCCCCAATCCCTTCCCACAACACACACACGTCCCCCTTATTTGTTTGTGGGGTACCTTCTTAAATTTTTAAGAGTAAATAAACTTCTTAAAATTTGGACTATTTACCATATCAAGCAATAGTCCATTGCTGCTACCATGGTTTGGAAAACCTATTGGGCCACTCACAATACGATCATTGGTCGACTTTAAAAACCAAAGGGCGCGTTTCAAGCTTAAAAAACGCATGAATCGAAAAAGACTTACCTTGCGAGTAAAGTCAATTATTGCTTGTAGTTGGTTTGTGAAAACTCCGACCCACTAATTCTTTTGTAGCGATTTTGGGATATCTGATCACGAGAAAGCCGAATAAACAGAAAACAAACGATTAATTTCAATTTTTCTTCGCAAATATCGCGGGAGAACGGAGAGATGAATGTGCTTTGTACCTTCAATTCAAAGAAGAAGGAAAAGGGAAGGATTAATATAGACGCAACCTCTCTCGATCAGCAAGTAATCCAGACAAATTGTTATGGGGAAAAATAAGGAGAGGAGAAAATTACAGGAGAAGAAAAGAACCCAAAATGGTTTTGTTGTATTATTATTATGGCAGTCCGAGAAGCGCCAGAACAATTGAGATATTTTATAATTAGGAAGGGAAAAAATAATGCTATTTGAAAAATGTAGAATTTATTCCTGTAATCCAGTTGCGTTTTGAACATATCGGACAAATAAAGAGAGAGTCAAAAATAAAAAAAGGAACGAAGAAAGTAACCTTCTAGGCTTTTCATTGGGTACAGCCCACTGTGTTAACTCGGCTTGATTCTCTCCATTGCTGGAAGGACGAATCGTTTTTCTATAGTATTTTCAGACCCATATCTTTTTTTGAACTGAAAGTAACCCAAGCAGGGTTACCTACTTTCAAATTCAGACCCATATCTTTAAAGACCGTTTTATAATAATTATAGCCTTATTTAAATAAGATTAACAGATAAAATATAATTAAAGAAAGTTATCAAATGAATTTGTTAAAACTAAACACAAATAAATAGCAAATAATTTTAATATATCATTTAGAGTTGAAATTTTTTTAATTATCGTCATTACTATTATTATTATTACTACTAATATTAATAGTGTTACTTTCTATTTTGGTAATATGACTCTAGTCTAGTTTGGATTTATTTCTAGCCAACTCCAACTTGTTTGGGACTAAAAGCTTTGTTATTGTTGTTGTTGTTCAAAATTAAAAATTTTATTTCACTTTGCCTAGAAAAATTATATCATAAAATTTCAACATGTACATGGTAATGTAAATTATGATAAATTTTATAACATTTATTTATCTCATCACAAAATATTATTACTATTCAAACATTATATATGAACTGGTGCTTAAAAGTTTATATATAGTCATTTTTTATTTGGGTCCTTATTTTAGAAGCAAGTGAAAAATAATCACTTATTAATATATAAATTATTGAAAGAGGCTTAGATTTAATTGACATCCACACCCTTAGTTTATGCAAAAGCACTGATTTGATTTATTGCAGATTTTCATTATAAATAAATGTCATTTACTGCATATATTTTTTATAAACTTCATTATTAAGAGTGTTAATAAAAATAAATGTATGATGTTCTCTCCCCATATAAAAAAAAGTATGTAAATTATGTAGTTTGGCTAAAAATTATCCCAACAGAAGTAACAAAAAATTTCTGCTCATCACATAAGATGATCTCGGTTAAGCAAGTACTAACGTGTGAAACTAGGAAGGATAGTTTGCGGATGCCGGATGGAGATAATCAGAAGAGTTTCCTCATAACTTAATATTAGCATATATGCAAAATAGTCCTAAAATAAAGTACATAAATGCGAACAAGGTCCGGCACGTTTCCCACGTCATTAGTCAAAAGTATCAAAGAGCTGGGCAGCATTTTTTCTTCTTCAATCCGAATCCTGTGGCGCGCGACACAGCGTGCAGCGCGCCGCACGGACCGTCCGATCAAATCTGGATGTGTTACATTTTTTCGGGCCTTACAATCTGTTACATGTACGGAGCTCCCTTATCCATTGAGATTTGATCGGACGGTCTGTGGTGCGCTGCACGCTGTGTCGCGCGCCACAGGATTTGGATTTTTCTTCGCGTGTCCAGATATGGGTCCCTGTACCGTAGTTAAGTTCAGGTTTCTTCCTGTCCGACATTATTTTCATCACACGTCAGGACCATGCTGCAGAATAATGAGTCGTATAATCGTATTAATCATTTTAAGTCATAAAATGACTAAACTGATCAAGCTAAGTTATTAGTGATTTATAGCATATATCATATTCAAAAGTCTACGTCGAGAATGAATTTGTATTTAGCTTGCTGGTTTTGCAAAATGTGGTAGAAGAGTATTATTCAAAAGAATAATAGGGAAAAAAAACTGCCAGAATATTATAAATTAATTAGTGTAAAAAATTCTAGAATATAAGAATAGTCGTGACTCGTGAAATAACAATAAGATAACATAATTAATTAACTATTCACAAGAGCAATAATGTTCTTTAGGAAATTATTAGAAAGAATGGTTATACCACGGGCGGATTTGAATAATATAAGAATGAAGAGGGGGGGGGGGGCGATATTCCTCATTTTATTTTATTTTTCAATAGTTTTGAACAATTCTTTTACTAAAGTAACAAATACTTTTACTTATTGTTGTATATATTGAACCCTGTGTATTGATAAAATGTCACTATTGTGCTTCATTTTTTAAATCAATATAATATATTCTAATAAATATAACATTGAATCCCATCAATTTATTTTTTAGCTCCGCCAATGATATCCTTTAAAACCTCATTTAATAAAAAAAAAATAAAATTGTGTTATTCACTTGTTCATTTCGTAAAATCACTGTCTTTAAACGTATTACCATTTCTACATTGTAAGAGAAAATTGTATTTGAAATTTGTAGAAACTAATCACAGCATTACAAAGCAATTACAACCATTTTTTTTAATAGTTATATGTTCATTTTTTTAAGATTAAAATAGAAGTCACAGGCAGGGGCGAAGGGAGCACCTGGGCTGCGTTGGGCAATTGACCCCCCTGTGGTTTGAACGTTTATGATATATTTATGCACTAATTTTGTTGTTTGAAAGAAATCTCTTTCGAAAAAACTTTTTTTGCCCCTCCAATTAAAATGGAAGCCCAATCAATCATGTCTCACTCTCACACTAGGTCCATAGTTTCTTTTTTTTTTCTTGATTCAATTGGAATATTGAGGTATCGTCTCAATTTTTTGGTTTCTTTATTACGTATTTTTTTATTAGCCGATTGGATAAGTACACGTATTATTTCACAAATTTAGTATGCTAATTAATTTCATAATTCAAATATTTTCAATACAATTTTTAATAGACAAATAGGTTTTAATTATTTATTTTATGAGACAGGAATTATAATATTGGTTGAAAGAAAATAAATGGAATGACATTTTTTTTAGAACTTAATTTCATTTTTCAAAAAAAAATACTGTTAATTTATTTCAAATTTTTTTTGCAATTTGATGAAATTCCATGTACTGCTACAACTATAGTATCAATTTATCATAATGATTTCTTCAAAAATGATTAAAAAACACTATTCACTTAAAGACAGTTTACTCAAACAACATAAACAAAATCATCTATTAATTCTCTCTAATATAATTTTTGGGAACCATAATGTATTCTTTCATCTTAAGATGAACAGTTTGCGAAAAAAAATGTTTCTTAATTAATTAGTAATAATATTTTTAATATTATTTTTTTATTTTTAAATTATTTTATTATGTTATTTTTATTCTTTCTTTTACATATGAATTTTACCCCCCCTCAAATGAAATTCCTGGCTCCGCCCCTGGTCACAGGGGCTACAATTATGTAATGGTCAAAAACTCTACAACACGGGTACTCTTAACTGAATGTATTTATAATCTGCAACAGGGGCGGACTTAAAGAGGGGCAAGCCTAGGCTTATTTTTTAAAATGAGGGACTGGTTTAGTAGTATCATGAATTGTGCCTAGGTTTAAATTGAGTCTGTGCCTGGGCTTAATTAACGTTGTTCCAAAGCTTGGCAAAGAAAATGTTGTGCTCGGCTAGGAGTTAATTCTTTTTCATAGTTCGTGCCTTGGCTCCTTTCGCATGGAATGTAACAGAGACTGCCGCAAGGATTGTAGAAACAGAGTGGACTTAGTTATATGGGTATGGACTTGGGATATTTGGAAATTAATGCATGAAGCAACCAAAATAAAGTACCTGGTCAATTTAATAAATGTTCATGTCTACATTCTATGAAAGTACATGGTCAAATCTATTGTAAAAATTTAACCCATTTATAGTCAAGTTTTAATTTGATTTGAGTTATTGCAAATTAACTACTTGCAAAAATGCATCAAGTATTAAGATTCTGATCGTGCAAATGCATAGGTACTTAATTTATAGAATTTGTAACAGTTTGTGGCATTTGAAGCTAATAAATTCATGTAATTATTTGAAAAATAATAAACGTTTTCATGTCATGTTATAAGTTTAATGCATTTATTTCAGAACAAATCTTATGGTCCTTATGTATTAATAATGTTCTACACATAGTGTGGAATAAGTCATTGAAATTATATTTATTTTTAAATTTATTTGTTGTAGATATGAGATATTTTTCAAAAAGAAAAAAAAAATCTCACCATCAGTTGGAACTCAAGAGCAAGAACCAATTATATATTGGAAAATTAGAATTAGTATTCTGAGGAAATATTCAGAGATGTTCTTAATAAAGCAATTATGCAATGAATTCAAACTCTGAAGCCATGTAACATATTGTTAATTGCAGAAGAAAATTAAAATTAGATTTTTTATTTTTCTTGTGCCTTTTGGTGATAAATTGAGATGAAAAGACTAAAAAGAACCAGATTTTACAATAAAATAATGTATTTTATAATGTACTATTATATATATTATAAATGACCTTAATAAAAAAATATTAATTTTAATTGTATTATATGTGTGCCTAGGCTTATTTTTTTCTATATCCGCCACTGATCTGCAAACTCGTACTAATGTATTTTAATTTTCAAATGTGATGAAAGACTTGGATAAATTGAAAATGTCCGCCAAGAATTATCGTTTCAATCATTCTAAAAATAAATCTATAAATGGGGGTATGAAACAATTTGATTGTATTATTATATAGATCGAAAAAGAGTAGGCTACTTCTTTGCAAGATAAGTTGAGAATTTAGCCTCCCAACTTATAAAAAAAAATTAAATATCATAAGGATATTTCAATCAGATTATAAATATGTTTTTTTTTCCGGTCAATTTGCCATTAACCAATGACTAATTCTCAATTATTAGGTTACTTATGAGGTGCCGCACTAGTCACTGACTTGGGGTAGTTAGCAGGTATGGACATATGAAGTTGGTACTGATTTCGTTTTATATATTTTAAGTACATTTAATGTGAAAAAAATAATTAAAAAGATTCAAAAGCATCAATAAAGTTGATGAAAAGAGTATACTTTAACAAATCACCTTTTGATTTCTTTTCAAAAAAGAGAAAAAAAAATTCACCTTCTGAAAGAGTTCACGAGATGAGCAATATTTTTAATAATTCATAAAATAATGAAGGAAAGAAACTCGTTTTCCGTTTACCCAATTCGGTTTTTGCCTATCATTTTCCAACTTATGAGTCTTAGCGGCCGTTTGGATCGCTTAGGAATTTGGGGAATTTGAAAAAGTTGTAATTCCTAAGAATAAATTTATTGAGAAGTGTGTAACTTTGTGAAGAATTTGAATTGTTTATAATAAATTTATGGTAGGAAGATGAAATTCCCCAAATTTCTTGGGAATCCAAACAGCACCTTAGTTATTATAGTCATGCTCATATTGGTGGGCCATAGAAAGATCGACTGTATCATCAAGAATTAGTAATTAGTATGACCGTATAGTCGGGTAACAACGAGGTACACACGATCTCTTGCTGTGGGGAAGCTGGCCTAATGTGTCCCGGTCTCAATTAATTTCTCTCATAATATCTAGACGAATGTTGGTCTTTAGGTTACTATGTAATCTAATCTAATGTTATCTGCATGGAACCCGAAACAACTCGGATTATCTGATACTGAGCTAGGCAGTTTTGTCTAATCAATTAGAGAGAACTGATAAACAATAAATGCGATTTTGATGTAACTGCCTGTAGTATTTTATTATTCTCTTAAAGGCTCCGTTTGGATGCAAGAAGAAGAAGGAAGAAGGGAAGAAAAAAAATTATAAATAATTCAAACTCTTCACAAAATTACACATTTCCCAATATTTCTTTCCACTTCTTCCCTTCTTTCCACACCTATCCAAACGGAGCCAAAGATAGAAAAGTCGTGCTCCTTTTTCTTAGGATATCTAGGTAGAAGTGAAACCAAGCTTTTAAATTTTGGTTTTTTTCGGTATGACGGTCTAGGTCCCCATGTTATTTCGGTGTTATTTCGATGTTATAACAGCGATATAATGGTGTAGTATTTTTTAAAAAGTTTGACACACATCAATTCTATAACTATCAATTTATATGTTTATACATCTCCAATACTCCATACAAATAGCATACGGCTATACCAAATTCAATATACTGCAGTGTAACAATATTGAGTAGCAGTAGCAGCTTGTACTAATTTAACAATAGTTCAATATTGAATACACAATTTAACAATAGTAGCAATAACAACTTGTTATTTCGCCGAAATAACTGAAATAACGCGTTATATCGCCGAAATAACTGAAATAACGCGTTACATCATTTTCTCAATTAAGACTGTAACGTTCATGTGGTTTGACAAAGAATACCGCTATTTCTGTTATTTCGTCGAAATTTAGAAGCTTGAGTGAAACTAATATTAATTTAAGTTAAATAAAAATAAAACTAATAATTTAATTTCATTAAAAAATTGTGATTTCAACTTCAAATAAAATATTTGAACTATTGATCTTGATTTACATTTGAATCAAGTTTTTTTTCTAATTTTTGTATTACTTGAGTTCATTTTGTATAAGATTAAGAGGTAAAAAATTACTTAAAGAAGTACACACCAAATTACTCATTAATTAATTAACCAACACCGTAATCATAAACAAAACACACATAAACAATATAAAAAAAAAAAAAGTACAACACAAATACTCATTAAGGTATATCAAAATTCACGATTATTTTTTTTTTAATCGAACCGATGATATTTTATGTTTGGCTCACCAATCTTTAACCTTAAACTGGAATTAGCTCTATAATCTAAAAAGGTAATTACTACTTACCATCCATTGTTTTGTCATCCGAGTCATCCACGAGCGACCACAGCGCTTCGATCTAATCCGAGCGATTCGAGCGTGCGCACCTTTCTCACCCAGCGATCCGAGTGCGTGTACCTTCCCTCCCTCCGCTCCCCGGCATGGCTCCCCCTCCCTTTTCTCTTCCTTCGTGAGTCCCCCTGCCTCCCTTCGCTTCTTCTTCTTTCTCCATTATTTTTTCCTTTCGTGCTCTCTCTATTTGTTTTTTTTAACTGGCCCTTCTTTTTTTTTCTCTTCCCTTCTATCTCATGTTATATATGTTGACTTTTATTTTTTTTATATGAGTTCAAATTGTTTGTAATATCTGTTCAATTTATTTTTAACATATGTTCATTTTATTTGTATATCTGTTCAATTTATGTTCAGTTTTTACTTTTTGTATGAGTTCAAATTATTTCTAATATCTGTTCAATTTATTTTTAACATATGTTCAATTTATTTGTATATCTGTTCAATTTATGTTCAGTTTTTATTTTTTATGATTTCAATTTGTTTGTTATATGTGTTCAATTTGTTTGTTGTATCTATTCAATTTATTTGTTATATATGTTCAATTTATGTTCACTATTTATTTTTTATACGAGTCAGCATGTTTGTGACATATATTCAATTTATTTGTTATAACTGTTCAATGTATTTGTCATTTCTGTTCAGTTTATTTGCTCGCTTTTACTTTTTTTGTATGAGTGCACATTGTTTATTACATCTGTTCAGTTTATTTGCTTTTTATGTTCAATTAGTTGTTACATCTGTTCAGTTTATTTGCTTTTTATGTTCAAGTGTGTGGGAGAGGAAGAGAAAATGGATAGCCAGTGAGGAAGGGAGGGACGGAAGGCAGTACGAGGGGGTAAGGGCTGCTAGCGAGGAAGGAAGGGGGGCGAGGAAGAAAAGACGCGTGAGGGAGGAGGGGCATGGAAAAAAGCGAAAAATGAAGGAGAGGGGATGGTTGGATGACGCGGATGATTTTCCGCTGGATGACGCTTATCAGCTCTGATCTAAAAATCTAATATTTTGATTCTGTATAGACATAATCTAGCAGTGGGCTGAGAGCCTGTGAACATATCACCATATTAAGCTGTCGACTTGTGTAATCTCACAGTTCTTCTGTGACCCTATGGCCCAATCAAGATGGAAACTTGTATCCTATTCATTGGATTTTTTTCTTAAACGGCTATAATCTAAATAATATCTCAACAAAGCACCAAGCACAATATGATATTTTCTTAAAGAGCCAAGGCGCAAGGTGTATTTACGCCCAAAAATTTTCATAAACATAAGACGCACTTGACCTGTACGCCTATCTTTTTTTCGCAGTTCTGCCAAACAAAGGCTAACCCTTCGTCTAGTGTTAAAAATAAAACATGAATCATAAGTGCCATCGGCAAATATATCATCCTAGCCATCGCTAAATACAAAGTGAACATATACAACAAATAAGGTGAATATATAGACGATCTAAGTGAAAACTTACAAACAAATAAGTGTTATCATCACTTGTTCAGAAGCTTACATGCATATTCAACTTATTTTTATTGAACCTATTTATTTGTATGTGGTCACTTAGATCGTTTATATGTTCACCTTGTTTGTTGTACATGTTCACTTTGTATTTAGTGATGTCAGGGATGACAAAACTGCAGATGACAGTAATCAATTTTCTTAAAAAAATATATTAAAGGGGAACATGGTGGGCCCACTTGTACCCTTTTTTTTATGTCATCGTGTGGATCGCTTATATGTAGCTTGTGTTTAAATTGATCAATAGACTATTCGTAAATTAATCAAATTAATATTTTTATTGCAAAAGATAATATTAGATTAGTATTCTTACACGATAATAGAAGCCAATTCAAACAAAAGTATTTTTCGACATCATTCAAAATATTTAGAAATATGTAAATTATTAACTACGAATTACAACAATAGTGTAATTACAATAAAAGATATATATTAAGTAGTAATAATAACAATAATTATAATAATTATAATAATAATAAATTTTCAAACTAATTACTTTATTAAAATATTTCTAATAGAAATATTTATCGAAAAATAATATAGTTCCAAATTTTGAGGGAAATAAGATTCGTTCTTTTATATAAAAAAAACTTATATTTTTAGTATAAGGAAACTGATGAGAGGATTTTATACTTATATTTTGGTAGAATTTTGTCTCAAAACTAAACCAATTTGACTTGAGTTAGATTAATTAGGGTTATTTTAATTAGGATTTGTGTCAAGAATGAGTTACTACCATAATTCCTACTTTAATGTAGATTTTGGACAAAAACATGACTTGGATGAATCAATAATGATGTAGAGCTTGTTGTAAGCTTTCCAACGGTTCTTGAATCACCTCAATCGGAGTCCGGATGAAGGAGATATGGGCAAAATACTGACAGGACGCAGTGCTGAAATTTCTGGAACGGACCATTCCAAATTATAACGGACCGCCCCAGCCGAAACTGCCAGAAACAGCAGGATTGCCCGTTCTAGATGATTGGGACGACCCGTCCCATATTAGAACGGTCCGCCCCAACAGAAACCGCCAGAACTTCCAGAAATAGTCCAGAGTTGCCAAATTTAGAGTTCTATTATGTCATGGCGGTTCTAATCTATCTCTGGCACTTCCAGAACGTGTCTTCTGCTATTTCCATCATCTCTACACATTTCTAATGTCTATTTAAACATAGTTTGAGGGGATTTTTGAGATATACAAGAGAGAAGTTCAATTCCAGATCCAAGTTAAGGTTAGATATAGTTCTATTTGAGAGAAAAGTCTCAGGTCAAGATCGTGGCAGCGCCGAATCGACTGGTTTGTGACAGAATCAAGACGTTTCGATAGAAGGCTTCGACTTACAAGAGAAAGCAAGGACATATTGGGTTTTATTCTTCCTTTATTTCCTATTTCTCTTTGTTTTGCATGATGTCTTTTAGTTGTTGAGTTGATTGTTCTAGGGCTATGGTTGTAAACCTTTCTACTTAGTTGCTTGTTTTGTTTGAATACTTGTTTATTTGCTAAGTTAAGTTGCGTTTATGATTTCTGCAATTTTATTCTATCTTTTTGTTGCAATTTGTTACTGTTTGAATCTGATTATTGCGTTAAACAAATGCCTAGTTTAATTGTCAAAGTAAAGTCAATATGCAATAACAAGCAAACACTTAGATCAATTAGGTAGGCGATATCCGAAAGGATTTAACCAAACTTCAAGTAATTAGAAGTTTTACTCAACAAACCGAGAGGTTGAGAGTTTACCAAGACCCAGAAATCAATTAGAAACACCTAAACCAAGAAACGAGAGTTGAAATTTAGGAGTTTTTAGGATTTATCAAACAGAACCCCACAACTTGACCTGAACGAGAGTTAGAGCGCAAGTCTGTAGGTTAGGTTTGGTCCATTTCACGTAAAAACACTCAGCAAATAACTAAGTAGGATGACAAAACAAGTATCAACCATTGGAACGGACCGTTCCAAGGTCAGGACGGACCGCCCGAGAGGGGGCGTCTGACCTAGAACGGCCAGTTCCAATCGTTGACAGAGGCTGAAACGGACCGTTCCAACCATTAGAACGGACCGTTCCAACTTTGACAGAGGTAGAATCGTTTGGAACCAGAAATCCTAGAATTATTTGACCTGCTGATTTTCTCTTGTTTAGTTCTTGCTTTAGTCTTAATATTAGATCTAGGATTTGTATTCACCTTCAACCTTTAATCCACAAAAGAAAGTTGAACTCGTCTAGCTAGTTTAGTAAAGTAAAAGACCGATATTCCAACACCGTCCCTGTGGATTCGACCCTCGAGCTGTTCTGCAAACGATTAGATCGGTAAACGAGGTTTATTTATTTTGAGACTTGGTTCTACGTCCGATCAAAATTTGCGCCGTTGCCGGGGACGGTTTGCTAGAATATTGATATTTTGCGTTAATAAATTAGTCTTGACACCCTTGTATCCTTGTATCTTACTTATTTTATCTTTATCTTGAAAAACCCAAAAATAGTCTCTATCACCATGTTTTGTTCTTTTCAGGAATTCGAACAAGGTGATGCAAAGATGATCGTTGCATCCGACAAAGCAAACGAAGAGTTCAACCAAATTGACTTGAGCACACTTAGACGATGCTTGGAGAAAATGAATGTGATGGAAGACAACAAATTGCATATCAAGTATCACATCATAATCGAGCCAACAAAGATGACATCCAAAGAGGAACACTCCAAGCACGTTTCATGGCAACCGCTCAATCACTTTTGGGAGAACTATGATGCGTTGAGAGGGAGAAAAGTGAAGATAAGATGAGCAAATACAAGGTGGTCAAGCTTGTGACCTAAAACAAGCGCTTCTTGGGAGGCAACCCAAGTCCAAAAATTTCAGCTTCTTTCATTAGTTTAGTTTAGTTTATATTTAGTTAGTTATAACTCATTAATCTTTGTTGATTGGTTTCAGATTTTAGATGAGAATACAAGCTTTTGGAAGCACAATGTTCGAGTCCTGCAAAGGTCAAAAAGGTCAAATGAACTTCAGCGCAACATCACAACTCATGGAAGAAAAATGCCGGTTGATGAAAAGCCGTACCATATGCAAAAGCTCAAGCTTGGGGGAATACACCGTGAAGGAGCATATGAATTGTCTCAACCCAACAAGTCTTAACACAGCGGAGAAACCATCTCGTTCCATACCCAAACCAAACCATTCACCTCAACCTAACCCCAAACGGTCTGTTCCAACACTCAAACGAACCGTTTGACATTCAGCTGAGACCTAACCTAATCCACTCTAATGGCTAAATTTCGAGTTTTCATTGGTTAGTTGACGAACCAAAAATTTTTGCTCAACTTAGTCATTACCAAAACTTCACCTAAACCCAAACCTAAGGGTAACATCACACCATCCCCTATGTGATTTGTACCCTCAAACCAAACCACCCAACTCCACTACTTGCAAGACACACCTTCTTCAACGAGACGAACCTAAAGGCACCTTGAAGGGCATTGACATATCAAAGCAAGCAAGGCTTATGTTGCTCGACTCAACCCTTCACAACCTCGACATTGATTTGATGAGTTTTTCTTTTCCTTTCTCTCTTTTAAGTTTTGTTTTCATTGCATTGAGGACAATGCAAAGTTTTAAACTTGGGGGGAAGAGAATAGAAATTTGTATCTATGATTTGCATCATGCATTTAGGCTTATTAATTTGCATTCATATAGAATTTGCATTATAACTTCATATAGTTTGCATTTAGGTAAGTTAGGAAGATGCTTAACAAGTTCTAATATCGTGAATTGAATGAAATATTTGGGGAGTTTCAGAAATTTTTTTATTTGAATTGTGGGTCATCTAATTGATAGACTAGCCCCTGTGACCTTAGGAAAGGAGTAGGTATTGTATCATAATCTATCTTGATTGAGACTTAAATTTGATGATTAGATAAGTAGTATGAATGACTTGACCAATTAGAAATCGGTAAACCAAGGCAACCACCAATTGAATTAATTTCCAAACTTTGTCAAGATCGATTCTACCGACCCAAATGCATGTCAACTAAGGAAATAAACACTAAGTCTAGAGTCAAACAACCGTTGTTTTCAAGTTTATTAAATGTCAAAGATGTAAATACACACCCTTGTATATAAAAAAAAGTAAATAAAAAGGGGAACTAAAAAGCGTGCAATGCCATGGACATTGCGGGAAGCTATAGGTTATGGTGGATAGAAGAACTTCCATAAATCATGAGTAAAAACAGAAAAGCTCATTACAAAAAAAAAAAAACGAGAAAAATCTCGAAAATAAATCCACCGTAATTTGGCTAACCTCTCCACCGCGGGAAAACCCTCCTAGCCCCGGGGGAAAAATTAAAAAGTCCAACCCAAAAACTTTGGAATAGAATGGGTGAGGAGTTGTACCTTTTTTTTTCACCTCACTTTAGTTCGACTTCCAATGCGTTTTCGAAAATTAATAAAGCGATTAAAGTATTCAAAGACTTCGTTGTGAAATAAATTGGAATGACATGTTATTTGTGTTGGTAGGATGTGATCCCGAATCTCATTGCCAAGTCAATTGTCAAACTTTGAAAATCAACAAATTTAGGAATTGAACAAGATAAATTATGGGCAATAGTTACAAGCATCCTAAGTATTTCACCCGTGGGGTAATCGTGGGTCATTTGAGACAACTCAATTCAGTTAGAAAAAGTTTTTAAATTGTCTAAATGATTCAATCAAATCACGATATTGTTGCATGTTAAAATTCTTCACAACTTATAAGCCTCAAGACATTGTTTTAGTTTAGAGCCAAATCATCCTTCTAAGATAAATATTTGCTTGGGGACAAGCAATGTTTAAGCTTGGGGGAATTTGATGAGAGGATTTTATACTTATATTTTGGTAGAATTTTGTCTCAAAACTAAACCAATTTGACTTGAGTTAGATTAATTAGGGTTATTTTAATTAGGATTTGTGTCAAGAATGAGTTACTACCATAATTCCTACTTTAATGTAGATTTTGGACAAAAACATGACTTGGATGAATCAATAATGATGTAGAGCTTGTTGTAAGCTTTCCAACGGTTCTTGAATCACCTCAATCGGAGTCCGGATGAAGGAGATATGGGCAAAATACTGACAGGACGCAGTGCTGAAATTTCTGGAACGGACCATTCCAAATTAGAACGGACCGCCCCAGCCGAAACTGCCAGAAACAGCAGGATTGCCCGTTCTAGATGATTGGGACGACCCGTCCCATATTAGAACGGTCCGCCCCAACAGAAACCGCCAGAACTTCCAGAAATAGTCCAGAGTTGCCAAATTTAGAGTTCTATTATGTCATGGCGGTTCTAATCTATCTCTGGCACTTCCAGAACGTGTCTTCTGCTATTTCCATCATCTCTACACATTTCTAATGTCTATTTAAACATAGTTTGAGGGGATTTTTGAGATATACAAGAGAGAAGTTCAATTCCAGATCCAAGTTAAGGTTAGATATAGTTCTATTTGAGAGAAAAGTCTCAGGTCAAGATCGTGGCAGCGCCGAATCGACTGGTTTGTGACAGAATCAAGACGTTTCGATAGAAGGCTTCGACTTACAAGAGAAAGCAAGGACATATTGGG
The DNA here is from genome assembly GCA_028095005.1 of Rhynchospora pubera. NCBI lineage: Eukaryota > Viridiplantae > Streptophyta > Magnoliopsida > Poales > Cyperaceae > Rhynchospora > Rhynchospora pubera. The sequence goes on along the minus strand of CM051460.1, from coordinate 319,933,971 downwards.
TTTTATTCTTCCTTTATTTCCTATTTCTCTTTGTTTTGCATGATGTCTTTTAGTTGTTGAGTTGATTGTTCTAGGGCTATGGTTGTAAACCTTTCTACTTAGTTGCTTGTTTTGTTTGAATACTTGTTTATTTGCTAAGTTAAGTTGCGTTTATGATTTCTGCAATTTTATTCTATCTTTTTGTTGCAATTTGTTACTGTTTGAATCTGATTATTGCGTTAAACAAATGCCTAGTTTAATTGTCAAAGTAAAGTCAATCTGCAATAACAAGCAAACACTTAGATCAATTAGGTAGGCGATATCCGAAAGGATTTAACCAAACTTCAAGTAATTAGAAGTTTTACTCAACAAACCGAGAGGTTGAGAGTTTACCAAGACCCAGAAATCAATTAGAAACACCTAAACCAAGAAACGAGAGTTGAAATTTAGGAGTTTTTAGGATTTATCAAACAGAACCCCACAACTTGACCTGAACGAGAGTTAGAGCGCAAGTCTGTAGGTTAGGTTTGGTCCATTTCACGTAAAAACACTCAGCAAATAACTAAGTAGGATGACAAAACAAGTATCAACCATTGGAACGGACCGTTCCAAGGTCAGGACGGACCGCCCGAGAGGGGGCGTCTGACCTAGAACGGCCAGTTCCAATCGTTGACAGAGGCTGAAACGGACCGTTCCAACCATTAGAACGGACCGTTCCAACTTTGACAGAGGTAGAATCGTTTGGAACCAGAAATCCTAGAATTATTTGACCTGCTGATTTTCTCTTGTTTAGTTCTTGCTTTAGTCTTAATATTAGATCTAGGATTTGTATTCACCTTCAACCTTTAATCCACAAAAGAAAGTTGAACTCGTCTAGCTAGTTTAGTAAAGTAAAAGACCGATATTCCAACACCGTCCCTGTGGATTCGACCCTCGAGCTATTCTGCAAACGATTAGATCGGTAAACGAGGTTTATTTATTTTGAGACTTGGTTCTACACCCGATCAGAAACACTCTTAATCTACACTCGAAATTCAGTTTTTGTTAAAGTTTAAAAAATAAACAAATTTGGACCTTTCATTTACTTAAAGCATATAATAAGTTATCTTATTAGAGATGTTCTTTTTCAATTTAATTAAGAGTAACTAAAAGGAAGTTATCTACCTATCTTATATCGGTGCTTCAACACAGTAGTAAAAATGTATCAATAAATGTACATCTATGTGTATTAAGATATGCATTAATAACCATTCATAAAAAATAAATAAAGGTAATTTTTATTGCAGAATTTATTTTCAATGTCAAAAGTGAAATATCAACGATATATATTTTTTCTTGAGACCACTAAATATTTTTTGATGAACTGATCGTCCGTATATATATATATAGAGAGAGAGAGAATGGATATAGTACACAAATGTGCATTTGGGCCCTATGCACAGCATTTCTGTGACGTTGGATCGTTTCAAAATTCATGCAGAGATTTGGAATGAGAGGCTAAGATGATGGCGCTGATTTCTTCGTTATTTTTAATTTCTCCGTTATCTCTGTGCAACGGAGCTGACTCCTACTTCGTTCTCTACATAAAAGTAAAGCAAAGAAAATCTAATTCTTCTCTCCGCCTCTCTCTAATCGTGCTCTCTCAATCTTTTCTCAAAACATTTGTCTCCTTGAAGCTCCTCCTTAGCCTCCTCTCGAAGCAACTGACAGTGCCTCCGCCTACTCTCGAAGAATCCCGATCAGCGCCTCCGCCTCCTCTCAAAGCTCCTCGTCCGCCTCCGCCTCCGCCTCCTCTCAGAGCTCCTCCTCCGCCTCCTCTTGAAGCACCATGCCTCCTCTCAAAGCTCCTCATCCGCCTCCTCTTGAAGCTCCATGCCTCCTCTCTTGAAACCCCACGCCTCCTCTTGTAGTAACTGAGTCATGGTTAAATTAAATGTATTGGTTTTCTCTCAACTAGCAGAAACGTATATGAACCAATTTGATTGGTAATTTCGATTTAATTTTGTTGAATTTATTTTTCCGATTCTAAAATTTAGTAGATTTTGAGTTGTGTGCATTGATTCTGTACACTACTTTACTGTAAAGGAGTTAATTTTCATTTTTGAGACATCTTTGCACGTTAATTGATTTTGGTTAATTTCTATGCAATTTGGTTGGTAATCTCTGAACAATTTCGGTTAATTTTCACAATTTCCTCAATTTCGGTTGATTTTGGTTAATTTCTATGCAATTTGGTTGGACATCTTTGCCTCCTCAATTTCTCGGAGCACAAATTAATTGATGGATGTCGTTTAAGTACCATGTACCCAAATTAATTGATGCTATTTACTATGTACTAATTGATCGTTGATGCCTGTTAACATGGGTGGTATCATGTGCCTTTATGAGGATTTACTGAGTCTAGATTTGACGAGTAAATTTCGGTGCGAGCAAATAGAGGAGAGAGGATGTGTAAGTGGTGTAAAAAGTTTTAAAACAAAAAAAAGTTCAGAATTGTTGCGTGTGGAGAGGAGAAGGGGAAAAAAATGGAGAGGGTTTAACCACGAAGGGAAAGAGGGACGCTGGGTTTTGTGTTTATAGAGGAACGATGCTTTTTCTTTTTTGGTTTCGCAACTAGAGAGAGAGGAGGCATGTACAGGGAACAAAGATGGAAAAATAACGGGCCAAATTAAAACAGACGGAGAAATCAAAATTCTAGCGCCTCAATCTCACTCCTTTATCTAAATCGCAGCACGAATTTTAAAGCCGATCCGACAGCACAAAAATGCTGTGCATAAGACCCAAATGCACATTAGTGTACTATATCCATTCTCTCTCTCTCTCTCTCTATATATATATATATATTGGCTAAAGTATACTCCAGCATACAGATCGTCTGTATACTGGAGTCGTTTCTCAAAATCTAAAATTCATATAGTCGATCCGAATTGTTCAAATTGTTCTCCATATTGAAATCTCCTAGGAAACCAAAATTTATATTTTTTCAATTTTTTTTGCTATATATTATGTTATTTTCAAAAAACACTGTAAAGGAGCGCCATTCAATTTGAAAATAGCATAATATATAGCAAAAATATTCGAAAAAAATATAAAATTTAGACTTGAAGGATATTTTTGTATGATGAACAATTTTAACGGTTTGGATCGACTGTTTGGATTTTAAATTTTGAGAAACAACTCCAGCATACGGGTTTGATCCATATGCTGGAGTATACTTTAGCCAATCTCTCTCTATATATATATTTGCGTTAACTGTTTCATTTCAAAAGACGATCGAAATTATCAATTAATTTTATACTTGTTTTTCTATTTTGCATGTAATTGTATTCGATTCATTGTTCTGACAATTTACCTATTTTGTTGTTTCGCATACCTAACCAGCTGGTTCAATAATGCAGTGTTCTCGATTCATCAAAGTTTATTCATAAATACTTAAAAAATACATCTAAAGTACATAAAAATGACATAAACGGTTAAATGAAAAAAAAACAAAATGAAAGAGACTAGTTTCATTAATTTCTTTTAATAAACGAAACAGAAAATAATTTTATTAATCGTTTCACATGGACAGAACGAAATAATCAACGGTTGAAATAGAGTTGTGTTTGCTTGCACCCCTATTATTTTTCGGAGGAGCTTAGAATATATTTTTTTTTTCATGCATACCACTTCTGTTCTTCCAAAAAATTACAGGGCTTGATCAGGAATAATTGTGACAAAATAGTCTTGCCATGGCAGCATCGTTCTATATTAAAAAGCGAAGAGTTTATATTTACATTCGACTTTTTATTAAAGTAATTTCAGACACAATTTTTATTTAAAAAAATAAATCAGAAATAAATCTCTAGAAAAAAAATAAGTGAATTTCGAGATGTTGACAATATGAGATTCGAAATATTGTCTAATACTTAGTTCCTCTGAACGACGTTTTTTTAACACCAAAAGAAGGGGAAATAAGTAGGACATTGCAGATTGAGGTCTGAAGATACTGAAAGGAAAATGAAAATTGCTACCAAATTATGGGGCTTAAAATTATTAGTCGTTACTAACTTTTTCTGTTCTTCTAATTAAAAAAATATATAGGGATAAATATTAATATTGTGGCTCTAAAAAGAGTGGATTTGAAATTTCAATCCAGGCCATGATGCATTTTTACTAATTGGTAATAGGTACGGGACATAATTTCAAATCATTTAGGCCTCTAATTTAAAATTTAGCTATTTCTTTTTAGAATTAAATTAGATTAAAATTTTCTTGAACAGATTAGGATCCCGGAACGACTTTGAGAAGTACTTTCAGTTAAATATTATTTCATATGAAAATGGACACAATGATAAAGTAATTAAAAGGATCGAGTCCTTTAAGTTGATTAACTGGAGCTTCTAATAATTGCAAATGTTTGTACATGTCTAGTTCGTATGACTTCCAAAATTTAATGAAATGAAAAATTTGCTAGCTCATGTGTAATCAATTTTCTAAAAATAAAGTTATCATGAAGAAGTTCTATATAAAAGTTATTGACAGTATGTAGCCAACTATTATTATAGCACTCACTGTCCAATATATAAAAGATCCATAAAAAAATAAAATACTATATATACATACCACGAATCCTATATATATATATGTCAATAAAAAACTTTTGTACATCGCGACCATATTTGTCGATAGTTTTACAAATTGAAAATCTAATTAAATAAAATCCAATCTAAATATTGAAATCTCATTACAAACCAAATTTTATATTTTTTAAATAATTTTTTACTATATTTTTTCGGATTTTTAGAACCTTGCTATTTTTTAATTTCTTTATTATTAATTGGTACCAAAAAAAGGAAAGTTTTAGAAAATTCGAAAAAAATAGTAAAAATTTTCAAAAAAATATAAAATTTAGTTTGTAATGAGATTTCAATATGTAGATTGGATTAGTTTAATTAGATTTGTCAATTTATAAAATGGTTGACGGATAATGATCGCGATGTACAAAAGCCTCAATACATCGCGATGCTACATAGCATATATATAATATGTATATACAAAAATAATAGATGAAGTAGATATTGGAGGATAATCATCGATAACTAGAACTTTTAATCATTGATAATATTGCCTATGGAAATGAACCTGTGATACAGTAAAATAAATAAGCATCGGTACAAGTATACCATACATGACTATCAAAATAGAATGACAAAAAAAAACAAGCCTATGTGTATAGATTTATTATAAATGAAGTTATTAGAAGAAGATATAAATAATATGGAATTAATTCGAAGTAACTATCTATTTTATTATTAATGTAAAACACTTTTTCTCTCATTGATATAAAATAGTCTATCAATTCAATTAGAGACAACAAATAGATTGAATATGTGATTTTGATGTAAATATAAACTCTAATTTTGATGTAACTACTGCTCTATTTTGTTAATCTCTTAAAGATAGGAAAAGATTTGTTTATGTTATTAGAATATCTAGTTAGAAGTAAAACTAATATAAATTTAAGTTTGTCAAAAGAATTTGTGTATCGACTTAAAAAATTACCAGACCGACTTCGAATAACATATTTGAATTATTGATCATGATCTACTTTTGGGTCGAGTGTTTAGATTTATAATTTTTAATATTAGACTTTCTTTTGTTCAAGATAAGCGATAAAAAAATATTAAAGAAAAATCTAACACGCACTCATCAAAATAACTCATTAATCAAAACTCCTAACAATATACAAAATCACTCATAAAAAGATAATAGGAAAAATTATGAGATGAATACTTAGTTCTCAATTATATCGAACTGAAGGATTTAAATTCATTGCTTTAAATAGATACCACGATTTTTAAGGATAGATTCACAAATCCTTAATAACCTTTAACTTGCATTAGCTTTTTTTAATCTATATAATTATGCCGAAAAAATAAAAAATAATATTCAAATATTTAGGAATTTTTATGAATATTACTAAAATAATCTAAATTATATAAATGATATCGCAACATCGTTCTTTGAAAATTTGATACTAATATTGGTTTTTCAAAAACCAATACTAGGCATGTCTCCTTTTGAGTTAAATTTCGATTAAAAAATTAATTATTTTTATTATTTTAATTTTTTACATAAATGCTAATATCTTTGATTGATGAAAAAGATAATATATAATTATTTTGAACATATTTATGACAAAATAAAATTTATTTCTGTTCCAGCAATAATATTTGATTGGAGAAAATATTTTTATTTATTTTGTATTTACAAGAACAATTTCTCAGAAATGATTTGTTAGGTATTTTGGTGATTTTTTTTCTCTGTTTGGATTGAGGATACGAAAATCCAAGGTATGAAAGTAGAGTCGCTCGTTTACATAACGTGATTTTTCTTGATATTTTTGGAACTATTTTTCACATAGTTTTCAATCCCGAAAACTGAAGAAATAAGATAGTCATTTTGTATTTCCTCTAATTCGACATGTTTTTTAAAATTTTTATGTATTTATTTTTGAAAAGATGAGAGGGGCTGAGAGGAGAGGAGAGGAGACAAGATAGAGATGAGAGTAGATATTGATAATATATAAATATATTGAGGATTGCTAAAATACTATGCATAGCACGGATGACCTTCGTGCTACGGATTCGTTCTTGCATTTCATGCTTCAAACAACCGATCCAAACCGTTCATTATCTTCTTCATATTAAAATCTCATTAGAAACCAAATTTTACATTTTTTTGAATTTTTTTTACTATTTTTCTCAGATTTTTTAAAATACTTAATCTAATAAATTTTGGACCCTTCAATAACAGTGATTTTAAAAAATTTGAGAAAAATAGTAAAAAAATTTAAAAAAATGTAAAATTTGGTTTCTAATAAGATTTCAATATGTAGAAGATAATGAACGGTTTGGATCAGTTGTTTGAAGCATGAAATGCAAGAACGAATCCGTAGCACTAAGCCATCCGTGCTATGCATAGCATTTTAGCAATCCTCTAAATATATTATTATGCATAAATATTTTATAGATTATATTTATAATTATTATTTATAATTTAATATGATTAAATATTTTTGTATTTATTTTAAATTTTTTTATTATTTTTATTTTTATGAATGTTATTTCTTATTTATAGGACAAATACTAAAATTTCAAAATAAAGTATGCTGGGAAAAAATATGCAACATATTGCAAAAATAAAATAATACAACTTAATAAGAAAAATATATATCAACAATACTAAACCATACAAACATTAAAATTACATAGAAACAACCATTTAAAATATTAAAATGGCCAGTATAGTTCTTTCAAAGAACGATATTGTGATACCATTTATATATTTCGGATTATTTTAGTAATATTTTTTTTTAAATTCCTGAATATTTTAATATTATTTCTTATTTTTTCGGATAATTATGAGTTTATGATGCAATCTCACAGTTGGTCTGTGAATCAATCGCCTTATTAAGATGCGGACTTGTAAGTTAAATCAATTACAATGTAATCTCACAGTTATGCTGTGGGCCTAGGGGCTAGGGCCTAATAAAGATGGAGACTTGGATGCTCGATGGACGATGGTTCTGCAATGGATCGGACATCGGAGACACCACTTTTGTTCTTTCGAGAATGGACAGAAGGTGAGAAGGATTTGATTCGGAGCAATTGGAGGAAGAAAATTCTGTCCATAGCAGCATCGCTCCGGAGCTGTTATATTTATTGAATAAAAAATAATTAAGTCAGTATTAAATCTCTCTAAAATAAATAGGTGAATTTTGAGATATAGTCATATATAGATAGGAGGAGATTTGATATATATATATATTGTCGGATCCTAATTCCTCTAATTCTCTATTTAAAAAAAGAAATTCAGATCCGCAAATATTGTAGATTTTTACAGCAGTGTCTCAAAACTTGTATATTTATTTTCTAGAGATAAATTTAATTTGAATTTTTAATGAAAAAACAGTCCTTCAGACAGGCATTGACAAATTTTGTTCCAGTTATCTATCTAACTGTGACAAAAGCCAACAAATTTTTCAGAATATATTAAATTTGCTCGTTTCAGTTAATCAGTTAATAGAAGGTAAATTTCGATCATAATATGCATATAATTTATCATGTTGTATGTGCTTAATTATACATTTTATTATTTATTACAAGAGCGTTATGTACATACAACTACATGTATATTCTCATCCTAACAAGTATTTTGTTTATAACAAAACATCCAGAAATATTCAAATTTACGAGCAAATGTACAGATTTTAGCAGGTGTATATAATATTCTTTTTTCTGATTTTATTCTCAATTGTGAAATAATTTTGTGTGCATATACATATATAATTTGCTTTCATGCCATGCCGGAGCTCATAATAAACCATGCACATACAATCAAACTTTGTACAACAAACAAATCTAAACAATGAAGCGTATACATTTCTTTGGAAAAATTGGATATAACCCTACAATCTTCTCCAATTGTATATAACTCCCTCCAATATTCAAAACTGGATATAACCCCCTCCAATCATGTGTATTAAGGATATAACCCCTTTATATTAATTTTAATTGTTATTTAACTAAAAATAAATAAGCAGCATAAAATTTGACCAAACTACCCTCTTCCTTCCATGAACGTTTCGCCTTCCTTCCATGAAAAATTGCTCATGTATAGTTGGGCCTCGTTATCTTCCTTACTCATTTTGTTTGTCTTTAATTTTAATATTTAAGACATACAACTACAATACGCTTATACGCTCCAGCACCAAAATTTAAAGTTTTAGCATCTAGCATTGACCTATTATATTTTGAACAGATATTGGGTATTGGGTGCTTAGAGTATTTTTTTTTTTCGAACTATCGTACCCTTCAATATATGAGTAAATACTTTAATTCAACCATGATTCCGATTATTAAATTGAAGTAAATTGGAATTCTATATAATAATTTTGAAACTTTACGTGTTGAATAATAAAGGATTAAAAAGGGTCCGTATTTGGTTATCACTCCATTCTTATTCCGTGCAGAGGATACAATTTAGAAAAAAAAATGTAGCATCGTTAATTAAAAAAGAAGGAAGATGAAAGATTTTGGCAATGAATGTAGAGGGATCCAAGAGATATTAATGTTATTAAATTGTCTTTAGTGCAGTTCTTTGCTGCCTCCTCTGGACGGAATGAAAAACAAATATTAGAAAGAAAGTGAAATTTCTTTAGAGAGGAAGAGAAAGAGAAAGAGGTAGTTTGGTCATATAAAATTTGTTTTTGTTTAAAAATAGTTAAAATCAAAAGAAAGGGGTTATATTCTTAATACACATGATTGGAGGGGGTTATATCCGGTTTTGAAGATTGTAGGGGGTTATATCCAATTGGGGACGATTATAGGGGGTTATATCCAATTTTTCCTTTTGTTTTCAGTCATAACGACAAGTAGTTAAGATTTCCCCAAGCATTCACTCAAAGTCCAATCCGGATTCGCTGTTGCGCGACACGCGGTGTAGCGCACTACGAGCCGTCTGATCTTGATCGGACGGTTCACTTTTTACGGACCTATCAATCTAGGTTACATGCACGGAGCTCCCTTGTCTATTGAATCTTGATCAGACGGTAAGCATGCCGCGTGACACATGGGGATCTCATTTTCTCAAAGTCCCACTTTTGGACGTCCTGACTACTGAGACAACAGTACGAGCAAAGCACCATCACTCAATCTCTGTCAAGTTCTCAAGATTCAACCCTCTCCACTTATCACAAACTAAAACACACCCAAAAATGGCCAACTCCTCAAATGCTCTACATCAATCTCACAACCCCTTGATAATTGCCATGAAGGGCCATCCAGGCACAGGCAAATCCACCCTGGCCCGTGCTCTGGCGGCGACACTCGGTCTCCCTCTCCTGGACAAAGACGACATCCGCAGCTGCACCATATCTCTCCAGCCCCTCCTCCCGCAATCGCAGTCCCAGCCTCTGTTAAATGATCTGTCCTACCGCACGCTATTTGAAATCGCTCGCACTCAGGTTCGCCTCGGGCTGTCGGTGATACTCGATTCCCCATTGTCTAATAAATCCCGATTAGACGAGGTTGTTGCGTTGGGTGCCCAGAGAGTGATTGTGGTAGAGTGTCGGCCGGGGGATGAAACGGAGTGGAGAAGGAGGTTGGAAGAGAGAGGGAGAGAGGAGGGTGGGACCCAGGGGCATAAACCGGCATCATGGGAGGAACTGTTGAGGTTGAAGGAAGGGTATAAGGGGTGTGATGAGTATGATGTCGGAGAAAAGGCCAAGAGGATTGTCATTGACACCACGGCTGTAGGAGTTACAACCGAAGACATGGTCATGAGAGTGCTGCAGTTTATCAATTCAGATGCTGATTTAGTGGTTCTAGGCAGAGAGCCGTATATAACATAGAAAATTTATGAAGGCATGCATAGATTATGCTAGTTTTCCATTATTAACAGTAGGTTTTTCATGGAGCTCACTCTGGATTTCTATTGCCATACTAATTTTGTCATTTTAATTTGAGCGATCTATGGTAGCATTATTATTATTATTATTATTTTTTAAAAAATAGCGACTAGAACTGTTTGATGAAAATTGAAAAGTTGAAACAGTAGTTTAAAAGTCATAAATAATACATATGGTTGGTATTTTACGATTTTAACGACAAATTATCGCTAATTCCGATTAATCAGATTATGAGTCATTTTTTAAGATGCATTAGTCAAGTTCAAACCGTTTAATATAAATAGTATGCTAAGTAAACAATTAAGTTTTGTGATAAGATTGTTTTGAATATGAATTTTATCTTTTACATAATATTATCATTATCTATGTAATGGACTTGTAATAGATACTTTTCGGCGAATATATTTTATCTAACTAATTATTTATATTTAAGCAAAAATGAACACAAACTCGTGATATGGTCATAAATTCAGTTTAACAGGAAGCAAAATGATTGGTCGCTTAACAATATTCTAGCATGCCTGTTCATTGCATTCTTTTATTTCAACTGCTGCTTCAAAGGAAGCATTACATTTCATTGGAAAATTCATGATCAAAATGAACAGATTTGGTGTAAAGAACATGAATCCATTATGAAGGCATGTCCTGAAAGAATCACTGCTAGCATATCTTACAGAAGAGCAACGCCGCACAGAAAAAGAGAGGTTAAAGTTTGATCTTTGCTAAATTAAAGTCCTCTACAAACAACTAAGTCTACTGCTCCAAACAGTCAGTTACGCAAAAATCCGCCCAAAGACTAGCCTGAACTACTGCTCTATAAAGAAAACCTGAGGCCCATAACAACATGGTCCCAAGAAAAGAGGAAGACAACAGAAGAATAAAAGAAAAGACCATGTACATTATGGCTCCCAAAAAGCAAAAAAGGGAAACACAGTTATATGTACATCACCACATTAAGTGATACTGTCAACTTTCACTCATCTGCAGTTTGAATTTCCCCCATCATAATTCGGTTACTTACCACATGAAAACCTAGCACCGCTGCACTCACCTTCTTTCCTTTCTTTCCCTTCTTCTTACTGGCAACATCAGGTTCCCTAGCAGCAGTCCCACTAAAATTCGTACCACCGCTGTGTACCCTTCCTGCCCCACCACTTGTACCAGCAGTATTGGTACGTGGAAGATTGGCTTGAAATGCCATTTCTAGCACATCAGATGAGAGAAACGATTTGTAGCTCAAAAATTTGTCGATGAACTCATGGTTTGGATCAAGGGTACCGATGTTTTCTCTTAACAGCATCTCTGCCTCACTAGAAGATTGCTTGATGCAATACTCCAGAAAACTTATATCTGGGTATACAAAAAAGATAAAATTATAAGCAAATCAACAACTATAACAGTGAAAAATAAGCAAGACTCTCTCAGTACCAATTTATTAAGCAGCACACCAGTGAAACTTTTATACTGCATCTATCTCGAAGAAGATCAGGGCATGGCTAACTTGTGTACCTTACAGATACAAAACATCCCCAGCCCCTTCCCGATGGAAATAAAGATAAAACAGGAAAGAAAAGATGAACAAGAAAAGAAATGAATTGAATCTCACCAGAGGTACCAGTAAGCCGAGTCCACTCACTATCGCACCAGCTCCTAAAGTCAATTGCCTCTGCACATGTAATAAACAGGATATAAAGATGCAAAAAATGGCCACGGTCGGGTGTCATTTCTAGCCTACCCCAACTTGCTTGGGATAAAAGGCTCTTGTCCTATATAAAGACGCAATTGAATAGGCCCTAAAATAGACTACAATAGTAAAAAATGTAAGTTAAATTTACTGCCTCCATAATTAATTGTTGCTATTTAATAGGATTATCAAATTAAGTTACTCATGACCCATGCACAGATTCTATTAAGCTGAAGAATGATATTTTTAAGGATTTTACCTGATCTCTTTGCAGCCTCATCAACTCTTCCTCCTTTAGAAACAGATTGTGGAATAGAAACAGGAACCTTCCCACTGGCCTTTTGTCGACTTGGAGCAGAAGCCAGTACTGGCTCATCTTTTGCTAAGCCAACCTTGGCTCCTCTCCCAGTCTGAGAGGTCAGGCTTGGGAAGTCCGACCTGATTAGAAATGAAGAGATTATATATACACAAATATATAAGAAAAAAAACTAAATACAGTTTTGTAAGAAGCATGAAAAACGAACTGCTTAGAAGAATCTTGCTTAGATTGGTCGAGTGGGCCCCAAAAGAAATCGTCCTCCGCCTTAGCCTTCATATGAGCAGACGACCCCGCACTAATCTGAACCGGGGATGGCACTGGTAGCGGTGTCACCTTAGACGGAGATGACCCATGAACATTCCAAGTAGAACCACCAGAACTCCCACGGCTTGGCTGCACCTTAGTAGGAGCTGCGGCCTGTACTGGCATTGCTACAGGCACCTTTTCCTGTTCCATTTGTATTTCCCTGAAGGACAGCTTTTTCTTAAGTTTGCCAGAGTCACTAGACCATGCTGGTGCTGCAACGGATACATCACCCTTGAAAGGCAAGAAATCACCAAGAGATGGGCCAACAGGTGGGGCTGGTAGTAACTCCTCTTGCTGAACAGCTCGTCGGGTTGTAGCAGTCAAAGTGGTACCATTAACACCACCCTTGTTCTTTTCATTAGTAGATGCATCCAAAAGGACAGGTGCTGCTTTTGCATTCAAATTTTTTGCCTTTGATTTCTTGCGGCTCTTTTTTGAATCCTTGGCTTCTATGAAATCATCATCATCGATCACTGCTGCAGCTGGTACAGGCAATGGTTGCGATACGGGAGAAGGGGAGGCCAAAGTTGCAAATTCTTTGCTAGTACCAGGATCTTTCTCAGGCTCAGATGACTTAGTAGGCACATCCTCTGCCAATACATCATGCGCCAAACCCTTCTTGCCCTTTGCAATTGGGGGGAAATCAGACGTAGGCACAGCGAGTGATGTTGCTGCAACTGGTGGGAACTCCGAAGTAGCATTAGCCCAAGGAAGTGGAGATGCCACAGCAGCAGCAGTGGCATTTTCAGACCCCAGCACAGCCTCCCTCTTTGTGCGCAGTGCCTCCTCAGCCTGGATTTCCTTCAGTGATTTGGGTCTCAATCCAGGTGTTGGTTTCCAACCACGGCCAGAAGAAGTAGCCTGCTGTGTATCAGAAGCATGAAGCTCGCTTAACTCTGGTTCCAGTTCAGCTCCATACAGCTCAAATTCTCTCTCCAAACTCTTTGCCGGTGGCACCAACGACTCGCACTGTTGCAAATCAGTTCCATTATTTTGGGCAACAGGTTTGGACGAGACTGAACCTGAAACTTCAGCTTCCATGCCCTGTTTAGCAGCTGCTCCTTTTTTTGAGCCTTTTTGTTTTTTTGACTTCTTCTCCGAACTTTTCTTTGTGTCAGTCTTGATCTCCCTAGTTAAACCTGTGTTGCTGAGCAAGCCGTGCTCCATTTGTTCAGGGCCATGATCATCATTTCCTTCAGAGATTTTCGAGTCATCAATATGTCCAGAAGTGTCAGTTGGTCCCCAGAAATCATCATCAACAAACTGTTGGGTAGCATCTACAGGAACTTCAAAGGCTTTGGCTCCATCAGCAGGTTTAGCTGCGGTAACAGGAGGCAGGTCCCAATTGTTGTCGACTGGTACAGGCCCCACAGGGTCAAAAATCTGATGAGGCAGGCTTAAAGGTGAAGCTGAAGCCGGTACTTCCATTTGCATCTGCGCTGGATCTTGCGGAACCTGGATCCCAGAAAACCCAGCTCCAGGTAACAGGGGATCTGCCATAGGAACTGTGGTGTGCTTTGGCAAGCTCACATGTGAGGGAAGCTGCTGTGGTTGTTTCTGCTGCTGCTGCTGCAGGCTTACCTGCGAGAGCAACTGTTGCTGTTGCTGCAGCTGCTGCTGCTGCAGTAGCAGTTGTTGCTGCTGCTGCTGTTGCTCCAGCAACAACATTTTATCCATCAATGAGAGTTGTGCAGGAGAAGCAACTGGAGTTTGATGTAACTGCATTTGGGTCTGCAAGTAGTGTTGTTGGAGCAACCCCAACATCTGTGGGTCTTGTGAAATATCAGAGAAAAGATGAGTCCCTGGTTGAGGCAATTGGAGTTGCTGGTTTTGAGGCGGTATCAACCTTGGAATCTGAGGACTTGCATGCATGGGGATTGCACCTTGAGGGTTTTGAACTTCATGTTGGTTTGACCAGAGACCAAACCCTGTTGTAGGGCCTGGCACTGGTGCTGTCACTGGTGCTTGCATGGGTGATTGCGGTGGTTTTTCAGAAGATGACTTTAGCATGGAGAGCAAGTCAACCTTCTGCAGCTGCACTTGATGTGAAGGATCCTCCATCGGAGGAAGAAGCTTAGAGAACATGCTAGTGGTACCAGAAACTGTGCCATGCTTTTGTGAGGGGGATGGTACTGGTAAAGGATCTCCACTAGGCCAATGTTGACCTAGATTTGGTATAGATTTTTGTTTCTCCAACAATAGTTTCTGTGCTAGCAGGTAGTTTATATCTGTCTCAGCATTTCCTCCAGATGGTACATGCACTCCAGCAAAGCTATTGCCACCAAATTCTCTTATACCTATTTCAAGGAAACTCTACTTAAAAAGTGAAAAAGTTCACGTGCAATCCCATAAAACGTCAGTGGAAAAGTGGAATCATGTGGACATTTCTAATGCGTATACAAGGAGTACATGAGGATTCCCAGATTCTGTAAACTAAATCAGGCAAATTTTGCAAGGTACAAATGACATTTTAAGTTCCTCATAACCAACAGAAGCAGCAAAGTTATTGAGACCCATCACAATTTTCAAAGATTTTAAAAAATAATAACATCAAAAAGCAGATAACACAAAAAAAAATCACCTCGAACTATGGACGCATTATCAAGTCCGGAACCACCTAATTTACCAGCCATTAGTGATTCTAGGAACCGGTTTTGCTCCTCTACAGCATGAGTTTTGCTAGGCACACCAATCTGTTGCCCCCCAACCATAGCCACACCGACAGCACCTTCATCACTCGGCTTGGGCCCGCCGAACCCTGGTGGAGGTCGCACCTTGGCCTTTAAATGCGGCATCACATCCCCAAGTTGAACAAAAGGAGAATCATCTGGTGCATCTGCAAGCCTTACCAGGAGATCAATGCCAAAGAATGCTGCCTCAAACCAGCCTATGATATCAGCTCCTGAAAAAGGGCCCTGTATCCGGCCTTGTGGATCCTTGTATAATAGTGAAAGATCTTCTGGGGACGTATGGGACATTTGCTGCATCTTTCGGGAAAACATTGGAATATTGGAACTTCCAGGACTCTTTAACATGTCAGTCAGACCAGGATCATTAGAGAAATCAACTAAGCCATGCCTCTGGTGCCCAACAGAATTAGACCTTTGGTGGTTGAAAATGGGTGGATCACCAGTTGATGCCTCCATGGTTCTTTCAAGCACACCTAAAACATAAAAAATGCAAACAACAAGAGGGGGGAAATTTAATTAAGCATTAAGCAAATTAGAACAGGAAGTTCATTTTGGTACAAACAATGAACATAAGGAACTTCTGTAATTTGTCAACACTACACTTGCATTAGCTCCATGAAAAGTTATACATAAAACCTTAAAAATTTAAGAAAAGCGATATATGACGGGCAATGAGATCCTGCCTTCAGGATTTGGTGTATTGTCATGGAAAGAGAATTGATGCCTTATTGTCTTTTGCTCTGGCGCACGGTTAATATTCTTATCATAGTCGTCCTCCATCCAAAGCGGCATTTCCTCTGCAGAGAAACAATAAAATTAAAACCAAAAAGATAAAACCAAACCAGGACCTACTTATAAAAATGGATTTTCAGACCTGTCTTGGCTTTGTCAGAAGCACTTCTCCCAAGGGATGTTTCCTTTGGTTGATGCGCGCCAGTAATTTCCCCCTTGTCAATTCCTTTTAATGCCATCTATTATTATGCACCAACAATACTAAAGTTAGTCACAGAGTACAGCAATTAATTTGTAACATTATCATATTCAATTTTGGTGTTTGACCATGTGCAGCTAATCCACATAAAAATTAAGAGAAGATTAATCTTGCATAATCACAATTTCCCAGGGTGGTTTTTAACTTCACAAGGAGTTCAGGATAGGAAAGAAGCCAACTAACAAAGAACAGTAACAAGCCTACTTTCAAAGGGTGCAGCCACACAATGAAAAAAAGCTTTCTTCAGTGGTAAATATAAAATTACCGCTTCTTCAGAAGTAGGGGCTGAAAGCGCAAATGGCTCAAACGGCTCCTTCTCAGTCAGCGATGTCACTTCAGGAAATCCATTCACAGTTAACTTGAAATTCTCCAGATCAGTCGTTCTATACACATCCAGCAATTTCATTCTACTGTATCTCATTACCCCAGTCTCTCCACCAGGTCCACCATCAGATTTATCAGGGTGCACCCCTATCTGGTAAGGTCTAGAACCAAACCTTCCTCGTGAAGCAGAGAAAGTGACAGGTGTACCTCCATTTTCACGGATCTCACCCCTACCACCCCTTCCATGCCCAAACATACCGGTACCCGTTGACCTGTTATGGAGATTGCGTACCGGTACAGGAGGATCCATTGCCTCACCCCTGCCACGGTTCAAAACACTAGGCTTCCAGGGCCGTGTCTCGCGATGCTCCTCTTTCTCTGGATCCTTCTCACGCTCAACATCTCTGACAGAATCATCCCACTTATCACGTGGCTCATTGCGTTCACGTCCTCTGTCATCTGGTGGGCCCCAGCGGCTGGTCCATTTGCTTTCACGGTCCTTGGTTTCAACAAGGTTTGAGTTGGCATCCCTCCACCGGGAAGTGGTCCGACGGCCAACTGTGTTTGTTTCACGCTCATCATCACGCCAGCGGGTCCCACTGTCAGAGTGGTGGTGGATTGAAGGCCTAAAAGGCTCGCGCTTTTTTGCGGGTTCATCAGGGTTGGTGCCATGGAGGCTTGAGTCCTGGAAAATTAGGATGATAGAACTAAATATTATAAATTTGTAAAAGAAATCCAACATTTTGGTTAATTATATAGAGACTATGATGGCAATGTTGCACATGTGATTTTCTGTCAACATAAGTACTTGTATAGTATCAATTCAGCTAATGGTTGCATAACACTTCTCATTCTTCAAACTTTTTCACATTTTGAGTATACTCCCCCCTGCCCTGACCACCACAAATAAATGCCAGTTGAGGGTTTTTATTTTTAAATAAAAACATTAAGGAATTACAAATTTACCCTGTTCCCGAGCTTTTCACCATGTTTTGGCAGGAGCCACTGAGGCGAAAGGGGAACCTCATTCTCAGGCCCTAGCTTTTCTACAAGATCAGAAAAAAAAAGAATAAAAAGATGAAAAACGATTTGATTAATTATAAATTTCATTTAATAAATCATCAGAAGATTTTCAATTGTCATACCCTAACCTCATTTGGTAACTATAAATGTACATACAGTAATAAACTATTTCTGTTACCCGCTTATACATTTCCCTTTGAATCCAATCACATCAGATACCATGGAGCACAGCAGAAGCTAATATAAAAAAACTGGAACCTCATAGATAATTATAAGTCCTAAAAATCAATCAAGGACAACAGAACTACCCCCACTCCAGAATCAGTATAATCAAGAACACAAACCCTAATCCCTATACCCGATATTACACAAATTTCACACTCAATCACAGCAAGATTCACTAATTCCACAATATCGTCGACCAAACTGAAGTTTCAAGCCCAAATTTGAAATCTACGAAAGCTAGTGAAAGGGAGGTTCTTTCTTTCACCTTTGGCGACGTGTGGTGGCGGATCCACGGCGAGGGGACGGCGCTGTTCGGCGGCATTGGGTGTGATGGTGCTTGTACGGTCGGCCATGGCGATTCGCAAAAACCCTAGCAGAATCTCTCTTTACCTCTCAGTTGTCTTGTGCGCAGAAGGAAGACGAAGCAACAATTGAGGCGTGTATTAAAAGGGCTCACGGCCCAGCGATTTAATGGCCACTCCCGGTCCGTGAGGATGGAATGACGTGGGTCCTACCAGTCAGATAGAGTCAACTCTTCGACTGGTATACTGGGAGTAGATAACAAACTGTGACGCAAATGAAAAGTATCGTGGCTGCTCCCGGTTCATAAATGTATCTGTGGACCAAGAGTCACAAATATAACATCCATCGTTGTGAATAGTAGACCGGGAGCAGGCAAGAATGTAACTTAGGATTGAGCAAGGCCGGGTGCCCACGGCGCACGTTAGCATGACACGCAGAAATCTTGACCTCTGGAGATGGATAGGCGTGCGGGTTGTGTCGCTAATAGCCGTCGGATTAAAATCCACTGTCCATTTGTCAGGGGATGGGCAGATCCGACTGTTCAACTGGTTTATCCTGATAGAAGCGCTAACCCTAGCGGAAGTTCCCAGGTGGACACTGTCTACGGACTTAAATTCTACTCCGGGGACTATGTTTTGTTCTAGGGTTGAACTGTGTGAATTGGGATTGATGAAAATAAAGTTAATTAAGTCATTATTAAGTACTATAGCAAAATTTTATTGTTTACATAATTTTAAGGGCACTGATAGAGCAAATTTTGTTATTCATCAAATTGTGTTCATATTTTTTTTAGCAATTCAATGTTAAATTTTTTATTTATCAAAAGGTTATCTTTACAATAATATACTAATATGTTGCTCAAAAAAGCAAAGCTATATGATCCATTGCTACTTTCTACTTTCAATACATGTAAAACTGATTCTTATGAAAGGTATGGTGTTCTTTCTCCTACATGTATTTTGGATGTGCTTGTATCGTGAAAAATATAGTACAGGACTAATGTTGTTCGGGTTAGTACGGGTGACAAGTACCAGAAGAATACACACATGTGAAAGGAGTTGATAATTTTGTATTGTGCAAAGTCCAAAATTTTTTAAGTAAAAGTAAATAAAACAAATTCAAATAGTAACATAAATATCATTATATATAAGTACGACCAACTAATAATGTAATAAATAATAAAACAAGCTTCATATTTATTTTCTTGAGTTCGAGTATCTATTTTTAAAATATATTGTATAATACTAAATACTGTAGAACAGTAGAAGTTTTAATTTAAAAAAAACTATAAGACTTGGATTTCAATTTTATAAACTTTAAAAATAATCTGTCTATGAATTTTGTATTATTTAGAATATTAATGCAAATATATGACGAATTATACGTGTTACAACCTAATTGTTAGAGGGCCTTTGTGTAAATTTTATACAATTAAAATAAATATAAACAAATCATTAGAATAGTACGCATGAATCAAAATTTCAAAATATAATGGTTCATTTAATCAATTTCCTGAAATTGGCTAATAATTTCTTAGTCTATGTTTTCATTCAAGCCGGTGCCTCTTTGGATACAGGTAATTCGAATTGAATTGTAGCTAGGAGGTGGATGACGAAGGGCATAAAATTATAAATAAATGTACCCTATAAGAGTTATGATTATAAATAAATGTACCAAATTAGAAATTACGTAATAAATTATTTTTTATTAGCTCGAGTTCACCGGCATCCTCAAGGCCATCAGGCCTACCACTAGTAGGGGTGCAGAATGTGTCTGATGGCAACGGCATGGGGCATTTCGTTTGCCGTTCCGTTTATGCAGTGGCGGATATAGGATTTTTTTAAGCCCGGACACAATAAAGTTTATGTTAAATTGAATAAAATAAATAATAAATAATATTTAAATATAAAATATACATTTAAAATTTAATCACTAGTAACATTACAAAAATGATGATTATTAGATGTAATATCAAGCAAGAATATGGGTTCCCCCGTTGGAGGAGAAATTAATATTTTGTGTACATTGGAGTTTTTCTATGAATAATGTCTAAAACAACATATTTATTGCATTTCGTTTGATGGAGTAAGTGCTGGATATTTCTCATCTTTCAGAAAGAAAAAAAAATGTACCGGTTAATCAATCAACTCAATAAAAATATACTATATTCAGCAATAGTTGCTCAAATGATCTTAAAATGAACTAAAAACAAATTAGAAGTTCGATTTTCTTCTTCCAGCATCCAAACAAACAAAATTAATAATTAATAATCTCATTTAAAAGTGTAAAATTTAATATGAATACAAATTAAATAATAAAATTAACTTACGAAATAAAACCACAAATTACTTACTATCAATAAATGAATAATTCACTTTTTGCTTCACTGCACATGGGTTGCTTATATTAACCTTTAATAAAAAAAAAAAGTTATTTTGTACAAACTTGGAGCCCTGGAGCGATGTCAAATATCAGAGTCCTAGTAAGCCATAGAACATGTTTTGAAGGGAAAAATAGAATAAAATAACAATAAACCAAGGCTAGGCACTCGAGCAAATTTAGCCTGGGCACTGAACTTCCGATTTTTTAAATTACACAGAAAATTAACACTTAAACTAAAATTTCAGAAAATCAAGCCTTGGCACGTGCCAGAGCTTGCCTCTGAATAAATCCGCCCCTGCATTTATGGTAACGATATGTACCAGCTGATTCGTTAACCGTTCTGTTTGGACGGAACGTCACGGAACGTGTATATTTACACTGTATTTCACCCAAACGAATGACGAAACGCATTCCGTTTACTGTTCCGTCTCTAAAACGTATTGAAATTTCACATCCGTTTGAACGAAACGTGCACGGAAAACGGTAAACGGTATACTATTTTCACCCCTAGTCCACCAGTCCTTTTCTTCCGCAGAGTCTTGTGGAGTCAAATCTATGAAGTTACATCAGGACTTTGGCTCCGTTTGGATGAGCCCTAGGAATTAGAGAATAAGAAAATAAATTTATTATAAACAATCCAAACTCTTAATAAAATTACACACTTCCAATACTTCTTTTTTACTTCTTTCCTTATTCCTCTTATTTCCGCACCATCCAAACGGAGCCTTAATTAAAATAGAATGATATCAGCCTTCACATATTGATAGATGATTGTGTTGATGGTCTCTTCCATTCCATGGTGACAAGGTTGCAAAGACTATTTGTGCTGTAACAAAGTGTGGCCTTCTTGATGAACCGTGTGTCACTCTTTGCAAAGACTGTCAAAAAGCTCCATTTGTGCGACTTTTGAAATTCTTCCATTTTTTTTTTCTTTGAATCTCTTTATTTTAGAAATACATAATTTATCACTATTTCCCACCCGGCGAAAATTAAATTCCTTTGCTTTAGATAAATCATAAATAATAAATAAATGGAAAATTGATAACTGTCGTTTTTTCCATCGCTTATCATCGCTTAAACAAAATGAGCATACAAAATAAATAAGGTGAGCATATAAATAATCAAAGTGAAATTCTTCCACTGCGCTGGTTATCCATGTTCGTCTCCTCATCTCTTCGATGATTCAATTCTTCACTTCGATTTCATGGATAGGCTCAGAGCAGAAGCCATGGGAACTCAGCCTTTTGGTTTTAAAGATAAAACAGAAACACAATAAAAAGGTAAAAGAGAGACATGCTTTCAACTTTAACTTTTATTTAATTATGTTTTGCATTACATGGTACAAGAATCTCTTTATACAAGTTAGTTGCCAATATGCCATCAAAAAATACTTCAATTCCGGAAACCTTTTCTACAGTGTTTTTTGATGACGTCAGCAATCGATCTCAGTCGTCCATCAGATTCTTCGTTTTCTCCGCTGTCGATACGCTCATAGATTTCTCTTTCAACTCTTTTCTCTATGTTCGCCTTCTCCATCTCTCTCTCCCGGGATCACCTCCTCCCAGTCTCTATCAATTATTAGGATCCCCTTCGGAATACCTCTTCTCCTAGCTATAGAAAACACCGTCGCCAGCGTGCACTGCGTGTGGAAGGCCTCTGCTACTGTAGTTAGCACAGTTCTTCAATCGCGTCCGTTGGTTTTGCTTCGTTGATCTCAGCCGTTCGATGTCGAGAGAGATGGTTTTCTGGGATCGTCAGCGCTTTGCTTTCTCTTTCTTTCTCGGTCTTGCTCCTTTTCCATTGTAGCACCATTTCCTTCCTTTTTCACCGCCTGTCCTGCGACTACTTTTTGTGCGTTGTCAGTCTCTCAATGGTTCCACGAAGTCGCTGCGACGTGCGATCCCAGGCTTGGTCTGAACTGATGGAGGTCCTGCTCCCGGTATTTTGCTCCCTACTTTGCTTTGTTCCTTTTGTCTTGCCACGGTGTTGTGCTCCTGTGTCATTTGGAATTTCAGTCAGGTTTTGTTAGAGTTATGTCCTAGAAGTCAATAATTTAATGACTTAATTATTAGTTTATGTTTTGGATGAGATTTTATCATCTGTTCCTAGGTTTATTATTGACAGATCATTCAGGTTGAGGATCTGAATTGTAGATCTCTGTTGATCATTCTTTAGAATGACAATAATAAATCTAAACGGTCCATAATCTTGATAATTAACAAGGAACATTAATTATCATAAAAGATTAGTATGCAAGTTAAGTGATGATTAAGTTCTACTAATCATAGGTAAAGAGTTACCAACTTAGTTGCATATGTGTATGTTATGGAACATAGCACAGGACTTGACCCATCGAAATAAACATATGGATTGTGTTATGTGTCATTGTTTATTTCGTTGTGATTTTGGTTCTAAGTTTGAGATGTTTATCTTTTCCACATGAGGATAGGTTCAATAAATACTGTCTACCGCTGATTCCCGATAAGGGCTGCTATACGGACTTTATTTATGTTCTCTTGAATTGTGCGGGGAAAAGTTAATCATCAAGAAAACCGTATGTCCCTCATTAATTCACTTAGTGAGTGACGATATCTGTTTGGGCCCCTTGATGGAGATAGATTGTTTGCATGCAACTTTATACAATTATCTCTAGATCAAGAAACGTATAATCTGCAAGAATGACACATTCCTATCTTGGATTATACGATGATATCGTGCGACATAAGAATCAAAATAGAGAAACTGATTATTCTCTTATGCAGGATTGAAATATTGTAGCAGTACACTATTTATGTGAATTGGGAATCATAACGTGTTGCTAGATACCGCTTATGATTATTGGAATTAAATAACGATTTAATTCCATGGCCAACATAGCATAAATCCTCAAAGGGTCACACAAATAGGACATTAATCACACAGTGCATTATTTATTTATTCACAGCAGTAGGTTCTGTGGAAATATGATAAGATTGATTAATTAATTATATACCGTTGCGAACCGTTATAATTAATTAAGTCAATGGATCATATAGAAATAAATTAATGCATTAACTAATCCTAAAATAATTATTAATGAGTTAATAATTAATTTAGTTCAACACTTATCAATATAAATGGTTATATTGATTAATTGGGCCGTTATTTAAATAGCAAATAGATAGCCCAATTAAAGAGCAAATAAATGAGGCTTTAATTAATAGAATTAGAGACTAAATTGAGTGGATTAAGTGGCCCAAATAGGCCCAAAACGTGGCTGCCCAATATGGTGGTAGGTGGGATGGCATAGTTGTAATTATGCAAGAGGTCAATTAGGTTTTGTGCTCTATATAAGGACCACTTATGAGAGCCTCCACCTAGCTTTTTCTCTCCTCTCATTCCCTCCCATGAGGCCGCCACCTTCCTCCTCTCTCCCTCTTATTTGCTCATGTGTTGAGCTATTTTCTCTCCACTAAATCAAGGTTGTTGATTGATGCAAGAGAGAAAACCATAGGGATTAGGCTTGTTCTTTGGGTATGCTAGCACGTACCTTGTAGAACGTGATTAATCCTCCTTGGTGGACTCGAGGGCGGTTACGAGACGTGGTGGAGACGGTGGAGAAGGCACGCCATCGATTCCCATGCCTTGGTCGAGCCCCGCGAATACGATTTCGCGGGAGGTATCGATTTCCCCTTTTTCTCGTGTGTTTGAATAGCTTGTGTACTAGATCTTGTGTGTGCTATGTTTGCTTGGTTAATTAATTGGTAATTAGCATAAAAATGAAAATTAGCACACTTTCTAACAGTGGTATCAGAGCACATGGTCGTACTTAAGCTATTTTAACACTTAATTAAGAGAAATTGGCTAATTAATGGATTAGTAGAGATGATGCGTTTGTTTGCTGTCTGGAAATGGTATTTTCTGTGTTATTTCGCGTTTTTGGATGTGATAAGTTCTCTGGAAGATCTTTCCATCTACATGAAAGTTGTAGATCTGTGGATTGTGATTCTTTTGTCGTTGGATTCACATTTTTCTGAATTAGTATGGATTTACTGTGAATAAAACGGCGACAGTGCGCAGAACCAGTTTTTGCTTGCACTGTCCTGTTTGAATGGCTTGAAAGATTTATATTTTGAATATAAGTACCAGTGTTCTATGGCTAGAAATAAAGAGGACTTGAAGCTCTTTCTGAGCATGTATAACTTGTTGCATGACTCGGATTAATTTGTGGGTTTTCAAGTATGAAAAGGAAGATCTTGTCAGATCCAGTTTGTTGAGCAAATCGATTGTTCTAATAAACTGTACCAACTGAGAACTCCTTTAAAAATTTTGTTTAAATGGAGTTGTTCTATTTTGAGTTAGGATTCCAGGAAAATTAATTTCGTAATTTTTCGTGGATGTTTGGACCTTCAACTAGGTTAAAACCTTTCGATTGACAGTCTGTCCCAGTACAGAATTTGTTGATTGTTTAGGCTGTAACTTAATATTATTGAACAGAACTTGGTTGTTTTCTTTTCATGAATGGATAGCCTGTAGTCTAAACAAGTTTTTCTATGTATATTGTATATATAAAAACTGGATAGAAGGTGGTCTAACAGACCAAATGGTTGAGAGGATAAGCTGAAAATCTCATAACGGTGTTTCGTGCACTTGTAAGAGATTTGTCATTTTTTATTCTCCCAGATGGTTTAAGATCTCTTCTTGAAATTTTTACTGGTAGTCACAACTATGATAAGGAGCTTAAGTAATTTATTTGAGAATTTTTGGAGACCGAAAACTGTTGTTTTTGTTGGATTCCATTAGTTACGTTTTTTGGTAAATTACTGTTTTTCTAAGTATTCAAACTAGTTGAATTTAATTAGAAAACTCCTTGTTTGATCTCCTTTCTGTTATGGGATGTTGAAAGAACTTTCTAAATGAATTTAAACAAGTTTGGTTGTTTAAAATTGAGGATTTGTACACGGAATTTACTTATAGCAAACGATACGCAAAGATGCTTGAAAATCGTTAATTGGAAACAAAGTTCTTGTATGTGCTAACTTTGTTTTGTAGGTGGATAGTGGGTTTAGTATGGCTCAAGACTCAATGCCTTGTGGTTGTAAATGAATGCATGTGTGAATGTTTGTAATGCGGCCTTTGGTGCCATTAATTAATTTTTGATTAATTTTTGATGTAACTTGTGAGGCTTGCATGCCCCTAAGGATAGGAAGGGAATAGGATGTTTTCACATGTATTTTGCACCTTTATTTTATATAGGATTTAGATCCTTATAGAATTTAGTGGGAGGGCAAGGATTAGATTAGTTTTGCTCCATGGACGATGTGGCGAAACTAATGCAAGCGGGAGCCATACAAACCCACAACTATGAGATGCTTATATGTGATTGCTTGTGATTGCTATGAATTGTCATAGGCTAGGTATGGGTGTATGCTTACATGACCACCAAACAAGTGTCACTTAATTGGTTGTCCCAAACAAAACATGATTAAGTTAAATCGCCCTCCTTCTCTCTATCCCCTTCTAACGTGTATGATCGTTCATTGATGTATTCTCGCCGACGCGGGACATCGTGTTCCATCATTCGTGTCGGGGTGTAAATCGGATTTACTAGGAGCAAATAGAGAAAGGTTACTTAACGATGTTTTCTAATCGGATTGGACATCGGGGCAAAGTTTGTGGATGTACATGTGATATTTCACAAACCAAGAATCATATGGAATGATTGGTTGGAGAACCTACCTTATCTAGTTGTTTTGGTGTCACGCCGACGCTAGCACCATCTCAACGAAAATAGGGATCTTGGAAAACCTACTATATTAGGGACATTAAATAAATATAGTGGGAGTTTTATTTGTTATAAATAAAACAATTGCATAAACTAAATGACCGTAAATTGATTTTTGTTATAGATGTTAAAATTGTTAATTTTGTTGCGATCAATCTTTGAAAAATGAACAAACTCGTTTCTAAAAGGTAGTTACTTGAAAGAAGTAATACCGATTCCTAAGACATGATCTTAGTGAAGAGAAATTTGAGTATGTCAATTCCCAAAACTTTCCTCAAACTACCCGAACGTAGCAACGCGATGATTGATTGACTTTTGGCGAAAAGTTATTTAATAAAGCGTATGGCTAATATCCTCATTTAAAATTTCTAGACCTTTGAATTAGAGAATTCATATGGACTAGATCTAACTCGTACGCTCTCATCCACTTACTCAAGAAAGTGTTCTTGGAGAAAGTAGATATTAACTCCATCATTTATGATATAGTATAAAGAGTATGAGTTGACCAAGAGATTCTTCTTTTATAAAAGGATACATGAACGTTTTCATTGGCTTACAAATCGAAAGATTTAAGTAGCTAATTGATGACTAGAGATATTAATCTCCGATATCAAGGATTGTTGACATTGTCACACGATCTCTTTGGAATCATGAAGGATATAATATTACCTTTTTTCGCACGCTTGTTAATGCAAAAAGGTGATTGGTTAAGTATTCAAGAAATACTTCACCAAGGTATGAGTTGAAATTTCGAGACTCTCATTGATGACCATGTGTCACATGAGATGTTTCATTTGCCGTTTATGGGAGGCATTTGAAAGGTTGTCCGAAATACCATGATTGTGACGATTAGAAATATTCTAATCCTAAAGTGTATTTGTCGTTCAAATCATCTCACTATCTCTAATTTACACTAGTAACTTGAGACTAGTTCATATGCTCGCATTTAACGAAATGTGTTGGCAATGAAGAATAAGAGAATGTTCGAGAGATATAAAGTAAACTCCGTATAGGAGATGACTTATTCATTTAAGTCATTACCATTGAATACGTAGAGTTATCTTTATTAAGAGTTTGTTTAGGAATTGAAGGTTGCATACCTTAATTCTAAAACCTCTCATAGCGTCTCCATTTCATATTTGATGATGGATAACTATGTTTAATAAAAGACAAGTTCTTTTATTATGAATTTGTTTATATGATTTCATGCATCTTGATGGAATTTGCTTGAAATAGATAAACAAGTTATGAATGACAAATAGGATGCGTAAGACTTGACATAAAATATTTGACTTTCATGTTATATATAACCGCTTAGTCACATATATAAACGAGAATCGCATTATGAGAGTCTACGTAACGTAGAGCTCGAAATTCAATTCGATTTCAAATCGATTGATATGCGAATCATGTTTGTTAAATGACAAAAGCGCCTTTAACCTACAAAGGTTTAAGGACAAGTGACTTGATTAGGACTTATACATATCGATGTATAAAGACCAATAAGTACTTGTGCAATGAAAGGTTGTTGATACTTTACTACTTAACCAACGATCATTGTAGATATTAACATATCTATTTGATAAGGTATAAGTATGAACCTTTTGACTAGTTCAAAGGAGTTCAAGTGTGAAGTTAAAAAGACCGTTCAAGGAAAAAGAAAAGTCTTACAATTAATCGTGGCAAATAAGTAGTTAAGTCATATGATTTGAAGTATTATCTAAAGAGTATGAAAATAGTTTCATAACTCACTCCATGAGGAACATTATGGAATAATGTGTCAAAAAATGGAGGTATCGAACAATATTTTGTATAGTTCGATCGATAATAAATCAAATTGACTTATTCGACTCGTATTAGGGAATTATGTTTGAGGACAATATTGTTTACACTGAATGGTGTTCCATCAAAGTCTATTGAGGAAGGTTTCTTACGAGATTTTGATCTCTAAGTATAATACTTCTCGAGATTTGGTGTTGAGAAGCTTATTTCAAGTATTGTGGACTTGTAAGCTTAAACCAAATAAGACACTATATATTTGTAGGATGCTTTATATTAAAAGGCACTACTTCCACGAATATGATAAGAACAAAGTAGTTGTTGCTAATCATAATGTAGTCTTGATGAATTGAAATTCTCAAGAAGTAGTGGGAGTAAAGTGAGCATTAAAGGAGTTTATGCGTCACTACAAGAAGTACTCTTATGGGAAACTTGTCACTCCATACATGGTGCTTAGTGGGAGTTGAGCGGAACTTCATTCACAAGTTGTTTTGAAAAGAAGTTTAATAGTACGCTCCTTCCAATGAGGACTCAACCATATCACGAGTTGATGATGATTCGAGAAACTCATGGAATATATGAGGAGTCAAGAACTCGTTCAACAATTCATTGTGGAAGTAGTTCATGAACCTCAAGTACCAGTCCTACAAAAGATCAACGAGAGTTGATTGCCTAAGCCGTTTGGTGCATTGGCTTCACGACATTCTCAAACTTAGCATATGAGAATCCGTTGATAAACAAGAAAAACGATGGAACGATCCGATTCCACATATATGGTTTGAATTCATATGATCTTTAAATAAAATCCATGTATAACAACAAGGTATAGACCTTGGTTGACGTTCATGAAGGAGCAATCCATCAAGAACGTTTTAGATCTTCAAAAGGAAAGATCGACATGGATAACAAATCGACTATGTACAAAGCGCGGCTTCTCGCTTGTAGCTATGTCTAAGTCGATGACTAGTTGACTACGTACAAAGCACAACCTCTTGCTTGTGGCTATGTAAAAGTCAATAAAGATCATTCTAGCAATAGTTGTATTTCATATATATTGATATATGGAAAAACACATAAAACCGCTTTCTTCGTATGAATGAAGGATGATGTTGTGCATTTGACACAAATCGAGGTTTTATGTATTGCTAAAAACATACGCATGCTTCAAAGATCCATAAATGGATTAAAGCAAGTGTTGTGGAGATTGGAATAAAAGTTTTGACAAGGAAGTCAAGGAGTTGAACTTCGTCAAAAGTATCTTGTATAAACAAGATATTCAGTGGGAGCATAATTGTATTACTTGTATTGTTCAAGATAACAATTCATTAAATTGGGAATAACATTAACATTAAGAAAATGAATATTGTCGAGATCTCTTTGGAGAATGCTTTCTCAAATGAGAACTTGGGCGAAGTCACCTAATCCTAGAAAACAAAATCTATAAAGATAGATTATGATGGATGTTAGGTTTGAGCAAATATGCATATATTGACGAAGTGTTCTAGAAACACGAAAGTTACACTCCAAGAAAGGATGTCTAACTATACGTCACATGGCATGACTTGAGTGTTTTAACTCGGTCTATTGCAACTCGATTCGAGAAAGTGCATGAAATAGTTCAAGCATTCCTTCATTATGAGTTTCATTGTGTACGCCATATTTATGCATATGCCCCAATGTGTAGTATCCAAAAGATATGACAAACAGTTGTCGAATGGATACAAGAGAGACACATTAGGACGATAGTCAAGGATATCCTCGAGTACCTTATGAGAAAGAGTGATATAATGTTTCATCTCTTAAAAGGAGCTCGTGTAAGTTAATTACACTAATGCTAGTTTTTCGAAAGATTGATATAATCACAGTTGAACTACGTATTTTGCTAAAAGGTGGTGTTGTAAATTTAGAAGGTGTTCTAAATGGAATATTACAACCGTTTCCGTCACCAAAGCAAAATACATAGCAACTTGTGAAACAATAAAAGAAGTTTATTTCGGATCGATTTCTTAGTTGAGTTATTATGGTTCTAAGCATCTCGAACCATAACTTACTCCTAAGAGCCCAATGTTACATTGGAGATTCAAATATGATCTATAACGATATCACTTGATATCATATGATGGTGATCAAGAATATATATAGGAGTATATATATATATAGTCAAACAATTTTTGGATAGGTTCGCGAACACAGCGAACACTCTAGCACGACCTCTACCTTGAGCAGTATACGAGATGCAGTTATGCATCCATACGTGGTGGACGTATGAGTAACTAGCTATAAGCGTATTATTTATTTTGAGGTCCGAGACATGTATATATGTAGATATATGACATTGTTCTCAATTCTTCGTTGGCTAGAAGTCACTACTGATTGACTCTAGGCCAAGTGGGAGATTGTTAGAGTTATGTCCTAGAAGTCAATAATTTAATGACTTAATTATTAGTTTATGTTTTGGATGAGATTTTATCATCTGTTCCTAGGTTTATTATTGACAGATCATTCAGGTTGAGGATCTGAATTGTAGATCTCTGTTGATCATTCTTTAGAATGACAATAATAAATCTAAACGGTCCATAATCTTGATAATTAACAAGGAACATTAATTATCATAAAAGATTAGTATGCAAGTTAAGTGATGATTAAGTTCTACTAATCATAGGTAAAGAGTTACCAACTTAGTTGCATATGTGTATGTTATGGAACATAGCACAGGACTTGACCCATCGAAATAAACATATGGATTGTGTTATGTGTCATTGTTTATTTCGTTGTGATTTTGGTTCTAAGTTTGAGATGTTTATCTTTTCCACATGAGGATAGGTTCAATAAATACTGTCTACCGCTGATTCCCGATAAGGGCTGCTATACGGACTTTATTTATGTTCTCTTGAATTGTGCGGGGAAAAGTTAATCATCAAGAAAACCGTATGTCCCTCATTAATTCACTTAGTGAGTGACGATATCTGTTTGGGCCCCTTGATGGAGATAGATTGTTTGCATGCAACTTTATACAATTATCTCTAGATCAAGAAACGTATAATCTGCAAGAATGACACATTCCTATCTTGGATTATACGATGATATCGTGCGACATAAGAATCAAAATAGAGAAACTGATTATTCTCTTATGCAGGATTGAAATATTGTAGCAGTACACTATTTATGTGAATTGGGAATCATAACGTGTTGCTAGATACCGCTTATGATTATTGGAATTAAATAACGATTTAATTCCATGGCCAACATAGCATAAATCCTCAAAGGGTCACACAAATAGGACATTAATCACACAGTGCATTATTTATTTATTCACAGCAGTAGGTTCTGTGGAAATATGATAAGATTGATTAATTAATTATATACCGTTGCGAACCGTTATAATTAATTAAGTCAATGGATCATATAGAAATAAATTAATGCATTAACTAATCCTAAAATAATTATTAATGAGTTAATAATTAATTTAGTTCAACACTTATCAATATAAATGGTTATATTGATTAATTGGGCCGTTATTTAAATAGCAAATAGATAGCCCAATTAAAGAGCAAATAAATGAGGCTTTAATTAATAGAATTAGAGACTAAATTGAGTGGATTAAGTGGCCCAAATAGGCCCAAAACGTGGCTGCCCAATATGGTGGTAGGTGGGATGGCATAGTTGTAATTATGCAAGAGGTCAATTAGGTTTTGTGCTCTATATAAGGACCACTTATGAGAGCCTCCACCTAGCTTTTTCTCTCCTCTCATTCCCTCCCATGAGGCCGCCACCTTCCTCCTCTCTCCCTCTTATTTGCTCATGTGTTGAGCTATTTTCTCTCCACTAAATCAAGGTTGTTGATTGATGCAAGAGAGAAAACCATAGGGATTAGGCTTGTTCTTTGGGTATGCTAGCACGTACCTTGTAGAACGTGATTAATCCTCCTTGGTGGACTCGAGGGCGGTTACGAGACGTGGTGGAGACGGTGGAGAAGGCACGCCATCGATTCCCATGCCTTGGTCGAGCCCCGCGAATACGATTTCGCGGGAGGTATCGATTTCCCCTTTTTCTCGTGTGTTTGAATAGCTTGTGTACTAGATCTTGTGTGTGCTATGTTTGCTTGGTTAATTAATTGGTAATTAGCATAAAAATGAAAATTAGCACACTTTCTAACAGGTTTCTGCGGTCATGTGCCTTGGATTTTTGCGCACCTGCCACTTCTGTGCTTCTGATTGGGATTTATACTTTTCCTTACCGTCTGTTTTCCTCTTTTTCCTTCAGTTCTTCGCCTGGTTGATTGTTCCGTTGGTGAGTTCTTTTTTTTGTTTATTCTTCTGGCTTTCTAATTCATCGGTCTGTTTTCCCACACTTGCTTATTGTTGCAAGTGAAAATTTTATTCTGATTTTTTTTTGTGTGTCAGGCCAAACAGTCATAGAAGGCTATAGTTTAGGAAGTACATATCAAGTTGACTCAGAGCAATGGCAATGAGGTAAAAAGCAGTTTATGGGGGTGTTCTGAGAGCACTCACATCTTATTGTCAGGTATTGATTGTGTTTTTTGTATGATTACCCTCTCTTTTGACGGTTGTTTGAGTGCATGATTGTGATTGTAATTAATTGTGGATGCTTAAAGTTAGATATCAGAATTTAGCCTATTTTATATGTCAATTTGGCAAGTAAATTGATTTTGTTGGTACTGTGTCATACTCTAAACTTATAAAATCAGGAGTTACTTTTTAATTTCATAAAAAATAACAAATATTCGATTAGAACCCCATAAGCAGCAACATCAAATTTGGTTGTAAGATTAAGCCTGGTGTTAGATAGTTCAAATATAAAACCTTGATTCAACTGTTGAGTTGAAACCAAAAGTTGGATAATTAAACCTGACAACGACGAAAATCAAGAATACTGATGCAATACTTAAATAAGATGATTCAAGTCATTTAGTTGTTTGCTGGTCAATTTTTTTGGACCCAGTTTACTCGGCTTTGGTTTTTTTGATGGTTGACTTTTTTTCTGTCAATTGCAGGACCCTTACTTTGGAGTTGAGGGATTGCAATGAATTTGTGCCATTCATTCAACAAATGAGTGGATCAGGAGTTCGTGCCATTCATAATGTATTTTTTAAATACCAAAGATTATAAAGAAAGAAAATAGTTTCTCCAGATTTTTGTGCTTGCAAATTGAAAAGTGATTTAGGATGAGATCATACCTTTTTATAAAAATGAAGTTGTTTATTTTATTTCCTACAGTTTCAAAGGCACAGCCAAGCATAAAAATACATCCCTTGCATATAACCAGTGAATCTGAGCTACTCTAACCGCTTTCTGCTCCATGGATTCTAATTGTTTTTGTGTTTTTTAGTTTCCTTCATGGCAGCTTGCAGGAAGGCTATTCAATTCGGCATAAAATGGACCAAGGTGGGAGGCTATAAAGAAGATGAAACTAAACACACAATATGATTTAGATCTAATGGAAATGATCTCATGATTGATTTCAAAATATTGAGGTAAATCTTATAAAAAGAAAATTTTAACTACTGTACTATCTTTTTATATAATAGTCAGTGAAAGTTGATTTGGGCCAGCATGACTTCAATTTGTCAAAGAAAATGCATGTTTTGGCAAATTTTTAGGGTTTATAGCATAAAAATAGACATATATTTTAAGTTTTTCATTTTGATGATGGTGGTACAGGAATGTTAGTAGAGGATATGAGGGAAACACACAAAAAAAGGCTTTGCGTGCAGCCAATTTAAACTCTAATTAGAGGTTTGCTTCTCTTTCTTCTTAACGGTTCATATTATTATTTGTGTGTATCGTTGGCTGTTATTTTTCCCATTGTTTTGTTGTTCATTTACATGTTAAAACTTGATAGATTTTCAAGTGGTCAATTATAAGCAATATCCAGAAGAGGTAATAATCATTCTTTGATAGAAATTGAAATTAACTATCTCAAATGTTTCATCTTTTACATTGGCTTTCATGTGTTCCCGACTTTCCGGTACATAATCGATACCAGTAATAATCTTTTTTAGAAGAATTGGTAGTGCCGGTAATAATCTTTGTATGGCTCAAAGTTGAGTTAGTCAAGTTGATTTTATTTGCTGCTTTGGTCTCAAATTGAATAAGATATGTAGTCATTGATGATTGTAGTGTATAAATTTAGATATAAGCTTCAGACAAGATAATAAAAAGAACTTTTTTTTGGGGGTTTTGTGCCATGCTTTGTAGTGTTGATTGATGTCTTGGTATTATTTATGGACAGTTCTTTTAAAAGCTTGATTTTAACTTATGTTATTAACATATTATCTATTCAAAAGGGTTAAATAAAATGACTCATGGCTTTGTGTCTTTTTATATTCTGATTGTTAGTTTCTTTTATTTCAGAGGGGTTAAAATTAGGACTATGGCTATGCTCTGGACAACTACATTCGTGAGCATTAGGTACAAGCAGTAATTGTTCTCTCAGAAAATTTTTGTTTATGTAGACGAGAAAAGATAAAATCATAATTATATTTTGGAGATAGACATGTAATAACGAGTTTTCACTAAATAAAAAAATAAATTTATACTTTTAACAACCAAGAGAATCGACAAATTATTGTATGACTTCCTTTGCTATTATGTGGAATCTGAAATGTCAACTAACATTTTGCTATTAGATCATCTGATCCAATCAATCATAGTGATGCACTTATTGATCAAAGAATTCGTACGAATGGTTTTACGATGTGTGCTGGAAGTGTTCAACTAGATTAGAGGATGTTGGCACTGTACACTGGTGTCCAAGATGCAATCTGCACTGAAGTGACTTCATCTATTGGTATGTCCTCACTCGCTTTTTCATTCAATTAAATAAAAGGTCATAACAATTCATATGTAGTTAGTCGCACTTAGCAATTCCAGATACAAGCTTGAGCCTGGAACAGCTGAAATCACTTCCCACGAAAAGATCATTACAATTATTGTTGTTGTTGATACTACTACCTTGGTAAAAAGGCAGGATAAGGCAAAATCAAGGGCCCACTCAATTACAGCGGTAACTTTTTTCATGCACTCATTGGAAAAAAAGTTACAAAAATATATATAATTTCATTTTGTTGTTCTTTTCTTATACCTTTCTTTTAATATGTTTCATATGTCAGGATTACTTATCTGGCATTGAAGGTTACAGGGGCATGTCTGTCGTTTTTCCTATGATCTGGCTCCTGAGTTAACTGTTTTTTTTTCTTTGTTTTGCAGCCTCTTAGGTTCTTCGGTCAAGGTTGGATTGTTCTCAACTTATTGTTGCTCTTTGCTTCCTGGTTGAAAAGGTACTGTGTTAATGATTCTCCGTTCTTCTTTTTGTGTTGGTCATGCATTCGGACAACCTGTTAGCAGAACAGGCCTTTTAAACATTTCTTGCTGACCCGATGAACAGGCCTTTTAAACTCGAGTTTGATGATGTTCCTATGGGAAACATAGAAAAGTAGACTTGGAGTGCAGTTAATAATGAACCGATTACTATTTTGGCACACGCACACACAAACACCATGGAAGCAGATCCAGTACATACTACATGCAGATTGCTCACAATTTCTTTCTGTTTGTAGCCATGTAGGAACCACACCACCTCTGCCCGCAGAGTAAGCTGGGCACTCATCACCATCAACACAACTGCATGCCATTGTGAAAAATCATCTTTTGAAACCCCACAACAGTTCTTCAGCCACCTTTTGGATGATTATGTTCACAAGTATTACTTCTACTATTCGTAAGTGTTGCTGTATTTTGTTTAGATAGTGTTTGTGATTGTCTAATGCTCTGGTGTACTCCTTGGAATGATTGTGGGTGCTTATCTGAAAGTATTACTAATCACAGTTATATTTTATTAGGTAACTTTGTCATATGCATGGTTCCTATCCAATGTTATGTACACATATATCTGTGACTGTATGTACTTAGTAGTAATGAAGAAACAAATATGACAATGATGAGAAAATCATTTGCTGTGGTAATCTTAGCCTCTGCATTTTTTTTAGATGAGAAATTCGATTAAGATATGAGGACCATGCAATCACATAGAATAAATCTGAAGATCAATTATTGAAAAAAAAAGTCGCAATAAAATGTCAGATATTCTTGCAAAAATTTTCATGACATATTCGCACTCATTAGGAAACTGTTTCATAACATTCTCAAATAAAAATGAATCGCGCAACGCGCGAGATTAAAACTAGTATATCTCAATTTAATTCAGCTTAGTTCAACTTAAATCTTGTCAGATATTATTTAGACATTAAATTCTAATAAATGAAATATACTATATAAAGTAAGCAATCAAATATTTTTTAAAAGGATCCTATCAAAATATTAGTAATTATTTCTGAGAAATGATAATTTTCATCTGCACTTTTGTCATCGCTTGAATAAAATGAACACACAAAATAAACAAAGTGACCATATAGAGAATCAAAGTGAACACATACAAAAAAAAATTTTGCCGTCTTTATTCAAATTTTTATATGCATTTCAACTTATATATTTATTGAACTTATTTATTTTTATATGTTCATTTGATATTTATATATGTTCATCTTATTTATTTTATATGTTCACTTTGTTCAAAGTACGGTAAGCGATGACAAAATGATTGTAATCAATTTCCATTATTTCCTCCCTTGACATTCGACCAATATTTAAAATTTTAAATTACCGTCGATGTCCAGTGTAGGAAATTGGAGGGGACCGACCCACAAATCCGACAGCTTGTGTTGAGTGGTAACGCGGGAAAACAAACCCCCAGACATAACTGACGATTGGAAACCTCTATTGCACCTGCCTCTCTCTCTCTCCTCTCTCTCTTTTTTTTTTTTCTAGTCTGAATCCGTTATAATTATTTTACTCAGAAAAGGTTGTTGGGACACTTCGGACTGGAGAAATTAGAGATAAATATAGTAAATGAGGAACCAACAATGTCTCTTCTCTCATGGAGAGCATGTCACAGAGAAGGACGAAAAAACTTGCGCCTAATTGCTGAATCCTTTCTCCTTTTCGCCCTTCTCTGAAGAAATTGCTCCAATTAATTGGAGAGAAGGTAACCATTGATTTTTTGGTGGACTGACAAGTCAAGGTTTGTCTCTAAATCACCTTGTTATTATTTTTTATTTTTGATTTTTGTTGGTTTAACATTTGCAAGGAGTTTTCAATTTATATACACGCAAAGGTTTGAGAAGGGAGGAAATCATGGGAGATTTGACTAGGACACATTGCTGAATTTCTTGTTCTCAGATTGTGCACCTCTTCTGGCATTGGGGGACCAATTACTGTTGTTCATTGCTGCATTTTTAAATTGAGACCCCCAATTGCAATGTAATCATGTTGTAAAACTTGCCCTTTAATGTTTTTTGAATTTTACAATTAATTTGATGCCAATACAGTTAATTTTAATTTTTAAAGCGTTTGCTTTTGCTGTGAATCAAGGATTGTCTTTTGCAGTAAACGACTCCTTGGTTCTAAATCTAGGAACACAAGTTCTCCCGCCGAAAAAAATTCAGTTTCCCTAACATCTGCATTTTTTTTTTTTTTTTTTTTTTTGCAGGCATTCCAACATGGACGGCCATACTCCCTCAAGTTAAAAAGGTGGAGTTTAGTAATAAAGAGAACAAAATTTCCATCAACCAGAAGCCAAACTTTATACAGAGATGTCTTCAAATTCAACTTCCTCTCCACCACCCGCCAACTCCTCATCAAACTCCACTGCCTCATCACCGCCTCCAACCACTGTAACACCTGCCTCCCCACCCCCTTCCTCCACATCCCCAACCCCTCCAACTAATGCCTCCCCGCCGCCTTCATCCTCTCCCCCTTCTCCTCCTACGTCACCGCCTCCAACCTCATCTCCGGGTAACACCCAATTCTCTTTTCCACCACCGCCACCACCAAATTCTGACACCTCACAATCGTCGTCTTCATTTTCACCTGCTCCTCCACCCCCACCACCACCTCCTCCTCCTCCCGGTGCAGTGGCGTCTCCAACATCTAACAATTCCAACGATATGTCAGGGTCAGCAACGAGCGGCACCAGTGTCATAGTGCCAGTAGTTCTTGGAGTAGCGGGTGGCATTGTACTGATGTTGATCCTATCTTGGATGGTGAATTTATGCTGCCGGAAGAAGAAGAAGAAGATCGACAAGCCACACAATGCCATGCAGTATTATAATGACACATCCGGCTTCCAAGGTAACTGTGATTTGATTGGTATTGTTGCAAGAATTTACTATTAATTTGGTCTTGGCAGTCCAATTGGGAATTGTGTTTCATGTTTGAATTTATCATGTATAGTACCAAACTACCAAATAAACAGAGATTGAAACCCAATATTCAACTGATAATTGTTTCAAATTGTCCTCTCAAACAATAGGAGGCAACTATTTCATGAGTGGCCCTGACTCACAATGGCAGCTAGAATCAAATATCGGTAGGCCGCCACTACCAATTAGTAGCACTGGAGCTGGAGGTGGCGGCGGTTGGCATCCACCACCACCACCTCCAATGGCTGCAAACAGTGATATGAGCTCAGCTACCTACTCAGGGCCCCACGTGCCCCCAATGCCCCCTCCCTCTCCTACTGTTGCCTTAGGTTTCAACAAAAGCACCTTTACTTATGAGGAGTTGGCATCAGCAACAAGCAATTTTTCTCAGGCAAACTTGTTGGGACAAGGAGGGTTCGGCTACGTGCACAAGGGAGTGTTGCCAAATGGGAAAGAGATTGCTGTCAAACAACTCAAATCAGGAAGTGGACAAGGGGAGAGAGAATTCCAAGCAGAGGTTGATATCATTAGCCGGGTTCACCATAGACATCTTGTGTCACTTGTCGGCTATTGCATTGCTGGTGCACAAAGGATGTTGGTGTATGAGTTTGTGCCGAACAAGACTCTTGAGTATCACTTGCATGGTAGGATTCTTAGACATTGTTTTCTTGTCCTTCTGCATGGGAGCATATTTATTATATCTGTCTGCAGGTGTACCAAGGTTTACACTAATTCTTTTATTATTTGTTCATCTTGTAGAATCTGATATACCAAGTTTTTAATGCTATAATTAATATTATTCAAAATTGTGCCCAAAGTGTTATAACTTTTAAAGTTAACTTGGATTTAGGAGCATCAAAGGGATTGTCAGTGATGACTTGGTCAACAAGGCTAAAAATTGCTCTGGGAGCTGCCAAAGGACTTGCTTATTTACATGAAGATTGTAAGAGATATGATTTACTTTCCGTTCATTTGGTTTCTTATTTAATACTGCGTCATATGTTAATTTTGTTACTTTCCATAGGTCATCCACGCATCATTCACCGAGATATAAAGTCAGCCAACATCCTTATAGATAACAAATTTGAAGCCATGGTAAGTAGGAAAACGTAGTAGCAAGCCTAAGGCTTGCTGTTATTGAATCTTTTCGTTCTCTAGTCATACCATTCTTTGAAAGGAGTTCTAATTTCTTCTGAGAGATCATTTTAGAGTTGCGTCCTTGCAAGAGAACTGTATTTATCAATCATTTAGCTTAATTTCCTCCATCCTTGATCAATATTTCTTTGATGTTATATGTGAAGGTCGCTGACTTCGGATTGGCAAAACTAACAAATGATAATCACACTCATGTCTCTACACGTGTCATGGGTACTTTTGGGTAAGGCGTACAAATTATTATCTCAGGAAAAAGGAAACAAAATGGTTAACTCGGAATACCTCTAGCGTAACAATTGTAAAATAAAAAAAAATTAGGTACTTGGCTCCAGAGTATGCATCAAGTGGCAAGCTTACAGAGAAATCTGACGTCTTTTCATATGGTGTTATGCTTCTTGAAATGATAACTGGACGAAGGCCAGTTGATAGCAATCATACTTTCATGGATGATAGCTTGGTCGATTGGGTAAGCTAAAAAAGAAAAAAAAAATTATAGTACTACGTGCTGGTTTACAAGTGGCTACCTATCATTCTTCTGAAATAAGAAAAACAAATAGTTTCTTAGTGGTCCTTTAAGAGACCCAATACTTTTTCACAGTCCCAAAAGAGAATAGAAAACCTACTTTTTATATGCAAAAGTTCCAATACCAATCCTTTACTGTATCTCTCACTTGGAAGTTGCTTGACAGTGCTTTGAGGTGTTTTACATGATTACAAAACCAACAAGGAATAAATTATTTATTCAAAGTCGGTATTATTTTCTTTTTATTTATGCATATGTGTGATATGTAGGCAAGGCCACTTCTATCACGTGCATTGGCAGATGGAAATTATGATGAGTTGGCAGATCCACGCTTGGAAGGCAACTATGATCCCATGGAGTTGGCCCGCATGGTTGCATCTGGAGCTGCTTGCGTTCGCCACTCTGCTAAAAAACGTCCAAAGATGAGCCAGGTACACATGCTTTGGAATTTCTTAATTCTTTTATTCGATGACCAAAAATACAATGTTACTGGAACTTGTCACCAGCATACTGTTGTAACTTGGTCCAAGTCTCGTCCAATTAAGACTCTAGTAACCTCAGATTGTGCAATCAAAGTTGATTGCGTACATTGACCTTTGGTGCAACCCAGTTGTCAGGTTTACTAGTCTAGTGATATCTCACTTGAACTCTGTATAACATTTGTCTTCACTTTTTTACTGCATATATGCAGATTGTGCGTGCACTGGAGGGGGATGTATCCCTAGAAGACCTAAATGAAGGGATGAGACCGGGCCAAAGCAGTATGTTTGAACCTAGCTCAAGCTCTGACGACTATGAATCGAGCTCATATGCCAACAAAATGCGACACATCCGAAAAATGGCATTGGCAAGTCCAGAGTACAGCGATGAATACAGTGGGACCGTTAATGATTACGATACAAGACACTCTGACTTGAGCAGTGATGCAGGATTTTCCGGTGAGCTAAACCCTAGGCACAGAATTCACCCTGATCTTTGAAAAAAAGAAACAAAGAATACATGTGGTTTGTTAGCTTTGTAACCCCATGGTATTTGGTAAAACTTTTAAGTGAAGGGGTAAGGGATGATGCATCAAAAGAGGTAGTGTGGATTCCTTGTTGGGGATGCTTGTTTCTTATTTGAAAGAGAAATGATGCTCAATTGATTTTTTTTATTCAATTGTATAAATCTTTTTGACCCATTTTGTTATCTCGTGTACGTAGGAGACCTTTTATGAGAATTTCCTTTAATAAGACTGATTGGTATTTCTTTTCTCTACCTGGACGTCACATTGTATATGAAATGTAATAAAAAGAAAGAGGTTCAAGGTTAAAACTTTGTAGCAAAAAGGGAAAAAACAAGTTAACAGGAATAGGGCGGAAAAAGAATAATACTAAGAGTGCTTGCTGTTTTCTGATCATTATCAGATAAGGTACCGTCACAGATACCTCGCAGATACTTAGAAAAAAAAAAAAGGTCTGAACTTCATTTATTTAAAGTTTGTAAGTACAAAGCCAAGGCATAATGATGGAAACCATGGTTTTGTTTATGCTCATCCCTAGTGTATGCGAGTGTTCTGTGTGTGTGTTGTCGATTACTATGTACAAGCTTCTCATACTTCAATCGCCAGAACTAGTCTTCTACCGCCAAATGCCTTGAGATATATAAATCTCACCCCTTGTAAACAGATAATAAGTTCATTTGTTTTCTCTTTTTTTTTTTTTACTTATCCAGCCTTAAATCTTTAATTCAAGTAGTCCAGGTTATCTCTCGAATGGGGTTGGAGATGCAAAGATTTTCATTAAGAAAAGATGTTATGGTCAAAAGAAAATGTACCGCAATTTATTCACAGTTGGAGTGTGCTACTACTAGTTTAGTCTTTCTGTCTTGCTGGTTTTCATTTCTAGTTTACCCCAATAAAAGGCTCAGTCGTTCGTGTTGTAATTTATTCACAATTGATTACTGAGATTGCTTAATGAATGCATTAATATATTGAGTTAATTTGCTCATGTCTATGCTGCCTGACAATATCTAGTACACAACCATACCTGTATCTCACATGTACCAGTTTCAGATATACCGCCATTGCATTTCTAATAATCCATGAGATACATCAGGAACCGCACCAGATATTTTATTATTGTTTTCCCAGGCCGAGGTGGTCAGGCTGCCTCTGGACAGGAAGCTAAAACGAACGGTTACCACAGTAACATGTGTTTGGGTTTTTCATAGCCTACGCACAGACTTTGATGCATGTAACACCCAATAGCATAACGAAATTCAAAATTGACATCATTATTTTAAGTAAACATTTGCCTCGATTTATCAAGGATGAGCACTCGCCAATGCTACAGGATACGTACAGTAAAATTCAAACTTTGACATTAGGGTCAATAGTCAATACCTTAAAACGAAAATATGCACATCTCGAGTGGAAATTTCTCCACTTGTTTTCACAAACAGAAAAAACAAAAACAAAAATAGGCACGTGCATTGATAGATATTAGATTAAGCAAATAAACAGAGACCTCAGAATACATGGGGTGACCGAGTAGCTTTAATTATTCTAATAAAACATAAAGATAAAAAGAAGCAACTCAAACAAATTTCTTCAAAGCCGACATTTTACAACTCGCAAAGAGCCATTATTCATATCACATTTTTTGGCAGCACGGTACCATCATACGGAGTTCTTACCTGAAAGTAGAGAAGTCAGCATTCTAAGTAAGAGCCAAGACGAACTAAACTAGAAATAGGGAACATATTTTGACGGACCACCAAACTAATGGACCCAAAGATTCTTCGAAACCAATCTTTCAAGTGTGGGTATTAGAGGCACGAACACACCGAAATTAAAACCGCCAACCCACCCAAACCCTGTCAGGATTAATTTAGATATCCACTCTGAGAGACTGCCACTACCTTTGGGATGCAGTTGATAATAAATCTTACATCTTTTTATAGCTTTCATGAAAGGA
Source organism: Rhynchospora pubera (assembly GCA_028095005.1). NCBI lineage: Eukaryota > Viridiplantae > Streptophyta > Magnoliopsida > Poales > Cyperaceae > Rhynchospora > Rhynchospora pubera. The sequence goes on along the minus strand of CM051460.1, from coordinate 319,890,835 downwards.
CTATACACGTGATAATGCACAAATAGCATGTTGAGAGAGAGAGAGAGAGAGAGAGGGAGACCTCAAGGAACCGGGACAAGAGAGTGGTGGTGCTAAAGTTGAAACCCTGGACTGGTTTTTCGTCCACTCGAGATGCATGCAATTGCTTCCTCACTTGAGTTGCAAGTGACTGCATAACCATTCAGTAAACATAAACAGATAAATGGAAAAGGTAAAGGAGGTTCAGAAAGACTGTCAAAGGGCACTAAGGTATTACTACATACCTTGCCAAGTTCAACTCCCCACTGATCAAAGGAGTTGATTCCCCATACAAAGCCTTGAACAGCTATTCTGTGCTCATATATTGCCAACAACTGTCGACAAATAGAAAATTAATTCATTAAAAAATTCCATATCCCACATACACCCCTCATGTAGGTGGTTAAAATGAGGGATTCAGGGTGATCAACTAATAAGTGATTTATTGAGAATTTACACAGGACGCACAGAAGAGAACTTCATGGTGGAATTCACAAGTTTCAAACAAAATAATTATAAATCTAATTTTAAGTATGCTCTTTGGTTTTAGAACTTTCAATTGCAGAGAGCAAACCTGGCCAACGTCATAGGCAGACAAAGAGGGAAGCAATATACTCAGAGAAGGCCTGTTGCCAGTAAATGTCTACAGAAGGAACAATTGCAAAAAGTTGAGCTATACAACTGAAGGTAAAAAAAAAACATACAAAATCCAACTAAATTACTCAATGAATAAATGAACTCACCTTATGAGGAATCAAATGGTCTGGAACCTTGTCCCGGAGTAGCTCATCTGGATTCTGGCATAACAGACAGCATTTAAGTCGGTGGTTTTTTTTTCCCCCTTATAAATGAGCTTGTTGGTTCTTTTATAAGAAACTAACAGAGATCTTAGAATTAGGGAACATGTTCCAGATTCCACAGGTATTCCCTCTTCCTAGTTCTAATCAGAGGTTTCTAGGCTCCATTTAGTGAATTACCATATAGTATGAAAATATAAACAACAGACACTTAATTTACATAGTTTCCAACAACATAGTTCTGCTTAATTTCTCAATCCAGTTCAACTTTTTTGATAACAGAAAGGGTTCAATTATTAGAGAGAATAAAAAAAAAAATCAGGACAAATTAAACTATATACTCTTTGATATATGTTTTTGGAATCCATTTAAAGTAATTTTAAACGGCAAACTCACTATAGCAAACCCCTTGTTTGGAATTATACGAGTGGGGATAGAAACAGATCATAACCATTGTCCCCCCTTCTTAATCTTAAATATAGAAAAGTAGAAAAGCAAGCTAAAACCATTGTAATCTAACCTTTCCATAAGCAAGAGCATCAGGTTGAGCAAAGAAATTTGACATAAGCTCATCATGGTTGCTCACCACCTCTCCTGAGATATGAATAGGAGAACATTATAAAATATTTTTTAACTTAAACAAACAAAGACATTTCAGATGTCGGTACTAGTTACAAACATATTATACCTTTCAAATAAATTGGTTGTTGGCTTCTGACAGCACCAATAAAATCACAAGGAATAACCCTTCCCTGAAACAAACCAAAACATATTATTTATTATACATGCATGCTCCGGGTTACAGCCATTAGTAACAGATGGCTTCAGCCAAGAACTTCAGGTCCTCTACTTACGCGGAATCACGCTAAAGATTATCAGAAAGCACCTAACCCACAGAAGTCTGGTACCAAGGCAGGCTCTTCTTTATGGGCCTTGTGCATCTCTTTAATTGTATATTCCCTAGTTGAAAAGGAGTAGACGACATACCTGGTGAATTAATTGGTAAAAGCTGTGCTGGCCATTGGTACCAGGCTCTCCAAAATCAATCTCACCAGCCTCAAACGGCAGAGGGGTCCCATCTATTGAAACTCCCTTCCCATTACTCTCCATGCTCAGCTTTATGATCGCATCAAAATTAAAGTGCATTAAGTTTCAGAAATTGTAATCGTGACAGCAAAAAATATCTGCATTCCAAAATGGAAGGAATAAAAGTAAATTATTTGTAGAATTACCTGCTGGATATGTGGGGCAAACTTCTCTAATGCTTGGGAGTATGGTAATATAGCCTGAAATTATAGATGAATTAAGTGTCTGGAATTACTAAATCAGAAAAGTCTGAAAATAACAACCAAAAAGTCAATTTAATAAAATAACCCAAACATAAGGATAAAAAAGGAAGAGAAAATGGGAATGTAGTCGATATAACTTACCCTGGCAGGGTATCCAAGGAAAGTAACATTCCATACACTCAACAAGCCAACAAGAACCTAGTTAAAGTACAAAATCAAATGCATATAAAAGAATTAAGGTAGAGTATGGCAAGGCTAGTCTTGTCTACATTGGGACAAAGTTTCATACCGGGATATTGCTTTCAAATGGGGCTGAATAAAAGTGGTTATCAATACTACGTGCTCCTTCTAGAAACCTGTTACAAGTGAAATTAGTTATAAAACCCGCATTTCACATATCACAATGCAGCTGTTTTTTTATTGTATTGACATTTATCATTTTTTATGATTTCCATTGGAAAAAGTCAGTATGCCTAATTGTCTCATTTATCTATACAATTACACCTCAGTGTAAGGTATCACTTCTGTGATTTACTGAAATTTCATCTACACTATATCTTATATATTAACAGCCAAATACCATTAAATAGAACTTAAATAGAAAAGAAAGAAGCATACTTCTCAACAACTGAAAAACTATATTGCAAAGAGAGAGGCAAAACTCCAACAGCACTGCAAACTGCAAAGAGATGTAACCATCACAGCAAATAAGGTATTAGGTTGTCTGTATAGTAGAACATGTTGTCAGAGTACTCATATGCACTGCACTTTGGTAACCATACTTTATACTGGTCTATCCAACTTCAGCATTTTTTAAAATGGTGCTCACTTAGTTAGTTGTCAAATTTATGAAGAGGCTGTACTAAGCTTTAACGTGATCAATTGAAAGAACATACAGTACCTAATAGCAAACAACTTACCACTGTACCGACCACCAACCCAATCCCAAAATGCAAAGGCATTAGCAGGATCAATCCCGAAATCCTTCACAAGCTATACACACACAAAGAAAACAAAAAGATAAACTTCAGCATAATAGTAGCACGTATACAAAAATGAAACAGAAATAAACAATAAAGGGTGTCTGGCATGCATGAGGTTAACCTAACTTCCAGGTTTGTAAACTAATTTGTTGATATACTATTGTCTAAAAGTACTAACTTTAACCCTTGATCCCACTAACTGTGGTGTCACCAAAATGTCCCCTAAGAGGACAAAATTTTTAATTATTAGAGTACCGGGAGATTAGTGCTGACAGCAACCATGTGCTTTGCAACAGCTCCAGCTCTGAAAAATGATAAGGCATATTAATTAATAACGATATAAAGATAAATGTGGAAGACAAATTGTAAAAAGCAAAGAAGACGATGTATACCCAAGGGAAGAAGAAATCCACTCCCTTAGAGTTCTAGCATTAAGCATTGTCTCAGCTGTTGTAAAGGTCTTTGATACCACCACCACTATAATAACTCACGATGAGTGATGAAGAAATGACCAATATACTCTTCAATATACTACTTGAATAAAAAAAAAAATAACGCAATGATGAAAGAGAGAACCTAGAGTAGTTTCAGGATCCAAATCCTTGATGCTTCTAGCAACATCAACCGGGTCAACATTCGCAAGGCTGAGATATGAAAAAAAAAAAAACTCCAATAATGTATATTTTCCTAATTAAACTAAAATCAATTGTTTATTCACCGAATTATCATATTATCAGAAACGAAAAAAATAAAAAGAGAAAGAGATTCACTGACAATCGAAGCTGGCGCCCTTTGGCATATTCAGCAGCCACTGCATCTGAAAAAAATATATATATGTCTCATTTTTAAATGTATGTCATCTTTGGCCATAGGTCTGAAAAAAATTTATACAGCTCTATAGGTCTCTTCTTTGGCCATCTTTTCCAGGAATGACTTTAGTTTAAAAATGGATCATTTTACATGTCCAGGGAAAAGGAAAAAAGCATGATATAAATGACGAAAATGTTGATCATTATGTTCTTACCAGTTTGAAGTGCAGCATGCACAAATAGAGGGCCAAGAAAACTGCCACCAATTCCAACAGAGACAACATCTTTCAAAGGCTTCCCTGTTGCACCAATCTATATGAAAAGATAAAAAGAGAAATAAAAATGTAATGGGGGACTCAAATTTTCTAACCATTTCATCCCAATATAATGGTAGCATAAATGATGCAACCCAGTTGTAATGCAAGTGTTCAATATTTCAGAAGTTAAGTTCCAACCTGTTCTGAATATCAGTGCCAGAATTAGAATTCCTGGTTATTGTAGCATACCAGTCAGGTTTTGTGTATAACATAAGTTATTTGTATCTCTTTGACTTCATCTATGACTATGAACAATTCAGTACCAGTTTAATCTGATTGTTTGTTATATCAATGGCATGACAGATGCTACATTAGATGGCTCCAGTTGTATTTTGTTTGCACAGTTTAACTTTCACATTGGGATCTAATTCAGTTGGTTTGCTTGCATGATTAAGAGTTCACCATACCACTGGCAAAATAACATCAGGTGAAGAATAAATGCTTAAAAACAACCCAATTCTTACCCAAGCTCCACTTCTAACTTTTTCAGAGAAGTCCTTGATTTTGTCTAGCACTTGCCACACCTCAGGCACCACATTTTTACCATCACTGTAAATTTCTTTTTCGCGGGCAGCCCGCAAGGCTACATGCAACACGGACCTGTTCTCTGTGCTATTTATCTGACAGAAGAATATAGTGGTTACAAAATCAGAGAACAAGCTTTAATGATGATACATTAGGTTCAGGACAGGTAAAATCTGCAATTGGAAATATGGATAGTTTTTTCAGGGACATCAAGTATTGTTAATAACACAGGAGTTGACTGATAAGGTCCCAGGACAGGTACCATAAACAAGCCTAACTCAATGTGGGGATCTTCAATATATTTCTAGCCCCGATTCATTCAGAAAAAGCCAAAACGCACAAGGAAACCATGATAAGCTGCTATTTTTATCTATATTAGAAGAAAACTGCATATTTTTTAGCACCGTGTCAGTAATGTAAAGTCACACAAATCGATAGAGGTGGGTTCAAACTTAAAAATGTTGACCAAAAATATATTTAGAGTTAAGTTCAGATGCCTTAACAGAAGATTTTAGTGGTAAAAACCAAAGGGTACTGAAGCCTGTATCAGAACTGACCATTTAGATACTTGCAGTCTACCATGAACCCAAGCACTTAAAAAGAATTTGGACTAACCACTATAATTTTTTTGCACAAATTATAGCAATACAAACCTTCTCACCACCGTACATCTTCTCTATCTTCTCTTTCAAATGTGCAGCCTACACAAATTAAATTCAAAATGAATAAACATTCCCTGGTACTAAATATTTATCTTTTCAACAGAAAGTCAGTCCTCACCTCGGCAAGTTTGAAAAGCTTCCCCATGGTCTCTTTGGTAACACGCTGCCTTGAGTAATCCAGAAATATCCCTTCATACTCTCTAAAAATTCAAAATCAAACATTAGCAAAATTTCGATAACGGGCACTTTAATTCAAACAAATGTGCACAATAAACACATACACCATCATGGACTGGCACCGGTCTACATCATTCATCAAATCTCGCAAGTGGGTTGTCTGGATTTCACTGACATGTTGCTGAAAAGAAACATAGAATTTCATAACTGTAATCTCTTTTTTTTTAAAAAAAAAAATCGGTTTATGAAATGTCTACCTTGAGATCCTTCCACTGCTCAGACTCCGAGATGAGAGCTGGTGATGCCATAACTAATTCTGTAAATTATCAAGGAGAATTCAAATTATAAATAACTCGGACAACAATCCTTGATCGGAATGAGAATTATCCCTCACGAACGCGAAACAGAACTCGCGAATCGACAATTCGGCCGAAAAGTGATGCGAGTCGTCGGGAAAATGCGCAGCGACTCGCAACACTGACAGCCACAGGACGACCAGGTATATATATACCTTAGGTACTTTAATCAACAAAAGGAGAAGAGAAGAAAATTGAAGAGGGAGGAGGAGAGACAAGGACAAACCTTAGATAGAAACGATAATTGATCAAAGTTTTGAAGGTTAAAATAAAATTCTCCTTTGTTTTAAATTCGAAGGTTCCTTTCAGCTTACTTGAGGAGTTTTCTTTTTAGGAGGGAAGGGGAAGAGAATGAAGTCTCTAATCTCTCTCCCTCTGGTGGAACCTCCTATATTTGGGGTCCACATGTTGTCTTCTCTGAATTCTGAAATGTTCAACTATTTTACCTGTTGAAATACTTATTTTACTGACACATTTAATTTTTTATTATTTTAGTGTTAAATATAATATAAATATTTTAGGAATAGATAAAGCGAAGAAATATATTGCACAAGCTGGAGGAATGAAATATTTTAGAGTATATGCCATTGTATTGGGTAGAAAAATATAAAGAAATAAATCTTTTTTAATAATAAATGTAATTTTTCACGAGATACCAAAAAGTGCATCGCACTTCCTTTATCTCTCTTCTCGATTCTCGAGGTCTCTGCCTCTGGAATTGGATATGCCGCTGATAATTCTCGTGGTTTTCTCCGATCCGACTCTGCTGTTGCGCGACACAGCGTGTAGCGCACTACGAGCCGTCTAATTTTGATCGGACGGTTCACTTTTTACAGGTCTATTAATCTAGGTTACATTACGGGGTTCCCTTGTTCATTGGATCTTAATCAGACGGCCAGCGTACCGCACGACACGCTGTGTCGCGCGGCAGCGGATCTGAATTTGGTTTTCTCGGTGTCGGCCAAACCAACTACGAGAAATGATACAGCGCTCCAAGAGTACCATACTACCATCTCAAAAGATTACAACGAGATTTGCTGCTCTCATTAATAAATACAAAATTAAGTGTTATGATTCTTTCTTTTCACTGTATATAAAAGTGGATAAACAGTGATTTATTAAATGGATTTATGTGAAAGAAATCGGTGATGGCTCTGATTTTGGGATTTACTTTTGTAAAAGGAAAATAATATAATAAACAATTAATGCTTATCAAGATAAGGATAAATATTGACATTTAGTTTGGCTACGCATGCTGGATTTTCCGAAGGAATCAATTAAAAATATCTTCACAGGCAAGATTTTCAGTCATGAACGAAGCCAAAAATTTTTCAAAAGTTGCCTTTAGTATTAAAAGAAACTAATACTGAAGTCAACGTAATAAATAATTACCCAAAATGTATAATTTCTAGTTAATTGAGGTCGACAATAAAAATAATATTTATACTTATGAAGATAATTAGAAAAAAATTAGAAAACAAAAATTTAATATTTATACTTATAAAAAGTTATTCGATCAAGAAAAATTAGAAAAAAAACAAACATAAATAATGTGTGTGGTGTGGCTGGCATGAATAAAGAGTCTGAAACTTAAATGCTGAAAAATGCGTAGATTTGGTGGAGAATGTATCTACGTCTCTACAACCATAGACTATGCAAATATTTACCTCACCGGAGTATGTTGTCAGCGAAAAGCCCATCTCAAAATTTTATAATATCTTCGTTCTATATGGTCATACCAGTATTAAGTCAATTCCAACTTGTCCAATTCTTTCAGTTGTCAGTTGAAATCTTTTGCAAATAAATAAATGCGTACCGTGAAACCATGGTTCAAATGGTCCTTTATTTAATATTCCTGTGTACTTTATTCTTTCTAATAAACTATATGGCTTTTATGATGATGATTGCTATTTTCGGTGGCAGGTCTCTGACTCTATGGGTGCGTTTGGATGAGAGAAGAAGAAGAGGAAGAAGGAAGATGGAAAGGAAAAAAATTATAAACAATTCAAACTCTTCACAAATTTACACAATTCTTAATATTTCTTTCCACTTCTTCCCTTCTTCCCTTCTTCCTACACCTATCCAAACGCACCCTATAGGTCTTTGGTGGCGGTCGGTGGTTTAAACATGCAGTCCTGTCAGGCCACGTTTTCACGTTTTTTTTTCTTTTTTTCCAGAAAACGCCACAATTTGTTTTTGGTTCGTTATTTATTTTATTTACATCTTATATGAAATTGGTTTTCTCATACACTATCAATTCAGATATTATGCAAACAAAAATTATACCAAAATTTATGCAATTAAATTCTATAGAAAATGAATATATATATTTATCAAAAACTTAAACGGAATTAGTTAAGATCAACGAGGAGTGTCATTCTCATCATCCCCTCTTCGGTGTCATTTAATTTTTTTATCCATTTTCAAAATATTTGCCCCTGATCCTCATCCTTGCTAGCCAATGCATACCCATCACATCCCCTTTCGGCACCTATATTTCCCTGCTCCCCTCCCCCACCTCACGTTGTCGTATAAAAACAATACTAGTTGTTATATATTATGATACTAATTGTTCTTATATATATATCCTAACTGTTCTATAAAATAATACTAATTGTTTTATTTTATGGTACTTGCAAAAAAAAAATTTGACCTAAGAAAAAAAGCTATTTGTCCTTAAAAAAAATTAATTATCCTAGAAAATTGTTACTAACTGTCTTCGTAATTATCTTGGAAAAATATTAATTGTTCTAGAAAAAAGTATTCAACCTGGGAAAAATAGTAATGGTCCTAGAAAAAAATTAATTATTCTAGAAAATGTTATGAAAAAAAAATTAATTCTCCTGCAAAAAAAATACTAATTGTTCTAAAAAAATGAGGTGGGGAGAAAGTTGGAAACATAAGTGCTAGAAAAAGAGGGAGGAATACGCTCTGGATGATAAATTTAGGAGATGAGGGGTGAGCAAAAAAAAAATAGAAAGAAAATTAACACTTAATTAATCACATTCCGAATAATACAAAAGAGAAAACATGTTTTTTTCAGGAGATGATGAAGATGACAAATTCTGTACCTTATCACCCCAAAACTTATATATCGAGAGCTTGATAAATCCACCTAGTATGAATGAATTTACAAGGTGATTATATAGTACAGAAATATAGTAGAGAATGATCCATCTAATTTTACAAAATTTACTATGAATATTGTTGTTAAATCTGAATTTTTTTTATGAATCAGATAATAAAGTAAATTAAATAGTTCTCAAAATTTAGTTATCGTCACTGTTGAAATTTGACGTCCTTAATTCAGCTCCAATTGAAGAGTTGGGATTATGCTTTTAATTTATATATTTATATTACAACATGTTCATAAATTCATCGTGTGACAGAAATGTATATATTTCGCTATTTTAACATATAAATACAAATATGAGAACCCGCTTAATTATTTTTCTCGGATAATTTTATGCAAATTTCACATTTTTATTTAAACAAAAATTAATAAGAGAATCACATATAAATTTATAATATTTTACTATACTTCATTTTTAAATCTGAGCTGAACCCGATCATTAACAAGTAACAACCTTACAGATTGTCCTCGGTTCTTGATCAGACGGCCAGTGTTGAACTGTTGGATTCAAGGAAGTATGCCCGGTCTTTATTTAATCATCTTTAGACTTTAGTACTGATTTAGCATTTAGCAGTAGATATCCATATCCTCCTGGCACTTCTGGCATCATGACTAATCACAATTTACCATTTTGAAGTATTTCAAGCTGTCACTTGTACAGCATATTTCTCCATTCTAGCTGGAGGAGAGGAGATCAGGTTGAGGTTCTCCAATCGATTGTGACAATTCGCTGCCCTTGTTGTACGTTCGTTGAATACAGGCTGCCAGGATTTAAAAAATAAAAAAAAGAAAAGGTTGAGAATTTTGTTGGCTTGATTAGAATTATATTGTTTGAAACTTTGAAAGCAACAGATGTATTATTTTCGTATATTCCACAATAGAAAACAGCGGTGTAGAATACTTCGGCAACAAAATAAAACCGCTGACGCTCGTTAGGAAAATCATCGCCTATAATTTAATCTTACCAAAATCAAATCAAAAGAAATATTATCAACATATATTTATTGAATCTACACATTTAAGTTCAGAACTTTTCCCCAAACTCCTGGGCATTTTTATATTTCTTTGGAACATAAAAAAAGTTCCCCATTTACTCATGAAAATAATAAGGTTTATATCTTTACAAATTACAAGTAATAATTTCTAGATACAGATATCAGTGATAACACAACAAAATGTACATTATATAATCTCACTCTGTAAAAAAGAAAAAATTAGAAAAGGTTTCTATACTAAAATCATCTCGTCAACCAAATCTCTTGTTAGTTCTGTTATGAGACCACTTGTCAAGTGCTTCTCCAATTCTTTTACAACTTCACTCTTCTCAAAAGGCGCAATGAATTTTGGATTCCAACCAAACTCCCACATGCAACTGGCATCAGGATTTCCATCCCTAATTTCTCTCTCAATGATCCTTTGAAAATCAAAATTCTCCGACTTCCTTCCATATTCCAGGCTTCTCAAATCAGAATCCAACTCTCTGATCAGAGAATTTAAACTCTGGATTTTGAATTTCTCACAAATGTCTAGTCTTGAGGCCTTCCTTTTAATAATTTCATGTGCAGTGTGCAAAAGAGGTATGTTGTTCGCTTTCTCCAGGGGTGTTTTGGTAAATTTCTCAACTTTGACAGTGTTTACTTCAAGTGCGAATAAAGCTTGGCATAAATCAACGAACTCAGAATCATTCAATAACATTTCTCTGAGTAGAATTTGATTCTCTGTTAGTGAATCTTCATAGTGTAAATCTGTAGATCCCTTGGTGCAATTACATGAATCTGCAAGTATAAAAACTTTTACTTGTTAACAAATTGCTGGAAATTAACCTAAAGCAAAATTTCATAACCAAAAATTACTATATTGCTGCTCTTGCAATGCCGAATATTATTCTAATTGTAATACCGGTAAAGGTATAACATCACAACCAATCATATCAGTACTAGTACTGGTTAAACCCCATGATATACAGACCAAAAAGTAGTACTAACATTTAGAAAATTGTGTCAGTACCAGAATGTACATCCTCGGTACATTTAGACCAGTAACTAATGCATACCAGATACTGATACCGGCTGTTAGAACCTGTTACACTGGGTTACAGATAAACAAGAGTCCTATTGTATTTTATGGGAATCAACTCCATACCTGTTTTCTTTTCTTCAGGACCAGATAATTGTAGTTCTTCTTTGGAAACTGAGATTTTTTGTTCTTCCCCTGCACCAGGATTTATACCAGCTCTTTCGTTGTACTGCATGGTTCCAAATAAAATACTCAAACATTGTGCCCATTTGTACATTTATACATAGTAAAAGCATTGTCTAGCCCCAAAAAAGCAAAAATGCCTGTACCAATGGCTTTTGGTTTCATTTTTGGTTTTATCGAGTATTGTACATATAAACTAGGTTGGTACATGTGACCGGTCAGTACTAAACTGGTGATAGTCTGGTACAAGTATAATCTGCATGTACCATGTTATGCCAGATATTAACCAGCATGGCAGTATGGCATTACATTTTGCTGTATGGTAATATATAAAACATAATTTTTGATCTAAACATATAATAAATGGTAAAGAGGTGACTTACATTCTTTTCTTCATTGGAACTCTGATCGAGTATGACTATGCTACGTCTTTTCTCATCTGTTCTCATATCATTTTCCTCAAAATCTGCAATTTTAGTCACAGTTTCTCTTCCCTTTTCCTTCCCCAATTCCATTGAAGTTTTGTTTTTCTCTACATGCTTTTCTTCAATTTTGTATCCATTCTCTAAAGCTTTCTTGCTTTCCTCAGAACTCTGATCGAGTACGACTATACTTCTGTTCTTATCTGTTCTCATATCATTTTCCTCCAAATCTGCAATTTTAATCTCAGTTTCTCTTCCCTTTTCCTTCCCCGATTCTATTGAACTTTTAATTCTCTCTACATGCTTTTCTCCAATTTTGTATCCATTATCTAAAACTTTCTTACTCTTAGCTTTCAACATATTACCATCAACTTCTTTCTTTTTGTTTATTGAGTTACCTCTGACTACTTTCCCATGAAGAGAATTACCTATGAACTGTTTCTTCATTGACTCTTTATCCATGCATTGAACTTTCTGAACCTTTTTTGATGCGACGACAGTTTTTTGTTTGAGTACTTCATGTTTAGGTTTCTCCTTTTTCTTTAGGTTTCTTATAATATGAACCTTTTCATCAGTCTTTTTTGGGATGTTTTGTGCATTTGTTTCACAATTTTCAAATATACCCTTTTTACTGTCAATGTAAGTTCTAGTTATCCTCTCTAACCTAGTTTCTTCTCTGACCTCAACATGACATTTTGCTGATGTATCCTTTTCTGTACTACTAGATCTCTTAATGTTAATTTCTCTTTTTTCCTCTTTTCCTTGAGGTTCCACTTCCTTGATCTCTACTTTAGGCTTTACAGGTTCTGGCAAATCCTCTAGCCCCATCAATCGTGCAATTACACTTGGTATTCTCAGCTTGCTGTCAGAATTCCCTCTGGTAGAGTTGCTGTGATTAGAATTCATGAAACTACTGCTGCTGGTTTTTTCTGACAGATGGTTCTCTTTCTTACTAGTTGCACTTCTACTGCTGTTCACGGGCCTCTGATAAGAACTCAAGCTTTTCTTGTCAGAATTAAACTTAGTTTGTTTTGATGACTTGCTTTTAAAACTGTCTTCATTTTCTTCTTTATCTTTAAGCAATAAAACCTGATTTTTGTTAGACCCACCCATGTAATCTGAGGCATCTTGCAACATTATGAGCATATTTAGAGATTCCTCCAATTCCATAGCCAGAGAACTTCTCTGCTTCCTACTACCAGAATAAGAACTAAACATCTCACTTAACTTTTTAACCCCAAAATTGGGTAGAAATAGGAATTCATTCCTATTGCTTCCCATTCCATTTGAAAGGAAATGAGAATTTTTGCCCGAGAAATGGATCGATCCACGATGTGTAACAAACTCAGTACCGACTTTGGTACGGCTCAAGACCTCTATGTTTTGGAGCTTACCAGTATTGCTTAAAGCTAGAGCAAGTGCCATTGACACGTCTGCATTGTCCATTGATGGGCTTCGTTCTTTTCTATACGGTACAATTTCTTGTGATGAGGCATTTAATGTGGGTTGTTTAGTTTTTCTCTGAGGAGAAGGAAGACCTTTGTTGCTGCTGCTCTGCGCATGCTGCATACACGGTACGTGTTAAAACAAAAATGTAACAATTCATAAGAGTACTAGTGATATATGCTATTTATCTAATTTTTCAATACTAATTTTGGGGCTTACAAAATTATTCTTGGTCGTCTGTTGTGCACCTCGAAAAGATTTACGAGAGTTGGCTTCAGCATCTACATGCCAAAACATTAGTAGTGTGTTAGAATTATAACTAAAAATCATGTTGTTGAGGATAATTTATTAAAACTAAAAATCTACATGACAAAGCATCTCATCACTGAATCCAAAGAACTTCAAGAAATTTCATAGCACTATGTATTACTAAGAGTCTAAGAGTATACGAGAAGAAGATTGTTTCTTTTAATTACACAGAAACACCTTTTATTGATTCACTGTTACAAAAGTACTCTCTCATGAAAGGTAGTTTTAAGGAAAATATGGAAGAAATTATATAATAATACTTCTAAAAACATAACCGTGGCATCTTCATCAATTTCCTATAAATTCTAGTTAATACAAAATTAATACTACTTATTACCTTCACAAAAATGAAAAAGGTCAAAAGAAAACAACGACATACTTGAGCGACTATATAAACATGATTCTGGTTGTCTAAAATATCAACTATATAGTAACATAATTACTTACTAAATGAAGTGCTGGAATTGCTCGATTGTTGCCCCGATGATGAGTATCCAAGCCGCTCTTTTCGTCTACGAATATCACCCAACAATTTCTGTGCAAACTCTGAATTTAAATCAGGCCTCCTCGCCATTTAAATATGCAATATTCAACTTCCAGAGCATGTATAGTTTCTTCCTTATATTATTATTTTCCCTAGATAATAGAAAAAAAATGAGGAATCCGGGTTTCTTTCCAGTGAAGTAGGCAAGTGCATTTTTCTCTCTTCTTTATCTTTACTTTTTGTGCCGAAGTGGGAGATCAAAGTTGGGGCTTGAGAGGGAAAGGGAGTTGAGATGTCACCTCTAGAGGGTATCATTTCACTACTTCAAGTTTGAAGTGTAAGCTATCTTTGATTTGGTGTGCCAGTAACTAGTTGGATCGGACTGTACACGGTACACTGCCTGGACCCAATAAGGTAATCGGTCCAAGCCATAATTTGTTTTTCATCAAAATAGTTCATTCGTATTAGCTAAGGAATGGTGCGGTTGTTTTTGCTCTTTTTTGTTTTCATTTTCTTACTTGTACCGTTATGTCTACCAATAAAACGGTGATGTTATTTTTTTTTTTACTTTTTAATTTTCCTTAATGTCTTTTCTTAAGGTTAAAATGCTACCAACAAGTTAACATAAATTTATTTTGAAAACATCTAATCAACATCGTACTGTCGTACTTTTTTTTTTTTTGGGTGTGGCGGGGTGCACAAATGATATATGCAATGCAACACTTGTAGATATTTTATTTAGTCCTATAGTTAATTATTGGTTCTATCTGCCAAAACTAAAACTTTGATAATCTGCCAAAGATGATGACTTAAGGTTGCATTGTTTATTGTGGTATTTTATTTATGGGCCCGGTACTAGGCTTGTCGGATCTAGTATCAAGTTGGGTCAAATTGAGTGTGAGTTGCATCACAGTTTCACGTCTTTCACAGTTTCACCCCATTGTAAGCAAAGTAAGAAAGAGAGTGTCTTTTCTTTTGTAGCTTTATCATTTCTGAGGGCTTCCTTGCAAAGTTTCCTGAGGTCGCTGTAAACGGTGTGCGTCAGGCCTGTTGACTTACATGCGAGTGAGTAGGTTTCTATATGATATATCACAATATCTTTACTTTTTTGAAATCTCAAGATAAAAAGATACATATATCACTAGGGCTGAAAACGGAAGTCGTTTCGACCGTCTGATCGTTTCGTTTCGTCCGAACGAAACAGTAATGGTTAAGGTTTTTGGTTTCGCTTTAGAAACGAAACGGTCGGCGCAATTTGAAATCTGTTTCGCCTATCTAACGAAACAATCAACGAAACTGACCTGTTTCGTGATCGTTTATTTCGTCCGTTTCGTTTTGAATTCTACAGTACTGTTATTGTTTGTTTGCAGAGAAGTGGTAGGGCGGAGAGAAAAGGTTTCGATAAAATCTAATTTGCGCCGCTCTTTTCTGTCTCTCTATCTCTCTTCTCCCCGTTCTCCGATCCCTCTCCTCCATCTCCTCTTCTACTTCTCTGACTTCTCCTAATCAAACCCTAATCTCCGATCACCTTCTTCTCCCTCTCTCTTCTCCGATTACCCTGCCTTTTACCTCTAATCCAATCCCCTCCGATCCAGCAAATCCATCTCCTCCCAGCACCAACGCCACCATCACAAAGAGGAGACCTCACTTCCCGCTTCTTTTCTCGAGTTCACTAGATCCCACCACCTCACCTACTCTACCTCCTTTCGCTCACCACCTCACTTCCCTCTCCGCTCACCACCTTCAATGGAGACTAGCAACTGAGATTGGTGGCGCCTGGCTTTTTTGGTTTTATCGGAGACTATTGACGACTGGCAGTGGCAGCAGAGACTGGTGGCGACTGATGGAGACTTTTTTTTTTTTTGTTTTACTGTTATGAACAGATTCTAATCGAATTCATGTTTTACTGGTCTGGCTAATGAGTTATTTTTGTGCTTGGGCATTGAATTCTATGCCCCTAGTTTTAATATGTTATTTTTTTCAATCTCAGGTTTGAAAAAAGTTCAACTTGGTTATCAAAAAATTTTTTGAGAGTGCTGCTTCTCAGGCTCATTTGGTCAAATTTACTTTTGCTAGTTTGTTGTTCTTACTAATTAAAATATTGTTTTTTCATTATTTGTATCACTGTTGGGAGGCGTTAGATATATTGGTACCAAGTTGGTACCAGTGCTGGTTTTATTTTGATTGAATCGTTATGATTATGATATGTACTTCTTTATTGCACTTCTAAGAAAGAATTTGTGGATTGGGTATGAGGCAAGGTGTATATATATTTTTTTTAATTATAGTGCTAAATTTGAACATATACTGAATCAGTATTATTTGTACGCATAAACTGAATTTTTTCATTTCTTATACCCACTTACTTCAAAAGAAAAAAAATTGGTAAAACGGTAAAACAGCTGACACGGTTGATCTGTTTTGATCCACGAAACGGTCAGCGCAATAATTATTGCTTGCGTTCACATGACGAAACGAAACACGCAAAATAAAAAAATTTCGTCCCTTACGACGAAACGATCAACGCAACAATGCAGTTGCGTGATCGTTTAAGCCGTTTTGCAGCCCTATATATCACAAGCTAGTGTCTTTTGTCTGTTGCTTGTTACTTGTTAGTGCTTAATTATTCTGTGGCTTCCCGTCTGGTGGTCCGTGCATAAAGCAGCTGACACAAACACATTTTTCATAAATAAAAACCAATTCTTATTAAAAATACTTGAAAGGAATAAAGGCGATTTTCGAATTTTTAACTAAAAGATTGAAGGGAATATAGGGCCAAGTTTTTTTCGTTTTTTAGAGTAGGAAAAAATATGATAAGTTAGACCTCAGGCCCTTGACTTTGCTACGGGCTATACTATTTCTTGGGCTTAAGCCCAGTGCCAAATGTGAATACATATCTAGGCCTAAATTAGGAATATA
The DNA here is from genome assembly GCA_028095005.1 of Rhynchospora pubera. Classification (NCBI taxonomy): domain Eukaryota; kingdom Viridiplantae; phylum Streptophyta; class Magnoliopsida; order Poales; family Cyperaceae; genus Rhynchospora; species Rhynchospora pubera. Next base: position 319,873,990 of record CM051460.1, on the reverse strand, counting down.
TGAGCCGAACCTGAATATATTTTTTTTTATAAATTATGCAAATTCTGTGGACTAAATTTCATAATCTAGTTTAAATTCATATTTATTCATTTAAAATTATGAAAAGAGATAAAAAAAAATCAGAATTGAACCTATTTTATTACTGTTGCTAGGGCTGTACATAAGAAACAAAAATCCGTCCGACCCGTTTAGCCCGCCCAACCCGACCCGGCTTTTAACGGGTTCTAACATTTATCGGGTTGGGTCGGGTTTCATTTTTATTAACCCGGTACAACTGGTTTGGGTTATATTTTTGCTTCAGATAACCCGCACCCGACCCGATCCGGTTAGATGACAATATCTATGATATCTATCATTAAATCTCCGACACATACTATCGATTCATCCTCTTTCCAAAGCACACGAACCCTAGGTCCTTAGCAATCTAACATTAATAATCCTGCGACGCCTCGGCTCCTTCTCTCGGAAATCGACGCGATGCCTCGACTTCTCCGTGCCAACTGCCAACCTCGATATGATGATCTTCATGACTCCATCCTTCAGGCTTTAGGTCTCAAGCCACGTCAGGCGTCACAATTTTCCACAAGATCTTGGAAAATGGTACGATTAAATCAATCTCAATTATAAATAGTTAAAATTGTTAAATGGCGTTGGCCTGTTGTCTTTTTATATTAATTGCTATTTCTTAAACTTTCTCTAGACTCAATCTCCTATTGATCCTATTTGTTCTAGTCAGTGTACAAGCCTACAACTACAAGAACACAAATTCTCAACTGTCAACTCTCAATTCTCAACCAAGCTGAAACATATAGTCATTCTTGTGTGAAAACTGGGAATTGCGAAGTGACTAATTGAAGTATCAAACGCTGCTCAAGGTTCTGTTCTGTTCTATTCTTCCAGGTTCCAGCTACGTTCTCTACTTCTATTAGCTGATAATTGATATCTTTGTTTTCTTTTATTTAATTATATAATTGTCTTGTCTCAACTATTTTCTTGTTGTACTACTATATATTGAATTGACTTACAATATATACAAGGAATTCACTAAACTGGTAATCTTTCTGTTCTTATTTACTAAAAGGCATCTAAACTAAAATTGGACGACTACTTTTCTTGATGGCAACCTCAGAAATACGACTAAAGAACAATTCAAACCGTCCAGTTTCGACAAATACAGAAACACATGTACATTTATTTGTGTTTAAATATATCTTGTTCTTTTCCTATGCTTAGAATGTCACATTTATTTTTCTTGTTTTCAAAAATTGCAACAGGGAAGCCATCAAATGCTGGGGGCATCATTAAAATTCGAGACTAGAGATTACTAATTCATTAAGAAATGTCAATTTGTCAGGTATTTTTACTAATTAGACATTATTGGAACCAAACTGGATGTAAGATCGATTTAAGCCAATTGATTGTCCATAGTATTTGTTGATTTTGCCTTTAAGTTGAGAATAGAGATTTTAATAATGGTGTAAGAACACACTAGATTCATATTAAAGTTGTTATCATCAGAGAGTGTTAGAGAATGATCATCAGATTATAAAACTAACATTGTTTAGGAGACACAGGTTAATAATATTGTTAAATTCACTAACATTGCACTACATCTTTATTGCAGGTAAAAGAATCAAGACTTAGAGTTTGGGATCTTTATATTTTAATTAATTATTATTATGAATTTATTATTATGCTTTTCATATTTGTATTTTGAATGTTATTTGAAGTTTTGAACTCAAAAGTCAAAAGTGTCCTAGCGTTGTTGTTGTTTTTGCTAAGTCATTTGAACTCAAAGTGTTTTTGTTTAGTCATTTATATCCTAGTGCTACTGTTATATGTTATTTGAACTCAATAGTATTTTGTATGTTATGTGCTAGTTTTTTTTTCAATCATGTGATTATTTTTATTTTTGTACAATTGAAAATACAATCTGTGAAACCCGTCTAACCCGTATAATCCGCATAACCCGCAATAATTCGTATGTGAAAAATCAGCTGGGTTGGGTTGGGTTATGGGTGAGCCAATTGAAGAAATTTTTTAATCCGATACAATTGGATTGGGTTGAAATTTCGATAAAAAAGTGCAAACCCGTTCGATAAAAAAGTGCAAACCCGTCCGTTGTACAGCATGTTGCTATCGCTTCTCTTCTCTCTCCCTCGAGATCTCTCGTTTCCGAACCCTCTTATTTCTCTCCACCTATACGAGTCCTCTGAGTGCGCACGTGACACTTTTCACTCGGATTCATTGTAATCAACAATCATAAAGAAGGTAGTGTGTACGTATTGCATTTCATGTATTTTCATGTTGTAGTATTCAATTTACAGCTTTTATTTTTTAATAAACAATTTCGTGCTCTCTTGTTTCGCTTAATATTTCGTCGTTCGATTTCATGTGCTTTACTATTGTGCTTTAACAGTCTACATGCTTTATTGTTCAATTTAAATTTTCTGTTTAGTTCATGTGCTTTATTATTGTAAAATATAAAAAATGAGACAATTTTGTTTGCAAAATCTTTTCATTAGATATTTTGCAAAATTATTGTCACAAATTCTGTTTTGACGATTTTTTAGCTTGTTCAAAATTTTCCCATACAACGGCTGGCCGTGTTTGCTAGTTCATTTTAACAGTCTGTTTGCTCAATTGTTAGCTTTGTGATTTTTTTTTTAAATATATGTTAGGAATTTGTTAGTTTATTATTAAGTTTAGTAGTGTGCTTTTTATTGATCATTTTAAATGCTTTTATATTTAATTTATATATTTTATAATAGTTATAGGTTTTCGTGCTTTTTCCCCTATTTAATTTTTTAACCAAAATGATTGATTCATTATTCCTTATTAAATTTAAAAGTTCTCATATATTTGTTCCTCTTAAAAGAACAGTGGGTAAACGTCCTGCAGGATCGAACCAAGCTCTTGGATGTCTACTCAAGGGCGGGAGATGATGGACCTTAGAATGTCTTTTGGAAGGCTCGGACCTAGAAGGGTTTTTAAGTTTGAAAAATTAGACTGACTCTTTCAAGTAGGGCTAAAAACGGAAGTCGTTTCGACCGTCTGATCGTTTCGTTTCATCCGAACAAAACAGTAATGGTTAAGGTTTTTGGTTTCGCTTTAGAAACGAAACGGTCGGCGCAATTTGAAATCTGTTTCGCCTATCTAACGAAACAATCAACGAAACTGACCTGTTTCGTGATCGTTTATTTCGTCCGTTTCGTTTTGAATTCTACAGTACTGTTATTGTTTGTTTGCAGAGAAGTGGTAGGGCGGAGAGAAAAGGTTTCGATAAAATCTAATTTGCGCCGCTCTTTTCTGTCTCTCTATCTCTCTTCTCCCCGTTCTCCGATCCCTCTCCTCCATCTCCTCTTCTACTTCTCTGACTTCTCCTAATCAAACCCTAACCTCCGATCACCTTCTTCTCCCTCTCTCTTCTCCGATTACCCTGCCTTTTACCTCTAATCCAATCCCCTCCGATCCAGCAAATCCATCTCCTCCCAGCACCAACGCCACCATCACAAAGAGGAGACCTCACTTCCCGCTTCTTTTCTCGAGTTCACTAGATCCCACCACCTCACCTACTCTACCTCCTTTCGCTCACCACCTCACTTCCCTCTCCGCTCACCACCTTCAATGGAGACTAGCAACTGAGATTGGTGGCGCCTGGCTTTTTTGGTTTTATCGGAGACTATTGACGACTGGCAGTGGCAGCAGAGACTGGTGGCGACTGATGGAGACTGTTTTTTTTTTTGTTTTACTGTTATGAACAGATTCTAATCGAATTCATGTTTTACTGGTCTGGCTAATGAGTTATTTTTGTGCTTGGGCATTGAATTCTATGCCCCTAGTTTTAATATGTTATTTTTTTCAATCTCAGGTTTGAAAAAAGTTCAACTTGGTTATCAAAAAATTTTTTGAGAGTGCTGCTTCTCAGGCTCATTTGGTCAAATTTACTTTTGCTAGTTTGTTGTTCTTACTAATTAAAATATTGTTTTTTCATTATTTGTATCACTGTTGGGAGGCGTTAGATATATTGGTACCAAGTTGGTGGGAGCGTATCCTCTGGATGGTTGAATACAACCATCCAGTGGACGTCTTTCGATCCGAGCCGTCTGATTTAATCTAAACGGTTAGATTTTTTCGGGCCTATCAATCTTAGTATCATGCACGGGATATTTATAGCCATTGAGATTAAATCAGACGGATGAGATAGAAACCATCCACTGGATGGCCATCCAGAGGATGCGAAGTCCCAAGTTGGTACCAGTGCTGGTTTTATTTTGATTGAATCGTTATGATTATGATATGTACTTCTTTATTGCACTTCTAAGAAAGAATTTGTGGATTGGGTATGAGGCAAGGTGTATATATATTTTTTTTAATTATAGTGCTAAATTTGAACATATACTGAATCAGTATTATTTGTACGCATAAACTGAATTTTTTCATTTCTTATACCCACTTACTTCAAAAGAAAAAAAATTGGTAAAACGGTAAAACAGCTGACACGGTTGATCTGTTTTGATCCACGAAACGGTCAGCGCAATAATTATTGCTTGCGTTCACATGACGAAACGAAACACGCAAAATAAAAAAATTTCGTCCCTTACGACGAAACGATCAACGCAACAATGCAGTTGCGTGATCGTTTAAGCCGTTTTGCAGCCCTACTTTCAAGTTTGATCCTTCGGATTTCGAGAGATCGGATTTAAAGGGCTACCGGACAGATAATATTTTTCTTGAAAATTTTATTTTAATTATATTTAAAGTAATAAAATATTTTATTGATAAAAATTGAAATGCTATAAATTATTATATATAAATTGTACAAATTTATTTTCATTAAATAAAAATTTGAAAATTACGAATTGCACGAAAATAATTAAACATCGCAATGTAAGAAATATATTTTTTAAGCTTAATTTGGCATCATAGTGACAACGAATTCGACTATTATAACAGTCATAGCTAAATAAACCATCAATGTCATTGCTATTGTATGTTACAAATGTTCAGTTTAATCTCCGTTTGGATGGCTTCTTCCCGGAATAAGAAATAAGGAATAAGGAATAGTTACTTTTTATCAATAAATTTATTTCTAACCATCCAAACTCTTCACAAAAGTTACACACTTCCCAATAAATTTCTTCCCTTCTTCCTTCTTCCTACCTTATTCTCAACGCATCCAAACGGAGCCAATAATAAGAAGTGTTCAGTTAAATAAGTAAGAGTCGCGCTAGAGTCAGAGTTGCATGTGGGTCGAGAGGTGCGCTAGTAGGCAGGGGTAAAGTCGGAAAATAATTAATTTGAACCGGATCGGTTCATGACCTCTTCTAATTTTTTCATGTGTTTTTTGTCCGATTCGTGACCCTTCGCTTAGTTTTTTTTATAACAGTTATATTTCATATTGCAACTAACTGAACATTTATATTTAAATAACTGAATATTTGTACTTACTAAACTGAACATTTATACTTATAAAATAAACATATTTGCTCATAACATTTATATTTTCTGTTGCAACTAACCGAACATTTATACTCAATTAACCGAACATTTGTACTTAACTAACTGAACTTTTTAGCAAAAATTAAAAAAAATGAACATAGTGAACATAGCGAACACTTATAAAATAGTGAACAATTCTACTACAAAGTGAACATTTTTATCTAATAAAATGAACACTTATAATAACGAAATGAACAAAAAATACGCGCTCGGTGAGTAGAGGGGATTGAGCGCTGGGTGAGTAGCGTTGGCAGCGATGGCACTAATCAATTTCCCAACGAATTTAAGCACCATTTGAAAAAATCAGTTTGGGCCAGATCGAGTCAGACATGGCCTAAACCTTCAAAATCCGGCCTGTATAGACTTTTCTTAAGTTGAGATGGTGACTTGATCCTTTTTAGCCTGTCCTTATAAATCCAGGTATGATATACATCATCTAACATTTTTTTTTATCCAATTCATCTAATTAATTAAAAATGGAAATAACTCTTCTCTCTCAATCTTTGTTCCCATCCCTTATGTTCCACTCCGCTCTTCTCTCAATCTCTGATGCTCTGTCCTTCTCTTTCCCTGGTGCATCCTCTCTTCTCCCTCGCCATATTTTTTCTCAACTGTTGCACCTTTTCCCTTTTCTAATTTTCTTCCCCTTCGCCTCTTTTTTTTTAAGATGAACACTTACAACAACAAAATGAAAAAAACACAAATATTAGTTAAATAAAAAATAAAATGAACAGATGCAACAAAATAAAGTGAATATTTACAACAATAAATCGAATATATATACAAATATGTTAAGTAAGAAAAAAAATGATCATATTCAACATACAAAATGAACACATACAATAACTTAGTTAACATATACGACAAACAAAGTGAACAGATGCACCTATTGGAAACTTTTTTAATATTTCTAACTTAGTAGATGTTAGATGAATTTTTGTTATAACTAAATGAACATCTATTAGATACTCTGTTAGTACAACTAACTGAATAAACATTAGATACTCCTTTCTTATAACAAATTGAACATTTATGCATATTAATTATGTAGAATGATTAGAGAGAAGAAAGAATGAAAATAATAAAGGAAAAAGAGATGAAAACGTGGAGGAGAATGAGAAAGAAGAGAGGACAAAAAAATGAGGTGATAGACGCGTTGAAGGAGGGAGAGAGAAGAGAAGAGGTGGCGGAAGGGTAAGGGAAGAGAAGCACTGAAGTGAAGTGAGGGAGGGGGAGAGGAAAGATGCTCTAGGTGAGAAGAGTGCTTAAATGTTGTTGATGGATTAGCGCTTTATAGTTAGTGGTGCTTCTATATAACTTAGGCTTCGTTTGGATAGGTGTGCCAAACTTGAAGTGAAATTCAATAGATCGAGTTAATATGAACCTGACTGAACTCGAGGTTCAAACAAGCTAATTAAACATATATTAAAGTTTGTTTTTTTTAAAGTTGAGAAAACAACGGTTGTGTGCGATATTGTTTCTCAAAAAAAAAAAAAAAAGCCAGTGGATCTTTAAAATCTCAACCGTTTAATTTTTTTGGTGACATTGAATAGACATATTTTGTGAATGTTTTCATCTATGTATCTTTGTTGTATGCCTAATCCTCCCTAATGGTGTACGTTATTTAATTTATGCCGAGCTTTCTTAGATAATGAGTGTCAAGACATTAAAAATACTTAGATTTGAAAATTGTTTCTTTTTAGTTGTACAAATAGCGTTCTATTTATAAGAATGATCCATGTCTACTAAAAGATTTATTCAAACTAAAAATCACAATTGAAATGGAGATGTTTGAATCAATCAACCGGCCAAAGTATTAACATTTAGATTTGTTGCTTATACTTGTATCTTTTCTCAAATATAGCCGACCATATCTAAAAAAGAGGACAATTTCATTTTTTCTTTACTTCTTAAACCGACTTAATACCTTAATTATTAGGCCATTTATGCACCCAACTATTTTCACTTTCCGATTTGTAGTTTGTTTCTTTCAATTTTTTTTTTCCGATTTTTCATCTTTGTCATATTAGTTTTTTTTTGTTCTTTTTGTTCTTCAGGTCATCGGCTCCGTTTGGATGGTGTGGCCGTGTGGAAATAAAAGAAATAAGGAAAGAAGTATTGGGAAGTGTGCAACTTTGTGAAGAGTTTGGATTGTTTATAATAAATTTGGAAGTAGAAAGAAGCTATTCTTTTATTCTTGCTCCCATCCAAACGGAGCCAATAGTTATGAGGGAAATTAAGGTTAAAACTTAATTTTATCAATTGATTCTTCTCATGTTCCAAGAAGGAAAAAAATACGTATGTAATTACATTTAATTATGATATGATTGCATATATCACAAATAATTTATGTTTTTTATTTAATTGGCTTAGGTTATTTAATTGTCGTGCAATTATGTCTGGGTGAAAGCTTGGTTTAATTGCTATTTACATAGAATGTTGCCTCAATGATAGCTTGATTTAAATTTTATTAATTGAATTTCTTTATTAACTTGAAATCATATGTCTTGGTTGAATGTGCCTTTTTATTCATTTGTTATTGAAATTATACATTTTATTAGTTGTTGACGTAAAACAATATGGGTTAGATTTATATATATTAAAAAATTATAAATATTGAATCCCAAAAGAAAAGAAATTTTCTTGTCTTGCATTTCCTTAGCACCTCCACCTTGCATAGTTGTTTGTACACTTGATCAATAACGTCAATATGTTTTGGCAAAGTCATGAACTAGATAAGAACTGGAAGAAGAGTTGTTCTAGTTCTTGTTTCTAATTCCATGAATTTGGGAGAACTAAGAACAAGGATTTATTCCTTGTTCTTTCCTTGTTGGAATTTTTGAGAACTAGGAACAAGGACTTTGTTCATAGTTTTTGAGCATGCCAAACACACATATATTCAGGAGCGGAGCCAGAAATTGACAGTAAGGGGACAAATTATATAAGTTTTTTGAAAAAATAATAATAAGCATAGAAATTAAAAAAATTGTAGTGCATAGGGGACAATGCCCCCTCAGCCCCCATGTGGCGGATGATTTAATATCGTTTGTTCAAAGATGAACGTTACAAGTGCGTACTTTCAACGGATTAACAAAATTAACATGCAACATTCAAATTTATAAAAAAATTAACATGCAACATTCAAATTTATAAAAAAAATTAACATGCAACATTCAAATTTATAAAAAAAAAATAACATGCAACATTCAAATTTATAAAAAAATTATAGACCGACAAACAAAATATCAACCAAACCAATTAATACAAACAAATAAAGCCGATAAAGCACTACAAAAATACAAACACAAAGGACACAAACAAATTACTATCGATAATATTTTTTACTACCAAATTACTCTAATGTCCAGGTCCGCCGCAACTATGCATCTAGTTATTATAATTTTATACTTATTTCATATTATTAAAAAATTAAAATGTAAATTTATTAATAGTCATAACTTTTATTGAATTATATTTATTAACTTACTTATATTTTATTAATTTTATAGTAATTTTAGAGAAACTTAATAATAAACCAAAAAAACATAATCAATATCAACTTAATATTTAAATCTAGAAACTTTACATTTAAAAAATATTTAAGAGTTAAAAAATTTTTAAGTTCTATATCAAATTACACATTAGATATTGTAAATTAGATAGCCTTATCACAAATCGAAATATATTTAGTGTTTGAGGAACCGACCATAATATTCTCGAACTCAAAAGTAGAATTGAGAAGATCAAAAGTATAAATCGAATTAAATAATCAAGCTCGAGCAAGTTAGTTCTTTTATTTACCTCCCCTAAATTATAATGCTGATGATAATGTGTTTTTTTAAGAGAGATATTATTAGTTATATTAGCTTCCTTACTTTATTCCCACTTTATAAAGACAAAAAAAATACAGGAATTATAAGTGCCATCGGCAAATATACCATCCTAACCATCGCTAAATACAAAGTGAACATATACAATAAATAAAGTGAACATATAGACGATCTAAGTGAACACTTACAAACAAATAAGTGTTGTCATACTTGTTCAGAAGTTTACATGCATATTCAACTTATTTTCATTGAACTTATTTGTTTGTATGTGTTCACTTAGATCATCTCTATGTTCATTTTGTTTACAGCATATGTTCACTTTATATTTAGCGATGGTAGGGATGATAAAATTGCAGATGGTAGTAATCAATTTCCAAAAAAATACGACTATGGACTGGAGAAGTTGCACTTGCACAACACGTTCATTGGTCCACTTCTTTTCAAAAAAGGAATTAGCATTAAACTTGATTACCTATTACTTCTGGACGTGGCTTACTTTTTACTTCCTCTAAACAAAAGCTCCAATCAAGTAAGGAAACACAACAAGAAGAAAACACTTAAAAGCCTTTTAATTGAAAGGGACATGAACCTTGACAATTTTATTTGTTTAACAATACCGACATTTATTTTTAAATCAATCCAATTAAATTTCAGAACCAAAATAAGTCGGTCATATATAATATACGTGCTTGAATTAGTTATATTTGAACCATTGAAAAAGTAGATATCGATTGATTAGAGGTGAAACACATAGATCCCATTTTTTATATATGCACGACTTTGGCATCAACAGATCAAATAATTAAATTGTTCCACTCAAATAATTTTTATTTCTGACGATTATTAGAATCATCAAATTAAATCCGTCATCTGATCATAATCCCAAATCAAAAGAAAAGGTCTGATGCATGCCTGTTATATGTTGACATCCCAAATCAAAATAAGTTAATACTTAATAGTATATTAGACAAAAAGCAAATTACAATTCGTCAATGCAGCTAACCGACAATTGTTATGTGGCAAAATTAATTCCTATAAACAATGTTAGGGCTACCCAATTGCTGGAAATAGTTATTCTTGTCATTTTCAAGGTATAATTTTGGTCGGTCAAGTAGGTTGATCGATATTGCCTATGTGTGATCACTTGTGGAAAAAATCTTCCCCAAGGAAATGCAGGTACAGGTACAACTGTATAGTGTTTATGCATGTTTGATATACGTTGATCGGATCTCGACTTTTAGTAATGTTAACTGACGATTTATTAAGCATCAGAGTATAATGGATTTTAAGTTACAGACTTACAAGTGTAAAAATCATCTTAACTCATCCTCTACATTTCTATTATAAGGAATATTTTGAATACCGCACCATCCCTATTGATTTAACTGGCATTGGTTCTGGCACGACCAAGTCATCGTTAGAAAAACTTTGCTGATGATATTGTGATGTTATAAAAAGCATATAGATGATGGAATGACTTTTATAAATAAATAAGGCACAACGAGAATTCCTTTCCCGGGTTCTTTTGAGCGCCATATTTTAGTCTGTTATTATTATTTTTTGGGGGGTAGGGTGGCAAAAGGGTCTGTTAGTTTTTGCTTCTTGTATTGTTTGTTATCTGTTTATTTTTTTGGGGTATGTTTGATATATTTTGCGCCATCTGTTTATTTTTTTGGGGTATGTTTGATATATTTTGCGCTGGTAGTGGCTGCAAGTTTTTACAAATAAGAAAAAAAAAAAACAGACACAACAAATTTGAGTTGACTGAATCGCAGAGGAAAAATTCAAGTTCTGATATAAACTTTTAAATGGATGATATCAAATTAGCTTTTGATCTTCTTCTTTTAAAAAGCTACCATTTAGTTCTTTAACTCTGAAAGTAACTATTGTTTCAGGACTTAAAAAGTCCACGTACTAGGTTCTTTTGTAATAACTAAGTGACTGATTTGATACATAACAAACTTTAAATTCAATTCTTCTTTTGAAAATTGAAGAGCCAACTTCGTTTTCTTTTTCAATAGTATAAAGATCAATCTGATGCAAATAAAAATCCACAAACAAACTTGATTATGTTTTTGACAAAAAAAAAAAAATTTCAAGGATCTAACTTGAATTTCTCAACCGAAAACAATAGCTTAAAAGGCTAATTTAAACAAATGCAAATTTTAGGGGGAATGAAAACAAACCTTCTTGAAAAAAAATGCATCGGAAAGTTTTTGTCATGAGGTGGAATATACACTAAACTAAACTAAACGCAGACTTAATTTTAGATTAATCCTAATTTTCCTCTGAAAAGAAACAAAAATGACACCGAAGCTTTCTTAAACTTTGGGAAAAGGTTATGGCATAAAATAAAAAAAAGGTTAGTTGTTCAACTCAACATGCACAGAACCTGTACACTATGATCACTATCCAATTAGCTTCTTATGACAATGATTAACACGAACTAAACTCTCTACGTACCAGCATACAAAACTATAAAGAAATAAAAAGACAAAATTGTTCACAATTTTCACAAAAGTCGTCGCCTGAAATTCCTGGTAGTACTTTGGTAGGTGCTAACCATCAAACCAACCCCTATTCCAATTCCAACACAGATACCAAGGCCGATACCAACCCCGACACGCACTCCTGCATTGAACCAAGATAGTTCTCCATCCTCCCCCTCAAAATACTCATTACCTTCTCTTGCATAATACATATTATTATCTTCTGTTTCAGTGTCACTATCCTGCTTGAGTTCTTGGTGTTCTGATACCTAAAAGACATGATCAATGAGTTTAAGGGTTAATTTCAAGGTGGGGCTTAAACTCCAATAATCAATTAATTGAGCCTTGTACAATGCACAACAAAATAGAGGAATAACTGAGAAATGTTTGAAACTAAAGAATAAAATCTGCCTAATTGGAGGATTTGATTATCATTAACAGAAATGCTAATCATATTTTTTTTTGAGAGCGAGAGCCAGTCAATACCTTCAAAGTATCATGACGAGATTTTCGTTCTTCTTCGACCATTTCATTTTCTGGTATTGTTTCCAACATGTTCTTTCTCTGGCTCTTCTTCCTCAAACCAAGCTGGACGGTCTTAGTCAAAATGATAGGCGTCCCTGAAAAGCTCCCAGCAACATATACCTCTATTACAGGATGCAAACCTTCCTGTCCCTTCAGAAAACCATTGCATGCCAAGGCCGACTGACACTTTATGGCCCATTTCTTCATCCCATTTCCAGTTCCATATCCATTCTCATGATTCAATTCTAGGTCTCCAGTTAACAACAAGTCGTCTTTGTCAAAAACCTCAAAGCGCACACTTCCTGTCATTCTCATGCTATCTGTGGTAACATAAGTAGCCTCTTCTGAGTTTTTGTCGACCCGGTCCCGTCTGAGGGAAGAAGAAATCCACTCAGTGTAGATACTGCTTCTAGTGCCATTTACCTCAATAATTGTGTCAGGAGAGAGCGGTACATGGTTGAGTGTTAAGTGGTCAGGTGTGGAACTGTTTAGCTCACAATTACTTATACGTATGTAGAAAACACGGAGATCAAGCCATGGTGATGATCGCGGGGAATAAAGTGGGTGCATTATGATTTTTCTCCCATTTTCAGGTTTCGGATCCCCGTCCAATGAACCATTAATTGGCTTCATTACTCGAGAAAAAGGATCTTCAATTAACTTGTGGGGAGAAGGATGGTTTAAACTAAGAAGGTGGATTTGAGTTTCCTTTAGCTGCCAAAGAAAGACAAAGACCATATGTTAACTAATTTGTAAAAAGACTAGTACATACTTTTCTGATGGGAAATGAAGTTGAACCAGTACTTGCTTTCAACCATGTAAGCTACCAGTATGAAACCAGTACCTCTCTCTGGATTGGGACTGGTACCAAACACTCTGGAATCGTACAAGTTCAGAGAAATTAAGCAGAATTTACTATAAAACTATTGTTAATGTTGACTGGAACAAATTTCCAAGTCTTCCGGTCAAATTATACATCATTCGGCTAAATTTAAAATAACATTAGAAGTAGGCATAAGCAGCATCCATTAAACAAGAAAGAAATAAAGGTATATTTTCTCAAAAATTATATTAAAAAATTAGACCAGTTCCTAGTTTGAACAGAATATTTATCAAGAAATTTGTAATTTCCAATATAAACTAACCCAATTAAAATTTAAAAGAGTATGAATCAAAACCCACCAATATAACAAAATCAACAACAAATCCCCACCAACACGGACAAAAATCGGTCCAAGGAACATGCAAAAAATCGCAACAAAGAAAAACCCAATTCCAGAATCAAATCTTAAATCGAATACAAGTTAGAAATAGGCACTCACACAATAATACAAAAGGGATGATTTCCGTATCTATGTCCGATTCCTCTCCGCTACTTTCCAAAAAAGTAGATGCGAGAAAGGAGAAAATTCAAGCCGCAAAACAAAAGGGACACAGAGAGGTGGAAGAGAGAGAGAAAAAGAGAAGGGAGCGATTGTGATTTTTTCTGAGCGAGACTGAATAGAAACAGTACAGTAAGTATTCTTATGTGGCAAAATGGAAATGGGAATAGAATGGAATGGCAGAGCATACCGTAGGAATTGAGAGGGAACCCATTGGCCTTCTTTTGTCCTTTTGCTTCCTCTGTCTTATCCATACCCAATTTAATTTGTTTTTGTTTTTCTCTTTTAATTGATTTTGTTTGGTGAACTAATATTTTCGGAATTTTCCCTGAGAGCTAGAAGATATGGATTTTCTGTGGCATTTGGTTTGTAGCCTTTGACTGCGGCCATGTCTTGTTGGACTTGGTGTTGTTTTTTTGTTTGAAATTAACAACTGGCGTCAAACTCTAATTTTAGTTACTGCTCCAGAAGAAAAACTGAGATTTTATACGTCCGCATTAAAGGAGGGATCCGTGGTTAATGAAACCATATCGCACTAACTTAAAGACAAATTCCAAATAGTCAGATAATAACAAACTAAAAACATGAATATTTGCTCTAATATTTTGAACTTATATACATATATTAATCCAATTTTTGTCTTTACAATTTTTTGTAAGAGCCGATTGCAGATATGCAAACCGTCGGAATTTTATTAAAACAAAAGAATCATAACTAGAAAATTAGATTATAATATAACATAGAAGTTGTCTCTAGAAAAATCATGTTTGGAAGTTCATGGAATAAAAACAAATTATTTTTTTTAGCACCCTTTAGAACAAGGAGAATAAAAATAAAATGAATCTTGTTCTTGTTCCAACAAAAACATGAAACTAGAACAAGCTTGTTCTTGTCCTTATTCCACACACTTCCAAAAGTTAATAAATATGAACAAATAAGAGAAATGCTAGTGTTCGATACGATTGTTCTCACGTTTCAAATTTCAAACGATAGATCCGAACCGTCCAAAATTTTCTCCATATTGAAAACTTATAAGAAATCATTTTTTTTTACATTTTTTTTAAATATTTTACTTTTGTTGGTATTTTAGGACATTCATGATATAAAAATTATAGATCGTCCAATAACAGTAATTTCTATTTTCTAAAATACAAAAAAAAGTAAAAAAAAATTGAAAAAAATGTAAAAGCTACTTTTTAATATGGAGAACATATTGAGCGGTTCAGATTAGTCGTTTGAAATTTGAAACATAAGAACGATCGTATTGGATGGACTCCATCCGTCTAAAATATTGGACTCTAGTATTAATTATTTTCGTAAGCATGGGATTTTTGAAATAGTAGAAGTATAATAATGTTGTCGAAAGAGTGAAAAGAATAATGTTATCTTCGTTATTGAAATGAGTCAGATTTTATTTAACACCACGAAACTTTATTTTGGTGTGCAGAATTGACTTTCTTTTGCTATTTTGCATTCTTATGTTTAACTAGCGGAAAAGGCCATAAAGTAAGCAATATCTTGGCATTCCAATTGAAATTGAGGTTGCCAAACAACCCTAATTTAAATTAGTGATGAATCAGTTGCATAGCAAGTAATATAAATTATAACATCGCCAGCTTTATAAGTATTACTGATTAAATTTTGCAACCCAAGTGCAAATTATTTAGTATTGTTTTTCCAATGCATATCTTTATATTGTTTTTAAAAAATAAATAGTACATAACTACCTCATGCAAATAGTCAGCTAGGATAAAGCACTAAACACCAGTCACAACTGGGCAAATGATGCGCAAAAGGGCATGTCAAATTTTAAAAGAAATCATAAGTTGTTACAATTAAAAAATGTACATCAGTGTTGTGTCATTAAAATATTAAATGAAGGGGACATATTTTCGAATTATATATCTTGTGTTCTGCTTGATCAGAAACTACCGTTGCTGTCCAGGAAGTGTCAAGACATTTTGATTTCAGGGCCCGTTTGAGTTGGTGTATTTGTAAACTATATGAGGTAGCTCCAAATCTGAAAGTCCATATCTTCAGAGTTTTTGAGTTTTAAAATATTGTGTTTGGATATAACATATAAGAAGTTTGAACTATTGTAATCACACTTTTTTTTGTGTTTGGATTGATGAAGTGGAAAGAGGTCATATTTTTTGTATTGAATGGTTGCCTCTCTAATAATTGGCCTGCTTCTATGTTGAAGATTAAGCTTCTCTTTACATTTTCTATTAAATAAATACAATTGAGGACCTTCGACAAGAATCGCTTATCAGCCTCAAGCCCTCAACGGAGGAAGAAACAAGAGTAGAATGCCTAATGACAATTCCTTCATCTGATAAGCAAGAAAAGAAATGTGCATAAACACGCTAAAAAACATTCATAATACCTGAAAGCGGTGTGGATCAAAATTAATCTAAATTTACATACAAATCTGTAATATCAGTTCCTACTCATAGGCGAATTTAAATGCAAACATTAAGGAACATTAATTGTCCCATTTTTTTAACTAAATATATTTATATACTACTTTTAGTATAGTATTTATATATGTAATTTGTTTAAACAAATGCATATTCGATTATTCGAACTCCTTTAAAAAAATATGATCATTAATTAATTTTTTACCCCAATTAGTGACGCATTAAATTTTTATGCAATTATTATTCTAATATCAAACTGATAAAAAAAATCATCATATTACTAACGTTTCCATAAAAATTTTTTTAACTCTTTCCCCGTTTTCCTACTAAAACGGTTCACGGAAAAGAAAAAAAAATACTTAAATGTACAAAAAGAAATAAAATTAGTACAAAAATGAACAACTTTCATTGTTATCATTTTTTATTTAAAAAAAAAAAACAACTAACCTCTCATGTTATCTGCTGACTACCTCACTGACCGCACGTTAAACAAGCCCTTTACTAGAACTTGAAGCCACCACAAATCAACTGATTTCTAGAAAGTTTCTTCTTCGAAGAAGAAACATCTCTCTGTTTAAAGGAAAACTGGAGAGGGCTCACTGCTGGATACAGCCAAATATCTAAATGGGTCCGGATTCAGTGAATAATGGACGTCTCCATTTCTATAAAAAAGGAAAAAGATTAAATTGGAAAAATAACGAAGAAGTGGAGACGTCCGGTCCGTTGTCCTACTCCCATTTTGCTGGCAGGGCAAGAAATTGACAAATCCACATGGATCTCACATGTTAGGCACTTCAAACCACGTCATTCTTTTGTGTGGACATGATCCATAGAACATAGTGCATGCGCTATAATTTTATCGACTATTTCGCTATTGTATTAATGTAGTGCATAATGTGCATTGTACCGCGCGAAGGTTTCTAAAAAAGATGTTTTTTGAAGATAAATTGGAGGTTTCTAAACCATCCAATTTATTTTTAAATTAAATGTCTATAAAAGACCCTCCAGTCGAATTTCGAACATGTGATCTTTCGCTCAAGGAGTCAAAGGGCATTGCCCTTTGCCACTAGATCAAGAGCTGGTTCTCTTTCTAAAAAAGATGTGCATTGTACCAATTTCGTCAGTTAGTGCTACAATTTTAATCATCGATCTTCTAAAATTATTGATCCGAATTATTATTGATTAAATTCACGTATTAAAACTTGTCAATTGTTAGATTTTATATTTATACTGTTTTTTATTTTTGTAATGAAAACATTCTTTTCAGACAACAATATTCAAATGAATAATTTTATGTAAATTAAAGGTACCCAAATTTTGATGTGCGCTGAAGAATAAATTTTTGTGTGAACTACTTCGTTGAAAGACCAATTTAACTCTCTTTATATTTTAATTTATATAAATGATGCAAGTAAAAATTCAGAGACTAATTCATTATTTTTTAAACAAAATTCAGAGAACATAACCTATCCAAGTACTTATAGACTCATAATAATTCTGATATTGAAGCACGTTATCAAGTTACAGTATGCAAACAAGATTGGAAAAATGATAAAAAAAAGATACAGACACGGAAAAAGGAATATGAACTAAGACTTAAAGACTGAAGAGAGTATCACAATTAGGCCTTGATCAAAATAAAGTTTATGTGGGATTTTATTTTATTTCATTTTAATTGAATTGATTTTATAAGATTTCGTTAGATCTAAATATCTAATTAAATGAGAATTCCAACCAAATGACACTAAATTTTTTTCATTTTGATAAAAAAATTTCCAACGAAATGAGATAAAATGAAATCCCACGTTAAAAAAATGGAATTTTTGATGAGGGCCTCAGTGAACCAAGTCTATCACAATAAACTATTGTCTACAGCCGAAACTTGCCTGTTTCTGAGGCACGAGCTTACATTATGTCGAGTTGTCGACTCAAGTTCGTCCCATCCAGATCCAGCCGCTGCTGCCGTCCTGCGTAAATTCCCAAACAAATTCGTAATATAATATGGGTGTGTTTGGATAGAGGCCGGATAAGCATAAGAATAAAGATTGGCACGAGATTCTAGAATTTCTTATTCTTATCCAAATTCTATAGTTTTATTAGTATAAGAATAAGGGGCCGGGTAAGCCCAAATTCCTTATTCTTGTGTTGTTTGGGTTGCACAAGAATAAGGAATTTGAGGCTTATTCTTATCCGGATCCTTATTCTTGCGCATCCAAACACACCCTATGAGAATAATTTGGGCTAGTTGAGACCGTCCCTAGTTCGTGTTCGTCCCATCAGGCCTAGGAGCATTCTTCGGTCATATGAATATGATCCAGGCAACTGGGCTCTGACAAGTTTCTGAACAACGGGCAATGTAATGTTTTTGTTATGAAATAAAAAAAATAAATAAAAAGACGCAAAGCCGAAGAGCTGGGAATTGGGATCCTATAACTTTCATCGGGCCACAGTTTGAATACTTACTAAATGAGTTTTTTTTTTAAGATAAATTGGGATTTAAGCTATTCAATTTATTTTGTAAATTAAATGTCAATGAAAGATATCATAATCGAATTTCAAACCTGCGACCTTTCATTCAAGAGTCAAGATGCATTGTTCTTTACCACTAACTTAAGAGCTAGTTCTCTGCTAAATGATTTTAATTGGGCGCTTGCCAGTTTCAAACTGTCGCCTCGCCTAGTCTTGATATTGCTTTTTCATGTCGTGATCGTAGTTCGAAATTACAGCTCATCAAAGATTATTTATGCAAAAATGAAGGAATTTTTGGTCCTTCGCGCCTTTTTTTTGGGATTTTATAAGAGAAAAATTCCAATGTTTTATATATGCCGCACCGTATAAACGTACACAAGTGTTCGATTGGAATGTAATAGTTAGAGCTTAGGATATAGCTTTCCATCATTCCATGAGGGTTCGCCATTTATCTCGATCCGCCGACTTCATGAATTTGAAAACTTATTTGTCTATTTTAGTTATCTTATTCTGGATCTGGATCCTCTAAATTGCAAACTGGTAATATTCCTATTTATAATTAGAGTTTGTGACCCAAAAATATATAATCCCTAAAGACTTGCACAAAATTTTGAGACTATGATGAATAATGTCTATTGTTCTAATATACACATTCTCTTTTTATTGGATGGCTCCTGTATCATATGATTCTCTTTTTATTCAAAAGATATGCATATTTGATTTCCCTGTGATGCATTTATTTCTTAAAAAGAGATGCAGCTTTTCTCTTCTTTATTTCTCTGCATAAATACCGCATACATAATCGTATCCGCCTATCGCTTACTTATAGACTCATTCGTACGTTTTAAAAATTCTATATATATATATAATTATGCTAAAATTTGTTAAAACACAAACTTTATTCCTTAAAAAGCTTTGACCACGAGTGTACATAAGTACTCATTACATGAAACATGTTCAACACAACTGATCACATAATATAGATGAAACAAATTATGGAATATAAATTTAGTACATAAAAATGCTCTTAATTAGGTGCTTTGCGAAGCACCAAGCTATTGGTGTTTGAAGCTCGTATTTCGAGATTTGAGTTTCAGAAGATATAAACCGTGGTATCCGGCCCTGTTGGTTTCTGCAACAAAAGCATGTAGAATCAATTACAAAAAGTAAAGTATTTGTTGATGAGAGATTATATAATTTGTCAACTTTAATTAGACAGCTAATTATTGTCTAATACGTACCCTTGTAGCAGCAACACTGATAGGAGTGGCTTTAGAATAGTCAATCTGACCAAAACCGGAAAATTAACAAATTCAGCAAACAATAGCTTACGATCATGCTAGTGAAATAGGAAACACGATATTTTCGCTACAAAGTAAAATGTTATATATTTAATTATGCGGTCATCAATTATGTTAGTTGGCTCATTTGTTTGAAATTTGAAATCCAAAAGGGAATGCTATATATTTTACATTTATAACATCTCTGCTGGCGACATCTTTTGATGGAGGAGGATTTCCATCAGTAGCAGCAGCAGGTACATTCTTAGTAGCAGCATCACCAGCGTCCTAAGAGAAATTAGCATATAAAATTTATCATTATTATTCCTTTTATTTATGAGATGATGATAGTTAACTTTTTTTAAAAAAATATATAAAAGAAGAAGGAGACTGAGAAGATGTGATCAGTTGGATTTTGATCTCAATATCTAAAATCTTGAAAGTAATAACAATGGATTTTTTGGCAAAGCCTTGCAAAGAAAGGACAAAATGGTTTACTTTTAGAATTTAGAGAGGAATCATGTGTTGGAAATAATCAAATAAGTCGGTCTTCTCTGCCTGCAAATTTGCGGGGTTGAAAAATGTGGCAAAAATTGACAATATGAAAAACTCATTATCCTCGGGTACTAATATTTGGGGTTGGGTTTTGGCCTTGTTGGGAAATTTGCTGCGAGAAATCTCAAGCAGATTTACCCTTTACCACGAGAAATTTTGGGAAATTTGTAACTTTGGAAGCTCAATGCTTAATTTTTAGTATTGTATTTTGGATTGTAGGTTAACAAATCCTTTTTCTTTTTCTCGTTTTACCCCTATAGCCTCTGTACAGTTTTTATAATGGAAATTTACTAGTTGGCGAGCCCTCAAAAAAGACACTTACCATTGTTGCTAATAAGAAGACAAATCTTGAATTCCTTTGCTCCTTTCGTCTTGCTGGTGTGTTATGACCAGCTAGTTCTACTGGTTCTTATATAGAAGTACGATACAAATTTAATTGTTCTTTTATTTTGATTTACTTTTCTTTCAGGGATGGCAAGCATCTTACTTTGTCAGAATTTTTTTCCAATAGAAAATAAAAGTCAACACGTTTCATCATAATTAACATTAATTAAGACAAAACAATTAATTGCCATCTGGTTCTCGTAGCTGGCTGCCAGCTTGTATGTAGGAACCAAGCTTCGTGGTAAGTTGCAAGTCATTAAAATAAGACTAGGAAATTAATTGGAATCACAGTTTTTTGCCTGGCTGGGCCTGGTGGTGCCTACTAACATATATATTGATTTCAACATTAAAAAAACTTATATATTGATTTTAAAATCAGAGATTGCTATGACATTCTTTACTTACTAGATCGTTCACATTTTTCGTTTACTTAGCTTCCTGATCTATGAAACTTAAATAGCTCCATGCCATGCATGATCTTACCGGAAAATAAAATTTAAAAATTAAAATTAAAGAAGAATGAATGACATGTTGCATCTTTGAATAACAGAAATAGTTTCATTAAAAAAAAAAAGAATAACAGAAATAGTTTCTTCCTCAATTAATGACAAAACGCAATCTTCGTCAAAACTTGTGTTGCTGCTCAACATCTTTTATTATATATATACTTATCCCCACACATATATGTGAACAAATAATTAATACATAAAATTCATTAATTTATCCTGTTTATAATAAATAAACTTATCGCCACCCATGCCAAAGACCTGGAAACGGATCAACATGCTAGCTAATTCTTATCTCGAATAACTAATTATTAAAGTTAATGGATTGATAATGTTCCCTATCAACTTGAGGAGATCCTGGAAATTGTTTAAGCTCTTCAAGCAATCTATCGAGTATTCACTCAGTAAACATTAACCAAATGTTGTGCTGGAAGCGTACGGTGGATGGCCGCCATAAAAGTTTAAAATTAGAGATTACTAAACACAAATAACTTTTGTGCCACTATAAGTTAAAATAAAAATTAAATATATCATGAGCTAATTGAAATTATCGTTCTGCCCTTTTTTAACATGCCATTGTAAAATAATAAATTTTGGTATATGTCATGGCAAAGAAAATAATGTATTTTATGCCACTACGAAATCAATAAAAAAATTTATTTTATGCCACCACGAAATCAATAAAAATTGATTTAGCCCGCTGCAAAAAATTTTTTCTTCTATTCCGTGTTTTTTCCCCTCTTTTTATATAATTTAATGAGGGTGTTTTGGGAACATTTTAAAATGGTGACCGATTGAGAGTGGTATATTTCTTGTTTACTCTGACTTTAGAGAAACTAATGGCAAAAATATTTTTAATAAATTTATAGTGATATTTCTCTAATTAACATTGATAAATCTCCTATTAACAAGTTTATAGTTGCATAAATTTAACTTTTGTTGTTGTGAACCAATGACTATAATGTTCTTTAAACTTAACGGTTCATATACAGATATACGGTAAAACTGAATGTATAATAATTATTAAATGTATATCAAAATCTCCCTTAAATTACACAATCTAAGTAACTATATATCGTTATTTCCATCTAACAGAAAGAATCCACCTTTGGTGAAGTCAACTTGCCTTAGATTATACAATATAACTTGCTGTCATTCTTTCACGCGACCAGAAAGTAATACTCCTTTAAAAAGGTCCAGTAGTCACGCAATCAACTCTTACGGATTTTGTGTCAATGAGATAAAATAAAATCGAGCACCACTGAATTGAGCACAACATGTCATTGTTAAATGCAACTAGGACCTCTATCAAAGTCCTTTTCAGTTTAAGGTTTTACATCGGCGATAATAACTAAGCAACACACACAACACGATTCATAAACAAAAAGGCAACTCAGTCAAGTTGCCCATAAAATAAGTGCATATATGCGAATGTACCTTCCCTTCTCGTTTGATCACAGAAAAAAAAGTTGATCAAATAATTTTCGGTAAGTATATATATATATATATATATATATATATATATATATATATATATATATATATATATATATATATATATATATATAGAGTTTAGCTACGGTGAGTCGCGACTCACGGACCCTCCGGTGAGTCGCGACCAAAACTCCTAGATCTAGATCAAAATGACCGATCCAAACCGTCCAATATGATCTCCCTATTGAAATCTCCATGTAGACCGAATTTTTTATTTTTTCAAAATTTTTAAGTATTTTTTTGAAATTTTAGAAAATCGTTAATCTAATTGGTTATGAACCATTCAAAAACATCATTTTTTAAAAATCCGAAAAAAATACTTAAAAATTTCGAAAAAATAAAAAATTTGGTTTGCACGGAGATTTCAATAGGGAGATCATATTGGACGGTTTGGATCGGTCATTTTGATTTAGATCTAGGAGTTTTGATCGTGACTTACCGGAGGGTCCGTGAGTCGCGACTCACCGTAGCTAAACTCTATATATATATATATATATATATATATATATATATATATATATATATATATATATATATATATATATATATATATATATATATATATATATATTCCTATCGGATGTCTTTGTCACTTAGCATTAGCAACAACTAGGTTCACATCAGCAAATATTGTTCGGACTGGAAGGTTTATAACAAAAATTAAACCCAAACCAACAAAGTCTACCTCCAAAATTAGCAAAGATGTCATCATCCTTGGTAAAAACTATGGGTCGTCATATAGTATTAATCTTTTGAGGCGTGTTGCAATCGTCAGGAATTATTTCATTCCTGATACGCTCATCAGTACAAAATTACAGTTTGACTGTCGTTTGATGACATAAACAAATACTAGTGGAGGCAAATTTAGTCCTAAAAGAAGAAACATTTTCCATAATACTCAGTGAAGTAGCCTAGCTTAAATAACTTGTAACTTTCGCTTGGTGAGGGGATTAGGTCACAACCAATTTATGGCACGGAGGACTTCTAATTAAGAAACTTTAATAGTTGTTACTCCTATTGTCTAATCAAAGGGGAATTTCTAGGACATAAATCATTATATCAATGACCAAAAAACGAGAAATTCACCTCTAAACCTCTAAACCTCCCAAAAGTACCAAAAGAAAGAACGCAAACAAGAAACATATGCAAAAATATGACAAAAGTGGACTAGCCTTACCCTTAAGAGGCTGTTAAATAGAATTAGGTTAGATCAGAGTAGGCTCCCTAGGATACATTAATGGAAACTACATTGATCACATCACATTAATCCAACGACTGACATACTAACGAGGGAATCATACTAGTTCTTAGCTTAAACGTATAATACATCAACCACCATATACAACATATAGCATACATAAACAATGTACAAAAAAAAAAAAAAACGGGGCCTAATTTGCAAAAGGGGGCTTAATAAGAGTACAGTTCACTCGAGTAAAGACACTCGTCGACTAGCTGGCGTAGGTTTGGATTCTCTAATGCTGCCGCAACTCTTTCTTTATCATTCAGCTGTTTGTTCACTGCAATATTCAAGCATAAAATTTGTTAAGATGCGCACACCAAGCATTACAATAACGGGTAACATTCTATAATACCATTCTGACTTGTATTGGAAACAGTTAGCGTGCCAAAGAGGACATGCTATAACGTACTTGACTGGCACCAGACTAAGTAATATCTAGTAGTTCTTGACCAGATAAATGATTAAACATCATTTGTTAGAACAAAAAGATATGAAACAATTTTAGGGATATAATTGCTATATAGTTAATTAACATAGTACCTTCCTTTTCTGTCATTTTATTTATTTATTTTTTGACCTCTTTGGTGCTTGAATTGCAGCCTTAAGTTACAGAGGTCGTTTGACAGTTAAGGCACTTAAAATCAACAGGTTTCATGTGTTAAATTTTGGGGCAAACTTCCTTCTTGTGCAACAAAGGAATGCAAGGATTAATTTTAGGACAGTACAAATACTTCTATAGAATAAGACCACTAGATCAGATCGAAAGCATAGATTTACTGGTACCACTAAATAATATACATGAGATCACTATAATTTCAGGGTACCAAAATAAGTGCCACCAAGAAACAAAATTAAATTAAAACAAAACTAAGATGCAACATATTTTATTATTAGAGGCCGTAACCTCATCCCTCATCCCTCACCCACACTCAAATAAACACCTCAACTGGGATCGAACCTGTGCCCTCTCATTGGAGGGACATATACCACTACTGACTGCACTATGCAGTAGTGGCAAATCAAGATATAACATGTTATTTAAAGCATTGTACATAGATACCTGCTTCTTCATTTGCAAGAGAGCCTGGTGATACCTTTATGTCAACCTTCAGAGAAAAGGAAAAAAATTACTCCAGAAGAATTGATTTAAAACTCCTACACCCTAAAGATTTAAGTTCTTACGCCATTAGTCATTTTGCTCCCACTGTCTCCCATCTTCCAAGAATCAGATGCGAGCCATCTGATCAGGTAAGGCTTACCAGAATAAGAAAAATTGCAGAACTCAAATCTGATATTGTGGATATCATTTTAAACAAATTCACAGCACAGATTCCGTGCAACATATTTTTAGTAACTTGGTAAAGGATCTGTAATAACATGGACAACCATCAGATTAATTTCAAATAAATGTCACGAAAAGCAAAAATGCAGGATCATAAAAGCATTTGCCATTTATTTTTAGCATATCCTAAAAAAGACATCCTTGCACAGATTAAATGTACTACTGATAAGTCAGTGCATAGTAAAAACCTTGAAGTGAGGAGGGAAGCATTGCATCAGCTTAACTCTTAGACACAAGCCTATCACAGTGGCCATGCTGCAGTGTTGTACAGTAGGTGTGAATGTTATTCTGCAGAAATAGTTGGTCACAAAGTAAGCACAATTCAAGTTTTCAATTAACCAAAAATTTATTTTTTCGAAACATTTTTTGTTAGAGCCTGCATGCATTATCCTTATAAATCACAAAAAAAAAAACTAAAAATCGATTGATCTGAAACTCACTGAATTCGACCGAGCTTCTCATCGACAGTGATAGATTCCTCTGAGAGAACGCTAAGCTGCTCCAGCGAGTAGGGATGCTCCGGATCCCTTATATCCCTCACGGAATCTACAAAATCAAAACAGAACAGGGTCAAACTAAAGCCAAATCCAGCAAGGAACTTCGAATTGAGAGAAGAAATGCGAAATTGACCGAAGACATCGAGCGCGTCGAGCACATCGTCGGGATGGGAATGGGGATGGGGGTGCGGGTAGGGGTGATGCGGCGGATCGTCGGCGCGCGAGAGGCGCTCTCTCCGTTCGTGCACCACTGGGTTCGCATTGATCAGACCCAGTGTCATCTCTCTTTTTTATTTTTGTTCTCTCTCTCTCTGTGTCTCTCTCTCTACGCCGTGAACAATGAATGGGACAGAACCTGGGTGTGAAGGAATATTGATGATTGTGGATCCGATGATTGACGATCTCTATGAACAGTACAAAGTCAATTATTAGTGCTTTTTAGTGTGGGGGTCTAGCCGTCTAGTTAGTTTAGTTAGTGTTACACTGTAACTATCCTTAACAAACTAGTGCTTGAAAAATACTATTTTTAACCGTTCCAAATGCTGCTGGTTCTGGTTTCGGACTGAAATGAAACCATCTAGGCCGAACATTTGCTTTGTGATATCAGCTATTATAACTGTCATCGCTAAATAAATCATCGCTGTCATCGTTGTTGTATGTTACAAATGTTCACTTTAATAATAATAAGTGTTTAGTTTAATAATAAGAAGTGTTCAGTTAAATGCGTCAGAGTCGCGCCAAAGTCAGAATCGCGCGTGGATCAAGAGGTGCGCTAGGAGGTAGGGGTAGAGTCGGAAAAAATTTAATTTGAACCGGATCAATTCACGACCCCTTCTATTTTTTTCATTTGTTTTTTATCCGGTTCGTGACCCCTTCGTTCGATTTTTTTCATTATAACAGTTATATTTCCTGTTGCAACTAACTGAACATTTATATTTAAATAACAAAACATTTGTACTTATTAAACCGAACATTCGTACTTACTAAACTAAATATTTATACTTAATAAAATAAACATGTTTGCTCATAACATTTATATTTTATGTTGCAACTAACTGAATATTTATACTCAATTAACAGAACATTTGTATTGACCTAACTGAACTTTTTGGCAAAAAAAAAAAACCAAAATGAACATAGTGAACATAGCGAACACTTATAAAACAGTGAACAATTCTATTACAAAATAAACATTTGTATCTAATAAAGTGAACACCTATAATAACGAAATGAATAAAAAATATATGCTGGGTGAGTAAAGGGGATAGAACGTTGCTCAACGAACACTGACCGCGATGGCAGTAATCAATTTTCTTGTGATATTATTATTATTGACATATAAAACATCTACTATGTTTGGAAGTGATGTCAACAAGGATGAATAGTTTGTTCTTGAACAAAAAATTGCGAACAAGAAGCAATGCGTTTGAATAAGATGAATAAAAAATAAGCTCCATTAGCATGAAACCAAACAACACAATAAGAAATATAAATATGGAGTATGAATAAATCCAATTTTTTTTATCCCTTATTCACTCCACATCTAAACACGGATTCGTGAATAAGTCCGGTGTGTTTGGGTGGCTTGTTGAGAACAAGAAATAAAATAATAGTGTTTGGATGCGCAAAATAAAGATTCAAATAAGAATAAGCTTCAAATTCTTTATTCTTGTGTAATCCAAACAACTATGAAATAAGAAATTTGAGCCCTTATTCATATTCTAACAAAACCATGATATTAAAATAAAAAATTTAGACGAGCACGCATTTCGAGATCCTAATTCTTATTTTTTATTCAACCCCTCGTCCAAACACATTTGTGATATTTTTTTTTCAATTACAATAAAAAATAATCATTACGATATTCATATTTATTATACTTACAAATTACAATAACAACAACATCAACCACCGTAACGATAACGATAGCGATAGGTATAATAATCTCAAATTAAGTATGTTGAAATTAAATCCTTTTTAATTGAAACGAAATGAAATTAAGTCCGACCAGTCAAAATGAAATAAGTGGAACAAATCATGTGGTATGATTGGTATCTTTGTCCTCCAGCGAATTATTAAAATAATTTTATTACAGTCGCATCCTGTTTAATTTGGCTCGAATAAGTAGTTATTTGAATAAACACTTATTCGTACAAATTACCAACGAATATGCACTTATTCCAATAAGAACTTATTTGATCCCTTATTTTTATTCTAGCATTATCTTAGAAGATGGAGATGATTAAGGACTTGTTTCTTATTTCTTATTCGTCACGGAGAGTAGTTCGGAGTAATTCTAGCATTTTGCTAGAACAAGAACGAGGCGAACTAGTTCCTTCCCCGCACAAGAAAGGTTCCGGTATCATAAATTTCAATACCACAAATTTTCTTTCACACTAATATATTAAATTTCAAAAAAACAAATCTAGGTTATCAGTCCAGTTTACAGTTTATCAAATTTGAAGAAATTTATTATATTTAATCATCAATCAAGCAATAAAATTAAATTGTATTGTTCAGACCTTTTAATTAAATGAATAATTAATTTTTGAAGTTTCATCCAATTGATATAGAATATAATTTTTTTAATAGCCTTGGGTATCTCATTATTTGTCACGGTTGCCAAACAAGTTGTCAATCCACAATAATCCTTTGCTGAATTTAGAGTATCCTGCAAAAAACCTTACAAGGACGCTAACAATTACAGGTTTATTTTCGACTTCCGGTTCCTCACCAACCAAAGTAATCTCTGTTCTTCCGCATTTTCATCCATAAATGTCAACCCTATACAAATTAAATCTTTTAAAAGACCCCTAATCGACAGAAATTTGTGCAAAATTCCTAAAAGTATGTGGTCGCCATAATAAGGTCGACATGTGTTATGATTCGTGGACGACCTATGGATGAAAATGCTCCGAGCAACAAAATCGTTCATCAATCTTAAATTAGCACGCCAAGTTCAATTGTCCTGGCAAGACAAATTTGACAGGAGGTGAGCAAAACCCGCCCAAATCATTGAACTTACAGCACAAGAAAGACGTGTTTAGGCCCATAAGTAGCTCAAGCATAGTCAATTTTTGAGCACCGCTGCTCCATGACGTCTCTCCTTCTTATAACGAGACTGGTCAGGGTCGAAACCTCCTTCGTTGGCTCCATAAACAGCCCACGAAGGTGTCATTGCCATGTAGTCTTCGCTCTTAAACGGCTTTCCTGATGTCACCTAAATCGGTATATAACAGTAGTAATATGAGTTCCAAATAACAGGAGTACAAAATTTCAGTTTGCATGATGCTTCAAGCAGCTTTTAGAAACCAAGAATATCTTTACGGAAAGGTTTGGCAAACAAGCCCTCAACAGATCCCCAATTGAGAAGGCAAACAAGTTACATATTAAGCCATTAGCCCTCAATTAACCCACAATGCTAAGCATCAAGCACCTCCAACTTGCCTCAGCTTACCCTCAACTGTGCAATGAAATACCAAACATACCACACAGGAAAAATAGAAGACAAAAATGAATTGAAAAAAGGGTCAATTGGCTACCAAGCCCGAATTGATATCAATGGTAAGCGCATGTCAAGTAATGCTGGTTGAACAAGCATTTCTAGCCCACAGTATTGATTAGTGAAATTAAGCTTGATATTTTTTATTAAAATTTTCCGTGATCACCCTCAGTTGCATGATTAAAGCCTCCACTAATCAAAGTACCATTACTATAATGCTATAAGCCTATAAGCTCTTAAATTCAACATACCAGTTTATGGAACCGATCATAGTCAATCCATGTATACCACTTTCCGTCGATCTTGAATTTGTTGGTCTTCGCGAGAAGAACACAACAAGAGTGTGCATGTTCGCATGCCACCTCATACACACCATTGCTTTTCAACGCTAATGCTTCAGAGAAGGATTTCACATCAGTGTGCCATGGGACATTCTCCATAGTCAGTTTTGAAGTTGTTGTACTGTAAAATAAATTGCATATCAGTTAAGAAAAAAAATGGAGATGATAGCCATTTCTCAAAGGACCTTGATTAATTTTAGCATTATGGGAAAAAAAATACTGTGTTTGCACAAAGTTGCAATGCCAGGAACATATGCATAATGTGATTTTCAGATATTAGCAAAATTCATCTCTATTCAACTGCAGACTAGTGCCCCTGGCATGCATTTCAAATAACTGTTCCTGCTAAATGGTGTTTCCGAAATAGCTATTCCAATTTGTAAAATGAGTTGTCAATCTGGTCATTGAAATATATGTGGGCTCTTTGGCATCGACTACTTTGCTTAACTAACAGTCACAGAGTACTACTTGTAATCATACACAGCATCATGTCAGTTAAATTTTAATTTGGAGCAATCTCATAAGGCCAGGTAGTTAAGGTAGGTGCAGAAAGAAAATACTCACGAGCCACAGTATGTTACACCCTTGATTTCCACAAAGTCTGGTTCACCTAAGCTAAGCAAACTTGAATATGCATCAATATCTTCAGCATTCCAGCCTTTGACCAAAGTCAACCGATATACTGTTCTCTGGGCCTTATCTCGCAATGCCTTTAGTGAATCCTTTAAACCAAGATGCAATGAAAGAGAATGGTTAGTTGGTATTTGAATAAAATAAGCCCCCCTTAGGATTGTTTTTTTTCAGTTCCCCCAGACCAAGGGAACCCCAACAGACTTCATTTTAGGGATAATGATTTATATTGTTCTCCCAAAATCAAACCCAAGATAAAAGTTGATTCCATGTCTATCCTCTTATTCGGTTGTACCCATAAATTCCCAACCAAACAGAATAAAGTGGCATAAAAAGAGAGAAGTGAAACCACCTAAGAGAATTCCAATATAATTTATTTTTGGTTACTTACTTGAAATCGCTCCCAGAAATCTCCAAATAAAGGTCTGTCAATTGCTTTTAAGCTGTCTTTTGTAGCAGCATCTACACTTACATAAAGCTGCAACGATTTCAGTTAAAACATGTTAATTATAACAGCCAATTCCAAGAGATCAATAAGTTTCAATTTTGAATTTTTACAAGGAACATATTTCATGTATCATGTAGACCCCTTGAAAATAAAGCCTTGTATGGCTGTATCCACTTTTTAAAACACAAAGGACTCCCCCTAACCTTCTTATTTCAATTCCTTAAACCCTTGAGAATTTCAATCCAATCCACCCTACCCCCTCACCCACCCTCCGGACAAGCAAAGATAGAAGGGAAACTGCTACTATCTTGGAGAGAGCAATGATTAGAATAGGTTTCTCTTTGATGTTTCCATTTTCTAGGTCTATACAGTTTATACAATACGTTATCACATGTGCACTTGTGAATTGTATGAACAGAATTGATGCTAATTACCTGAGTAATGGGCTTCAATATATTAATTCTATCAGGAAACTGTGCATTAGTAACCAGAAAGGTCGATATATGCCGTCTGTGCAACTCATCAACCAGTGAATTTATCTCTGGGTACATGATTGGCTCCCCAACAAGCGACAATGCACAATGCCTCGGTGCAAGGCCTTCGTCAAGCTGCTCTTGCTTCACCCCTGCCAATCATTTATTGCTATTAATATCTTACTATCTTTACACTTGCACAACACCAGGTACTCATCAGTCATCACCCATACTAAGTTCCAATTTCATGTCCTGGAAAGACAAAAGACACTCCCTTCACTCTTTTCCCTATGGGAGTTAGAAGGTGACAAAGGAACACTGAGCATGACCCATGATATTGACATTCCACAAAAAAAATCATCCAAATAAATGCAGTATATAAAAGTTATATGATAACCAAACACTCTGTGCCAAGACATTTTGAGGTGCCATGCAGGGGTTATATTCAAGGCCTGCCTTTAACAACCTTTTAAAGAAATTTTCAGGTGTTGCAAAAGGTACGTAAATACCAGGTACGCCTTTCATTTGCTTAATCATCTTCTTGTGCTGTTCAATGGCGCTATTCACTATCTCGAGCGGATCATCCATCTTCCACCTCCAACTCTTCCCCACAGGATTTGTGTGGTGTCTCCAACAGAACACACACTTGTTAGCACATGCCAGACTTGGTGTCGCCTCCATGCACCTGGTATATAAACCACAAGCATCTTATAAGATGCCCACCAGCAAATAAGGAACAGAAGGATGCCTATTGCTCACTTGATTCACTGGAGAGATAAACCAGCTGCTCTTTCGATCATAACAAGCAAGATTGGTCAGACAGATTAACTTACCTTTTTGTAGGTTACATAATTTTATACAATTTTGTTGATTGCGTGAACAGCGCGAACATCAGGAAATTTGGCTAATGAGCTAATTATTTTTTTCTCGTACTGCATCATAAACAATTTCATTTATTTGGATCAAGGGGTAGGATTCTAATTTCTTATATATTTACATACAGAATTTCAACTGTACCATTGATGACGCTAGGTAATCGGAACATGTTGGCAAAACTGTTTAACTTAGCAAGTTATAAATGGATGGATTGCCAAATATTACCCCACAAATCCTTAGAAAACCTTCTATAGGCACGTGCAAACAATAATTATCTTACAAAAAAGAGTAAAGGGAAATGGCATAGTGTTTCCTTCCTTATTCTGTAAGAGAAATTACACAACTTAGTCCATTTCTGCAATCATACTGAAAGACACATTGTTAAGGGAGGCTGTGGTGATGCTTTGGAACAAATGTGCAGCAACAGGTACAGTAGAGGGCTACTATCTTAAGGTGGTATTTGTGATTCCTCTAATGTTTTTCAGGGGCATACATGATACTTATCTGCAAGGTTCTCTCTGATAATTCAAGGCTTTACGGAGTACACTTGAAAGACATTGTCATGCAATAAGTATAATAAAGCGCATAAGAATTAGTAACCTATGACTCTCGATGCCATAAAAAGAGTGCTTGTAACAGCCGCCGCGACCTCTCAGTTGTGACTTAGTCCATCTACATAGCTTCACTCCACTATGCGAACCTATTATTTTGTAACCCTGAAAATCAATACAAGAACATTATAAATAGTGTAAATTAGATCCCCCCCCCCTTTTTGGTTGCAAGAAACAGCCCTATCTTTTGTAGCATTTGCAACATACAAAGCAAATGACGGCTAAGAGGATATTAGCTATTTTGCAAATAGCAGCCAAATGTTAGAACAGATCTATTAAACCAGTAATCTGGTAAAGATACACTCTATTAGCTACCGAAAGTCCCCTCCAATTTTAGGGAGCCCCTTTCTAAATAATCCAAAATTGAATTCTTAATTAGCCCCAACCACCGAGCAATTACCATGTAAAGTTCTAGAAATCAAGAGACTCACAAGAGTAAATAACTTAATATAACACAAACTGTCCCAGAGACCTCGGCCATTTTTGTTTGTTTGATGTTTGTAACAGATGGTCATAGTTTGTGAATTTCATATTCCATATATTTGATCCAAGTACATGCATTCCAATTCCAACTATGAGGAACATTGGTGTCATGCAAATACAGAAAGGCATTAAGATACTGGATTGTTCAAAAGTGAAATATATATTTATCATAATTTAAATGACAACAGAAAGAAATTGAAGGAAGCTTACTTGCTTCTCCAAGCTAGACCTAATAATTGGTGTAACCATCTCCTTTACACCATTTTCACCCTTACTTCCTCCATTAGGCAATTCTGTCGAGGAATTCTTCAAAGGGGCTTTCCCAGCAATATCTTCAATATCAACCTCACCAGGTTCCATTCCCTCCATTTCGTCCATCTCCTCCATTTTCTCAAACTCTTCATCAAATCCATTCGTACAGCTCTCCCCTTCCACCTCACCTTTCAAAACCCTGACCACCTTATCCCCCCATGCATTGAACACGGTGTCAAGATCACCGGCATCCACATCTCCTTCACAAATTGGCACGAGCTCCTTTGCACCGAGCGCCTTTAGCCATTTTGAAAAATCCCTTGCAGCCGCATTGAACGTGTCACCATATGAAGCGGACCCAACACCAAAGATTGCAAATTTGCAACCGGACAAAGCGAGGGAGCCGACCCGGAAGTCATTGGCAGCATCAGAGAGGAACTGAGAGAAATACTGAGAACTGGGAGGAGGCTTGCCATCCTGCCACGTGGAGACGACGAAGAGGAGGAGGGTTTCACTAAAGAGGCGATCAGGCTCGTAAAGGGAGGGATCGGTGAGGGAGAACTGGAGGGAATTGGAGAGAAGCGAGGAATGGAGACGCTGAGCGAGGGTTTTGGAGGTGTTGGTTTCGGAGACGTAGAAGAGTTTTGGCGAAGTAGGAAGAGGAGGAGGAGGAGAGGAAGCATGGACGCGGAGGCTACGGAGGCGGCGCGACTTGAGAAGGAAGTAGAGAGAGGATAGAGAGAAGAGAGAGAGGAGAGCGATGTGGGTTTTAAGAGAGGTTGTCATTGAGAAGTTGGTAGTGGCGACGGCTGCTGCGGGAACTGGAAGTCTGGAAGGGAGCGGAGCCGCGGAGGAGGGTTTTAGATGCAGGTTTAGCGGCCGAAGCGGTCCGGAACTGCATCCTCTGAATGCCATCTATGGATGG
Source organism: Rhynchospora pubera (assembly GCA_028095005.1). Lineage (NCBI taxonomy): Eukaryota > Viridiplantae > Streptophyta > Magnoliopsida > Poales > Cyperaceae > Rhynchospora > Rhynchospora pubera. The sequence goes on along the minus strand of CM051460.1, from coordinate 319,839,531 downwards.
TTTTCGATCTCAGCCGTCTGATTTAATCTCAATGGCTACAGATGCCCCGTGCATGATACCTGAATTGATAAGTCTGAAAAGATCTAACCGTTAAGATTAAATCGGACGGCTTGGATCGAAAGACGTCCACTGGATGGTTGAATACAACCATCCAGAGGATAATCGAAGCGGTCCTACTACTAGGATTAAAATCTCTGGAGGCTACTATTTTGATTGCGCAAGTATCGACTTTACTCCATTCACGCTGGGATCTTAATCTTAATTATTAAGCTTAGGAGTGTGATTATATCTTAATAACTTATTAAGAAATTCAAAGTATCAAAAAAATTTAATTTTATTTAACAGGTGTAAATTATGTAAAAATATATCACGCGTTAAATTTATTTAACATCAATGTGTGTGTTTTATTGTCTGCTACAGAATGACCTAAAACTTTTTTTTTCTTTAAAATCACCTAAAACTTATTTTAAAATGCTTGATCGATCAGTATACTAGATAGACTCAATTGGTGTGAAGTATGACAGTTTTTTTTTCTCGAAAACTGGTGTTGAAGTATGAGAGTTAAGGCTGTGCTCCATAAAATTGGATGGAAAGAAAGAGAAAATTTAATACACTATGATGCATAGGTCACTCTATTTAGTGACGAATTTAGGAAAAATATTTAGGTGGAGTTGAGTGGTCCAATGAATTATTTGATCGAACGGTTTCTCTTTTTTTGTTTTTCAGCCCCACCTTCGAGTGCTCTAATGGCAGAAAAAATTTGCTGAGACTAAAGAGGTGCTCCAGGGACTCGATGGCGGTAGGTAGGGCTTTAGCCCCACCCGTCCCAGTGGTGGATCCGCTCCTAAATCTATTCATCGCGGTTTTGTATTAATCACGGAGCATTCATTATTAATCGGATAGTTAGAATCAAAAGACTTGCAATGTAAGTTTTTACGGCCACGGATCAAAGATTTCGATTCATTAAGCAAAGAGTTAGTTTTATGATGATATTTTTCTTTTGAGATGGCATGATTCATGAACCCAAATTTTTATTTTATTTTCATCTAATATGATATAACGTAGAAAAATTATTTTTTGGCATAACCGGGAAACACTCGTTTACACTTTACAGCAAATTGTTAATCTCGTACAAAGTACAAACAGATAGCAATGCAAACTGCTCCCCTATCCAGAACAAAAAACGCATCACTTTGCCATGCCCTTCACCGCTGCCTCGCTCTCCCCTTTCCCCACCGTTTTCCTTCCTAAGCGCCACCATTTCCTTTTCCCATCCATCCCTTTCACTTCCCGCCGTCTCCCCATCCCCGCCTCCCTTCTCTCCTCCGAAACCCTTATCCAATCCGACCTCCAATTAGAGCCAGATGACCCACACCAAGCCCCCGACTACAATTCACTCGACACGTGGACGGAGAGAGACATGAGGTCTCTTCCTTCTCCGGAGTTAGAGGTGATCCGACTCGAGGATTTGCCGGAGCAGTGGCGCCGCGCCAGAATTGCGTGGCTGTGTAAGGAGCTGCCCGCTTACAAGCAGCCTACTGTGGTTCGAATTCTTAATGGCCAGAGAAAGTGGATCTCTCAGGATGATGCCACCTATGTTGCAGTTCACTGTATGAGAGTTCGCGAGTATGAATCTGCTTTTCGGGTAAACAGCTTTCTGATTCATGCTCACCACCTGTTTGCTTAAATTCCCATGAGGTCCTTTCATCAAGAAAGTTGCAATGCTTGTTCTTTGTTTAGACTTTGATGTTTGTAATAGGCAAAATTGTCTTTTAAGTTGTGGCAAGTGATTTCTGTCCTCTAAAGAGAAGGCAGTTATTATTATCTTGTATCTGAATGGGCATATGGATTCTCTGTCTCAGGTCTACAGCTGGATGTCTCAGCAACGCTGGTACCAATTCAATTTCGCTCTTGCCACAAAGCTAGCTGACCACTTGGGAAAAAACCGCAAAATTGCAAAATGTCGGGAGGTGTTTGATGATATTACTAAGCAAGGTCGTGTGGCAAGTGAGTCCACGTTTCATATCCTTATAATAGCCTATTTAAGCGCCCCTGCTGATGGTGGCATTGATGAGGCATGCACTATCTACAACCAAATGGTGAAACAAGGTGGATATAGGCCACGACTTACCTTGCACAACTCTATGTTCAAGGCGCTTGTAAGCAGGACCGGTGGTACATCAAAGCATTATTTAAAGCAAGCTGAATTCATTTATCACAATTTGGTCACGATGGATTTGGAGGTTAGGAAAGATATTTATGCTGGACTCATTTGGCTACATAGTTATCAAGATAAAATAGACAGAGAACGAATCATTGCTTTGAGAGAAGAGATGAAAGGAGCTGGTTTTAAGGAGACCAGTGACGTGCTTGTCTCAGTCATGAGGGCTTTCTCTAAAGAAGGAGATCTTGAAGAAACAGAGAAAGCATGGCTTAGGCTCCTTAAAATGGGATCTGAAATCCCTTCCCAGGCTTTTGTATGTAGAATGGAGCTTTACAGCCGAATTGGTGAGCCCATGAAATCCTTGGAGATATTTAAACAGATGAAGGAAGTACTTAGACAACCAAATATCTCGGCTTATCATAAGATAATAAATGTCATGTCAAAAGCCCAGGAAGTGGAGTTGGCACAGGCTCTCATGGACGAATTCATGGAAACTAGCATGAAACATCTCATGCCTGCATTTCTCGATATGATGTACATGTATTTGAATTTGGAGATGCATGAGAAGTTGGCATCCATTTTCACTAAGTGCCTCTCACGATGCCGGCCAAATCGGGTTCTATACTCGATCTATTTAGAGTCCCTGGTGAGAACTAACAACATTCCAAAAGCTGAGGAGCTATTCACTGAGATGCAAGAAAATGCCACTATAGGTACTACTGCAAAATCATGCAATATGATGTTGAGAGGTTTTCTTTCTGCTGGTGAGTATATCAAGGCTGAAAAATTACACAACATGATGCGTCATAAAAAGTACGAGATACGGCCTGACTTGCTTGAGAAGATTCAAAATGGTTTATTTCTAAACAAAAATGTCGTTGATCACAAAAATGTTGTTGATCAAACAGTTAGCATAAGACTTGGCGAGGAGCAACGTGAAATTTTGATTGGTTTGTTTTTGGGAGGTCTTGAGGTAGCACAAAATGAACAGAATCGAAATCATGCAATTTGTTTTAGTTTTCAACAAGGTTCTGATATACACTCAGTTTTGAGAATTCATGTTTTTGAGCGGTTTTACGAATGGCTGGCTGCATCAGATAGGTCAATAAAGGATGAGACCGAGACACCTTACCAATTTTCCACTGTTTCTCACTTGCATTTTAATTTCTTCGCGACTCAATTTCGGATGAACAGTCAGCCGGCAGTACCAAAGCTCATACATAGATGGCTGTCACCTTGTGTTCTTGCATACTGGTACATGTATGCAGGATTTAAACACTCATCGGGTGACATTTTATTGAGATTGAAAGGTGGAAAGATAGAAGATGTGGAGAGGATTGTGAAATCACTGAAGGAGAAGTCGATCCTCTGTAAAGTAAAGAGGAAGGGGAGGGTTTCTTGGATAGGCATGCAAGGGAGCAGTGCGGATACTTTTTTGAAACTTGTAGAGCCTTACCTGTTGGATTTTTGTGCAAAGGATGATGATTCCCAGATAAAAGAAATCAACTTTGGTTATCCTGATGCAGACTCCGAAGTTGATTAGCTAGGGTAATAGCCTTCTATAGAAACTTTCTCAGATTTTGGTCGGGGTGCAAGTAAAAATGCAATTAGTCAGTATTTAGGATTTAGATGAACATTGTGTGCGTTATTGTTAATAGTAGCTTTTGTAGACGAACAGTATACTTGAATTTTGTTGCTTGATTCCTGGAATTTTGTTGTACACAAACTTCACCAAGCATCAATGTAGATATCTGGTGGACGTGTGTGCCACGTGTGATTGTGTGCATTAATTTGAGTAAATAAAAGAAATTTCGCTTTCTTAGATTTTAGCAACTAATAGTTCGGTTCTATAATTTGCGAAGCTTTAGTATATATAAATTTGATTATTTAACATTAATCTAACACGCCATATAGTTCTGATAGCTCAATCAAGTGCAAAATAACATAAAAATAGCCACCAATGCATAGTATAACGAAACATAGTTATAAAGAACAATCAAAATTTGCCTCTAAGGCCAAAATTATGCGTAGAATACAAACAATAGTATCTGCTATCAAAATCTCATGAATAACTTCTAACTTCAAGTAAATAAACTTCCTACGAGCTGAAATTTGCCTTAAATTTATTCAATAACTGATCAAAGGTAGTAGTTCTAAAAGAACCAAAATGTGGTTTTTGTACATTAGAGAGCAACCACCTATAGTCTTCCATTGCCTCATCAGACAAAGGCTCCAAGAACTCACACCTCTCAAGTATCTCCCTGGGTGGCATACCATCTACGAGATTGGTATCTAGTTTCGGTTTTCCTCGATCTTTTTCATTATGTGCTGCTTCAGTATGTATGGATTGTTCAAGACATAGTGGGGATGAACCGGGGACTACCAGTTCCCGAAAAGGTATATCCCTAGCTGCTTGTACACAAAAATCCATCCATTGATGAATAAGTGGAGATGGCCCCCTCACTCTGCCGCCAATCTTGTCAGTCGTACATTTAGTTGTATATGGTATTGCCTAATCAAGGAGCAAAGATGTTAGCACAGTCATACCAGGTGGAAGGTGACAACTAAGCCAATCCCTAAAGTAAAATCATCCTAGTATCATCTTGGGTTTTAAGCCATTTCAGGTACACATATCGCAACATCTGGTTTCTAGTCATTCAATTATTCAGATTAGTAAATAGATTGTTTGAGTCATAACATAAATTTGATTTGGAATTTCCTTTTTTTATTTAAGGGTGGATTTTCTTTGGTTGTTACGTTGGTGGGTGGCTTGAGGCTTCAGTCATGTCTGGATGGGTTAATTCTGATTACAGGTTTAGCTAGGGCCAGGTAAAAACAGGTTGATTCAGATTGACTCAGGTTGGCTAGATGTTGGACATTCTGATTCAATCTGGTTCAGACATATTTTGCAAATCGAGTATCATGCATTTTTACTGTCACAATGCCTGGCAATTTGTTTGACTGAAGGATTACAGATAAAATTGATAATTGGAAATCAAAACACCTACCCATATATCAGCCCATAAACTAGTGCCTGACTTGGGAACAATGACAGTAACATCTGACATACGCTTTGCAGCTGGGATAACATCACCACTCCAGCCGACGGCAACCCACACATCTCCAGTTGCAAAAGACTTTAGGTAATGAACATTGTCGAAAAGCCGAACCTGCCCGAAGTAGCATTCAATTCAGCAGTCATATTGCACATGATATAGCATCCAGTTTAAAACTAGTGAAGTACCTGTCTTTGGAAGAGTGTGAGGCTCTTTAGAACAGCTTCCCTGCCCCCAGTAACTTGTGATTTGATATCTGTCGTGTTGTAAGAACCACCAAGATATTTTAAGGTTGCACCAATGATCTCTCTAGGAGAGTCTACCATTGCTATCTTCCCACACAAATCTGGCCTCCATAAATCATTCCAGTCCTACCATTTTGATAAGAACCTTCATCAAATCAACATTCTAAGGCTGATCATTGGAAATTTCTTTTCTTGTGACAATTTAAAACAGTATATTGAGTACTGAAAAAACTGCAAAAATTGCTTAGGTGCAGGAAAGTGCCCCAACGAATTCGTACAAGATAAAGTTGACCAAAAAGATATAAAAGATAAACCCAGATATTTTTTAAGAGAACAGAAAGACCTCAATTGGCTTCAGGTTGTGTTTTTTGAATTTGCTTTTCTTGTAGGCTATAACCATTGTTCCCCATCTGTAAGGAGCAGCATATATTTCACCATTTGGATCCAACTCTCCCTTACTATTCCTGCACAAATAAACCTGAAAGGCTGAAATCCAATTGTAATCCTTTCTCCAAAGACCTTCTGTGAACTAAAAAGTAATACAACATCCTCACCTTCCATTTTTGACTCAAGTTTCTGAACCAATCCTGCTCTTGAGCATTCTTTATAGGTTCGATCAAGCCCTTGGCAACAGCGTGGCTAAGCCAGGAGTCTCCAATTGAAACAATGTCAGCTGCCATGGCAGATTTAGGTTGCACTCGGCCCTTGTCAGAAGCCGAGGTTAATTCAAAGAAGATCGAATCCAGATTTGCCCGATACCCAATATTCAACTTCAACCTCTTCCCTTGCACTTGAATGAACTCCTGGTTTTCAAACATCTCAATTTAATCAATTTGAAAATAAATAACAACAATTTTCCAAAATCGAAAAGTAAGGAGACCTTTATCCAAGCCGGGGGAATGGAGCCCTGGAGAGCAACAATAGTCAAAGGCACAGTCAATGCATAACTCTTGGACTTCCACTTTTCAAATGCTGTCTTCAGTTCTTCATCCTCAATTTCCTCAGTCGCCACTGCTTCTGAGATAAAAAAAAACACTCTCAGTTCCAATATCTCCAAATCTCAGCTCTCACATATCAAATTAGAATTACAATTTTGAAACCCAACTCACCAGAGATAGAGGGGAGCGGAGCAGTGGGAATGTGAGGCGGTGCACAGGCGCATGCGCAAGAGGCAGCAAGGAAGAAGGCAAAAGTAGCACAGTGAAGCAAGAATAACGGGTGGCGCCTGATTGAATCGAAAATTGAATGGGATGGCGTGGAGTTGTCGGAACGGGAGTGTACTGGTACTGCGCGAGGTGTTGTGTGGGAGAAGATGAGAAGGTGGCTTTGGGAAAAGGAGGGAAGGAAGGGTTTGAGAGAGAGTGTAGGAGAAGTTGGGATTGAGGTTGAGGAGTTGGGAATAGGAGGATAGGAGGGAGAAAAGAGGAGAGGGTGGCGGAGATGGGGTGAAAGAGGAGGTTGGAGAAGGAGAAGGCCCATTGGCGCTTACTCCGCTCGGCGCCTTTCTTTGGGAATGGGAAAGGCAGCTCTGCTCGGTGGTAACTGGTAACTGGTAACTATACTGTGGTGTTTGCGTTATCGGAGGTTCATCATGTTCTGTATTTTTTTAATATATAATTATAAAGAATTTTATAACACCAATGATAATTAACCATTGCTTACTTAAATTAATATATACATAATTCCTACTACTTATAAAAACACTAATACAAAATCTTTTTAATCTTGTTAAAATAATTTCATTTTTTAAGTCAATATGAATTAATGCGAATAAGAAAAAAAATTAGAAAATATAAAAAAAAAAAGATAAGTTTGTAAAATTTTTCATTAGATGCTTTGCAAAATTATTGTCAAAAATCCTGTTTTGATTATTTTTTTAGCTCATTAAAATTTTGCCCACGCTTATCCAATCCGCCTTTGCTAGTTGTAACAATATCTATCTATCTATCTACTACTTATAAACGCACATATTTAATATGTGTTAACGCGCTAGATCTAGCATATAGATACGTGTTTTTATCGTTCGATCGATTTGATCTGTGGTTGGATGTCAATCATCAAACGAAACAATAATATATTTTGGTTTTTCGTCTAATAAAGAAACAAATTGAATACCTTATATATTTATATTGTTGGTAGATTGAGCAACATTTTTTTATTATCTAACATTATTTTATTTCTTTATTTACCCACATATGATAAATCTTATGTAGTATATATAAATAAGGACAGCTGGGTCGACCAAATAGAATGAACTCCTGTAAAATCTCACTTGACAATAATTGGAGTCATTAGACATCTAGTTACCCGATTACCTCCCGAATATTTTCTATAAATCTAAGATATATATTAAAAACCGTGGCCGATATTTAAACTTCAAATATCGGTCTAACCTATAGGAAAAAAAAATTATCCCCTCATACGACATGTAATATGAGCCCTTCAATTTTCGTTGATCGATCAATCTGAATATATTCTAGAAGTTTACCCTTCTTAATTAAAAGCCATGATTGCATTGACTTTTAATTAAAAATATTTTTTTGATTAAATATATTAAAAATAATTGTACCAATCATCTAAGATAGTTTTTTTATATATAAAGTAAATATAAAATAGATATATTTGAAACATATATTTCTTTATATATTGATAGATTTAGCCATCAAAATTTATCAAATGGCGGCGAAGCCGCCTACCCCTCATCTAGTTATTAAATTAGAGTTATTAAAAAATTATAGAAGGAACACTCGACTGATGTACGCTTGCTTCGTTTTATTAAAACATAATTGTCGACACTCGTCAGTCGTCACTCATTTTGGCAGTTATCAACAATTGGCAATAACTTACGCATTCATTTTCAATGTATTCTCATCCTTTTTGTCTGATGCACGCAAGTTATTTATAAGTTTTTTATTTTATAAATCATTACTAAACAATCAATCATCTATTATTTAATGATATTACAGAATGCATATTAAGTTATTATATGAAATACACAATTAATCATATAGGCCCTGATTAGAATTATTTCTTTCACGAAATTTTATTGGATTTCATTTCGTTAGATATTATTTGATCAAAATAAATGGATTTCCATATCATTAGACCCAATGAAGTCCAGAAAAAATCAATTTTAATTAAAATGAAATCGAATGAAAATCCGTGCAAAAAAATTTGATCAAAGTTGGTTTACATATACAGGTTTTGATCCATTTTGAACCCAATTATGCTTGAATATATGTGTTTTTATTTAATTTCATTATTATAGGTTAGAAGCTAGGTACTACTATGACCACCTTTTGATTTTACAGAATGATCATCAAAGTCGGTTCAATTTTGTATATAGAAGCAGGCAACCCACGTAGGTGTGCAAGTGACCAGGGAGAACAGATGACTAGACAAGAGGAGATAGTTAGAAATCCATTGTAGGTAGTTCAAGCGGGCCGTTTGGATCGGTTTCTAGAATTTTCAAATTTAGGCATATATTCGTGGCAACCAATTCTATGCACTTTCTTCCATGATCTAACCAACTTTTCAGCATGGTCTTCACTAATTAGAAGTTATTCTCGATGCCTATATAAACGCCTAAAGACATATGACTCATGGTTCGAATTTTGGGAAAGATTTAGACAAGAGCAAACTTAGGGTTTCAGAGCCACGAGCTTTAGGGAACTCACTTGGAGATTTATGTGGGTTGTTTGATTGCAGACTGATTGCAGGAATTGATCTGATTTGTTGTAATTTTTCTTATTTTTTGGTTATGTACTATTTGATGATTGATACTTGAATTATTTTATTATGAATTTGCTAGAGTAGTTAATTAGAGGCTAACAGTTGTGAACCTATTTACTTAGTTGAATTGCATGTTTAAATAGTTTTATTTGATTTATTGTGTTTTATTTTGTTGTGCTTGAATAGTTAATTGATATATTGAATTGCACTAAGTAAATTTGGTATATTTTCATCAAGTTAAGGTCAAACTTGATTGATTGGAAGTTAAATCCAACCAAACTTAGGTTACTTCAATTGCATCAAACCAATTAGACGGTTAATAGCCGAAATATGAGACCTAGATCATGAATTGGAAACGGTGAAGTCTATTCTCGTTAATGGAACTTAAGAAAAATCATTAGGACCAAGAAATAAATCTATAGAACTTAAGTTAAAAAAAAAGTTGAAACTTAGGGATTATAGGAGACAAGTTGAATTAATTGATTAAACTTGACCTATAATGAAAGTTATGATTAAGGAGAGTTAATTAAATTATTAGTCTACACAATCATCAAATAAAACTAAAGTAATATGCACGTTCTTTGTCAACTAGGCGAGCCGCTTAAGTTCTAAGCGGGTTGCATGTGCCAGCCGAGAAACAAGCTTCTCGGTCATCAGTCTGACGACTTAGATTTACAAACAAGCCTCTTATGAAAGTAAGCAGACCGCTTGTGATAGAGATTTATTCAGGGTATGTTTGGAAGTCCATAAAATAAAAACAAGAGAATAAGAACAAGCTATTTCTTGTTTGGCACCATTTAGAACAATGAAAATAAGAACAAAATGAACCTTGTTCTAATTCCAACAAAAACGTAGAATTAGAACAAGAACAAGAACAAAAATAAACTTATTATTGTTTTTATTCCACACCACTTCCAAACATACCAGTGAATAAAACTGGGAATTTAAACCCCTGAACCTAATCTATTAAGTTTAAACTCTGATTTTTTTCGAATGGTTAATTTAGGACCATTTAATTATCTTGCAACTGATTCAGAATTTAATTCAATCCTTTTCGACTTTCTTCGCAGCTTGTATCCAAACTTGATTAATAGAATATTCCGTCCCTGCGGATCGATTCCAAATTACTCAACGAAAATCGTATGCTTGCAACCAAAACTAAACGTATTTGAGTATAAATATTAAAGCCACTGAATTCACGTCAAAACCATACTATTCTAGCAAAAGTAGTTTTAGGGTAATTAGGAGACGACAACTTAAGAGAAGTATGATATTCATATTGTTCAAAACGGCCGAAATAATTCTCAGAAATATATAAATGCACGTATTTAAATTTTACAATCAATCATATATATTTCCTGATTTGATATGCACGTCACCTGATGGAGGTCAGAGAAAAAGAAATGCATCCACCTATCTTCACAATCCTTCACATTTTAAATGCTATGTTTGCTTGGTGTTTCGGATAGTTTACAAATCGATACTTCAAGCGATTCTTGAATCCGCTTGCACGCATAGATGACGTCAGAAACATAATTTTGATTCAGGCAATAAACCTACTTTCCACAATTCTTCTGAACTCATGATATAGTGTCATATTCAACATTCGTGCTTAATGTACCAAAAATTACAGGCGAGAGCCACTTCGGAAATCGAAATTGATTAATAAAAATATTTAAAAGGTGCTGGTTTTAAACGTTAAAGTTAAGCATATTTCCATATTCAATTTATGTTTTTTATTTAATTATTCAATTTATGTTTTTTATTTAATTGTCTGTATTTGAACCGTAGTAAAGCAGCAGTGTTACTAGAACATGTACAATATATCATCAGTTAGGTACTGATTAGAATCATGTTCTTTTTCACGAGAAATCTCATCTAATTATAAATTTTCTGATCAACATATATAAACGAATTTGATTTTATTGGATAGCAATTTTAATGTTATTAATGAAATAATGAAAAATCAATTATAATCAAATGCCTATGTCTTTCTTCTTAAATATCTAAAGGGTCCTAATTATGCTATAGCAAGACTTCTTGCACACCAATAAATATGCAATAAACTAATAAAGAGTATAATTAAAATTAATGAATTTTGAGTCAATAAATATATGTATGTCACTCCTTGGACTTGGAGGAAGCAATCAGTTGTACTACAAGCACCATATATAGACTAAACCTCTCATAGTAATCTTAAAAGATCTCGAGCTTAACACAAAATATTCAAAAAATAATTACACACTATTAATAACTTAGACCAGTAGCATCTCAAATTATATCTAGACACATATTTTGCACGATACATTGTAAAAAATTTCGTTAGACATTGAATAGAGTACGTACTTTTTTTAATATTTGGAAATGTGTTATCTAATATGTAGCAAATAAATATTTAGAAAAATATTGTTACACGACAAAAATAAAATAAAAACGAACATATGATCAAGAAAAGAATAATTTGATGAAAATTAATATTTTTTAATAAACAAAATTAATCTAAGCACAACGTTTATTTTCATCAGTGCTCTACCTATGTAGTCATAATTAATGTTCTATTTTCCAAATTCCAAACCTACTCAACCAGGGTGTAACGCTTTTTTTCCATCTTTAGTGCTAACGATCCATTTACCTTCTATTTGAAATTATCATCCACATCACTAATAAATAAAATTTTAAAATTAATGGCCAGATTATATGTAAATAGTTGAATACACTCATAAGTTAGAAGTTGGATATACTCTTAAATTGGTCTTTTTTAAAAAAAAAATAGGAGTAGAGATGAGGATAAGAGCCGTTGCATAAAATCTATATATTTGGCAGCGCACACGAACTGCTTGTTCGCGAATAAGCCAGTTTGCGCGAACCCAAACATCTCAAATTCTTTTGGGAACAGCCAACAATGAGGTAATTCTCAATTCCATTTTTTTGCGAATTGAGAACATCCTCAAAATTATTACATATTTATGTTGCAATGAATTAAACAAATTTTTTTGACAGGAAGATCCGAGAGTAATTAAGCACAAAAAAATGAACAGATTTGGCTAATACCTTTTCTAACACGCATTTAAATCAGCAAGCAGCAAACTATTATCTTGCATCAGAAGCCATGTTTTGGGGGCAAATATTGGGGTCCGTTAAAAATACTCTTGAAAAAATATTTGGCGTCACATCTGCACCGTCGGCGTCCTAATCCTAATCCTAATCCACTTCCGCGACTTTGTTAATTTCGTGACGCACGGTCCATTAGCCTAATAAAAGAACCAGCCTAACCAAATTGAAAAATAAATAAATAAAAAGAAACAAGAAAGGCATGCATACTAGCATACTCTCTAGTGCTAACTAACTGTAGTTGTTGTTCTTCTTCTCTCTTCTCCGATTCATTCATGGCTCTGATCTCGCCAATGCTTTCTCCATCTAGCCTCGCGCTTTCGCTCTCTAGCCCCGCAAGGTTTGGGCCCACCGACTGTTTGTTTCTCTGGTTTGTTTGCTTTTAGGTTAAAGATTGTGTCAAAATGTGATTTCTCTATGCCAAATTGTGTAGTTTTGTATGGAGTATGGATCCAAATTGCAGTTATTCGCATCTTGATTGGCCAAATCACAATTTCCCTTTTGATAAGAGAGTTGGCAGAGCTTATGAGATAATTTCCCTTTTGAAGCACAATTCAACTTGGTCTTGGATGTTATTTAGCAAGATTTGGCAAAAGAATCCCTATCCATTTAGAGTTTTGTAGTCTAATCTATAGGCCGGACTAGTAGCTCCTGGTAGTGCATAAGATTTTTCGTTACCGGCAGGTCTAATCTTCAACAACAGATTTGGAATTGGAGAGGGAATGGGAAGAAGAGTTGCCATGGCTTTACCTCCATGGCCTCCCACTCTCTTAGCTTTCCGACAGTACCTCCGTCCTCTTCGGATGCCTTCCTAGAGGTTTTCCTTACTGATGAAAACAGATTATTAATTTTTGCTGTCTCCTGTAGTTTAAGATTTTTGTTTTTGTTGGTCTAATGAATCTGTCTGCGCCTCTTATGGTGGACATGTATGCAGGTGGCCAAGCTTGCACGAGAAAAATTCAAGGAGGAGATTTCTTTCAAAGTACCGGATAAGGATATCTCTGTCGCCAAGGTACTCTTTTCTCTTTATTGGTATGGCGTTTACTTCTCAGGTTGGCACATCTATGCCAGCAGTACGTTGTCTGGTTGTCATGTTGCGAGCTCATAAATATCGGCACAGTTGTCGATGTGCAAATTAGAGCATTAATTACAAGTCATCAGGTTCCTACAACTGTGCACATTATCCTAGGTGATGAAGGAGATGATGAACCTCGATCACAGAATTATTGTTAATCTTATTAAGTCGTTACAAGAAAGCATTTAATGACTTGAAAAGCAACACTTTTGTTCATAATAGTTTCTGTAATTGTATTTTTTGATGCAAGTACACTAATACTTGCAGCAATTGATTTAGTACAAATTTCATATAGGCTTTGTTATATGTTGCCCTTGAAGATGAAGCTATTCTGACTTCTAATGGAGATGGGGATGCCTGCTCTTTTACAAAGGAGAGAAACAATCAAAGTGCAATATGCTTGGATGAAGTTTGTATAGGTGGGAAGAACATATCTGGATGGCTGAGTGAGTTTGATGTATTAACAAAAGAAGTTGAAGCTGAGCTGGTGGAAAGAGAGATTGGATGTCATGTAGTCCAAGTAATTGAGGCTGTAAATACCGTCCTTTTTGAATATAGAAACTTCCTGAGGTTTCCAGTGCTTGTCGATCCACACTTTTCATATTTGCATCATGCACTTCGCTCCAATTGTGGCACTGGTAATTTCCGGTATTATAAAGCTCTTATTTGCTCAATACTGTACTGTAAGAGTAGAGAACTGGCAACAAGATTATCTTTTTATTTTTATCAATTTTTTTTTTTTCAATATCATATCTCCAGGATTGAGGTTAAACTGAGACTACGTTGAGTGTGGCCTGGTCAATCAAGAGTTAATTCAGGCACTTTTTGCCTCTCGAGTAGAATTTGTTCCAAGTGGCTAACCATATCTAGCTGAATAGTCTCTCTATTTTCTCCCAATTTACTAGCTCCATATCAGCTATACTTAAAAGGATATTTTTACAGCTATAATGTTGAGTGTCATTTACATGGAGATATGTCGAAGACTGGGTGTGAAAATAGTGGGCTCACCCTTAGGGGAAGATTTTCTGATTTGGCCCCACACACAGACTCCTGAGGTATGATGAGCTACTAATATATTTGTTTATGAATATGCACGTGTAAATGGTAAGTTTTAACTTATAGTGTCTTTATTATTTGATATGTATAGGAACTTTTTAGAGTTTCATCAGGGCATAGCTTATTGGCTGTTATAAATGGGAGTTGTGTGGAGGATCCGAAATCAAGAGCTTCTGACTTAAACAGTCGATCCCTCCTAGGGCTTGATGCTGCAACAAACAGGGATATTATAGGAATTGCACTCGCTAACCTCATTGTAAGAAACATAGTATAGATAATATTATTTGACACGTTTGCAAACCAAAGTCCACATACCTCACATTTTGCAACCAATTAAGTTAGCTTTGGAATATTATTGTCCTGCAAATTACTAGTTTGAATATAAGAGTAATACTGAATGGAAACTAATGACTAAATTGCCCTTGACTGTTTCGTGTTTGGAAAATAATGACCAAATATCCATCTATTATTCACATAGGTAGGAAAAATTATAGTATCCTGAATTTCAACTAGAATTGTAAAATTTTGTGCAAAATTTACATATTTATTAAATATTTGATTTTGGATGTTATTTATTATGTGCCTGTTAGTCACACCTTTATAATTTTTAACTTTATAATCGTTCTTGTTATTTTGTCAGAGACTTCATTGGAAAAGAGCCTCTAAAGGGAACCATGGATTGATGCTGATATCCCCCCTGAGATCCATAGACTCACAGGATTTATTACTGCAGCCAGTCGAGCTCACGTACTTATTAGTACCCTTCTTGTTAGAGTAAAATATATGTATCTGGTGTATGTCCGTATGTGCATGTGTGGTGTTATGTAGACCCAGTCTATTGTAACTCTCTTATACTGGCACAAACCCTATCCTTTGTGAATTTTGCTTATTAGAGCTTAAGCCTTTCCAAGTATTGATCTATGCATAGCACATCAATTGCACAGTAGCAGAGGAATTGGCGTGCTTCGAATGATTATTAACAGGTATTGATTCAGTCTTAATTAGGAATATGCAATGGGTTTGGACCTGGCCAGTATGATCACAAAATCATGTTTGGAAAATTAGAAACATATGGTCTATTCGGCATTGAATAGGAGCAGAATGAAAAAAGGCTTCATCGCATATTGCCATCTTCATGTTAGAATTAACGCACCATTTTTCTTTGTTTTTCTATATATATTTTTTAAGGTTGGCAATCAAGGCTGCTGAGAGGCTGCTTCTACTTCAGCCTGATAAATGGACTCTTAGAAGAGATTATGGGTTGCTTTTGTACTATGCCAGGTTATCTAGCTATCTCGATGCCCTTTGATAAAAGCTTACAAATTTACATTTAAGAACTTTCCTGCTTTTTTACCATATATGTGTCCTTGTTATCTATTGATGGTTTGCTCTCTCTTCCTCTGTACACGGTCTGAAACTATGAGGAATTCGTTTGATGTTGATAATTGGGTATTAATTAAGTATGGTTTTGATTTTCGACACTGACAGGAGGCATAGTGACGCGGCACGAGAGCTGAGCATCTGTATGGCCTTTGCTCCCGTGGAAGAGGTTGAGGTTATTGAGTCTTTTGTTCTGAAGCTACATCTGTTGCGTCAAATTTATTCCTTGGATCCCGGCCACTTGGATTCCAATTGATCTTTCCCCGAGTAACCTCTTATACTTTCCACCACCCCCGACAACTTTACCCATAAATGCTCAATCTGAAACTTAGCTTACAAGATTGTGTCAGTATACCTTGTGTGCTTAGATGGATATTTGTATCTAGTAACACGAGTGACCTCTTGTTGGTGACTGAGGTTAAGCAATTTTTTGTTAGATGATTAGTTCATCTTTCTTCTTATTAAATATATTTTTTGAAATTTTATAACTTTTAAGTTGTATCGCTCTATATTTCACTCTTTATGATTCCTGAAAGAAAAAAAAGCGGTTTTCTTTTTGTTTTTGCTTTTTTTTTTAAAAAAAATTAAACTTGTTTTTAACGCTGAATTTTAAAAGCTTACTGATGTGTGCTTTTTGTGTACACAAGGCTAAATAAAAATCCTAACCCTATTTGGTCGGAATGCAAGCGCAATATCTATCTCGATGCCCTTTGATAAAAGCTTACAAATCTAAACAGCCATGATATAAAATAAACTAAGCATTCAATACTCCAACCATTTCAGTTGCTACATCATAACCCTAATTAAAATTTAGCTACTCATAATAAAATAAAAACAAACTACAAGTTTGAACACAAACATCACAAGAGAGAAAGAGATAAAGATGCAACCAATCTTCGTGGCCTTCATCTCTAGGATCGAGTGCTGCACGCTTCTCATCCTTGCTGTCACCAAGAGAGAGGCAGTCGCCATCCTAGAGAGACCAAGGCCGAAGCCCTACGTCAAAATTCGACCAGAGAGAGAGGTGAGAAAATCAGTTCTGAAATTCTAGAATGGAGAGGTGAGAAAATTTGGACAACAGCCTTTAGCTTCTTTTTATGCTGGTTTCCTCAATTTCTCCCCTCAGTAATTAATTTCCTTGCCATAAATCACAGGAGGAAGAGAGCATTCTTTCAGCCAGGCAAGAATAAAGGGCGAAATTTGAGAGATTTTAGCTAGCTGTCACGTGAAGAGATGGATCCGTTTCCAAATCTGTGTCATAATACACCCTGTGGTGCGGGTGAACTCTTAGACTTGAAATGCAATACAGCTTGGATTTCTAATTTGCGCCAAGATGCACGTGGGGATGCAGGTGCACCCTCAAACCTAAAATAGAGCAAAAACAACAGTTCGACAGTATCTCTTTCATGCAAAACAGACAAAATGATGTGAAATGAACATAAAAAAGACAGAAATTAAGAAGATAATTAGGCTTAACCAGACATAAATACCATGTCATTTTCATGTTCATCACTTACTAACATAAGAAAGAACGTTGAAAGGACAGCAGAAGAATAGATAAGTGGAGAAAAATAAAAATAGCTGTTTATGCAGTTTGGGCGCTAACTAGTTCATATCATATTAATAGCAAACTAGAAAGAAAAACTCAAGTAACAATAATGAGGGATATGAGTATACGAGTTGAATGGCAACTGCAACCGACGAACGAGGATAACATGTTTATTTTCAAATTTTAACTCATGTGGAAGGACAACAAAAGACATTTGAATTTTTCATATCATATTAACAGCATGCGTAGAAGAAAGAAAACTCGAGAAACTTCTTTCTTCGTTTGTCATTTTGTTTTACACCTGTTCCGACGATTTGGATCTCAACAAACTTTAAAAAGGATAAGGTTTGGTTTTGCTTTATGGCAATGGTTCTTTATCTTTTGGTTAGCGTGGCTCATCCCACATTAGTTCATCTAATATCATTCCATTAGGCCAGCAAAAACAACAGGTTTGCATGCAAAATGTTGCAACTCAAGTCGGAGGGGGGGGGTTTTGCAGCTCAGTTAAAACCCAAAGACCAAAGTATGCCAAAATACAGCACATATTGAAAGTAAAATAAAATCTTTCGAACTTCATATTCTGAGCTACGACCAAGTTAATTTAACTATTATCCATTCTATTACTTTGATACGATTATTTACCAAATAAATAATACACAAAAAACTGCACTACCAGATATTCAAATTACAAACCAACCAACCTACAAGCCCTAATCCTAGAACTGAAAATTTTCTAAAGAACAATATATAAAGGGATTACCAAAAAAAAAATCTGAGATCAGAAATAATTACTCTATCCACCTCTTTCGTCAAAGATCATTTTGCAACATATTCAAAAGGGTTGTTAGGAGCTGGTCACGCTTCTCAGCCCTGGTTTCTTCCCTCATACGTCTCTGTTCTTCCCTTTCCATCCACGCCTGTTCCAGCATCAGCCTCTCTCTCTCCAACCTCTCCATAGACTCCCTCCAACCTTGTTCAAATAACATTCTTTCTGTGGCCCGTCTTTCCATGGCCTCTCTCCACTGCATCTCCATTGCCTGTTGCTGTTGTAGAAACCCTTGCAGCAGCTCCTGTATGTTGCTGCTGCTACTTGACCTACCAGAAGTAGAAGCACTAGGGTTGATTTTCTGTTTCCGCCTCCGGCCTTGAGCTGGCTTGGTCTCACCATCACTGGCATCATCGTCAACGTCATCATCATCAGAGAGCTCATATGAGGATAGGTCACCAGCAGAGCGCTTGAGCTTCTTCCTTGAAGAAGAGCCGCCACCAGATTCAGATTCGAGGAGCTGCCGCTGCATGCTTCTTGCACGTTCTGTGAAGACCTCATGTAGCTCATCAAAGAAAGGACAATGTCGGCCATTTTCTGGATCTGATGTTTCTTTTCCCTAATTGGAATAAAAAAATGAAACAACATGTAAGAATTGACAACAAAAATTGAGCAGTTCATTTTTTTTATGGAAATGACCAGCTGAAAGAGTTTAATTTCTTGCACAGCAATATCTATGTCAGATACCAGTTGTGCTGTTTTGGACCAGAGTCTATATTTAATCAATTAATTTCACTCTTTTTGTACCAGTGTCCCTGCAGGCCTCTATCTATAAATTGGAAAAAAAAAAAGTAAAAAGAAAATAGTAAAGAAAATAGAGTATAAAACCAGATTCACCATGCTGTTTAATAGTATCCCACGAATTCACATACCAAATTTTAGAAAAAGAAAAGGTATGTTAATGCTAATTGCTCTAAAATCTCAATCACACCAATCGATGTAAGAAAGCCAAATATTTAAAGGTCACTAATGTAAAAAATAATAATAAAATAAAAAATAGAGAGCAATTAAACAAAGGCATTTGTTCTGTCATACTGAGGATAATTTATTTTGAAATGACAACCACATCATATGTTAGCTTATTTGAGTCAATTGCTTTATCATTTTAAAATGCAGCTACTCTTTCCAGAGAATCATATGGCCAAATAGCAACCCTTTTTTCCCCCAGTAGAAAGAAACTATTAAATGATCAAAGTAGGTGAGTCTTCAACATTTACCAGCCATTTTCCTTATTGAAATCACACTTGTCTGGTTCAAAATGAAATTAATGGTTGGTGTATAATTCTTCTTGGCAGATTGAGTCAAACCTCTTAAACAGACATACTACCTTTGTAACTTGGGAGCTAAGATTAGGAGCAAAAATTATATCATTTAAAATTTTAACCTCCTGTAAAGTCACACCAACCAATCAACACAATATTAACAAAAGGTGGTAGAAGGGTAAGCAGGAATTTTCTTTTATTTTACTTGGTTCCTGAGAAGAAAACTTTGAGTCTGGTTCTTATTTTTTCTCAAAGGGCATTTTATTTTATTTTTTTTCAGGAAAGGATATGGATCTATGTTATCCTTCAATCCTACATGTTGATTTACATATGATCGAAACGATTTCTTATAACCAAAAAGATAATAAAGCGCATGTAGACAAACCAACAGGCTTCTTATACTGAAATCTACAACTTCAGAAATGAAACACTAAACATTACAGGTTGTGTTCAAAATGCACTTGAATGATTCAAAATGAAACTCAAAGCCTGAACCCTGTACCCCCTGATATAATGCAGAAATTATACCTTGGAGTTTTGAGTCAAATACCAAGGTTACTCCAATATCAGAATCAAGTTGATGAACTAATAACAGAACACACAACTTGAGCTGACAAACTTGAGAAATCACACCTATCTTTAATAACCCAAAATTGGAAATCTCACAACTTGAAAAGTATATGAAAATCTGGAACCTAAAAAAAAAAATCCTACAAAAAGGTGCCCCAACTAATTATTTGCCCACGATCAGCACTAAACCCAAATAAGGAAATACAACTAACCTAAAAATACAGCAAAAATGGCATATACCAGTTCCACCACAACCACTCCGAAAAACCCATAAACCCAAAAGGGCCAAAACTCAAAACACCAGCATCAGCAATCAATGAGGATTACCATTTACCAAACCCTAAAAACAAAATGTTATAAGAAAACATCTGCGCACCTTATAGCGATTGACGAGGTTCTTCCACTTGCACTTGCACTGGTCAGGAGTGCGGCTGTATCCACGGTGGCTCATCTGAGCCGCAACCACCTCCCACAAGGTCTTGTTATTACTCGCGGCGGCACCTCCGCTTCTCTTGCCTCTCTCCATCTCGCCTCTTATCGCTATCAGCTCTCTCGTCTCCTGTTGTCCCCACTGTGGCACCCTTCCTCCTCCAGGTCCACCTACCACCACCTCTCTCATCCCTCTCATCCCTTCTCCCATCATCCCTTCCTTGTTTGGTTTCGCCTAGAGGTGAGAGCAAATTCTGAATGATTAACGCTAGCAGTAGCAGCAGGAGATGTTGCTTGCTTCTTTGTTAAGAAACGGAGGAGAGAGCGGTCGAGGTTCGGCGATTGGACGACTGGAGAAAGAACACAACGGGCGGTGCGTCAGCTCAATTTTTATTTTTGTTTTTCTTTCTTTGCAATAGACTGGTTGGTTTTTTTTTTTT
Source organism: Rhynchospora pubera (assembly GCA_028095005.1). Classification (NCBI taxonomy): domain Eukaryota; kingdom Viridiplantae; phylum Streptophyta; class Magnoliopsida; order Poales; family Cyperaceae; genus Rhynchospora; species Rhynchospora pubera. The sequence goes on along the minus strand of CM051460.1, from coordinate 319,818,636 downwards.
TTTTTTTCCTCTCTCCGATTCGCTTAGCTTAGATTTTGTGCTTTCTTTTTTTTTTCTCGGCACACGGATTCCTCTAGAATGGTCTCCGTTTCACATTGCAGTTATTTTATTCATTGTTACTTATTGTTTGACAGTTAATTTTTTTTCCTATAATGATTTTTTTTTACTGATGAATCATTTATTTCATGTTGCTGATTTTCCATCTTTTATAATTCCAGTCAGTTACAACTATATTTACTTTATATGCCGTGATATAATTTCATGTTCATTAATTTTACGGAAAAATTATAAATAGATCGCATAAAAAAAATGCATGTACAAATTAATTACGAACTAAATAAAATTATAATTTGGAATTCAAAAATATTATTCACTTTATCTACATTTAATTTTCTATCAAAAAATAAATGTACAGTGAATTAAAAAGATCAAAGTATTAATCACAATGTCTCTCCTTACTGTTAACATAACTGGTGGATCTAAATTACAAAATTAGTATTGGAGTAAAAAAGAAAAGAAAAGTAATTTAGAGGAATTCTACAACTAATTGTAGATGGTTTATAATTTGTAGTGTATTTCTTATCGTCTCTTTTTCATTTTGTTCACACTGGCGGTCCAGCCAGACAAGCCGGGGCCCATTTCTGCGTTCAGACGTGGAAATTACAGAATACCGCAGCGCTTCTTGTGGCCTTACTAGGTTGACACGTTGCAAAGCTATTCTGGATTTAATTTCCACCGACCTTACCAGTGTTTTTTTTACAATTTTATTTTAACATCAAATAGTTAAATTTTAACCGATAAAATATTTAATAAATTAAAATTATAAAGTTTATAATGTCAGAGTGCCTACTTTTTTTTCTGCAGAAAAATATTTTTTTATGTGACAATAACTAGTAAGTAAACTTTCATCATAATGCGTAAATTGTTTTTTTATGTGACAGTAAATTGTCTTACAAAATTTGTATTGAAGAATTATTTGAATTATCAGAATAAAAAGAATTAAATTGTAAATAGTTTATCAAGATTCCTTATCAAATTTTATAAGAAAATGCACAAACTAATTCTCTGATTTGTGAAATATCTAACACTTTAATAATTTAAATTTGATAAATAATTAATTTAAATAATAATGTGAACATGTTGATAACTTCATTTTTTTTATTTAAAGAATTTTGAAGACCGTTTTAAAAGTTGTCAAAACGTTATAAATATCTTTTGATATTTGCGTGCCTAATTCGGCCAGTGACGTGCGCGCGCGCAACACATGATCCTTGTCAGGAGGCCCATATGGCCATATGGACATATAGTCATGTCTTGCTTCATCTGCATCTGCATCGACCGAATTTCTTGACCAAGTTGCTCCCTCTTTCTCTTTCTCCGTTTCTCGTTTTGGTCTCTGTGTATTTTCTTTCTTTTTGACAAATGCGATCACCTCGTTTCTGCTGTTGTGTGACCTCTCTCTCCTTAAACCCCGCATGTCAGAGACTAAACCCAGTTGAAGGCGTCATATTGCGTGCATTTTTTCCATTCACAGGGACGGGGGTGATAAATTTTCAATTCTCATGGTTGGTCGGCTGCGTTGTTTCCTACTTGTCAACCGACGGACGTTTTCCTTGTTTAAATATAAAGATAAAAATAATTGGACGAGTTTTAAAGTTCAGTATAATAATTCGAAAACAATTTTGTATAATTCCAAAAAAAATTTTAGAAAATAATTTAGAGCGACGCTAAAAAGAATTGTACGAAAATTATTTTGAAATAATTAATTATTACTAGCGGTTGTCAGTTGTCACCCTTAGGGCTGAAAACGGTATCCGTTTCAATCATTTTTTTGTTTCGTTTCATCTTGAACAAAACGGTAACGGATAAGGATTTCAGTTTCGTTTAAGGAACGGAACAACTAACGCAAATAGAAATATTGTTTCGTCTCAGAACGGAACGATTAGTGAAACTGGTATGTTTCGTGGTCGTTTATTTCGCGCATTTCGGCTAAAACTTTTTTTATGGTTTTATTATTAGATTGCAGAGGACCTCAGCGGAGAGATCGAGGGAGAAACGAGAAAAATTAGATTTCGGCAGCGTCACTCCGTCATTTTTTCGCCGAACACAGTCACATCTATCTCTCTCGCCTCTGCACCACCCAGTACAATCGCCGTCGAGAGCGAGAGGTGATGATGGTGCCTCCTCCTCCTTTCTTGCGTGACCTAACCTGTCATTTCTCTATCTCTGTTTCATACAAAATGCAGAATAGTTCATTTTCTTGCATCTTAATAAAAATGTAAAACAGTTAGGTAGTCAAAAACGATTATAACCGTTTTGATCGTTCCCATCAACGAAACGATCAACGCAACATGTGTTAAACGCATGCAACAATCAACGTAATAAATACAAAAATTTCGTATATCAATGCAACGGTTAACGAAAATAACCACTTCCATGGTCGTTTTCCACATTATGCACCCCTAGTCACCCTTTCATCATCCGGTGAGAATCAAAGAGAAAAAAAAATACGAGGCTTATTGGATTGTCATAATTTTGTTTGAAGTTTGGGCTTATAGTTGGGATTTTCTGAAATGTTCATGGGCCTGATTTGTTGAGGTTCGAAAAATTGATAAACCATGTCACTATGTCATAAACAAGCAGTAAGGCAATCTTAATTTAAATATCATATGTTCTTCTTCACAACTAAATTTAATTTTAATTTGATTCTTTAAGATATGTCATAAACCACGTCATAATTTAAATATTACTAAAACTCATTTTAACCTTTCCAAATCTTAATATCATCTTCAAAGAAAGTAAATGTCTCGTAAGCATAGTTAAGATTTAGTACACCTTTACGGTAATCTAAAATCAGCAGTAAGACACTACAAGATCTACCCTGTAGCTAGTTACTATGCCTATGCAATTTGAGCAACTGTATCTGTAATCTATTTGTGGCCTAATCCTCTCAAAACTGTAATTTCCATCAACTAATCTAATTCATCCTATAATGAATCTTCAAAATCTATTTGAGAGAATGCCTATGTTTTTATTTTTTATTTTTTTCCTAACATGATATACACATTCATTAATCATGAACACTCAAAGTTATAAGATTGCTTTAATAAAGCCTATCTTTCTGGAATCTATATTTTCTTTACAACATGGAATCAATTTGTTAGTAAAAAATTTCCTATAATTTTATAGTTATACTTTACTATGGTGTACCTCTTAAATTTGGATATTGTTCTTTCTACATCGTTTGTTTCTAATCCAGTTCCATCACTGACACTGCCAAATCTCTATTCATCTCTCTCTCTCGCAGCGATAGGAATATAATTAAAATGCTGCCTTCTTTGTTTAAAGAATAAAATTGCTTAAGTGAATTAATTGGATTCATATGCAGCTTTGTTTAAGCTTCATTATTTTTCACAAACTGAGAGAGATATCATACCTCAGGAATATTACCATCTCTAGAGAGACTAATTGCACTCGCCTATGTACAAATTTAGAGAAAAAAAAATGGAATTATGTTTCTCTGATGGCGACACAAAAAGGGGGGGGGGGGGACAATGGACTTGGACAAATTTAGTGAAAAAAAAGACTTTTGAAATATTACGATATGCATAGTATTTATTAGAAAGAGTTTATATACAAAAATATCACAATTAAAGAGAGTAATTTTCGATTTTGAAAACTTGAGGATTTATTTCCAAATAGAAAAAAAAATATAAGGGGATTGTATCCAACTTTTCCAAAAATGAAATTATAAAAGAGGGACGGCGGAAGAAATAAAACAGATTTTGCGTAGTAGTAGTTTCCGTTGAACACTACGACCCATTTAAGATCCACATACACAAAAGTGTTCTCGTCCAAATTTCTGATGACCGTAAGATTCAGAGAGAGATGTATTGTGGAGACAAATATGCAATACACATTGGATTACCACTCACAACATAAAATCTAACGAACAACACGGAATGACACACAGCAGACGCTGCAGAAAAAAAAATTCTACCGATACTAGAACACTGAATCTTTTGCCGTCCATCTATGTTATTTGACTTTTGAGCAATAATATTTCTATCACAATATGTATTTCATATTAACTCGGTGTGCTTATTACACATAACAACAGATGAGAACATTAAAACAAAACATTTTAGAAAATCAAACATACAGAATTATTTCAACAGAAGGTGCTATTATGCCATCTTCACTGCTTTATGCAGTCAGTAGGGGCAAAATAAACCTTTCCCTTGTCAAGATCAAACCCAACATGAAAATCTTGTTGCGCAACGTTGCCCAATATCTGAACTATAGAACCGTCACTACTCTGTCCGATACCAATCATAGCAAGGCACATCTTCCCATCAAACTCGACGAAATAGTTTGTCGAACCGAGGGTGACTGTAGCGGTGCCTAATGTGTAATCAATGTCAGGCAATGCAACCTTCTTAAGATCACTAGCTTTGTAGCAAAGCTGGAGTTGTGAGTCATTAACCGTTGGCAAGGGGATTTCTTTTTCGAGTAGGGCAGCAATTTGATCCACCGTGTCATAATAAAGCAAATTTAGTGTGGTACCAGAATCAATTATGATATTATTAACACTCAATTGTATGTCCTGGTTACCCAGCCTGATGTTGGCTAAGTTTACTGTGTAGTATGTGTCGCTTACACCGGAGATGAGATTTGTTGTTTGCACATTCGGGTTAGAAAATAATGCATTTGACCCAAAGTTTAGCTTGCTTGACGTGTTTTTTGCAGAATATGGCACCAAACAATAAGAGAACCTTTTGCCAACTGAAGAACCTAGCTGGCTTACAAGAGAGGTGGACCCAGTTCCAAGACCGACTATGCCGGCCATGTTTGGCTCGAAGTTTCCGTCAGACTGGTGTGCACATCCAAACACTATATTATCGACTCCTACTGCCTTCCCATTTGACGTGTCAAAGGTGAAGGTTTCCTTGGCGAGTGTGCCAGAGGAGGTTGACCCATCACCATAATTTACATTGTAGTGGCACTGGTTGTTTTCACAATTGCTTCCTGCAGCAGAACAAAAATCATCACTGCAACTTAGATCACGGTATGTTGTGGAAGAGTTTGGATTGAAGAGAGGGGTGTTTTGCTTGTAGCAATCTTTGCATGGCTCGCAGTTGGTCCAAAACAAGTCACTACCGGTATCGGCTACAGCAAGAATGCTTGTAGCTGGGGTGCCTACTTTGACCGTCATCAAATACTCAACTTGGCTTGCTATAATATTCGAGTCATAGGACGATGGTGTTTCAATTTGTGTTGAGGCAATAACATCTTGCAAATATTGGGCACGCGATATAGAACGCTGAATAGCGGTACGAATCTGGTCATCAGGAGTATAGGAAGAGTTGTAAAAGGGGGACTTGATGGAGTCCCGATGCACAAGGTCGACTGAGAAACCGGTGTCGTTGGTAGCCATTTCGTTTTGTAATGAAGCTCTGGAAAGAGCTAGGATCATAAAAATTGTGTAAGAGAGATGAGTTAAACTAGAAGAAGCCATTGTTACCCGTATGGTGGATTGGTATGAGCTTGCTCTATATATTATACTTCTGGAGATTATATATAGGCGTTTTCTCAAGCGCTGGAGGGAGTTATGCATGAACGATGAGTTGGTTGTTTTTCTTTGGTTGAACATCCTTCCATTTAATCTTATATTTGGTTAGTTAGTACTCTCCAAGAATGAATACGAGTGCTAACCTGCGTATCTTTATCATAAATATTGAATCTTTTATTTGATTTTGTGGAGTGCATTAGAATGATAGAAAATTTTTAATACCTATTCCGCTTAAAATACATTCCGCTTCTGTGTACTTACCATATATAGCGTTTTTTTTTTTTGTTAAAACTTACTCTGTATGACTGAAGGAGAATGTAACAGAAATTTTGTTTACACAGTTGTCAGTTGATAAAAAATGCACCTAGCCACCTAAAGAATTATGTTACACTAATGTCCTCTTATCTCTATTGATGATAAGATAAATATTTATCATAAATGATATGAATGTTGAGTTGTTGCTTAATGACACAAGATATGATACATTCACTGAAAAGATTTTCATCGATTTTAGCATCAACATTATAGTATGCTAATATAAATGGTCCATTGATTTATTTTTTTATAGACTAATAATAGTGGGACTAATTTAGTACAAAATTGAAAATATTGGAAATCAAGATAAGAGCATTGAAAACTCTAAAGACCAAAACAAAACTAATGATAAATTAACAATTTATATAAGTTTTAATATATAAAAAAAAGTTTACTTGTAGAGGACTTAGAGGTTACTATAAGTGTTCTAAAATATACAGATTCACATGTGTACTTTAATTATATTGTAATACAAGCAAAATAGTACAATGATAATTATAGTTAAAAATTAAAATTAATTATAATAAAGTCTAAAATAATTAAAATTTAAGTTCCACACATCACAATGAAATATACAAATTCTAGAAGTAAATATTGTATATTATAAAAAAATAATAAAAACCGTCTACTTAGGATGGAAGAACATTATCAAGGGCAGAACAACAAGTCTAATTAATTAGAATAGACCCATAAAGAAAATAAACATATAATGCCTAAGTTTTAAATGGCACCGTATGCATACATACAGCGGCATCTACGTTCTACATGTAGGGCTGCATTTACAAATTCGTATAATGTTGACCGGATATATTTCGAGCATAGATTCATGACTGCAGGCGCATATGCAATTCATATAACCGTATTTAAGAAGCTATATATATGCCATTATTACTAATGTTGCCTAAAAATCTTGGAGAACAACTTGAATCAGTTCCAAGAAAGTTATGAAGAAAAAGATAAAAAATGATCATAGTCTAATACAAATTAACATCATTATCCCGATCAGGGCATATGGTGCCATATAAAATTTCTAGGACTAAAAATTGAATAAAGCACCGTATGCCCTGATCATGTTATGCATAGTATCGAACTTTAATTATAGTCTCATAAAAATTGAATAAATTGGCACTAAACTCACTGATTTGTCCCATAAACCGTGATTATTTATTCAGATATACAGTACCTGAGCTTTCATGGCATTCCAGTTAACAATTAAAGATGTCAAATTAGAAGGGTGCGCTCAGTTCTCCCGATATCAAAATAAGTATATACTTGTTTGTGCAAGAGTCTCCACAGGCTTAAGTCGATAAAACAAGAGAAGCTATTCTAAAGTAATTCTGAATCTTGCATTACAATGTAATTATTTATTGGAATTCCTAGCTTCCCTTGGTTGTGCTGTTTTGAGGTAGAGGAATAGGAGGGACTTTATATTTGGCATTATTAAGACTTCAAGTATTTTTCTAGAAGAGATCACCCCATTTGATTATTTAATTCACCTTCACAAAAGTAAACTCTGAAGCAAAGTTAAGTGGTGTCAAATTAAGTTGTCTAGTTGCCATTTACCCAAGGTCCACCTATAGTAACTAGCAGCAAGCTAGCATATGTTCAGCTGAGGACAAAAAAAAAAATGCTAGTATAAAATTACATGCGCAAAGACCAACCTTATTAACAGGAACTCCTTTACAGAGCTACAAGTTGAGAAGCCACTCAAGACTTGTGATTCATGGTAGAGGTCGTCTCAAAAAGCAGCATAAATCCAGAAGGGATTTACAAGTACTTTAGCAAAATTGGATGATGGAAAAGCATTCTAGGTGATATTCATCTTGATTGTCAAGTTGCATAGGAGCAATGAATTTTGTTTTCTTCAGGAAGCACCAAAAAACAATTCCTTCAATGAAACAAGAGCGGAACTCTTGCCATGGGCAATTGTATCTCTCCAAAGCATTAACCCTGGTCGAACAATGAGGGGATAAATAGATTTTTAGTCAGCAAATTAGATGCAGTTTCAACATAATAAGATTTTTCAACAATTCCTCAACCAAGCCTTTATTTACAAACAACACTGAAGGGTCCACAAAGTTAAAAGTTAAACCTGATCAAACAATTACAAAACCACTTGAGCATTATTCAAGGAAACAAAATTAGGTCTGACTAGAAAAACCTGCCCAACCCAACCTGACTTTTCTGAAAATTCAACCACCCAAAACCGAAACCTGACAAATCAACTCAACCAGCAATCCGATGTAAGCTGAACCAATCAGACCAGAAACTGAGCTGACCAGACTCTGGAAACCAATATGTCGAAACCTAAACTCCAGATTGATCAACTTGACATGAACCTATTTTAACCCGACTAAACTAAACATTGCCACAAAATTAAGTTGCAGGACAATAACCCAAAAAAGAACCGCATCCCACAACTGAACTTTGCATAAAACTAAACACAAGCAGCCCTTCCACAATGCCCCAAACATAAAAACAATCAACCGAGAACAACCTGACATCTGAGATGACCTGAACCCGAATGACCTCACTAGAAAAAATCCAACTTAATTCACCAACACCTAAGGCCAACACAACCTGACCAATTTCCACCAGTTAAGTACTGTATAATGACTGCTGTATCATTTGTACATCTTGGCATTGGGCCTAATTAATGCAGTACCAACTTCAGTTATGGATCCTTGATTTCTACCATTTAAAGCAGAGTTTATTAAATAATAGCATTAAGTTACAAATTATAAGGAAAGAAGGAAAAGAATCTAACCTATCCAAAGAAGCAATCCAAGTGTTGTTGCAAAGAAAAATTCCTCGCTAATACTTTGAAAACTGAAAATCAGGAAAATGACAAAAGTTTCTTAACTTCATTTAATACTTTTTAAGAATCATGCATATTGACTATTGAGGAAACTTTGAAGTTCATTTTTACCAGTACATGCAAGCCAGATTACCCCAACCTTGTAGCATTGTCGCCCAGGCTGAACCAGTAAACCTAAAATAATAATAGGTTCAGTCTTAATTCTGAGAGGAAGGAACATTTGGGGTTGGGGTTGTTGAGGGGTAGGGGTGCGAATGGTGTGGAGAGGGGAGAAGGGAAGGTAAGAGAGATAAAGAGGAGGAGAAATTAATTACCACATGAGGTCTCGGATAAACAAAGCACGGGGAAGCATGAGACCATTTCCAAGCATAGCAAGAAGCATTGTCAAAGATGACAAGCCTCTTATGTTGCTTGGGTTAAGATAATTTGTCCACTGCACCATAATAAAGCATGTATCAAAACTCTTTAATGGCATATGAATTATGGATCACACTGATTAGCGTTAGGAAAAAAAAATCTTCTTCACCGGCTATCTTTGTCATGTTTTTATTTCCCTTTGTGGAATTTGAAAAGGTTCTTGAAACAGCCGTCTGGTTGTTAAAGGAATAAGCTGGATTGTAGTGTATCAGTTAGATGATGCTTCGCAATACTATAACGGACCCCTTCAGTTTCTGGTAGGGTTTTAATTGCATTGATACCACAATAGTTAGTATAACGAAAAGCCATACACCAGACTACTGGTAGGAGCCCACGGGCCAAACTTTTAGAAGTTACCATAAGTATTTGGGCCCTACCAACTCGGCATAGTACCAATTGGGTCTAAAAGGTGACACTGTGGTGGTCGCTGATTAACTTAACATGAACTCCATAATATACCTACCATTTGTGCAACTGGCATCCACATGAAGAGAAGGGTTGCTGTCCAGCCGGACAGGGAACCAACGAAGCGGGCCCCTTCCTCAGACAGCTTTCCTAATCTGGCCTGCGAACATGAAGATTCAGTAAGGTTAGAGATAATATGCAAACAGATGAACTGAGTCAAGCATGGAAGTAGAAACATACTGCAACAACAGCCAAGACGGCAATGCCACAAGAAATTATCCCCGGCAAGATACTGTTAGGTATGAACGGGACAAATGTCGACCACATCACCTACAAAAAGTAAAATGATAAAGCATTCAAAAACTATCTATCAACTATTGATCTTACAGTCATATATATATATAGAAGTTACCTGAGGAAGAACAGATAGACCTCCAATAGTAGTGAAATCCTCCCATAGCAGCCACAGCCTCTCATTCAACCAACCAAAATAATTGAGAAAATTGAGCACTAAGCCTATGCCAACAACTGCAGATGTGGCAGCAAATTGGGGCAGTGGCATGGACTCTGCCATCGCCAGCTGTACAAGTACGGCATACGTGGACAGCACACCCAGTGTCTGGACCAGAACTGCCTCTGTCTCTTTCTTTGTTGCAAAGTATGAGAGCAAAGACAGGTTTCCTAACAATCCTGTAAGCATCCCCTGCCATTTTTTTTTAATTTAACTAATCTTGTCAAAAATCTAACAAATCATATCTAATCACAGTAGTACAAATTAGAAGGCACTTATGAGATACTGACAAGCCATGGGACAGCAAAAAGGGCAGCCTTGTTGCCGGCAAGAAGGTTTCGGGCATTAAGTACAATCTGAGGCAGCTGAAGGAGCAGAAATGGCACATTAGCAGCACCGGCCAGCTTGGCGGTCAAGGAATCCCATTCTTTGAACTTCACATGCCAATTACATTACATACGTATCAATACAATTCGATCATAACAATAGTCTTAGACAAATGCATATCCTATCGCTATTGCTATCAAGTTCCATACCTCGGCAGTGGAGACAGGAGAGGTGGATTCCGACACGGAAGGGGGTTGGATGCGGGGGTGGCGGCGGCGGAGGATCGGAGAAGGCGAGAGGGAGAGCTTGGAAAAAGAAGAAGAAGAAGAGAGGAGAAGAGGTTTTGAAGGAGTGGAGGAGAGGAGGGATCGAGACGAACAATAGTGTGTAGGTGGTGGGGAGTGGAGGTGCCGAAGTTTGGCCGGAGATGGTGGCGCCGAGGCGCCACGCGCCACTTGGAAGTGGAGGAGGGTCATGGCATGGGCTGGGAATGGGGGGAATGAGAGAGAGAGAGAGAGAGAGGAATGGTGGGACTTGGGAGTCTGGGAGAAAGAAGAGTCCAAAATAGAGAACCGCGCGTGTCACGTGAGGGGTGTGGAGAGAGGGGGGATTTAAACCGTTGGATTTCCTCCTTTCTCGTCAGATTCTGCGGCCCAGAAAATGGAGAAACAAATCAATGGATATATCCAGTTTCAGGTACTGACTAGGGACTTTCTCTAAGATTCCGTTTGGATAGGTGTGGGAAGAAGGGAAGAAGATAACAAGTGAAAAGAAATATTAGAAAGTGTGTAACTTTGTAAAGAGTTTGAATTGTTTATAATTTTTTTTTTCTTCTTCCTTCTTTTTACTTCTTTTCAACGCATCCAAACAGAGGCTAAATTCTAGACATAGAAGCATGTATGATTAAAGCAGCTTGGGGGACGACTTTGTGAAGATCTTTGGACCTACCAATTTTATCTCGCTATTGGGAGGCAGAAAATGTTGGATCTCACGAGAACTTTTACTAAATGTTTCCTTCCTATGGGTAACGGGATGAAGTACAAGCTGACATGGCATAGTAGTTGATCACATAATGTTAGGATCAATTTTTAGGGGAGCTGCTTTGGGCAGCAAAAATTTTTTTGGAGCAACATATTCTTTTTTAAATGTCTAAACTGCTCTTTAGTATTGATGAAAATTTATTGCCCTAATTTATTTCCTTAACCATACATTCCTTAACTGCATTCTCTCTCTTGGGACTCTTAATGTCCCTATCATTTTAGATTTTGTGTTTTGCAAAACTATTTGTATAAACCAATCCCGAGTTATTTGTGGCGATAAGAAATTTCAGATAATTTTTTATGTCAATTTTTTTTTACTTGTGCCTTGATGACATCAAGATGTTCTACCTAAAAATGAATTTCCTTTGACCATATGAGTGCTTAATACAAAATTTTTGAAGATAAGTGCTTAATACAAAATTGATGGAAGTTAATATAATATAAAAGAAATCAATTTATCTTTTAATAAAAATCACATATTCATGCGAGAGAATTTTATGTTCGCTTATGAAATAATCATTGAAGAAATCTAATTGCAATGTACTCAATGTACTCTAGAATCCTAAAGTTCTCCAAAAAAAAAAAAATGACGAGATAAACTGTCGGGAGTGAAGGGAGGAGAGACTCAAGTTATTCAGTGGATAGGACAGAGGAGGTTTAGTCGAGACTCGAGAGAGAGCAGTTATTCGGAGATTACCAGTAAATTTACGGAGTTACAAAAAGAGCAATTTGGTAATTGAGAAAAAAATTATGTTGCTCGCAATAAAAAATATGCTGCTCAAAGCAACACCCAATTTTTAGTAAGAGTTCTTTTATTATAAAAAGAAAAATTTTGTGAGGACTAAATTAAAGTTTAATTTAGAAAATGTCTGCATTTACAGTTCCTGCGTAAAAAATAAGAAACAGTTTTTTTTTCTTAAGGTTTGTTTGATGCCAACGATTTTTGTTATAAGAAATTTGAAAATAAATTGCTTTTTCGTGATTCGAACCAACGACCATTTGATTAATAGAATAGAATAAAATCACTAGACCTAATATCCTAGCTAAAAAAATAGAGATGAAAACATAATAGAAAACAAGAATATAAACCTTGTTCATCATTAAATTCTAAGATAGTTAAAATTAGAATTATGTCACTCTAAAAAATTGTCATCTTTTTTTAATACCCAAATTATCCTTTTGTAAAATAAAGGGAAAAAATATATATATGGAAGGGATTAAAAAAATGGAGCCTCACAGAACTTCCATCCATACTTGTATTTCTTTATTTTTCTTTTCACTGTTTTCTCTCTAATACCATCGTCCCTTCTAGTGTTCTAAAAAAAATACGCATGTCCGAACACGACACGACACAGAGGTGGTACGACACGGTAAGACACGGACACGAACACGACACAAAAACTTCGCGTGATGTGTCCTTATGCGTGTCGTGTCCAACTTTGATTAAATAGACACGACACGACACGGCACGCGAATTGTCTGGACACGACACGACATGGCACAAGATACGGCACAGCACGACACGAGAGACATGACACGTATTATAGACACGCCAAACACGAAAAGGAGACACACATAGTGTTATAGAAATACAATGGATTCCTCAATTATGTACCTACTATTATATTTTTTCCATAAATCTTGTCAAAGATACATTTAATCATAAATCAATGATTATTAATAGACTTATTTTCGAATAAAACACTTGCAAATCGTTAGAATTGGAAATCAAAAGATTACAATATAATTAGGATGATTCAATAATTAAATCACAAATAAAATAAAAGGATCCAGAGCCATGCGCAAATTAAAGATATAAATCTATATGTGATTTGTCTTAAAAAGAATCAAATATTTTTTGTCATTGAAAATAGTTTTGTACCTTTTCATGAGTTTAATTTATTTTTAGTAAAATAATTACTTAAGTCCGATAAGAAGTTGTCAAAATATTAATCGATTGTTAAAAATTAATTTATATTTTAATTCAATGGTACAACACGTCTACTTTCTTAATTTTTGACGTATTTAACAAACATAATTTTTAAATTTCATAAACAAATTACATTCATGTAAAAAAGTTAAACGTGTCTGAACACATCACGACACGACATGTCTAAAGAAGACACGACACGGCACGACACGAGGACACGAGGACACGAGGCGTGACGTGTCCATCTCTTAGGATTTAGACACGACACGACACGTAAAATATTTAGAAACGACACAACACGGCACGACACGTGTTAAAACACTAGTCCCTTCCCATAAAATCTGAAAATCGATTTAAAACCGATTATTACTCATGTGACCACGAATTTGGGATCGCATCTTCAGGGATTTTCTAAAGCCTATTTATTCATTGGTATGGTACAAGAGGTTGTCATAGAGAGATCTTTTTTTTATCATTTTGTATATTTTTCTTTCGAGATTGTGGTTACGTTTTCATTGTTTAGGATAGACTTTTTTTTTTAATGGTGACTTAGCTCTTGGCTAATGGCAGCATTTTTTTAAGTAAATATAATAGTAAACAAATTTGTGGAACTAAATTAAAGTTCGACCTGACTTGCAACGCGAACAAATTTTTTGTTGCGCATTTTTTTTGAAGTAAATATTTCAATTTATGTATATTATGTATAATTCGTACAAAATGTTGAATTTATTTCACAATTTTTTTTATTAAATCTAATATGATTGTAAAGTGCTCGGTTAATTACATATCTGGTCAAGAAATTATATTAGAGTTGCATCCTATTCCTTTCTGTCCATTCAATTCATTAGTTAATCTCTCGATCGCTTCCATCTCTCACTCTCTTCAGTCCTCAGTCTCAACTCTCAAGTCTGCACTGCGCAGCCGCCGCTCAGCACTGAGCAAGCCTCTTTCCAGATCTCCAAAAAAATATCATAAAACCATCTTTATTCAAACAGGAATCAACCATGCTGTCTCTCAAGCAACAACCTCCATTTCCCACCTCTCTTCTCTTCTCTCCAAAACCCCAGATCTCAAGGCTTATCCAACATCCCATCTCCACCACACGTCCCCTTCCTTCCCTTGCTCTCAACAATCCCAACAACCCGACCTCACCGGTGTCCCGCAATCACCGAATCACCTTCAATTTACAACCTGCTGCCTCTTCTATTCCCTCAGCAAGCTCTGACTCAGAATCTGATGAAAGAAAAAACCCCAACAAGACGGTGAAGCTCGCGGTGGTGTTCGGTTTCTGGTACGCGCAGAATGTGATATTCAACATATACAACAAGAAGGTACTGAATGTATTCCCTTATCCATGGCTCCTTGCCTCATTCCAGCTCCTCGCCGGCTCTCTCTGGATGCTTTCTCTTTGGGCCCTTCGGTTGCAACCCGTTCCCCGCCTCTCGGGCCGATTCATAGCTGCGCTTCTGGGCCCTGCACTGTTTCACACTGTCGGCCACATCTCTGCTTGTGTCTCTTTCTCTCGTGTTGCGGTATCATTCACGCATGTCATCAAAGCGGCTGAGCCTGTTTTTTCAGTGGTACTCTCAGCCGTTCTCCTGCGCAAGTTCTATCCTATACCAGTCTGGCTCTCAATTCTACCAATAGTCGGTGGTTGTTCTCTGGCGGCATTAACTGAGCCGACATTTGATTTGACTGGTCTTTCTGGTGCATTGATCAGCAATCTAGGCTTCGTCCTGCGCAACATCTATTCTAAGCAGAGTTTGTCAGATTTCTCTGACATTGATGGCCTGAATTTGTATGGATGCATTTCAATTCTGTCTCTATTGTACCTGTTCCCAGTGGCTATATTCGTTGAGGGGTCAAAATGGGCCGCTGGGTATAACCATGCGCTCACTGTTGCACCATCACCGAATATGTTTTATTTATGGGTACTTATATCAGGGGTGTTTTATCATCTCTACAATCAGTCGTCGTACCAGGCACTTGACGACATTAGCCCTTTAACCTTCTCAGTTGGGAATACGATGAAGCGAGTTGTGGTGATAGTTGCATCAGTACTTGTGTTCAGAAATCCTATAACACCTCTAAATGCACTCGGATCGGCAATCGCCATATTGGGGACATTTCTGTACTCCCAAGTTACAGCAAGCCCCAAGAAAGATGCAGAAGCAAAGGCCTGATTTTAGTTTACCAGAATCTGTGGTAATTTTTGGGGATACCTTTTGTTGTTCTTTATTAGATGCTGTCAAGGGAATTAAAGAGATTAAGAGTTCCTTTTTCTAATTTCTTGTTTTAACCTTGGATGATTTTGGTGATTGATTGAAGAAATTTAATCGTGTAAGCACTGTTGTATTGCAGTATGTCAAAAGGAAATTAGAGTTGGAGTAAGAAAGGATCAATTATGATAGATACATAGCTTTATTTTACAGTATTCCATCATGAAAATTGATGAAGTTTAGATTCTTGAAATTAACTCGGACTTGAGGAAAAAAAATTTTACATTCAGAATGACGGACGGTACATTATAATCACTAATAAAGCAACTAGTTCAGAATAATCTTTTACAAGGGAAAAGTAGGAAGTATGAGCTGTTATTGTTCCGGCCTAATTAGGCGTTTATAGAAAACAGTATATGCTCTAAGATTGGGCTTATCAATTCCTTTAAATAAAGTTGAAAAGTTTAGAAACTTTAGGCCCAGTTAATGGATAGTCCCTAGGCTGCAAATGCAACGAAATGATCACGAAACATGTATTTTTCTATTTTGAATGCATAACTAACCGATTTGATACTGCAGTATTTCCGGTTCATGAAATTTTTTTATAAATATTCAAAAAAACATAAAAAATAACATAAAAAATGATATAAAACGGTTAAACAAAATAAACAAAACAAAAGAGGTCAGTTTCGTTAACCATCGTTTCATTTAACAAACGAAACAGAAAAATAATTGTTTCGAAGGAGATGAAACGAAATGATCAACGGTTAAACGGAATTCCATTTGCAGTCCTAATAGTCCCGTTTCACTGAAAGATGCCAACCATTTAGTTCCTTATATCTTTACTTCTTTTTAGTGTGTAATGATGAAAACTAAGAAGTTAAACCTTTTTTTTTCTTAATGAACTATAGAGGAATAAAAGGAGAAGTCTCATTTGCAAAATACCCGATTCCATTACAGAAATGTTCGTGGAAGTCAAACAAAATTAACATATTATAGAATAATATCTATGAGATGGGATTTAATGACCAATTTTTTAATACCACATCATGACTCTAATTTATTATACATATTTATAAACTGGAGCCTTAGACATTTTAATCTTGTGCACATCAACTAATTACCTTAAATATAATTATTTAAGTTCCTTTTTAACATCTTTTTTGTTCTATTAAGAAGTCTAAAGAAACATCATATTTTTATTCCATGTCATCATCCCATAAACACTTTAATTGTTTTGGTCAATATGTTTTGAAAAGCCTGACTTTATGCATTGACATAATATTTAATTATGCATCGGCATGATACTTAGTGTGCATTTTGAAAAGCCTGACTGTTAAATATGCATTTTGGAGAGTTTTAAAGAATAAAAACAGTTGTTTGCCAATTATAAAATGCAAAAAAGCATGTATATTGACTTTTTGAAATCTACAAGATAACAAGTAATTACATTTTAGTTACAGTAAGTGTGTCTGCGTTGATATGATGGCAATATATCAAGACAATAGGTAATTGCTCATCAACAGATCGAATAAAACAAATCTGCATTTTGAAGTGTGTGATGTATATGATGTATTTAGATGAACTCATAATAGATATGTTATTTGCGCCAAAGAGTAAATGTCTGTTAACTTGCATGATCGCAAGAGTCAAATTCCAGCAATGCAAAATAGAGACCTCATATGGTGTCATGCTTCATTCCTAATAATAGAAATATAGAATGTCGTTACAGTTGAGATGAAACAAGTGTCCGTTAAAAAATACAACGAACAACAAATTTTCCGCGTCTCCTAGCTCATACGTCTTATTTATCTTTTCCACAAACAGCATTTTTCTCAAATATAAATAATATATTTAAGCTGTAATTGAAGGATCATACCACGATCGATAACACTCCTAGATAGAAGATTTACGAAGTAAATTGCAGTTATCTCACTTAACTATTTTATGCACCAAGAAGGGAATTAGTCTTCGATCTGCATTGTTGTTTCTCTTGGGAGCAAAGGTTTGTTTTTATTAATCACTGCATAAAATTTTAAATTTCATAATTCAAATTCCCGAAAAAAAAAAAAGAATTTAGGATATCTCCCTGTTTATTTTGAGGAAGAATGCATACTTGATACTTTCCGCGTGAGCATATGGCTAATTTGTGTTATCTCTTTTAAGTTTTAAATAATAATAATAATAATTTTGTTACCTCCATTGAGGATGGATATCCATCGAAGTAGACGGGTCAAATCTTTGTTTCACAAGCAGAAATGGTGAAAAATCCTTTACAAGCTGAGATAATAGAGAGTTTAAAAGAGTAATCTAAAACCACTATAGTTTAGTGTCAAACCGCTATAGTTTTTTTTTTAATTGAAACGTGTAGGTTCAAAACCGGTTGGAGAGATTTTTTATAGATATTTAATTTTAAAATAAGTTGGATGGCTTAGAACCCCAATTTATTTTCAAAAGTTTTTTTTATTTAATTAATGTCAACAATTATAATTCATTTTAATAGCCATCAAAATATTTTTAAAAAATAGGAAATTTTAGTATGCTCCTTTTGTTAGTTCTTAATGTACATCGAAAAAATAAAATAAAATTATACAATTTTCTAGTAGCATGTAGCAGATCACATATATAATCATCCAGTTAATATGTCATTTAAAAGTGTAAAACTATTTTTTAATATTTAATTTTATTGGCAAGCATTTCACAAAAAAAATAAAAATTGAAACTGCTCGCTTTTCATTTGAAAAAGCACAATAAGTTCCAGCAACTCAGCAAGGCAACAAATTACTTGCCACACACTTGACTACAAAGCACGGTATTCGTCAGTAAATTTCTGGCCTTGTCACCAAAAGCAAAAAATGAAGATATCAATTATTTTCTTTCCGGTCCCTTCTTTTACCTTTTTATCTCAATTCCTTTCCGGGCTAAGAAAAATGTTGATTTCTGAAGAGACGAGACCTTTTTTTTTTTTTTTTTTGATTGTCGGCCGTAGGCCCATAGCCTCAAAAGACAAGACATGGCAGTCAGTTTTTTTTTTTTTTTTCTTCCGAGAATGATGGCTGTCAGTCAATGTGCGGTCCAGGAGTAGACTGCTAAATCTCAACAAAAAAAAAAAAAAAAATGGAAAGGAAAATAAAGATTGATTCTCGTCAGTGGCCGTGAGTCGTTAGAGAACATCCAAATTATTACATTATAATTAATATAGTGTCATATGGTATACGTCTTCCCATTTTTATGAAATGTATTATTGTTTTGAAAAACTTAACTTCAAAAAGTATCAAACTAATAAAGGAAAAATTAACTAAAACTCATTATTAGCTTATACTGAGAATACACTGGTTACGTAAAATTATTTAATAAATAAATAACAAAGCACACAAGATAGTTAGTTTGCCAACATAAATTTAATTTTCAGAAATATAATATCGTGAAAAAAATTCAACAAGTTGGTTGCATTGTCAATTAATCTTCAGAAAAATAGTAGCGAGAGCGGCAACACTGCGTGCTCCATGGGAGAGTAAAAATAACATTCGAAGTCAATATTTTTTCTTGTCATTAATTATGTGATGGGAGGTGATGATATGACGTTTAGTATTCAAATTGATATTAAAAATTACCATGACAAGCGCAAAAGAACAAACATGTCTTATACAAGTATATAAATCCTTGACGATTTAATTAAAAAAATAGTTGGTCTTAAAAAACATATATATATATTTTTTTTAAAAAAAACCTGAGAGAATTGAATTGTTCATGTTAATTGCAGGTTCAAGCCAGAATGTACACTAAAAGCAAGTTGGAATGGACAATCTGTTCCATTGTTTGTTTGCTGGGTCTTCTGATACAGGTAATTGATGGAACAGACGTGCCAATGACTATATTAAAGAGTGCAGTGGCGAAAGGAGCAGGTATAAATTATTCTCATGTTTCTATTTTCTCATTGATAAGGAAATTAATTATAGGTTAGGATAAATTATTTATTTATAAGTGTCTAACATAAAGTCTTGTTCAATATACATGCAGTTTGTTTGGATGGCAGCCCACCTGCATATCATCTCGATCCTGGTTCTGGTTCTGGGATCAACAACTGGATAGTTCACATGGAGGTAAATTTTATTTATTAATTCACATTTTGTTTTTATTATCACAATCTTATAGTAGCATATCAGTAGCAAACATCTTTATCTTCCTCTTTTCTATTCCCCCTCTAAATAAGAAGAATCACACTTCTGGTTTGAAATTGTGCTTATTATAGGTTATTTTAGCCTACGAAAACAGCATTTTCGTATTAAAAAAAATACATAAATTTATAGACAAGCAACATGTACATTTATGTTTTGCTTCAAGTTGATATCCAATTGACTAAGACAAAACTGATTTCTGCAGGGAGGAGGATGGTGCAAGGACACAAAGGAATGCCTAGAGAGAAAAGAATCATATAGGGGATCATCTAAGAACATGCCACCTCAAGGTTTCTCTGGCATGTTAGGCAACGTAAAGGTCTACAACCCTGGTACATCATATTTTGTTGCTCTTTAATTTTATGTTGTCACATTTGGTTAGCAAATCAACTCATCAAATTGTCAAGCCCTGAGAACAGGAATTTTATATAGTGATACCAAGAAATTTCTTGTGCAGATTTCTACAATTGGAATAGGGTAAAGATCAGATACTGTGATGGCTCGTCATTTACGGGGGATGTTGAAAAGGTGGATCCGGTAAGCCTATCTTCCCCTGTTACGCGAAAAAGAACATGCTAACTTAATTTTTTCCTCCTTTTGTAATATCTTATTGTAATTTTGTATGATCAGAAAACAAACCTTCACTACAGAGGACACAGGATTTTTCTTGCTATCATAGAAGACCTATTGGCAAGGGGAATGAACAAGGCAGAAAATGTATGACCCAACATTCTTTCTGTGATCCTAAAAATTGTGTTGTAAACGCAACAAACTGCTACCTATATTATGTCACAGATCCTTACAACTTGCACATTACCAGACACCCAGGTTTTGTGCAAATAATTATTTTGTACATTTGGTCCCAAGACAAGTTTTTGTTTAAGATTTCCTCTCTTCTTGGGATCCTAATTAATTGATATCTTGACTATCATAATGACTTTAATTTCAAAATCACTTAGTAATAAAAAGGACTGATCATACGGTGGCTGACAAGCATAAATATTATATTGGGTGGTGAAAAATTTTCGACACCGTAAGGAAATGGAACATTTTTCATTGGATACTGAAATAAGAATCAGGGTTCAAATAGGAAGCAACTAGGCAACTCGAGCACAATTTAAAAATTTTGGTTATAAGAAATCGTGATTGAATGCAGGCTCTACTTTCCGGTTGTTCAGCCGGTGGATTGGCCTCAATATTGAATTGCGACAGATTTCAGACTCTCCTACCAAAAAATGCAACAGTAAAATGCTTCGCTGATGCTGGTTTTTTCATTGATGGGTAAGTATGCGATATCTTCCCTCACTAAAATCTTTACTTGAAATCTCATAGACCCGTACACAATGGTAAAGAAAGATAGCTGTTCTTTCAAAATTATAAATGTTTGTAATTAAACAGGGCTTCAAAACCGGCTGAGAAAATTGGACAGTCCCTTATGTATTATATAAATTCGTACAAAATTGATCAGAATTGAAACATGTCATGTACCTCCAAAATTATATAACCTAGTCATCTCATTTGGATCATGTGGTTTTTCCCTCTGCACTAAAGTGTCGTGTCAAGTAAAATGGCCTGGCATAGTACGACGTTGAATATGCAAAATGTTGCAGGTAAATGGCCTAAAAAAGAATTGTGCAATTATCCCAGTGTACTTCGTACTTTCATAGTCAAACTAATGTTGCGTTATTACAAACCAATTGCAATGGCTACTAGAAAAATCTATTATACTATACAATTGGCATTTATCATTTTGTTATGCAATGTCCTCAGGCATTTTCTTTTTGTCTAAAATTTAGGTAGTTGGTCCAGGATATCCTTTATAGATATATTTTTTATAAAGAATGAAATTTTCGCACTGAATAATATTAATTAGTTTGTGATGTGATTATATGTTACTCTACTATGACAGTACGGATATTACTGGAGGACATGCTATCAGAGCATTCTATCAAGATGTTATTAACACCCATGTATGTCTGTTATCTATTGTATTTTTTCCTCATTAATTTTTTTTGAAGGCTTTTTCCTTATTTCTTGTTTCAATAATAGTGTAGCATCGAAGTAACAACTTCATCTTCATTTTTTTGTTAACAGGAATCAACTAAAAACTTACCTGCTTCCTGTACATCTAAGCATCCACCCCCTTTGGTTTGTGTTTCTTTGTGCCAGATTATATTATTTTATTCTTATATATCAGATTATCGGTCTTCACAGAATCGCAGTATAACTAAAATTAAAATAAAATATTACAGTGCTTCTTCCCACAGTATGTAGTGCAAACAATGCGCACTCCTCTTTTTATACTCAATGCAGCTTACGACACATGGCAGGTTAACACTTCAATCTGATTATTCGCTCTCAATTTTTCATTTTTTAATTATAATTAAATTTATAAGCCACTTATCTCTGCTAAAGAATAACATATAAAGAAGATTTTAGGTCGACCCAGAAATCAATAGGGATACATGGAACAGCTCACAATTTAAAATCTTTTATTATTCCTTTGAAAAGTAAATCCGATTGGTTGATAATTGACTCAATATTTTACAAATATGATTAGATGCATTTCTGGCAGTGTAAAGCCTATCTTTTCCATAAGAAAAGCTGAGGTGCTTTCTAGTGTTGAGGAAAAATTTGTCATTTGTCATTTTAATTTAATTAACAAGAGGAACAAAAATATAAATTCAAAAAAAATACTTGGCTTTCTATTACAATTATATTAATTTTGTACGTGCTAAGTAAAAATTACACATTATTATTTCTATCAACAATGAGTTTTCCGCATTATTATTTATGCAAGTAATTTCCATTGAATCATTTCCTTGCTGCAGGTAAAAAATATTTTAGCGCCTGGTACTGTAGATCATGGGAATACATGGCAAGATTGCAAGGTATACATCAAAAAGTGCAATTCAACCCAGCTTACAAAGTTCCAAGGTTAACCTCTCTTTGACATCATTAATTAGCAGAATATTTACTATGATTTGGTCCATTAGCTTAAGCTTGCCAGTTGCTAACAAGATAAAATTCTTAATTTCATTTCAGATTTTAGGTCGGAGTTCTTAAAAGCAATTCCCCAGAACTCATCATTGACTGGCATGTTTATAGACTCATGCTATGCACACTGTCAGACTGGTGATATAAATACTTGGTTTTCTAAAGACTCGCCTACCATTCAAAACACGGTACTATCCTTGGTTTTCTGAATACTTAGGTATTTCATATATAGGGGCATTCTGCTGAGAAACCGAGCTTTCTGGTTTGGTCATCCCCTGCAACTTAATTGCATTTTGTTGCTTATGATCTCCAAAATCTGAATTGCTACAGTTACAACATTAAGACAAATTTTAGTGCTAATTTTCTGATATTTGTAACAACATTTTTTTTAAAGAGTAATAACTTAAGTTCATCTGAATATCATTACAATAATTTTACAATCAGAGGTAGGCAATATATGATCTCAAAATAAATCCAAGATTTACAATTTATTTTATTTATTTTTGTGCAGAAGATAAACTATTAATTTTGAGCTTTCTAGACTGTCAACAGCAATGATTTTCCACCTATCCAAAATTATACTAAAAGAAAGTTCATCAAAATGTAAAAATCTAATTTTAGAAACATATTTTGAAACTTAGATCTAATTAGAGGACTTGAATTGGCCATTTTAATTTCAAACATTGAGCCTTTAAGTCGAAGCACAAGAGAATCATTACTTTGCAAAGTACTGTAGTAGACAAAAAATTATAATTAGTTAATTGCAACTTGGTTTATCTTGTCTGTATGTAGACAATTGGCGAAGCAGTTGGAAATTGGTTTTTTGAGAGGAAGGCTCCTCAAAAGTTAATCGACTGTCCTTACCCTTGCAACCCAACATGCAAAAATGTTGAATTAATCACCAACAAAAATTAGGCGAAGTTTTCGTCGATGCATGCAGCAGTCCTTGATTTTGAAGAATATAATCTTTTATATATGGTTCATTCGTCTTACGTAAATGTATGGATTGCCCGTACAAGAGTATAGAGAAATATGATAATTTTTTTCACCTTTAATAATATGAAATTTGGCAATTAAAAGCACTCTTCATTTGAAAGATTTGCTTTGTTTTGTTCTGTGCTGAATATTTATGAGTTTTGTTTTTGCGTGATAACAATATATCTTGGGATGAAATTTACAAGTTACCTTAATTTAATTAGTTCATACTGAACCGTTGGAAATTAATGCTAATAGTTTCCTTTAACTTTTCCATTCAAAGGATTAATTAAGATTGAAACGAATATTTAAAATTTGCTAAATGAATCTCTCGATTTTATGTTTCATTTAGATAATTAATTAAACGAACTTATGAGTTTATGTTTCTTCACTTAGTATTTAATGGTTGGTGTAACATCTAAATAAATAACTCATGTTATGTTATGCCTGAATTTTTATTATCCATTTAACAGTTTAAATTAAAAACATTTATGCATTTAAACAAAGTAATTAGTTGCATTGGCATTCATTCATCATATTTATATTGTGCATCTAGCATGTTATCATTCAATACAGATCAAATGTTTGTGGCCTATGCTATTCATGATAATTAAGTTTAATTAGTACAAGCTTAATGAAAAGATGCGATAGAATTTTGATGGAATATTTTGTTAATCTATATTTAACATAATGATTCCAAGGGTTGCCTTAGAGTCTATAAATATCTCATTTTTCTGCAAAATGATGAATTAGTTCAATTTTATGAATAACTCTAATAAAGGAAGAAGAATTAAGTTGGAGGAAAACATTTATAAAGAAGACCATCATACAGTCTAATAGAAAGCACTGAAGGTCAATACTCACGCTTGAGCTAAATAATATCTACACTTCATAATTGTGAGTTATCTAATCTTTATGTTATTATTTTATATGATGAATTAGATCTTTTTTAGACTATTATTAGATATCACTTTCGATAAGTTTTTATCTAACATGAACTTCTCAAATTAGTTATTTGTGCCTTGCTATGTTTACAAAATTTAAAAAGTGCATGAAGTTTTGAGGTACACGATTATTTATATTTCACGATACTGAAAATTAAGATGATCAAGTTATTATCATACATTTCAACAATTATACGTAAAGTTCTTATTGAAAATAGTGATTGTATCGATTGGTAATGACTTAAAATACCTTCTTCTTTCTTGAGGCAAATGGCCCGAACGAATTGAATCAATTAATAATAGAGTAAGCCAACCATGCATGCAATTATCGTTTCTAGTTTCTTGAGTTTTAACAAGTGTATCTTATATATTTTCATGTACAACCATACTAGCACGAAGTTTTCGTAGGAGTACATATTACTCAAATCTGAAAATTTGGATATTTAGCCCTTAAATTCAATAAAAAAAAATTAGTGTAATTGTCTTATATTTAATTTACTGAAGAGTTTATATTAAAAATCCATTTTACTGAAGAGTTGATATTTAGCCCTCAAATGATCATTTCTCCTTGGATAATGGATAATTAGTTAAGTGGAAAACGTACGCTTCACACCTAAAAAAGTGAAACTGAGATCAGTTTTTTTTTTTTTTTTGAAACTGAGATCAGTTGAGCGACACTATAGATATGTATTAAAGAGAAATTAGTTACACGACAATATTTCAATACGACATCGAAGAGCCGCAAAATGGTTAGTAATTGGCAAAAGTAATTAATTTGTTTTCTTGACATCTGCTCATAAAATAATAACTGATGTAATATGGTCATGCGCACACTTCCTAAAAATGGTCATAACTTTTGATCTGACCGTCGGATCGGGCTCAAAATTTATTAGGAGATTTGTGACTCAGAGGCCGAAAAGAAATGAAGTTATGCTGCATTCACCCAAATAAAAAAATAATAATAATAGTAAATAAATAACATGCAGGAGTGAAAACGAATCGAATAGAAGTGAATTTATATAATGATATAAAATAAAAATATATTGACATTTATATTTTTTGATAGATGTCAATAAGAATACGGAAACGTTCGGATATAATTATAAATTCAAATACTAAACATATATGAATATGGTCGTATCATACGGATACGAAGATGGATACATCCTCTCACACATATTATTCCCTGTGAAACTCAGACCTGCCCACCCCAATACAACGGGTTAGATGCAGATTAGCATTACCTACTACACAGAAGATTACACAGAAATGCAAGAGAAAACACCAACCCTCCTCAATGTTCCTCCCACGTTCAGGTCACGAGTCCAGATTAGAATGAGTTACTACGACCTACATAGGTTTGTGTATCCGACATTCGTATTAAAATAATCTAATTGGATTTTTTTGGATTTATGATGTCCCATGTGCTGATGCACCTCAGATCTGCGTCTTATTGACATTTACTGCTGCAGTACTGCCTCGTGTTAATATCGGATCTTATGTGGCCTAACCAGAGAAATATTACCAATTCCCCTCTGCTGTCTATTTTTTAATAATATATATTTATATTATATCCGTGTTTGGTGTCTTTCCAAATTATTTCTGAATTGAAAAGGAGAACTATTGTTGTATATCATAACTTAAATATTTTATTCTGTATTGTACATGAAATTAATTTGTGAAAATTATTAAAAATATTTATATTTTGATGTATATATCATTTGGATTATAAAGTAAAAAATTATTTTTAAATTATATGAAACAATTACCAATTATAAACCATATACAATTTAATCTCAAGCCACCAACCTACTTATTAGGAAATACTAGTTGGCATGGCATGGACCTGTGAGTTTGTGACCCATAATCTTTGGAGTTCACGTTTTTATTTTTCTTGTGAAATCCTGCTACACGGTTTGATACTTCCGTACAGGACACAAAAAAGAAAAAAATATATATATTAAAGGAGCGTTCTTCTAAAAGCTACCAAATAACCCAATAGATCCTGACGGTGCTCTCCCATATCAATGATAATATATATGCCTTTCTTAAGAAAGAGGAATGGGACATTTCTCTATAGCTTGTGCTCAAGTAAAAGCATCCTCAGGTCACTAGACACTAGTACTTAAATCTCCTCACTTCACTAGTACTTAATCTCATCCAGCAATATTTTGCTCTATACAAAGGAGGAAAGTTAGTACATTGGTGATAATAAGTCCCAGGTTTCTTGAGATCCAATTGGATAAGAGACATACCACCGTGAGTGCTTGCTATTTCTTTCTCCTGGTCGGGTGATATTAACTATTAAGCAAATTTTTTCACTCTTTCCTCTTCTATTTTTTTTT
Source organism: Rhynchospora pubera (assembly GCA_028095005.1). Classification (NCBI taxonomy): domain Eukaryota; kingdom Viridiplantae; phylum Streptophyta; class Magnoliopsida; order Poales; family Cyperaceae; genus Rhynchospora; species Rhynchospora pubera. Next base: position 319,791,643 of record CM051460.1, on the reverse strand, counting down.
TTTTTGCTATTTAAATTAATTCGAGTGAAGTTGACTGAGCATTGTACCGAACTTATAGCCGAGTAACCCTTTTAAGAAATGTCTGTTGATTTCTATTACAACTAAAAAATGGTAGTAGTTCATGGTATTAATTTTTTTGTCATACTGTTGAGTGGGAATTAGCAATCTAAGGGTTTGTTTGTACATTCCAGAAATCAAATTTCTTTTTCATTGTATTTCCATGTACTGCTGTGAAGCAAAACCTTCATCCTTTCATGGACTGTTGGTTGACAATTTCATTAAAATAGAAAATTGGTCTTGAAAAAGATATTATAAATAAAAGCTGAGAAATTTAAATTTTCCACTTTAATTGTAGGTTCAAGTTAAAATGCACACTAAAGGTCAGTTAGAATGGAGAATCCGTTCTATTGTTTGTGTGCTGGGTCTTCTGATACTGGTAAGCGTTGATGGAGCAGACGTACCAATGACTATATTATCAAGTGCAGTGGCCATAGGAGCAGGTACTTATTTCCTATTTTTCTTTTCTTTTTTTTTGTAAATTACTACAAGAAATTTATTGGTAAGGATAAAGTCTTTTTAGTTACACTAGTGTGGAACATAAGTCACATTCAATGTACAGTTTGTTTGGATGGTAGCGCACCTGCATATCATTTCTCTCCTGGTTCTGGTTCGGGGGTCAACAATTGGTTAGTTCACATGGAGGTAAATCTTCTTGTTAATTTCATGTTTTGTTTGTCCTATATTGTAAAATGTTACAATCTTATAGCAATGTATTAGTAGTAAAATTCCTCAAGTTTATCCAACATTAGCAGCAGAAACTTCACACATGTGCTGGATCAGTCTTATTTTAGGCCGTTTTATCCTAAATTAACAGCATTTTTATATTAAAAAATGGAATTACAAAATTGAAAGACCAGCAATATCTGGATCTATATTTTTCTTCAAGCTGATCTTTAATTGAGGAAAGCTGATTTAATGATTTTGGAAGGGAGGAGGATGGTGCAGGAACACACAGGAATGCCTAGCAAGAAGAGATACATACAGGGGATCATCTAAGCACATGCCACCTCTCTCTTTCTCTGGCATATTAGGCAACCAACAGAGCTCCAATCCTGGTAATGCATATTTTACTGCTCTTTAATTTGTATCTTGGCACATTAATTAGAAAAACAACTTAATTAAATGAAATTATCAACTCCTGATACTGGGAATTTAATTTAGTGATACCAAAAAAATATCTTGTGCAGATTTTTACAATTGGAATAGAATAAAGATCAGATACTGTGATGGCTCATCGTTTACAGGGGATGTTGACACTGTGGACCCGGTAAGCCTGTTTTCCTTGGTGATGTCAAAAAGAATGTGTAAAGTTCAATATTCTTTTTTCGAATATCTTACATTAATTTTGTGCTGTCAGAATACAAACCTCCACTACAGAGGAAACCGGATTTGGCTTGCTATCATACAAGATTTATTGGCAAAGGGAATGAACAAGGCACAGAATGTATGATACAACATTTTCTCCATGATCTTACAAGTTTTTTTTTTTTTTAATGCAATGAAATTGCTAGTTATTCAGTTGTAGCTTCAAGTTACCTGATAATCACACTCTACCCAGGATTTGTGCAAATAATTTTGTACATGTTGTCCCAAGAAAATTTTTCATTTAGGGTTTTCTTTCGTATGGAGTTCATAACTAAGGTTTTGACTACCATAGTGATTTTTGCTTCAAAATACTTGGTAATTAGAAAGACTCCTCATATGATGGCTGACAAAAAAAATTATTTTCATTGCAAAAATTAATGTTTTTTTGGGAGTAATTTTTTTTTTAAAACACAAGGAAATGGAACATTTTCATGGGCCACAAAAGTTAATATCGCTGTTAAAAATGGAAGTAGCTTGTACACAAGTACCATATAAAAGATTTTGTTTACTTCTAAGTCATGCTTGAATACAGGCTCTACTTTCTGGTTGTTCAGCTGGTGGATTGGCCTCAATACTGCACTGCGACAAATTTCGCTCTCTCCTACCAGCAACTGCGAAAGTCAAATGCTTATCTGATGCTGGTTATTTTATTGATGCGTAAGCTTGCAATGTCTTTCCTTGCTAAAAGTTCTTACTCACAACTTCATAGACCCATACACAATGGTTAAGAAGACAAAAAAAAAAAAATGCATGTGACTTTAGACTTATTAATAAACATTTATTTGTATAAATTATTCCTAAAATAAAAATTTGAAGCCTATATGTGTTCAAGATTAAAACATGTTAAGTATGTACCTCTAAATTTTTACCCATTCAGCAGATCATTTGTATCCTGTTGTTTATTGTCTCTACTGCTCTTAGTCTTGATTCTAGTTCTGTAAAATTTGACCAGGCATATTGCTAAGTTTAATATATATAAAAAAAAAGGGATTTTAGTCTATATTACACAGGAATACACTATATGGTAGCAGAATGGCCTTATAAAAGTTTGTGCAATTATGCATGCATACTTCATAGTCAGAATTTGATATGCACTTTACTCGGGCATTTCTTTTTCTCTGAAAGTTTAGCAGTTGATCCAGGATATCTTTTTATAGAATTATTCATGGATCAAAAGCATGAAGAATCCAAAATAGACTGCTTTAATATTAGTTTGTGATGTGATTATATGTTTACTAATTGACAGCAAGGATGTTTCTGGAGGACAGTATATCAGATCTTTCTATCAAGATGTTATTACCACCCATGTATGACTATTAACTATCATGGTTTTCCCTAAATTACAATATATTCTTTCAGAAACCAAGTTACCTAGGATTTAATAGGCTAAAATATGGTTTTTATGTCTAAATTTAGTAGTAGTTTCCCTTAGCATCAAAGTAAGTAACCACTTCATCTGAGACTGATTACAGGGATCAGCTAAAAATTTACCATCTTCCTGTACGTCCAGACTGCCATCGGGTTTGGTATGTGATTCTTTGTTCCAAATCATAATTGGTTTTACATATCTGATTACCAGGATTCACAAAATTACTAAGTTAAAATAAAATATTACAGTGCTTCTTCCCACAGTATGTAGTACCACAAATGCGCACTCCTCTTTTTATACTCAATGCAGCTTACGACTCATGGCAGGTAAATAATTCAATCTGATTATCCATCTTCAATTTTTCTTAATTATAAATTGATTAGCCACCAGTTGCTACTAAAGAATAAGAGAAACAAGTTATAAGAACCCAGAAATCAATAGTAAACTTATGGAACAGCTTATATTTTAAACTTTAATCATTTCTTTGTAATGTCATCCAATTAGTTTTCTAATTTGCTCAATATTGTCCAAAAGTAATGACCAGACTACTATAGATAAAATTTTTCAGCCTGTATACATCCTTCGTCTGAAAGCTCTATGTTAATTAATGCTTTCTTTTTTAAAAAGTAAAGCTGATGTGCTTTTAATGCTGAGAAATATTTATCATTTGCCATTTTAATTGAAGTGGAATAAAAATATAGTATGCACAAAAAAATTGGGGTTCCCATTAGAATTATATTGATTTCTTAGGTGCTAAGTAAAAGTCACCGCAGTATTTGTAGCAACAATCAGCCTTCAGCACCTTGGAAGTTTTTTTTCATTAACTCATTTTCTTGATGCAGATAAGAAATATTTTGGCGCCTAATAATGCAGATCCAGAAAAGACATGGAGTGAATGCAAGCTGGCAATAAAAAAGTGCACTTCAGCCCAGCTTAATACTGTCCAAGGTTAACCTCTTTGACATCATTTTAGCACAATATTTACTATAAATTTGCCCATAATTATAAGCTTGATAACAAGGAAACAATTCTTTATTTCAATTCAGATTTTAGATCAGAGTTCTTAAATGCAATTCCTAGGATGGGGAGCACATCATCAACTGGCATGTTTATAGACTCATGCAATGCACACTGTCAGTCTGGATCTGTGGATACATGGTTTTCCGCTTATTCAAATTCCATTCGGAAGACGGTACTATTCTTTGACTTATATTTGAATTAATAATTTGAGCAAGATTTTGATGGCGATAATCTGAATTCTGAATTGCTTTATTGTCAGCTTTAAGACAAAAAATTTTGGTTCTAATTTGTGATGTTTGCGACAATTGATCAACTAAAGAGCATCATTTAGAGTGCATCTGTGAAACTCTACTTCTAAAAGCATATTTAGACCTAACTGGATGGCTTGAATCAGCCAATTAAATTTGAATATTGAGGCTAGCTATGAGCTAAAGCACAAGAGGGTTATTGCTTTGCCAAGCATTGTAGTACACATCACATTATTATTAGCTTACTGCAACTTGTTCTTTTCTTCGTGTGTAGCCAATTGGTAAAGCAGTAGGAGATTGGTATTATGACAGAGAGGTTGTTCAACTTATTGATTGTCCTTACCCTTGCAATCCAACATGCAAAATCGTTAAAGACGATTGATTCCAGGCATGACTAGCTGAACTTTTCATCGAAACGACAACCGTTGAGTTTGGAAAGAAAACAATCTTTGATGGTTGATTTGTCTTTCGTAAATATATTTATTGGTCCGTCAAGTGCGATAAAGCGATCTGTTATTTTTGTGCCTTTAATATATAACATGTATCTCAGCAATTAAAAGCACTCGACAGTTGTAAGATGTACTTCGTTTTGTTGTATGCTGAATATTTAATGAGTAAATTATTATTTTTTGTGTAATAACGAAATCTTGGGAATGTAATTAATAAGATAACTTAATTCCAATTCACAGTTTACTCTCCAAATTGATAATGTAAGCTTTGTCATTATACAAAACTTATGGTACATGAAGTTTAAGTACACAATTATTATACTGAGCCCTACTGAAAAAGGACAATCAAGCTATTATCATCCATTTGAACAATATTTAACGTAAGTTTTTTATTTGAAAACAATGAATTGATCCTTTTTTAATAGTTACTTAAGATTATACCTTTTTTTAGAAAATGGCCGGTATGTATGAATTAATTAAGAGGTAGATTAAAATCAGTCACGACTGACAGATTATATCTTAATTCTTGAGGTTTTAATGGCTAATCCGAACCATTCAATGTATTTTTCATATTGAAATCTCATTGGAGACCAAATTTTACAATTTTTTTAAATTTTTTCTTACTATTTTTTTGAGATTTTAAAAAATCGTTGTGGTTGAAAAGTCCAAAATTGTTTAGATTAAGAATTTTGTAAAATATTAAAAAAATTCAGAAAAAATATAAAATTTGATCTCTAATAAGATTTCAGTCTGGAGAACACATTGAATGGTTTAGATCGACTGTTAGAATCTCGAAAATTGAAATTTAATTGCAGCTGACAGATTGTCAGTCGCTACCTCAAAAATACAAGCCATCCAATTATCCGTTTTACCTCAGTTTTAACAGGTGCATCTGGTTTCATATTACAAGTTTACAACCATACTAGCAGTGCCGTTCTCCGATATTTTTTCACTTGCTTCTTTCAAGTTTTAACTAGACTGTGCCGCTTATTCCCAGATGTGTGTTTTGTGTAGCAAAATGGCCCAATATGCAAGATGAGATTTTGAGAATGACTGACTGAGAGAGAGAGAGAGAGAGAGAGAGATGAGACGCTGAAACATGTCGTCCCTCCTCTCCTCTGCTCTCCTCCCTTCTTCCCCCACCATCCTCTCAACCCCCAACCCTTCTTCTTCCAAACCAAACTCTGCAACTGTCACACCCACACCCACACCCACACCGCGCCTTCGGGCACGCCTCAGCCGGCTGTGCCGACAAGGCCGGCTCGACGAGGCAAGGCATCTCTTTGACTCCCTTCCCCGCCCTGCCCCTACCCTCCTCTGGAATGCCCTCCTCATTGGATACGTCTGCAATTCCCTTCCTAACCATGCCCTCCATTTTTTCTCCCTCATGATGCACCACCGGCCATCCCCCACCTCTCCATCTCCTGATGCGTACACTTTCTCTTCGGCTCTCAAGGCGTGCGCACTGTCCGGTCATCTCCAGCTCGGCCGCTCCATCCACGCCCATCTAATACGTTCTCGTTCCCATCTTTTGAGAAATCTTGTGGTTAGAAATTCCCTTCTTAACATGTATGCTTCCGCGACCGAGGCTTCAGTTCTTTCTACTAGCGATGCCACCTGCAAGGTGTTTGATAGAATGCCGCAGAGAAATATAGTTTCTTGGAATACGATTATTGCTTGGTATGTAAAGACCTGCCGACCCTATGAAGCCTTTTTAGCGTTTATCAGGTTGATGGAATCAGGAATTAAGCTGAGCCCCCTTAGCTTTGTCGGTTTATTTCCAGCTGGGGTTTCCTTGGAAGCGTATTCAAGGAGGTGTGTGGATGCAATGTATGGATTGCTGATCAAGCATGGCCAGGAGTATATTGATGACCTGTTTGTTTTGAGTTCTGCTATTGGCATGTTTGCTGGAATTGGGGACATGGAATCAGCTAGGCATGCTTTTGATCAAGCCGAGCAGAGAAACACTGAGGTGTGGAATACAATGATAGCTGGGTATGAACAGAATGGATTCTATGTTGAGGCAATTGATCTGTTTATTAAATTGCTGCATTCGGACAGCATCAATGCTGACACATGTACCTTTCTAACTACACTAATGGCAATCTCGCAGTTACAAGATCTTAGACTGGGACAACAAGTTCATGCCTATTTGCTGAAACAAAAAATCTCAGAACTGCCTGTGATACTATGCAATGCATCAGTTGTCATGTATTCTAGGTGCGGCAGCATTGAGACCGCATTTGAACTTTTCAATAGAATGCCAAAGAGAGATTTGGTATCTTGGAATACCATGATAACAGCAATGGTGCAGAATAATTTGAACTATGAGGGGTTCTTGCTAACCCTGGAGATGAAGAAAGAGGGATTGATTGCCGATTCAGTGACACTTACTGCTTTGCTATCTGCCGCGTCAAATTTAGGTAGCTTAAGAATAGGAAAAGAGACCCATGGATATCTGATTCGGAATGATATTCAGTGGGAAGGAATGGGGAGCTACATAATTGACATGTATGCTAAATCTGGGTCTATCGAGATTGCAAGACGGTATTTTGATAACTGTTTGTCTAGTGGCAGAGATCAGGTCACTTGGAACGCCATGATAGCTGCATACACTCGGACCAGCCTAACTGAGCAGGCCATTTCGGTATTCCATGAGATGCTTCGAGATGGACAGAACCCAAATGCTGTGACTCTATCATCTATTCTTTCTGTCTGTAATGCTGTCAGAGGAAAACAGGTTCATAGTTTTGCTGTCCTAAATGGTCTGGATAAGAACATATTGTTGGGAACTTCTCTGATTGAAATGTACTTGAAGTGGGGAGACATTACGAGTGCAGAGAAAGTGTTCGAGAAATTGCCTGATAAAAGCACTGCCCTATACACCACAATGTTGTATGGGTTTGGGCATCACGGATTTGCTCACAAATCCTTGGCGTTGTTTCATTCAATGCAAGAGGAGCTAGATAATAGTCCTGATTCTGCTGCATTTCTGGCTGTAATTTCAGCATGTAGACATTCTGGATTAGTTGATGAGGGACTTCATGTGTACAACTCCATGAGTGCTTATGATATAGCACCTACTCCAGAGCACCATTGCTGTGTAGTAGACATGTTAGGTAGACATGGGAGGGTGGAAGAAGCTTACGAGCTTGCACAAAGCCTTGGTACAGATGGGAATTATGTGGGCATATGGGGCTCATTGCTAGCTGCATGTAGGTTACACAGGAAGTTGCAGCTCAGTAAGTTGGTCTCTGAAAAATTACTTCAGATTGATAGGGACTATGGTGGGGGTGCTGGCCAACATGTTATACTTTCTAATCCATATGCTTTAGGTGGCATTTGGGATGGTGTGGAAGGAGTGAGAAGGGAGATGAAAGAGAGGAGAATGAATAAGGACAGTTGGGTTGGACGGTGCCAAATCTCAAATGAGAAATATGCTTTGCTTTAGTTATTAGGTTCAGCTCTTTGGTTCCTAGTCGGCACAACTAGTTGGAGTTGTTCAGCTCTTTTGTCCCCAGTCAGCACCCACTGGTTGGATCCTAGTTAGGTATAATCAAGTCAGGTATACCTTGAGGTCTAATCTTGGCATAATTGAAGGCTGTGTGGCTATCAACTGTGCTGCACAACTAGGGAACTTCTCAGACAAACAAAAACATCTCGATGTACAGCCAACAGGGTTAACATCACTAATTGTGTACAAATCCCATTTGATGTATGGTGATCCTGAAATTTTACCACAAAAAAAGAATCGTCTCTTCATTGAGATCATTAGATGACAAAACTTCTGATGTTCGCCAAATTATTTTTGGAAAATACGCACGATTTCGCTGAGCAAGATGATAGGAGATAAAACAAAAACTTGCCATTGATCTTAAGCTTAAAGAGTTCAGAGTTGTTGCGCATTTTTGTCTTTTTTTTCATACTACTTTTTTTTTCCATCTCCAAAGCAAACTAATATTAGTTTTTTTTTCCCCTTCACAAACAATACCGCACGTTTCGTATTATCCAAAGGAAACACCAATATTACCGTATTTTTTGTTTAGATTTTTTGTCTGATTAAGTATTGTTTGTTTATATATTTTTTTTTTGTAAAAACTTCAGCTATGACTAAGAGAATTGATTCAGATTTCGCCTAGTATCCCCACCCTACTGCAAAGACTCCAGTAAGATTTTTACCGTGAACCATACATCCAAGTTTCAAACACATTGTATCCTTTTCATGAAAGAATAAATTCTTCCGACCAAGCTTGTTTAAGCAATCAACAGCAAAGATAAAATACATAAAGAAACCTTGGTAATATCATTTTTTTTTAAACCACAAAAATAAGGACAAGCTGCTACTATGCTATATTAATCCTATCAAAATTTTAGAGATGTGTAAGTGCAGATCTAATAGAAGGTAGTATCCAATTAACGCATATCAGTAGCTCCTAGCATCATTCTATGATTCGAGCTGAGAATCACAAAATTGCCTGTAATTGCACTGGCATGGGCCTTTTCGCACCTGTTTCATCCATTTACCCACAAAATTAACATGTTTGCAGTAATGAACAAGTTAGAAGTACTTTTTATAGGCATCAAGCATTCTACTACACTAGAACTTTGATTACATTCTATTAGAAACAAACTTATGATAGTAGCTGATGCAGACCATCATAGTACCAGTCAAGAAATAATATTTTAGCTATCTTCTCTACTTAGGTCCCAAACCAGCACATGATGGGTAGTATTTGCAATATTGCATTAATTCTATGTAAATACATTTAAAAACTGACCATATAAAATGCAATTAAACGAAAAAGAGTACATAGAAAATCAACAAAGTTTTTTATATATACCTTTCGGAAGGTAAAAGAAACCCTTCGGGAACCTCTTCTTACAGAACGATCTCCGATCATATCAACCTGGTAAAATAAACAGACAATTATATAACACTCATTAGTCATTACTCTTCTATATCATGCATTCATGCCTACACAAGTCATCTTTTGTTATTTCTTGATGAAAGAGAGCACTTTAGTTTCCAATCATGCTTATAAATACAGTATTATATGTAATAAGTAATATAACCAAGTAAATCGAGCACCTTGTGATGAGGTATATAGTGGTGCCATGCATAACGGCCTTCTCCAGACATTAGAAGCATAGACCTTGGAGGAAGAAAAACAGCCTTCCTTGTGCAATTAGATGGCTTGGCAGATTTGGTCAATTCTTCTGCATCAACGGCACTGCTAGCTGGAGAATTCCAACTCCCTTCTGTATATTGCCTGAACTCCATTATACATGAGCCCGCCAAGGAGAGGCTAAATATCAAATCGTCAAAAGCTGAGTGGGTATCTATATGAGGGGAAAGTCCTACCCCACAGGGATACTCATTTACCTATAAAATTTAATATTTCACATGTTAGAGAGTGCTTTTGAAAGCAATGGTTCACACCACTAAGCACTAGCTCAGACCACTGCCCTTGATTCAAAAGTGTGTTATTAATAAAGAAAAAACTAAGAAAAATGTTTTAAGTGCTTGATTCTATTGCTAAAGTCTAACCATAGAAGAAAGGATTCCAAATTTTGGGCTCTTATGAAAACAAAAATTAGAAAAATATTTAGGCTTGATTTGAATTATTAAAAAAACAAAACCTAACAAAACGAGGATTTCATTCTTACTGTTAGTTGATCCACAAGTTTGCTGCTAGTGTCACCAAGTCCAGGGAAGGAAACAATTTTCTGCAGTATGTGAGAGACAAAGGATGGGAGTTCACCTAAGAACTGCTTTGAATCAACATTCCTTACCTACAACCACAAAAAAAAGGACAACAAAAAATGCTAAGGATTAACACCTCATTTGGTAGCATTTCATAAATTGCCATTACATTGTTTAATTTTTCAGAATCTGGCAACAGCAAAGAATTACGAACCCGTCTGCTACTATGAAAATTTTATATTTCAGAATGCAAAGCATTTGTGCTTTGTTTATTTTACCAGATTTGATTTAGTATTCATTTGAAAATTTGCTACAATTGCTGAAATACAGGGATTAATTGCACCGAAATTGGGTTAAACTGATACGGAAGTGAGCCTAACAATTCAGCTTGGTAGTTCGAGCATAAGTAAAACTGATAAGAAATTGTAACAAAATTTATGTACTTTGGCCAAACAAAGTTGTTTCACTAACTACTAAACTGCACGCATATTTGAATGCAACTAATAACAAATACAAACTTACTTCATACAAAAATTCATACCCATAATGCTGAACCCTTCTTTTTGCTAGACTTTTCCATGGCCTTTCATCCACAGCCTTAAGAAGCTCCTATCAATTAGGTCAAAATCACCAGATGAACACAAATAAGATGGCCAAATCAAAACAAGGAAGGTTTCTTGAACAGCCCACCTATTATTATTTTATTTTTTTGAAATGTCGAACATTTATAATGTTTGGACATAAGATTTATATAAGCCTACAATGTTTTATAACAACAAAAAATAGAATACTGCAGGGAAAATTATTTCAATTTGTTTCAAATAATAGCCAACTGCTAAAGTTGACTTGTTCCACCTTACTAAAATAACAGCTGGTTTTTTAGGCAGTAGCCTCAGTAATTGCTGGCAATTTGGCAGAAGGTGTGAGAACATTTGCACCATGTTCAGGAGAAAATTAATAGAGGAATTGTGTAAAATTGTGAAGCATGGCCAAACAAGAATTGAACGGAATAGTACAAAAGTGGAATTGAACAAGATCATTAGCAGTCAAACCCTCCTTATTTGCAGTTAAGTCCCTACCCTATGCAACCCAGAGCCAGTTCCATGAGCAGATAGAGTCATATTATATATTCAACTGTTCCATGTTTACCAAACAATGCGCTACGGGAGTTCGCTAACGTGGTTTAAAATCTAGAAAAGGAAAAGGAACCTCAGATAACTTATGGAAAAAAAGAAAACAAGGAAATGTGCCTCTAACCTTCTCTTCTTCCAATGTAATGAATTCATGCATCAGATGTATTCCTGGAATGCCGAGCTCTCTTTCAGAATGAGATACCACAACAGAATCATTGCTGTTAACCTATGATCATTACAATTTTATGATAACGACAGATAGTAGAAGTCATCTGAACTAAAAAAGGCTGGATCTTTGCATGTTTGAATGTGATAGAACAAAAAAGTCAAAATTCCATTCAATTCTTTACCATACTAAATAGTAACTTGGCCCTCACTGTGCCTTCACAAATATTAACAAAAAAATATTAATATATTTCCCTTCCCAACCTTCTTGAGATTTCAGCCCTTGAGACTTTTAGACGAACTAGTTTATAATTGCTGTATTAGCGCAAAACATACTAAATTTAATCTTACGAAGCCAGTCCTATAAATTAGGTCCCTCCCCATTATCATCCATGTGAGGTGACAGATCTAAGAATAAATCACTGCACATGAGGCAGTGTTAAGAATAAACTATAATAATACTTTTGTCAAATGAAGAAAAAAAAAATATTGCCAGCTTGAGCTTTGAGAGCAATTTTTCCGCTAGCATTATTATTTAATTATAAGATCTGTGACAGAAGACTGATTGAATGGAGGGTAAAGTATCATGATACCTTTTGTGGCCTATGCACAGAATATCTCATATGTAAGACACGGCCAGCAAGATTGGGGCAGGATTTCTCATTCCATGCCTGAAATGCTGCTTGTGCAGCAGTGTCTTCAGCAAAGCACACAATCACACGCACGCCAGAATCATCAGCAGATTGAACTCCAATAACCTCCCCAAAAATCTGAAAAGCCGATTTGATGGCATCATGAGTCAGACCCACTGCTGGCCCACAATTTGCCACATACAAGTTCGGGCTTGAATTTGATTCACCTGTGCCTTTTGGACGAGTAAACCCATTTTTTGACATATTTGTTCTACCCCTGCATAGCAAAATGGTAATACAGCTTTAGCCAGACACTTATTAGTTATTACCACCAACAACAACAGTACAAGTAAATTAAATCGTAACTTCAACATGAGGAAAGGACATATTTAACTCTCAGATAGCCTTAATTATCTCAACTAAGCAATTCTTTTTTTTTGAAGGCCGGCTGGCAAAGTGCCAACGGCAGATTTTATAATCAAGGACAAAACAAATTTGGTTTCAGGTCTTGGTCCAACATACCAAGGTTAATAGAAAAACAGAAATGTAGCAGTAAAGATTTGGCAAATGAAAAACACGAAATATAACCCGAAATATTCAGTTAATATGAGTGAAATGGCTCAGCTAAAAGAGCAACCACTGTACTATACTATACTAATTCTTCCATTTGTCTCGCACCTGATTAAATTCCAAATCACCAAGCACTACTAAAGGGCTCTTCCATAACTCACCACGGGAAAGGGAAGTTCCAAAACTGAAATCAAAGAGCAACAAGGCAGCAAGGCAGGCGTGTGATACTTGGCTCACAATCTCACATAAGAAGAGTGTGGAGGGAAAATGGAGGAGGTCAGCGAAGCAAGAGACCACAACTCCACAAGGCTGCGCTCAATCCCAGCTTAGAGTCGGAGACTCGGAGTCGGAGTCGGAGGAATCGGAAGAGAATGGTGCTTAACGGGCTTCTAATTTTTGGGCCTGTTATTTGTTGGGAGCGTATCCTCTGGATGGTTGTATTCAACCATCCAGTGAACGTCTTTCGATACGAGCCGTCTGATTTAATCTAAACGGTTAGATTTTTTCGAGCCTATCAATCTTAGTATCATGCACGGGACATTTATAGTCATTGAGATTAAATCAGACGGCTGAGATCGAACCATCCACTGGATGGCCATCCAGAGGATGCGATTTCGTTATTTGTTATTCACTTAGGGTGTGTTTGGATGAGCCATGAATAAGGAATAAGAATAAGAAATTTCGGTATGCGTGCTTATCCAAATTCCTTATTCTTATACTATGGTTTTGTTAGTATAAGAATAAGGACCTAAATTCCTTATTCTTGTGTTGTTTGGGTTGCACAAGAATAAGAATAAGCACGCATACCGAAATTTCTTATTATTATTCCTTATTCTAACCTTATCCAAACACACCCTTATTCTCAGTACATGTGTCTGGTTTTTAAGGGAATTGCTTCCTCCACTCCCTAAACTTAGAGATTCACTCCTCTTGGACAAAAATGCCTTTGGGGTCATTTGGATCGTTTAGGAATTTAGAAAATTTGGAAAAACTGCAATTCCTAAAAATAAATTTATTGGGAAGTGTGTAACTTTGTGAAGAGTTTGGATTGTTTATAATAAATTTATGGTAAGAAGATGAAATTCCCCAAATTTCTTGGGGAATCCAAACAGCGCCCTTGTTATTTTCAATTATTTTCAAACTCAGATGAATTGGATGACGTAAATTGAAGGAGCAAGAAGGATATTTTCGTCCAAGTAGGAGTGAATCTCAAATTTTGAAGAGTGTAGGAAGCAATTCCCGATTTTTAACTATAGTAGATGATTAATCAGCTATTATAAGTGCCATCGGCAGAATAACCATCCGCCATCGCTGCTATATGTTACAAATGTTCAGTTTAATAATAAGAAGTGTTCAGTTTAATAATAAAAAGTGTTCGGTTTAATACGTCGAAATCGCGCTAGAGTCACAGTCGCGTGTGGTCAAGGGGTACGCTAGGAGGTAGGGGTAGAATCGAAAAAAATGTAATTTGAATTGGATCAGTTTATTTCTACTTCTAATTTTTACATGTATTTTTTGTCCGGTTCGTGACCCCCTTCGCTTGGTTTTTTTCTTATAAAATAACATTTATACTTATTAAACTGAACATTCGTACTTACTAAACTAAACATTTATACTTAATAAAATAACATGTTTGCTCATAACATTTATATTTTTCGTTGCAACTAACTGAACAATTATACTCAATAACTGAACATTTGTATTGACCAAACTGAACTTTTGGCAAAAATAAAAAATCAAAATGAACATATTTGGTCTAGCGAACACTTATAAAATAGTGAACAATTCTACTACAAAGTGAACATTTGTACATATTAAAGTGAACACTTACAAAAACGAAATGAACAAAAAATACGCACTGGGTGAGAAGAGGGGATAGAGCGTTGCTCTGACTTTCGCTGAGGCGATGTGCAGCACGATGGCGCGGGGTGGGATGGCACTAATCAATTTCTATTTTTAACTATAGTAGATGATTAATCTTCTTGATTCGAAAAGGAAATTGATTACTGCCAGCAATATTGCCATCCTTTGTCATCGCTAAACAAAAAATGAACATATAAAATAGATAAGGTGAACATATAATCATCAAAATGAACATATACAAATAAATAAGTTCAATAAAAATAAGTTGAATATGCACATAAAAATCTAAATAAGAGATGACAATACTTATTTGTTTGTAAGTGTTCACTTTGATTGTCTATATGTTTATCTTGTCTCTTTAATGTGTTCGCGTTGTGTTTAGCGATGACAAGGAATGTCAAAACTGTTAGAGTTATGTCCTAGAAGTCAATAATTTAATGACTTAATTATTAGTTTATGTTATGGATGATATATTATCATCTGTTCCTAGGTTTATTATTGACAGATTATTCAGGTTGAGGATCTGAATTGTAGATCTCTGTGGATCATTCTTTAGAATGACAATAATAAATCTAAACGGTCCATAATCTTGATAATTAACAAAGGAACATTAATTATCATATAAGATTAGTATGCAAGTTAAGTGATGATTAAGTTCTACTAATCATAGGTAAAGAGTTACCAACTTAATTGCATATGTATATGTTATGGAACATAGTACAGGACTTGACCCAATGAAATAAACATATGGATTGTGTTAAGTGTCATTGTTTATTTCGTTATGATTTTGGTTCTAAGTTTGAGATGTTTATCTTTTCCACATGAGGATAGGTTCAATAAATATTGTCTACCGCTGATTCCCGATAAGGGCTGCTATACGGACTTTATTTATGTTCTCTTGAATTGTGCGGGGAAAAGTTAATCATCAAGAAAACCGTATGTCCCTCATTAATTCACTTAGTGAGTGACGATATCTGTTTGGGCCCCTTGATGGAGTTGGATCGTATGCGCGCAACTAAGCGATCAACTCTAGATCAAGAAACGTATAATCTGCAAGAATGACACATTCCTATCTTGGATTATACGATGATATCGTGTGACATAAGAATCAAAATAGAGAAACATATTTATTCTCTTATGCAGGATTGAAATATTGTAGCAGTACACTATTTATGTGAATTGGGAATCATAACGTGTTGCTAGATACCGCTTATGATTATTGGAATTAAATAACGATTTAATTCCATGGCCAACATAGCATAAATCCTCAAAGGGTCACACAAATAGGACATTAATCACACAGTGCATTATTTATTTATTCACAGCAGTAGGTTTTGTGGAAATATGATAAGATTGATTAATTAATTATATACCGTTGCGAACCGTTATAATTAATTGAGTCAATGGATCATATAGAAATAAATTAATGCATTAACTAATCCTAAAATAATTATTAATGAGTTAATAATTAATTTAATTCAACACTTATCAATATAAATGGTTATATTGATTAATTGGGCCGTTATTTAAATAGCAAATATATAGCCCAATTAAAGAGCAAAGTTGAGGGACCTTAATTATATGAATTAATGGTCCAAATGAAGAGATTAAATGGCCCATAAAGGCCCATTTCGTGGCTGCCCAATATGGTGGTAGGTGGGATGGCATAGTTGTAATTATGCAAGAGGTCAATTAGGTTTTGTGCTCTATATAAGGACCACTTATGAGAGCCTCCACCTAGACTTTTCTCTCTCCTCTCTTCCTCCCATTCTAGGCCGCCACCTTCCTCCTCTCTCCCTCTTATTTGCTCATGTGTTGAGCTATTTTCTCTCCACTAAATCAAGGTTGTTGATTGATGCAAGAGAGAAAACCATAGGGATTAGGCTTGTTCTTTGGGTATGCTAGCACGTACCTTGTAGAACGTGATTAATCCTCCTTGGTGGACTCGAGGGCGGTTACGAGACGTGGTGGAGACGGTGGAGAAGGCACGCCATCGATTCCCATGCCTTGGTCGAGCCCCGCGAATACGATTTCGCGGGAGGTATAGATTTCTCCTCTTTCTCTTTGTGTCGATTGCTTAAAGTACTAGATCTCGTGTTGCTTGTGTTTTAATTGGATTAATTAATAGTAATTAGTCACAAAATTAAAATTGGGCAATTTCCTAACAGTGGTATCAGAGCACATGGTCGTACTTAAGCTATTTTGACACTTAATTAAGAGAAATTGGCTAATTAACGGATTAGTAGAGATGATGCGTTTGTTTGCTGTCTGGAAATGGTATTTTCTGTGTTATTTCGCGTTTTTCGATGTGATATGTTCTCTGGAAGATTTTTCCATCTACATGAAAGTTGTAGATATTTGGATTGTGATTCTTTTGGCGTTGGATTCACATTTTTCTGAATTAGTATAGATTTATTGTGAATAAAACGGCGACAGTGCGCAGAACCAGTTTCTGCTCGCACTGTCCTGTTTGAATGGCTTGAAAGATTTATATTTTGAATATAAGTACCAGTGTTCTATGGCTAGAATTAAAGAGGACCTGAAGCTCTTTCTGAGCATGTATAAATTGTTGCATGACTCGGATTAATTTGTGGGTTTTCAAGTATGAAAAGGAAGATCTTGTCAGATCCAGTTTGTTGAGCAAATCGATTGTTCTAATAAACTGTACCAACTGAGAACTCCTTTAAAATTTCTGTTTAAATGGAGTTGTTCTATTTTGAGTTAGGAGTCCAGGAAAATTAATTTCATAATTTTTCGTGGAAGTTTGGACCTTCAACTAGGTTAAAACATTTCGATCGACAGTCTGTTCCAGTACAGAATTTGTTGATTGTTTAGCTTGTAACTTAATATTATTGAACTGAACTTGGTTGTTTTCTTTTCATTAATGGATAGCCTGTAGTCTAAACAAGTTTTTCTATGTATATTGTATATATAAAAACTGGATAGAAGGTGGTCTAACAGACCAAATGGTTGAGAGGATAAGCTGAAAATCTCATAACGGTGTTTTCGTGCACTTGTAAGAGATTTGTCATTTTTTATTCTCCCAGATGGTTTAAGATCTCTTCTTGAAATGTTTACTGATAATCACAATTATGATAAGGAGCTTAAGTAATTTATTTGAGAATTTTTGGAGACCAAAAACTGTTGATTTTGTTGGATTCCATTAGTTACGTTTTTTGTTAAATTACTGTTTTTCTAAGTATTCAAACTAGTTGAAAATAATTAGAAAACTCTTTGTTTGATCTCCTTTCAGTTATGGGATGTTGAAAGAACTTTCTAAATGAATTTAAACAAGTTTGGTTGTTTAAAATTGAGAATTTGTACACGGAATTTACTTATAGCAAACGATACGCAAAGATGCTTGAAAATCGTTAATTGGAAACAAAGTGCTTGTATGTGCTAACTTTGTTTTGTAGGTGGATAGTGGGTTTAGTATGGCTCAAGACTCAATGCCTTGTGGTTGTAAATTGAATGCATGTGTGAATGTTTGTAATGCGGCCTTTGGTGCCATTAATTAATTAATTTGTTGATTAATTTTTGATGTAACTTGTGAGGCTTGCATGCCCCTAAGGCTAGGATGGGAGTAGGATATTTTTCACATGTATTTTGTTCCTTTATTTTATAGGATTTAGATCCTTATAAAATTTAGTGGGAGGGACAAGGATTAGATTAGTTTTGTTCCATGGACGATGTGGCGAAACTAATGCAAGCGGGAGCCATACAAACCCACAACTGTGAGATGCTTATATGTGATTGCTTGTGATTGCTATGAATTGTCATAGGCTAGGTATGGGTGTATGCTTACATGACCACCAAACAAGTGTCACTTAATTGATAGTCCCAAACAAAACATGATTAAGTTAAATCGCCCTCCTTCTCTCTATCCCCTTCTAACGTGTATGATCGTTCATTGATGCATTCTCGCCGACGCGGGACATCGTGTTCCATCATCCGTGTCGGGGTGTAAATCAGATTTACTAGGAGCAAATAGAGAAATGTTACTTAACGATGTTTTCTAATCGGATTGGACATCGGGGCAAAGTTTGTGGATGTACATGTGATATTTCACAAACCAAGAATCATATGGAATGATTGGTTGGAGAACCTACTCTATCTAGTTGTTTTTGGTGTCACGCCGACGCTAGCACCATCTCAACGAAAATAGGGATCTTGGAAAACCTACTACATTAGGGACATTAAATAATTGTAGTGGGAGTTTTATTTGTTATAAATAAAACAATTGCATAAACTAAATGACCGTAAATTGATTTTGTTATAGATGTTTAAATTGTTAATTTTGTTGCGATCAATCTTTGAAAATTAACAAACTCGTTTCTAAAAGTATTCACTTAAAGAAGTAATACCGATTCCTAAGACACGATCTTAGTGAAGAGAAATTTGAGTATGTCAATTCCCAAAACTTTCATCAAACTACCCGAACGTAGCAACACGATGATTGATTGACTTTTGGCGAAAAGTTATTCAATAAAGCGTATGCTTAATATCCTCATTTGAAATTTCTAGACCTTTGAATTAGCGAATTCATATGGACTAAAATTAACTCGTACGTTCTCATCCGCTTACTCAAGAAAGTGTTCTTGGAGAAAGTAGATATTAACTCCATCATTTATGATTGAGTATAAAGAATATGAGTTGACCAAGAGATTATTCTTTTAAAAGAAGTTATACGAATGTTTCATTAGCTCACAAATCGAAAGATTGAAGTAGCTAATTGATGACTAGAGATATTAATCTCCGATATCAAGGATTGTTGATATTGTCATACGATCTCTTTGGAATTATAAAGGATATAATGTTACCTTCTTCGCACACTTGTTGATGCAAAAAGGTAATTGGTTAAGTATACAAGAAATACTTCACCAAGGTATGAGTTGAAATTTCGAGACCCTCATTTGTGACCATGTGTCACATGAGATGTTTCATTTGCCGTTTGTGGGAGGCATTTGAAAGGTTGTCCGAAATACCATGATTGTGACGATTAGAAAAATTCTAATCCTAAAGTGTATTTGTCGTTCAAATTATCTCACTATCTCTAATTTATACTAGTAACTTGATACTAGTTCATATGCTCACATTTAACGAAATGCATTAGCAATGAAGAATAAGAGAAAGTTCGAGAGATGTAAAGTAAACTCCGTATAGGAAATGACTTGTTCATCTAAGTCATTACCATTGAATGCGTAGAGTTATCTTTATTAAGAGTTTGTTTAGGAATTGAAGGTTGCATACCTTAATTCTAAAAACCTCTCAAAAATATCTCCATTTCATATTCCATGATGGATGATTATGTTTTGTAAAAGACAAGATCTTTTATTATGGATTTGTTTATATGATTTTATGCATCTTGACTGAATTTGCTTGAAATAGATAAATAATTTTTGAATGACAAATAGAATGTGTAAGACTTGACATAAAGTATTTGACTTTCATGTTATATATACCGCTTAGTCACATAAGTAAACGAGAATCGCATTACGAGAGTCTACGTAACGTAGAGCTCGTAATTCAATTCGATTGATATGCGAATCATGTTTGTTAAATGACAAAAGCACCTTGAACCTATGAAGGTTTAAGGACAAGTGAATTAATTAGGACTTATACATATCGATGTATAAAGACCTATAAGTACTTGTGCAATGAAAGGTTGTTGATACTTTACTACTTAACCAACGATCATTGTAGATATTAACATATCTATTTGATAAGGTATAAGTATGAACCTTTTGACTAGTTCAAAGGAGTTCAAGTGTGAAGTTAAAAAGACCGTTCAAGGAAAAAGAAAAGTCTTACAATTAATCATGGTAAGTAGTTAAGTCATATGATTTGAAATATTATCTAAAGAGTATGAAAGTAGTTTCATAACTCGCTCCATGAGGAATAATATGTCCAAGAATGGAGGTATCGAACAATATTTTGTATAGTTCGATCGGTAATAAATCAAATGGACTTATTCGACTCGTATTAGGGAATTATGTTTGAGGACAATATTATTTACACTGAATGATGTTCCATCGAAGTCTATTGAAGAAGATATCTTATGAGATTTTGATCTCTAAGTATAATGCTTCTTAAGATTTGGTGTTGATAAGCTTATTTCAAGATTGTTGATAAGCTTGTACCCAAATAAGACACTTAATATTTGTAGGATGCTTTATATTAAAAGGCACTACTTCCACGAATATGATAAGAACAAAGTAGTTGTTGCTAATCATAATGTAGTCTTGATGAATTGAAACTCTCAAGAAGAAGTAGTGGGAGTAAAGTGAGCATTAAAGGAGTTTATGTGTCACTACAAGAAGTACTCTTATGGGAAACTTGTCACTCCATACATGGTGCTTAGTGGGAGTTGAGCGAACTTCATTCACAAGTTGTTCTGAAAAGAAGTTTAATAGTACGCTCCTTCTAATGAGGACTCAACCATCTCACGAGTTGATGATGTTTGAGAAACTCATGGAATATATGAGGAGTCAAGAACTCGTTCAACAAATCGTTGTGGAAGTAGTTCTTGAACCTCAAGTACCAATCCTACAAAAGATCAACGAGAGTTGATTGCCTAAGCCGTTTGATGCATTGGCTTCACGACATTCTCAAACTTAGCATATGAGAATCCGTTGATAAACAAGGAAACGATGGAACGATCCGATTCCACATATATGGTTTGAATTCATATGATCTTTAAATAAAATCCATGTATAACAACAAGGTATAGACCTTGGTTGATGTTCATGAAGGAGCAATCCATCGAGCACGTTTAGATCTTCAAAAGGAAAGATCGACATGGATAACAAATCGACTATGTACAAAGCGCGGCTTCTCGCTTGTAGCTATGTCTAAGTCAATGACTAGTTGACTACGTACAAAGCACAACCTCTTGCTTGTGGCTATGTAAAAGTCAATGAAGATCATTCTGGCAATAGTTGTATTTCATATATGTTGATATATGGAAAAACACATAGAACCGCCTTCTTCGTATGAATGAAGGATGATGTTGTGCATTTGACACAAATCGAGGTTTTATGTATTGCTAAAAACATACGCATGCTTCAAGGATCCATAAATGGATTAAAGCAAGTGTTGTGGAGATTGGAATAAAAGTTTTGACAAGAAAGTCAAGGAGTTGAACTTCGTCAAAAGTATCTTGTATAAACAAGATATTCAGTGGGAGCATAATTGCATTACTTGTATTGTTCAAGATAACAATTCATTAAATTGGGAATAACATTAAGAAAATGAATATTGTCGAGATCTCTTTGGAGAATGCTTTCTCAAATGAGAACTTGGGCGAAGTCACCTAATCCTAGGAAACAAAATCTATAAAGATAGATTATGATGGATGTTAGGTTTGAGCAAATATGCATATATTGACGAAGTGTTCTAGAAACACGAAAGTTACACTCCAAGAAAGGATGTCTAACTATACGTCACATGGCATGACTTGAGTGTTTTAACTCGGTCTATTGCAACTCGATTCGAGAAAGTGCATGAAATAGTTCAAGCATTCCTTCATTATGAGTTTCATTGTGTACGCCATATTTATGCATATGCCCCAATGTGTAGTATCCAAAAGATATGACAAACAGTTGTCAAATGGATACAAGAGAGACACATTAGGACGATAGTCAAGGATATCCTCGAATACCTTATGAGAAAGAGTGATATAATGTTTCATCTCTTAAAAGGAGCTCGTGTAAGTTAATTACACTAATGCTAGTTTTTCGAAAGATTGATATAATCATAGTTGAGATACATATTTTGCTAAAAGGTGGTGTTGTAAGTTTAGAAGGTGTTCTAAATGGAATATTACAACCGTTTCCGTCACCAAAGCAAAATACATAGCAACTTGTGGAGCAATAAAAGAAGTTTATTTCGGATCGATTTCTTAGTTGAGTTATTATGGTTCTAAGCATCTCGAACTATAACTTACTCCTAAAGAACCCAATGTTACATTGGAGATTCAAATATGATCTATAACGATATCACTTGATATCATATGATGGTGATCAAGAATATATATAGGAGAATATATATATATATATATGGTCAAACAATTTTTGGATAGGTTCGCGAACACAGCGAACACTCTAGCACGACCTCTACCTTGAGCAGTATACGAGATGCAGTTATGCATCCATACGTGGTGGACGTATGAGTAACTAGCTATAAGCGTATTATTTATTTTGAGGTCCGAGACATGTATATATGTAGATATATGACATTGTTCTCAATTCTTCGTTGGCTATAAGTCACTACTGATTGACTCTAGGCCAAGTGGGAGATTGTTAGAGTTATGTCCTAGAAGTCAATAATTTAATGACTTAATTATTAGTTTATGTTATGGATGATATATTATCATCTGTTCCTAGGTTTATTATTGACAGATTATTCAGGTTGAGGATCTGAATTGTAGATCTCTGTGGATCATTCTTTAGAATGACAATAATAAATCTAAACGGTCCATAATCTTGATAATTAACAAAGGAACATTAATTATCATATAAGATTAGTATGCAAGTTAAGTGATGATTAAGTTCTACTAATCATAGGTAAAGAGTTACCAACTTAATTGCATATGTATATGTTATGGAACATAGTACAGGACTTGACCCAATGAAATAAACATATGGATTGTGTTAAGTGTCATTGTTTATTTCGTTATGATTTTGGTTCTAAGTTTGAGATGTTTATCTTTTCCACATGAGGATAGGTTCAATAAATATTGTCTACCGCTGATTCCCGATAAGGGCTGCTATACGGACTTTATTTATGTTCTCTTGAATTGTGCGGGGAAAAGTTAATCATCAAGAAAACCGTATGTCCCTCATTAATTCACTTAGTGAGTGACGATATCTGTTTGGGCCCCTTGATGGAGTTGGATCGTATGCGCGCAACTAAGCGATCAACTCTAGATCAAGAAACGTATAATCTGCAAGAATGACACATTCCTATCTTGGATTATACGATGATATCGTATGACATAAGAATCAAAATAGAGAAACATATTTATTCTCTTATGCAGGATTGAAATATTGTAGCAGTACACTATTTATGTGAATTGGGAATCATAACGTGTTGCTAGATACCGCTTATGATTATTGGAATTAAATAACGATTTAATTCCATGGCCAACATAGCATAAATCCTCAAAGGGTCACACAAATAGGACATTAATCACACAGTGCATTATTTATTTATTCACAGCAGTAGGTTTTGTGGAAATATGATAAGATTGATTAATTAATTATATACCGTTGCGAACCGTTATAATTAATTGAGTCAATGGATCATATAGAAATGAATTAATGCATTAACTAATCCTAAAATAATTATTAATGAGTTAATAATTAATTTAGTTCAACACTTATCAATATAAATGGTTATATTGATTAATTGGGCCGTTATTTAAATAGCAAATATATAGCCCAATTAAAGAGCAAAGTTGAGGGACCTTAATTATATGAATTAATGGTCCAAATGAAGAGGTTAAATGGCCCATAAAGGCCCATTTCGTGGCTGCCCAATATGGTGGTAGGTGGGATGGCATAGTTGTAATTATGCAAGAGGTCAATTAGGTTTTGTGCTCTATATAAGGACCACTTATGAGAGCCTCCACCTAGACTTTTCTCTCTCCTCTCTTCCTCCCATTCTAGGCCGCCACCTTCCTCCTCTCTCCCTCTTATTTGCTCATGTGTTGAGCTATTTTCTCTCCACTAAATCAAGGTTGTTGATTGATGCAAGAGAGAAAACCATAGGGATTAGGCTTGTTCTTTGGGTATGCTAGCACGTACCTTGTAGAACGTGATTAATCCTCCTTGGTGGACTCGAGGGCGGTTACGAGACGTGGTGGAGACGGTGGAGAAGGCACGCCATCGATTCCCATGCCTTGGTCGAGCCCCGCGAATACGATTTCGCGGGAGGTATAGATTTCTCCTCTTTCTCTTTGTGTCGATTGCTTAAAGTACTAGATCTCGTGTTGCTTGTGTTTTAATTGGATTAATTAATAGTAATTAGTCACAAAATTAAAATTGGGCAATTTCCTAACAAAAACTACATATGACGGTTAGCATTTCTGATTCGAAAATAAACCCCCCCCCCCTAATTTTTTAAATGGATAAAACCCTCTCTAGTGTTGTTTACTAAGAATATACATCCATCTGATTAATTTCCAAAATCTCTGATCATTATGCCCTAATGCCCCGGGTCTTGATGTTGTTGCCTAGACTTCCATCTCTCGCTAGCGTTTATCAAAAGGAAGCAAAGTTTGAATCATATCTAAGTAATTCAGTGTATATACTTTCCACCTTTTTATGTTACCACTACTTTGCACCTAGCTGAATTGAGCCGGTATACTAATTTAATTCAGTGTATATACTTTCCACCTAACTATAATAAATTAAATAAGGTTGTATTACCACAATATGTCATCATCTGTTGGCGATATGAATATAACGTCCCGTTTGATTTGTTTTTCTTTTACCAAATATTGACATGTAAACAAAATTAGTGACTAATCAAGATATTAATTAGTTCAGAAACTAATTTGTCGAATAAATTTGTGGTACCGGTGATGGTATATTTATGTCAGAAGTTTATGCTCCAGTGAGTTGCAAAGTAAAAAATAAAATAAAATAAATGATTTACACCAAGTTAAAAAAATCTCAAATTCATCCTTCGTAATAATTATTATATATTTCTTCAAATTCCCGCTGCTCCTTTCTGCGCCTCTGCCG
This sequence comes from Rhynchospora pubera, assembly GCA_028095005.1. Lineage (NCBI taxonomy): Eukaryota > Viridiplantae > Streptophyta > Magnoliopsida > Poales > Cyperaceae > Rhynchospora > Rhynchospora pubera. The sequence goes on along the minus strand of CM051460.1, from coordinate 319,766,317 downwards.
CCACCCACATTCCCTCTTTCTTACTACATTAAAACTCCCTTGAATGAATTATGCCTTCTTCCTAACTAATAACTACACATGTAATAGAAAGAGATCACTTGACAAACCATTATACGAAATAAGGTCTAAATTTAAAATTAAAGACTACGTAAATTTATGCTTATAAAAGGTGATAAGGTTTAGTGTATGTGAATATTCATCAGATGATTTAAATTTTCGAACATTTTGGCAATAACAGATGCATTACCAAGCCACGCTCAATTTGTATAAAATTAGGTTGGTTCTTTTGCAAATATATAAAAAAAACGACGCTTATAAAAAATTCTTATTATAATTTACCAGTAAAATCAGTCTCCAAAAAGTGATCAAACATAAAGGTGAGAATGTTAAATTTAAAAGGGTGCTAACACTGCTGCATGAGTGGACTGAAATTAAACACACCTTGATACCCCAATATTATGTCAATGATACATATACTATGATTTGCAGATGGAACAAGACTGGTAAGTTAATTTACTATCCATGACATATACAATTTTCTTAATTTCAGGCGTGTAAATCATAAAAATCCTTGGCTGTGGTGGAAACGGTCTTTGCCTCATAAAATCAAAGTTTTTATGTGGTTACTCAACAATAATAGGGTACTAACAAAATTAAATCTCCCCAAAAGAGGATGGGCTGGGGATGTAAGATGTTGTTTTTGTGACAAAGATGAAGACAGGGATCATTTATTTTTACAGTGTCGATATGCTAAAAAAATTTGGTTTGGATGGGTGATTGTGCTAATTGGTTCCAAAGCTGGTTCTCTATTCATGACTTCATAGATTTTGCCTTAACATTGCAGTTAGTAGATAGACAAGCTTTTCTGTGTGTAGCTAATGCTGTGTGTTGGTCGATTTGGCTCATGAGAAATAATTATATCTTTAGGGAGCAACCAGTCAAAACAACTAGAAAATCATTGATGCAAATTTGTGCAATGACAGGTTACTGGAGTGGAAACATGGAAGATCAACTTAAAAGAGCAATGCAAAGATGGTTACCAAAAGAATGGGACATCATCCCTCCGGAGGAGATGCAAGGACCTACAGGCATTTTACTTGGTGAGGAAGAGAAGACAACTTCAACACTGGGGTGGCACTGTGGCAGTGTATTGACGAGTTATGGAAGATGCAGATGCTCAAACAAGAATAAGAGGAAAAGACAAACTGATGTTTCTGGTTAGTTATTGTAGTTTGTGTTGTTGGTATTTTCAATTAGCTGAAGATTCTATTAAAATTATGGGATGTTGTGTTTAAATTGTGGGAATAGTATGAAGTAGATAGAGACATAAATAAGTAGGAGATGGTGCTTTCGGCATAGATAATGTAGGAACTTTTTAATATGGTTTGTGTTGTTTTCGTTTTATCAAATGATAAAACTGGGTGGCGCTTCCACCTCTTTTTCAGAAAAAAAAATTACAAAGAAAATCGAAAATATATTGCCAAATCATCTTAATAAACTATTCTGAAACGATTCATCCCCTACATATGTTCTCTTGACTGCTCTCAGCTTATTATAAACTCAACAAGGCAAGCAAAAACGTAAGAACAACACTTACGCAATCGGAGATTCAGAAAGTTATTAACAAGATTATGACGCATTAACAACACTTACGAAATCGGAGATTCAGAAAGTTATTAACGAGATTATGACGCATTATATGCCCATGTGAAAACCCATTATAACATCATAATATCTCAACGTTGACAGCAAATGAAAATATTTTTCCACTTCTTGTCGAATAAATCCATAAAACGACAGTACCTTTTGCAGAATCTCGATGAAGTACATTACATCAGTTTGCAAGAGCAAAACACAGTCTCTTTTTTTTTGTATAGTCAATTCTCAAATTTAGTGAGGTTCATTTTATGGATCAATCACACAATAAACGCCAGAATCACTACAATAACCTTTATATTTTGTTGAGCTGGATAATCTTAACAAGATCCACACTGAAAGAATTAACTTCTTAGGTTACAACAATTTGCAAAGAGCCAAGGATGACTCCCAAATATAGTGAGGTTTTAGGGGTCAACAAATTGCAGAAAGAATGCCATAATCACCACCAATCTCATTTTTGTTGAGCTAATTAAATTATCTTAATAAAAGCCAACTTGAGAGCATTTGGCCTTGTAATTCCTGCAAGCCCGAATAAAAACCAAGCAGTTGGAAATTGCAAGCACAAATTTTAAGTGACCTCCTGAACAACAAATATAGACTCCCAGCAGCTTGACCTTCACAATATCTGCTGCCCATATTCATTTCTAGGTGGTATAGCTGTTCCCAAAGAATGCCCACCTCTCTGACCTACATTAAATGATTTAATTGGTGATTGCATCCAAAACCAAACAAGAAAAGGGCTAAAAATCAAAATTATTACCCCAGATGTCATTGCCTAGTAGAGAATTCGAGGGTTGAGTTTGGTCGATGGTGTATCTAGGTGGCCATGCCAATGGCGCATGTTCATTCTGGTGGCCACTCTCACTACCATGCGTATAACTCGAACTTGTAACATTGCTAAAGTGAAAATTTAACCCCCGCTGACTAGGCTGCTGACCCGACTGCCTATACTGCCTATTGTTGTATATCTGGTTATAATAACCACTACTGCTGCTACTTGCGCCACCATATGCACTTGGATCACAGAACCCTTCACTTACCGAAGATGATGCTTCAGATGACCTATGTATTCTGTTAATAACATGTAAAAGAAAAATATAACCAATAAATAAAAAAATGCCAACAGTGTAAATCAACCAAAGTTAGGTACATATTGTGTGAGCCAGTTTAATAAGCTAAATTACATTACATTAGGAAGACGTGCAATAGAAGTTTTAGACAGCATGCTAACTAAAGAAATCTTTTGCTTGTGACTACTGAGTTACTTTAGCAGAAGCTACAGTAAAAATCTAATCTAGGACAACAATGTGGTGCCCACAGTTTAACCATTTATTATATTTATTCTATAGATAATGATATTTAAATTCAGACTACCTCTGGTTTAAAGATATATAGTTTGAGCTAGTAGGAGGCTGGCCATGCACAGGGGCGAATCGGGCATGCCCACTTGTAGTAGCAGTCTCTGTTCTACTGCCCAAGTTCAAGCTATTATTGAACGAAAATGGCAGAGAACTCACATCAGAGTTGTCCTCTTGCAAAGGAGTTAGAAGCATCTCCTCACTGAATATGGATAAAATTAATTAAAACATTAAATGATCTGAGCAGGGCTGAGAAAACATGATCCAACCCGACACATGGATAAATGGGTCAGGTTGGGAAACTTGTGGATCCTGTAAATGGGTCGGTTAGGGGATAAATGTATCGACCTGCCCAACCAATACTACATCCAATCCTTGTAAAACCACCCCATGGATGAATGGTAAATAGGTCATGTGCAGATACAATATTGTAAATGAGACGGGTGGAATGGACCTGTCCTACATTTATTTTATACTAAAATAGTGCCTATCCAATCTAATCCAACCATTTGTTTGGTACTCTTCGGCAAGGAGGGTACTCCAAGCATTAGCATGTACCAGTTAGTATGGTACAAGTAGGGCTTAACCACTGTTTATGGCATTTGCTGTTTTCTTATAACTTGAATCATCTGTAAGTGACTTGTATAGAGGGTAACTAATAATAAATAGAGCTAGCTTGAGAGATGATAGCCCAATTGTCTAGTTGGTCACTTGCACCATCAAGATCAATTGAGGATTGTCTATGTGAGAGCTAAATTTGCACTTAGATCACCACCATATGGAAACCCCATATACAGCTACATAATGCTATATAAATACAGAATGTATCAAAACACACACAGACACACACATATTATAGTATGCAATCTTCCAATAGATTTGACAACAGAACACTTCCTGAGAGAGGATCTTCAAAATGGCGGATATCCAATTTGATTTTTCCGACAATGCACTCTACCAAAAATTATGAAAATATAAGAAGAAGCTTTTAACCTGTAATTGGGATCCCAATCTGCAGGGTTTGGTATCGAAGTGGACTCGAAAGTATCACATGGAACTTCAGAATGTCCAGAGATCACATCTTGCCCAAAAGAGTTTGGCACAGAAACCTCATGACCAGTGCTAATTGAAGCACCGGTCATGCTTCTCCCACCACCCACCTGTTGTTGTTGCTGTTGCCTCCAGTTGCTGAAATGATTGGATGACAGCATGCTGTGAGAATAACCTACTCTGCTCGAACCATCATGGTAGTGGTGATGACTCGTACTGGGACCATCCCCATAATGCCCATGACCATGGTCATAGTGGGGCATGGAAGCAGGCAAATGAGGCCACCTTCTCCTGTTGTATTGTCCCACCACAGCTTGTTTACCCAAGGAAGACGAGCCGTGGGCCCCTCCTCTGACAGGAGAAGTGGGGCCGTATCTTCCGGGGGAAGCGCCAGGCATGATCTGCATGTGGGAGTGGGAGTTGGGAGGCGTGAATTGAGAGGGGCTGGCACCAAGCGACATAGGACCCAAATTGCTAGGGCTCAAACCCAATCCACCATTTGAATTATTATGAGGAAGCTGGGGCCGGCGTCTGACGTCTGGGCTAGAACCCAGGAAGATGCCTCCAACTTGACCATGTAAATTGAACCCACCAGGGCCAAGGGGGGAGTAGTAAGAAGGATTACTGGGGTTGTGGTCACCATAGCTACCATAGCTAGTACCCAAACCATTGCTATCATTGTAGCTTCCGTGACTTCCCACACTGCCATAACTGCTGCCATATGATGGGGGTAGTCTTGGAAAATGGGGACTGTTGTATGGAGTGTGCCTATTCCTGCTTCCAACCTATCAAAAGTTATAGCAGAACATTATACAAGGTACTGCTAAAGGGTCTTTATAAATGTATTAGGGGATAGCACAATAATAGGAAATTTTGATAAAAAATTACAAAACATTAACCTATAAGAAATCTTGCTAATTCCTAATACATGTCATACTAGTATTTGTATCAACCTATCAGGGTTCATGATTTTTAAAATACATGTAATGTTTTAAGGATAACAACAGGAAGAGATGTTGGATTAACCTGAGGAGATAGGCCGGCGGCTACCCAATGACCGCCCCCTGGATTGTGATCAACCATGACAGCTTGAAAGACCGGCTACAAATGCAGAAATGGTTATATGTGTTTAAAATTTCATTACTCTTCCAATTCAACCTGACACAAGGTTTTTCTTTAACACAAGAAGATTGAACTCACAATTCGAGGAGTCTCAGGAAGAGGTTTGTATGGTTCCTTAAATTCCTCTCCAGTAACAAATGGGTGATATATAGCCTGAAAGAAGCAGCAGAATATTAAATTATTTTTAAAAAATTCATTTACCATATCAGTTGCCTCATCTCTAAAACGAGTATTTGAATGTCAATCCCTCCAATTCAGCACTAACAAACACTCAACCATACAAATTAACTGGTTGTCAGAAAGGAGAGAAGAAAAACTACAAAATTGCCACATTATGGGCATCCATAAAATAAAAAGAAGTGCACAGAGAAAGAGAGAGAAGAGTTTAAACCTGCAATGGGGACCACCGCTTAACAGGATCGAACTCAACGAGTCCTCTTAGAAAATCTATCAGCGCCTTTCGCAATGAGCTCTCTGCACAAGTGTCAAATACAAATAGAAATAACATTTATAACTTTCAAAAACAAATGTAGAAGTCCTATGGTTTTACTGAATACTGCACTAGGGATCCCTAAATTTTCCTCAGCACATACTTCTGGTAAAATATGCCATTTCAGTAATGGGGAGCTTCAACTGTTCTTTACCAACTAGTTTCTAAATTGATTCAAGACAAAGTACAATGCTATTAACCTTGTGCAAATGAAATAAAACCTAGCAGCTAAGCCGAGTATTTCACTTTAGTTCTGATGGTTCCTTGCGGTATAGGCATAAAATAAAGGCCCAACCAGTGCAAAAAAGCCAATGGATAAAACTTTATTTGGTCAGTGCTGGGTTGGATTTTGGTAATCAGGCTTTAAATGCACTAATTTGGTGAAACCTGACCTGCCAAACATAGGATGTTTGCAACTTTTCTGTATCCATTTTCATTCTTTTTTTAAGTCTTCTCTACTTTTTAGTTGCAGTAAATTTGTTCATGATGTTTCTGTATGGAACCTGGTCAGTGATTCATGGTAAGTTTGAACATTTGTAATACTACATTTTTACAAAAAATCGCAATAGTTTTTTGTTGAGTTCAGTGTCGATGAAACATGCAGAACCAGACCAATCTAATATATAGGATCCAAAACCTGACCTACCAGTTTATACACTTTAACTTCAGTATGCACCAATAAAGTACCAACATTGAACCAGTATAGAAAGTATCTGGATACTAGGCAATATTGGCCAAAAGCAGTTCTTCTCAAGTATTGAAATCACAGAAGAGCAACTATCTTAACCCACCTCTTGAGATTTCCTCCTCAGGCATGTTCTTGTACGGGTACTGAGAAATAATTTCTTCAAGCGTTGTAAATTTGAAATACCGCTTCCCAATTTGTGGCTTCTTGGATTCTCGCTGCATAAATGAAAGCCAAGAAAAAATGCATAAACAAAAGTAGACGAAAGAAAGATAGCAGACTGTGCATTTCTGTGCAAATTCCTGCATGCATTTGAGAGAAGAGACTGAGAAAGATGGGGAGGGTGTTACACTCACTGCTTCATACTCCTCCTCTGTTAAAACCCGGTAGGCGGTAGAGACGGAATTAGAGTAAATTCTGCCGACCTGCTTGAAGAACTTGGGTGTGTTTTTCGCATCCCTTAAAAGATTATCTGGTGGCTGGCCACTGCATATGTAACAAAACCACACACAGAATAAAATTTTAGAATTTTGTTGGAAGTATGAGCAACCATGGTAGCATGGTGCTCACAAATGCATTTTCCAAAGTAAATTCACTTGAGCAAATTAATTTATCTAAAAGGGGGCAGTCCTAGCAGCAGAACCACCTTATATGACCAATCAAAAAAAGGAGAGCATTCTTGTGCAGGGCGAACACCCTATATAGGCAGTTTTTAGCCTTAACTCTGCTTGATCTAGATAGCTGTCAACTAATTGAAGTGACAGAAGTATTTATAATTCACAGCGCACTATTACTTTTTTTGTGCAGGACAAACAACCTAAATGAATAATGACAACTAAATGTAATTGTACAATACGTACCCTAGAATTTCCATCATGCGCTTGAGGAGATCATATTCAGAGGATCCTGGAAACAAAGGTAACCCTAAAAATAGTTCAGCTACAATACAGCCGAAGGACCACATATCAATGGCTGTAGTATATCTGAACAAAGGTTAAGTACTACACTGAAGTCGGTAAAATAGTGGTTTAAAAAGGACTTTAGTGCTTATGTAATACCAAGTTTAAGATTCAATATGCACTCATTCAGCCATGATATATACCATACCAGATGGCACAGCAGGTGACTTTTTCTGACTAAGCATAATGTAAACCATTTTTTATGACTAATCAAACATTATTAGACTCAGCACAAAATTCAAGAAAAAGTTCTAAAAAAATGTAATATAAGGATACGGATAGCCAAGAAGAACTTCAGGGGACCTGTAATAGCGGCTCTGGAATAAGAAATGAAACCAAATAATATAAGATAATAACAAAATGCAGAAGCTTTTCACAAGAAAGAAACTGAAATTTCCATAATTTTTGTATGTTACAGAGGAAAAGAAATGCACAAAATATTCTTATAATACTCTGGAGTTCATAAAAAAAAAAAAATTGACCTCATACCTGAATGTATGAATAAACTGTCCTTCCCTCCTCACAAGCTGAGCCAAAATCAATTACTTTTATTTCAGCTGGCTTCGCTCTACAGAAATTCATAACAATTATATCATTACAGTCAACTTGTAGATCATGGCACATGTAGAGTGGAACAGAACACCCACTGCCTGACCAAAAGTTCATTGGTTCTTAAGTTTTCCTTTTGTTATATCTAATGTGAAAATGGAAGTTAGATTCAGAAAAATAATGCCTTACTGAGATTTAATGGATAATGATAATCAGATCAAGCAAGATTTTAATTGCACAACTTCAAAATTGGTACTATACCTATCGATCGCCACTGCCACTAGGTCTGATATTACCATATTAAAAAAAAGACAAAATAAAAGCATTTTTAAGTTAACAAGGCTTGAAACACTAGTAAATCATATGAACAGGTACCTAGGACACAGAAGTATGTTTTCGGGCTTCAAATCGCAATGAATAATCCCAGCATCTTTCATCACAACCAATGCTTGCAAAATCTAGAAATGAAGTATAAAATTATCAAGCTGCCAAAAAGAGAACATCAGATTACATTGGCACTGCTAACAATTGAGCACATTAGACATCTTACCTGTTTTGAGAATCTTTGGACGAAGCTCAGAGGGAGCCCTTTGTAACGGTTCCCTTTGATCAGCTCATACCTGTAATATAAAAATTATCAGCTCGTACCTGTGATTAAAAAGAATCATAAAACTCATAAGAGCTGTCCAGGCAATAAACAACATTCATGCTCAAAAGTAGGTAATATGGAAGAGTTTCATCAACTGTTTTTTCTCATTCGACTCTCTCCCAAATTGTGACTGGTATTTGTTTAGGTGATTGATTCTTCTACCTAATTCCAAGCTTGAGGTTTCAGACTCATTTAGCCATTATTTAGCCAGCAGTACCTAACAAAGGTCAGAACTCACTCCAGGGTTACAGTAATGGCCAGTGCAAGTCATAACAGTTTGAAACAGACTCCTGAATGTGTGTGCCCTCAAGAGAGAGAGATTGCAAAGGTAAAACTAGACACTTACAAATTATTGCCAAGCATCTCAAAGGCAATGCAAAGATGCTGGTGGTGCATAAAATAATCAAGGATGCGCACAATGTGATTCTTATCTTCAGGATCGTACTTCCGATTCAGCTGCAGTTTATTAAAACACAATTAAAAATGACTTGGAAGTCGATCTCCAATAACTAGAGTGAACACTTTTTGTAAACAAAATTTCTCGTCATGACTGGTGTGAATCAAAGTTTCAAGCCAGGATCAAGGCAACAAAAACAACAATAATCTATCATGGACAGGCTTCCTCACACCTCTTTGCCTCGGTGTTCAACAGGACAACATAAACCTTATATCCTATATACTCAATTAATATTCGTGAAACTTCAGGCAATATATTTTCTTCTGAACAAGAAAACAGAGCTTTCTTTTACAGTATAAGTTGTCAGATTAAATTCGTTGTAAATGTCCAAGCACATTGGATCTAAAGAAAGAGTCAGTCTCAAATGTCAATAAGACAGCTACTTAAACTCCTGCCAGAAAACAACAGAAAGGAAAGCAAAATAATATCCTTGCAAGTCTTATAGCCTAGAACACGATACTCAATTACATGAAGTGGCAACAAGAGGTAAAAAAAATATATATATATATATTATACCGTGTCAAGTATGGAGACCTCAACCATCGCTTGTTGGGTGTAAGCCGGTTGGTTTTTTATAACCTTGACAGCAACGTATGTGTTTGTTTCTGGTTCCCAGCACTTGGCAACTTGCCCAAATGTACCTTGACCAAGCATTTCCTTCACTATGTACCTGAGTATTAGAAATATTTATAATCCAATTTTCAATGTTTCAATTGAGGAAGATGCTTTTTAGCTAGCTCATCACTAAAGAAGACAAATACAGTTTGACAATCGAGGTTTATACTTCTTATTAACATTTTCTCTGCTTAGTTGAGGATGTTTCCAAGTGCAGCATTGATGATATAACATCAACTTATGCAGAGATGACGAGTGTGGCTTTGGAAATAACCAGGTTGGTCAATCTAATACAATATAGCAATCAATATAAAACAAGTCAAGCCTACTATAAATATAGTAAAGTGACGTAAGAGGTAGTCCCAAATGTGCACCAAATTAGTCTCAGCTTTTCTATTCTTTTAGATTATTTTTTACTTTATTGTTGTTATATGGGAAAGTTTGGGCTTAGGCGAGGCATGGGGGGAAAAAAAAAACACTTGTTGGCATGGCACAATAGCAATTGGGTCAGGTATCATTCTAGTATTATGCACCCGCTGGTCGGAACCTCGATAATTGGCACATGGCATTCAGGTAATCCTCGATCAAACAGAATGAAAGAAGAATCTAAAAAGACAACAATTTCATTGAGAAGTGATTACAACAGAAAATATTGAGCCAATTGCAAACCTTCGGTTCTGTGGCAAATTGACCAACTCAAGATTGACATACAAGACAAGGTCTGAGTTAGCATTGTCATGGCCATTGTTCAGGACAGTTGCTGATGGATTTGTCAAGTACCGCTTTGGGTTAAGTGCCTCAGAGTATCTGAAGTCAGGATTGCAACTGGTGTATGTGTCAACTATATCTTTCGTTAAGCTCGACACCACCTGGACACGTGTACAACAAGAGAAAAGTGAATCAGGAGCATCCATTTCAAGCATTCAAGCCATGATGCCAAGGAAAACTGTCATTCCAGTATTGTGCAATTATATCATCTTGCTTTTTGTAGTTTCAATTTTACAAAAAAAATTCTTTCAATTTTGAAGTGAACTTATTTTAAGAGAAGAATAATTTTCGCCAGCCTCCTCCCCCCCCCCCCAAAAAAAAAAAAAACCCAAAAATGTGTCGGCTTGCTCCCAAAAGATTTGGTTACTGGTTATGAGTAAACCAACAAGCATAGGATGGTGCATTGCCCCCTTCAATCCCTCTCCTTGCATTTCGTTTTGTTACGATGGTCAATGTGCCCCCCCAATACCAAGAAAAACAGCTATACTGTTGCAGTTACTCGCATTCACTGATCAGCTGAAAGGGAAAAAAAAAATGAATATAGAAGAAGGAATTGACAACATACTGATCTTTTCTCGAGAAACCGAAGGCTGCTTGACCTGAGTGACCCGCCTGACACATTCACTGTCGGCTGTGGCGCAACATACCCACTAAAAGCCGTGCCAGTACTCGGCCTCCATATCACAGTCATACTCGGACCCAAACTCGAACCTGAGCTAGAACTAGAGCTGGAATTACTTCTATTCACGCCGTTTCCCAATTCCTCCATCTCCTATTCAACTTCAATCACCATCCGATCGTCGCCTCCGTTCAACGCCTACGCGCGTTCATCCCAGAAGTATCCAATCCCATCCGAAGAATCCACCAAGGTTTCCCCTGATTAGTCTCGCCGACAGAGGCAATCCAGTCAATGCCTGAGATCGCGAGCTAGACGACGCGCTGGTGAGGAACCCGATCGCCTCCAATCGCCTTCAAAGACCCGATTGAGCGACTCCAATTAGGGTTTTGCGACCTCTTGCGCGTCGAGTTTTCTTCAATCGGGAAGGAATTCGAGGAAGTCGAGACAATCTATCGAGATCAACCAATCAAATTCCTCTCCTTTTCTTTCTCTCTAGCTTCTCCCTTCTGTCTTCCCTCTTTCTCTCTCTCTCTCTCCCTCTCTCTGTTGTTGCCTTATAGTTTAGAATATTATATTATCTTTTGTATAATTGCGAAATTAACCCTGGTTAACTAGCAGCTCCCTTGGGCAATTTTTACGCGAAGTTTTCTACTAGAAAACAGACCTCTTCTAGGCCAGACGACAATTCGGGACTAGTGGGGTCCGCATTACAGGCCGACGAGTCCGGTTTTGCGTGTCGTTAGGGGCGTGCACAAAGTCCAGTTGACCGTACCAAGAGTTATCCTAACAGAAGATAAATATATCTCCTCTCCGTTACTCAACCATAATTTTGATTTACGTGGACATGGACGCGTGTAATCCTTTTAAACAAATAACGTGGGACCCAGCACTTCAATGACATCCGACTTTATGTTCCAGGTTCATTTCATTTTGTTCATCCCTCCCCACAGATTTCGTGTCAATTGCTTGTTTCGATCCGGGAATTTACGGCCGTTGGATTAGGATTGGTGTAATGTAACTGGGCCAGCACAGTTAAATTCGGCTTGCTCATTTAATTATTATTGAGGATGCTTCTGGCCCTAGGATTAGAATCCGACGGTTCGATTGAGATGGCGTGTGTTGGAAAGCATACCAGTGAGTTGGCAAACGAACCAGTACCTCATCGTTGTGCCGAGGTGTGCTGAGTAACCACGTGGATGTCACGTGCTTGGTAGAGCGCAGCGCTAAAAACACGTGTCGGTGGGATGGTGCCAAGTTAGCGTGTCCACGTGGATCCAGGGTCGTTTCTGCCCTTTTTTTGGTCTCCATCGTGGAAGTTTTTTTTTTTTTTGAAAGTTGCATGCCCGTAGGCTTTCATTAAACAAAGGCGCCCTTGAGGCTACAGTTGCAGTACACAGCAAATAAAAACAGCCCAATTTGTTCCCTACCTACACTACCAGAAACGAAACAGAAAAATAAAATACTCAACCTCCAAACAGTAAAAGAGGCCTTTCAAAAAAAGAAAAACGAAAAAAGAAAATAAACATAACTACTTCAGATTGGGCATTTAACAAAGTAAAACAAGAGATACAATCAAGGAGGCTCGTCCTGAACCCTCTGAAAAAATATATTATCCAAGTTCTGTCGGGTATTCCTTTCCACATCCACATACTGCCTTGGCTCTCCATTGTATTGATTAGCACTTAGTCTTGCATAATTTGCCAAATCATGTGCCTCATGTACCACTTGCCTTTGCACCTCCGTACACTCTACCTGTACTGGAAATTGAGATATAATCTTGAGCAATTCCAACACATCTTCACATGCCCTCCATGAAGGCACATCCTGCATATCCCCTTCTCTAATTAAATTTACCAGTACTTTGCAATCGGAGAAAACTTGAATTTCCCCAATCCCATATGCTTCCCAGAGTTGCTTAAGCTGAAACAAAGCATCCTTCATTGCAAGTACTTCTGCATGGAAAGGATCATGTAACTGGTAACAGTTGTATCCAATCCTCACCATCTGGCCCTGACAGTATAAGACATGTGCTCCTCCTGCTCTGAGTGTCGTGTCCCATGAGCCATCAGTAATGATTTGCCAACCCCCTTGTTTATAACCGTATTTTTCTTGTGTTCCCTGAATCACAACTTTGTGAGGCAAAGCTTCTCCCATTTGGTTTTCCAGCTGTAACCATATTCTGACCTTCTGTGTTATCTCCATAGGATCAAACTTTTTGAGTTGTATAACGGTTGCATTGCGTGCCTTCCACAATTCCCACAATGTATAACTAAAAACCTTTATCTCATACTCATTTCTACCTTGGGTGCACTGTTTGATTGCCTCTATGATATTGAGAGACAAATGGTCAGTCCTCAGGCCAAGGTTACTGGCAAACCACACGCTTCTTGAACCAGGACAGAAGAAAAAACAATGGGACTCATATTCATTTTCCATTTGGCATCTTTGGCACAATGGTGACCATTTATTTATTCTTCTATGCATGTTTTGTGCCACCATCAATGCACCTGCAATGACCCTCCATAGAAAGACTTTAACTTTTGGTACCAGTCCCTTCCATTCTGCAGCCACACTCCACAACTCACTCACTGGTGTATTTGTGTGAGTCTGAGTCAGTGAATTTAGGTATTTATACCCCTCCCTCACAGTGTATTTCCCGCTCTTTGATTCTGACCAGATTAATTTGTCTTGAGCCCCTTCTTGTATGACAGGTTTAATGTCAGCATTTACTATCTGCACCACCTGATTTGGTTGAAAGATTCGATTGAGCTCGTGCATTTTCCACTGGTTCATATCAAAGTCAAAGAGGTCTGCCACATGTAGCGATGTGTGCACTATTAGAGAATCTGGTTGGCTATCCCAACCTTGAAACCAGGGTTGATCTCGTGCTTTTGCTTTTGAACCATCCCCCAATTTCCAGAAAACAGCATGCTTGAACGTGTCTCTTAGCCGAATTACCTGCTTCCACAATTGGCTAGAATTTGAGTGGTTTTTTGCTTTCCAAATGCCAATCTTTGGACAATATTTGGCCTTACACACCTGTACCCATAGTCTATCTTCCTCACTGATGACTGACCAGACCAGTTTTGATAGTAAAGCTTCTCCAAAATTGTTCAAGTCTCTAACTGCCAACCCCCCATCTTCAATCGGCTTACAAATATTTTTCCATGCTACCAGTGCCATGTATCTACTCTGGCCTGTTTTTCCCCAAAAAAACTTTGCCATCAAGCTATTAATCTCCTTTATTATTCTTTTTGGCAAGCATTCAATAGACATGTGATAGACCGGAATAGACATGAGCACTGATTTTAGTAAAACTAAACGTCCTGCATGGGATAACATGTTTGTTTTCCATCCAGCCAATTTTGCTTTGATCTTATTCAACAATTGTTCTCCCGTCCTCTTTGCACTTCCTTTACTGAACAATAGGGCCCCCAGATATCTCTCTCCCTCCTCCGCTGTACCGGCTTGCATGGTATCCATAGTTCTTTGCTTTGCACTTTCATCACAACTTTTTGAGAACCAAAGTTTAGATTTTATTGGGTTCATAGCAAGGCCCGAGATGCTACCAAAGTATTTAAGCAGGCATAACAAATTGTCTAGTTCAGCTTGCTCTGTGCTTCCTAGCAAAATGACATCATCTGCATAGATCAGATGACTGATAGGAGGGCTTGTATATGCCACTTTGACCCCACTAATGACCCCAATTCTCATCGCTCTCGCTATAAACCTTGTCATCATTTCCATTGCCATAATGAAACCATACGGAGACATGGGGCACCCTTGCCTCAATCCCCTAGTTGGAGTGATAAAACCACTGCCATCACCATTAATGTTTATAGAAACTTTGGCCCTTGAAAAAGAGGAAGACATAATATTTATAATCTTTGATGGCACATTGAGAAAACGCATTGCCTCAAAGAGGAAACCCCATTTCAGCTTGTCAAAGGCTTTTGAAATATCCGCCTTCATCATGAAAGCTTTCTTTTTGAAACCTGATTGGTTGAAAGAGTGAAGAACCTCTCTAACCACAATGATATTATCAGTTATGTTCCTACCACGTATGAAAGCGTTTTGCTCAGGTGAGATAACCTTTTTCAATTGTGGTCTAAGTCTATTTGCAATCACTTTCATCATGAGTCTATATAGCACATTGCCAACACTGATCGGTCGATATTCAGCCGGGCTTTCAGGCTCATCAATCTTTGGGATTAGACTTATTTTACAAGCTAACCATTCTTCTGGGATTGATTCCTCATTAAAACTTTTTCTGATTTGTGCCACAATGTCTCGACCCAACACGACCCAATTTTGTTGCAGAAAGCGTACTGTTACGCCATCCGGCCCTGGGCTCTTATCGGGACCCATTTGAAAAAGGGCGTTTTTTATCTCAAAAAAATCTGGGGTTTTAATCAATGTCCCATGTGCATTGTTGGGGATAGTAAGGCCCGGTTCCTCTCTAAGATTTTGCCAAAATAGCTCATCAGTTTGGTTATCATCTAAAACTGGTTCTCTTTCTTCAGAACTAGTTTGCTCTTGTGGGGAGTATAGGGTTTTGAAATAGCCGACAAATTGCTTTCTAATGACATTTTCATTACCTGTCAGCTTCCCTTCTTCATCTCTAACCATAGTGATTAGGTTGTAACGCCTTCTATTGGTTGCGACGGTATGGAAAAATTTTGTATTTCTATCCCCCATGCTTTGCCACTGTATCCTCGATCTTTGCCGCCAATAATGCTCATGTTGTATTTCTGCCTTTTCATACTCCAATAATAATGCTTGCTCAAGAGCATGATCTCTAACCGATGGATGTTGCATCTGTACAAGTTGTATACACTTTGTTAGTTCCTCAAGCTTCTTTCTAGGAGTATATTGTTTACTGGCCCATTCTCGCATGCAACCTCTTACAGAGTTCCATCTTTCTTGCCATGGTCTGCCCCTTGTATTCTCCCAATCTTCCAACCAAGTTTCATTAAAACCCTTCTCCAATAGCCACCAGTTTTCAACTTTAAAGGCTTTACTTCTATCTGGTGGTTTCTTGATTCTCAACAATATAGGGCAGTGGTCACTATGGATCATAGGGAGGTGATTTACATAAGCATTTGGATACAATTGCAACCAAGAAGGGGTTACTAGCACTCTATCAAGCCTCTGATAAATTGCTTCAGACACATCCCTTTTATTTGTCCAAGTGTAAGCCGGTCCCTTATACCCCACATCAACTAAGGCATTATCAAAGACAAAGTTTTGAAAATCAACGGTGTTACTCTTTATCTGGTTGCTCCCCCCCAATTTTTCTTCACTTGAAATTATTTCATTAAAATCACCCAATAAGCAAACAGCTTCATTCATATTGATGATCTGTGTTAAAGTTGCCCACAGTAACCGGTTTAGGTAATGCTTAGGATCTCCATAAACACCCACTAAGACCCATGGCGGTTTATCTTTAACACTAACCCGAGCACAGATGTAATTTTGTGAAGAATTCAATACCTCTACATCCATATGGTTGCGCCATGCAAGACACAGCCCGCCAGATTGACCTCTCGCAGGCACCACATAACAATCAAAATACTGCACCGACCTCATAAATCTGGACATCTTGCGGTAGGAGGCTTTTGTTTCTGACAGAAAAACAAAGTTTGCTCTTGTCGCGTGCAAAGAATCTCTAAGGAACTGTTTTCTCCGTGTGCCCCCTATGCCACGGCAATTCCAAGATAAGGCATTCATTGAGAACTCGGAAGCGAGTTTGGGATCGCTTCCTTGGCCCGCTTGAAGTTTAAATGCTGGTCACTACCTTCAACATCCCCCTCTCTTACTTGGTTATTTCCTTCATCAATACAGAGAACTGTCATATTCCCTGCACTGTCATCCATCGGCCTTTTTAATTTCCTTTCCTTTTGTTGTCCACCAGTACTATGAGATGGAGCCCTTTCATTCCTTCTAGCAACATTCAGACCCTCCCTTGGCACCAATGTTCTATCATTAATCCATTTTCCGACCGACGTCTCCGGTATCGGCCTTGTCCCGAGTTGTTCGACATACAGGCCCTGCTGTTGCATTTGCTTAAGCCTAAATTTTTGTGGGCATAGCACGTGCTCATGACCTATCATAGCACAAAACATGCAAATGTTTGCCATGTTTTCATAAACTACACAAACCCAAAGCACACCACGTGTTGGATGATCCATAGGCAGTTTTGGTTTTAGTGCTTTTAGGATATTCACCTTAATCTTCTGCCTGTACACTCTTCTATCTCCTTGCATCATTGACACGACTTCGGTCAGAGGATGGCCCACTCTCCTCATTAACAGATTCACACCATTCATGTCAATAGAGCCTGGTGGTATGCCGTGTAGTTCAACCCAACAATCCGCCTCGTTGACCTGTGGTTCTACCAAATCCTCTGGCCCCACCATCTGCTTACAAATCACCATATCACCCTTACTCAATGTCCACACCCCTTTAGTTAACAATCTTAGCATTTCCATCTGCTCTTTGAATTCTACAACAAAGTAATTTTTCCCCAATCCTTCAACCACCGTGTCTGGATGTACTCCCCAACTCTTTCTTAAAGCTGTAAAGAAGGTGCTCTCATATACCAACCTCTGTGAGGTGATACGCATCATCAAACAATATTCCCATCTTCTACCTCCAACAGCCTGTCGAGGGATGTGTACCAAGTCGGGGTTGGTATCATCTTCAGCGCTCAGTGCCGCAAACTGAGCAATCAATTCTTCATCAGAGGTTGCCATGTCTTGAGCAGTAAGAGAGGTTACCGTTTGTGTACTGAAATTTTTGAGTATAGTTTGATGTGGTGCCGGCCCAAGTAAGGATGGTCTTTTGTTTATGTGGTTAGGTTTAGGGGCATTAATTGCTCTCTCCACCTCAATAAATTTATGGCCCAAATCAGTACATCTACAAAGCTCATTCTCGGCCCATCTTTGAACAGATTTACTAAGACAGTCCTCATCACATTCATTTCCCACCCAGTCTTCATAGGATTCTCTACACTTTTTATCACGCTTGTCAGCTTCCCTATTACTCACATTACTACCATTTCCATTTCTATGTAAGACATCAGACTCCAGCACAAAACCCAGCGAAAAGTAACCTTCATTTTGTCCCAAACCTTTGCCTTGATATTTCTGCACACTGTGACTTCTGTTGGCACATGGTTGTACTAGCAAGGAATGCTGGCTTGGGGAATCGTGGATGCCCGTCATGCCCCCGTCACATGCTATCCCCATTGGTCTCGACCATTGGTCCTTGTCACTCATGGCTAGACTTGGTTCACGGTGTACTCTCCTGGACCAATATTCTTCTTTAGCTCTAAAAGAGTATTCATGATGTGCCTGTAACGCTGGATCCGATGGTGGTTTCTTCATTTTGTGTTAAAAGTGAGAAGGAGGGAGTGGTAGAGAGCGACAAAGGTCAGGTTGCTCGCTGTCAATAGGGAATAAGCTAATTGGAGTAGTTGAGTAATTGTGTGATAGGGTAAAAGGGTACTAACAAACCAGGTAGGTGGGGGAGCAATAATGACATTAAAGAGTGGGGAGGGAGTGTGGAAATAGGAGGTAGAGAAGAGAAAAATCAATACAAACTCAACAAACAATCAATAAACTTTCCGCCGGCAGTGTCGCCTGGCTTTTCAATAGCTACACACGAGGAGCAACGAATGACATGGTGCCTTATCAAACTCCAAAATTAGGAGAAACTGCCGAGTGGATGCTCTGCCAAAATTTTTCCATCGTGGAAGTTCGGTTACAACTTGCATGACTATTTTCTTTGAGCAAGGTCCCGTACGGCCGTACCACACTTTTTTTGTATCACAAATACCACACTTTTCTTTTTTATTTTAAATATCGAAATTTAAAAATATAATCGTTCGATCTAAACTGTTGATCTTGTTCGTTTTAACGACGGATGCATTGTCCTAAAATTTCAAAATTTTTAAAGTTTATTTGATACTTGATCAAGAGGTTGAAAATTGGACATATTAGAATAAATCCATTTTAGTTATTTTGATCCGTTCATTTTTCACCTTTTGATCAAGCATCAAATAAACTTTAAAAATTATAAAATTTTATGACAACGCATCCGTCATTAAAATGAACAAGATCAACGGTTTAGATCAGATGATTATATTTAAAATTTTTTACATTTAAAATAAAAAAAATGTGGCATTTTACTCTTATTTTGGGTTAATTACATTTGTGTCACCACAAAAAGTTAAAATTAGTAAAATATCATCACTAAATGACAAATTATTTTTATGCCACTGTATAAATAAAAAAATTAGTTTTATACCACTAGTGCATTAAAAAAAAGTTGGATAAAACAAAAATTTTATAATTTTGTAGTGGCATATTTTAAATTAGTCATCTAACAAATATATAAAAATCATTTTTGCTACCAAATAAACTTTGATAACAAAAAAAAATGTGCGTTCATCATATGTTCACAGTAAGAGCATACAAATTTACATGTGTGTGCTTCGAAGAACATAATCCGATGTTAAATTCGTCAATTTTTATTGATATTTCTTTCCATAATTAGTCTGGTTTTTAATTATTTCTTCGTTCTAGTTTATTTTTCCTTTTTTGTACAACGTAAGGAGGGTAGTCTTGGAATATTTCAAAAAAGTGATAGATTTGAGAGGCATATTTATAATTTACTACATTTTTTTAGAAAATAATGGCATAAAACAAATTTTAATAATTTTACAGTGACAAATCTCTAATTATCAATTTAACAATGGGTTTCTCTAATTAACAAGTTTTTCCAGTGCGCGTAAATCTAATTTTTTAAAATATTTTTTTTCCCATTGAACGCTAACTTTTTTTTAGTCGTTGTTTATAGATAAAAATAAATTGGGTATGTGCTCGTCAAAGTTTATGATTTGAAAATCTCTCAGACCAAAATTGAAATAAGAAAAAAAATTAAATTTCAACAAGCACTCTGATGTCATTTTTAGTAACACAATTCGTCTTTTATTTATGTTTGAACTTTCAGATCTCAGATGTGGAGATTAAATGGTTCAATTATTTAAGTTTAGTAAGAGATACTAATATATAAAAGTTTATGATTTTGAGTTAGTTTATGCTGTATAGAGATGACAACGTAATACAACTAATGTATTCAATTCACTTTATGATTTTGAGTTGGTTCCTTTAATTTTTTACCACGTTTCTCTGGGTAGTCACTACCTAGCTTGTCAAAAAAAAAAAAAAAAAAAAACCACGTGATTTAGTATAGAATAGACTCCGAAATTAATTAAAATATAAATTAAAAAAATAATAACAACTATGACATTAAGACACTAAATCTTGTACATATATATGGCCATTTCTCTTTAATTTCACGTTCTAATTTTGTAAATTGTTTTAATTAAAGCAAATGAAAGCTGGAAAAAAATATGCACATTGTTGAAACATATTCAGAAAACTCAAAATTTTTCATTTATTAATTTTGTTTAGCGTTATTCATTTTGATGAATTAAATATTTGATGATCATTAAATCCTCTTTGTCATGTTGCATCAGTTATAAAAATCAATTTATATCTTTAATGCATTTATCTACCATTACATATCAGTTTTAATTTGTCCACCGATTAAAGAAAATTCATTTGCTCCATGTCTAACAACGTGGTCATTAATCCATTAAATCATATTTATGTTGCTTTAATATGGGCTATACTAAAAGCCATTTGATATGCTATATAAACAGCTCATTTTCTAAGATATTGATATAACAGAAAAAACAAATTGATCAAATAGAAGTTGTGATAGAAAAATAAGCTTGATCAAATTTCTATTCTCCATTTTGATATTCTTCATGATAATTTTCAACTTGATTTTGAATAATATTCCGATTGATTCTGTTGGATATTGTGGAGATCTCTCATCAGTCACTTCTCCGGTCGTGCCCTAAGGAGTGACACTTACCCGTCTTATCTTGGTTGCGGTTTCTCTTGCACGTTGAGACGGAATACGCTTAAGGACAGCGCCTAGCGCGATTCGGGTAAAAATATTTTGATTACTTATTTTATTTATTTTATGCTATCCGAATTTGTTTATTTGATTTTTGCACCAACACACATAAACTTTGGTCATGCTAAAAATATTGTTTAGATTCAAAAATAAAAAATATTATAGTTTTCATGATTTGTTTTTTATGATAGCGGTGGTATCTAATAATATTCTAATTTTCACATGGGCTGTCTTTATTAATTTTTACATAAAGCTACGATTTTATTTTCGTTACTGTATGGCATGAGATTTTAACATTTATTATTATTTTCACTAATGAAAGAGGTGGTTTATAAGTCGAGAGACTATTTAAATATTTAATAGTTATAAAAGGAACTTAATTTATACTCTTTTTTATCAACGATGTCAATATTTTTATTACATTGGTAATTTAGATTTAATATTTAACAAGCAAGCTTGAACAACTGTTTTAACGAAAATAAAAAATTTAGAGTTAATTTGATCAAGAAAAAAAAACTGAGAATATGAACAAATAGAATAATGGGAACCAGTTATTAATTGTTTGACACGTTGATACTGCCTAAGAAGCACTCTAGATGTAACAGTTACGTGTTGTTTATAATATTATAAACAGGGTCAACAATTTTAGTTTGCCACTTGAAATTACGAAATTAAATTATTGATGCAGTAAAAGCTTTTGTGCGTCAACAAATTCCTCCAAATAAAATTTCCTACAGTACTTGTAAAGAGGCAAAAGAAACATATTATTGGAATTACATACATTTTGGGCGTTAAGATGCACGATGACAGGAGGTTATTTCGGATTAATTAACTCTTAATCCTGATGATTCAAACAAAAACAATAAAATTTACTTTGAATTGGAAATCATTTTAAAATAATATCTTAATTTAAATTATTCTTAACTATTTAAGAATATTATTCTTAATCCTGAATAATTAATCCCAGTCTTATTCTCGAACCATCCAAGCCCAGCATTCTTAATTAAGCAAAGCCACTATTAATGAACGGAAAATTTTCTCTGGCATTTTTGTAAATTGTTTTTAATACATGCATAATTATTATGTATAATAAATTTTCTCAATGAGATAACTTCTAGAGCAAAAATTACATTCAACAATAGAAAATGTTATGTATAAATAAATATCTTTTGTGAATGTTTTTAATTCATGCATAATTGTAACTGATATTAATCAGGCTCGTGATGTTCAATGCAGCGAACTATTTAAAAAAATGTTGCATTGCTTTAACAATTTTGCATTTAGGTACGTCTAAAATAAGTCACATTTAAATGAGAAGATAGGAAAAATATGACTGAAAGGACGCGGGCATAGATTGCACTTTTGAACTCTTTTTATGGAGCAGATTCCATTACACGTATTCGTCGGTCACATATATAATTGACGACCTTTCAACGGCTATAATTGAATTGAACCGATTCATGAATTATGATACATCATTTGGACAGGCAAATACTAAAGTCATTAAATTGAATCATAACTTCATTAAAATAAAATCTAAAATACGTTAATTATTTGCTCTAGTCGGAATCAGTTAAAATTTCCGTTATATTTTTTCTCAAATTTTTTATTCCTTTTTTTGGGGTTGAATACTAACTGAATCGGGTGAACTCTTAAATCATTGAATTTTTTTTTAAGATATTTAAATCATTGAATTGAATCATAATTTAATTAAATTGAATACGAATACTCCTGACTGCAACAGTATATAATAGCTTCGTTCGTCAATCACATACGATGATACGACCATCAAATCATATCCTTTCATCCGTTAATAAATGCTAAGAGCCGTTGTATATAATACGTAGGTCACAGAGAAAGCGTGTAGTTGTTAAGTAACTGGAAACAAGTAGTATGATAAGAAAGAACAGAACTCAGAAAACTTCAAAACATGGAAATTTCCACAAGGGAGATTAAATCTAAGAAAGAAAGATAGATATATATTTTAGTGGAAACAGGAGTAATTTCCTCTGAACGCTCTTTGACCAGGACACTTACACAGTCGTGCCTTCTTCAATGTGGCGTTGCGTCAATAATTTGAGGTTTTTCCTCTCTTATTTTTTTGGATGAAATTTCTGAGTTTTTTCCTGATGAGTTTCATTTATTTAATTTTTCCAACAAAACCTTGTCAAAAAAAGCCAGCTCGTTACTTGCGTGTGCAGCTTTCCTTATTGATTAAGTTCTCAAATACCAAGCTGCGTGGGAACTTATTATTTACCCTTTATATATTACGTTGTTCTTGTTAATAGATTTATTGCATTAATTACTTCTGATCATAATAGTTTTATGATCAGCTGTTTTAGTCAAAAAGTACAGAAAAAGTACGAGAAAATGACTGATGGTCAATTGTTTTGCGTGAGGAAAAAAGGGGACCTATCTCAAGATAGCTCCCTTGACTAATACTATTTCTAATTACATACAGTCATACAGAAATTGCTATTAGCAATATGCCCACAGCCTACGGGTAATTAAGCTATATCAGTAGTATAACTAATACTAGTAAGGTAGCAAATTACACGAACTACAAAAGCAATAGCTTCTCCAATTTTCTTTTTTACTTTTTTTTTTCTACATAGACCTCATACTATGGTCTCTTCCCTATACAAAATGGTACCGAAATTCAGCTTAAAAATCGCCTATTTTCTGCATTAAAGATGGTAACTGCACGCACTACCAGAGCAACTGCTTGACTCGCTTCTTTCGGTCAGTGCGACCATCAACCATGTTCATCTGGTCAATCAAAGATCGGCGAATGTGGCCTGGCGGTGTCTCAGTTATTCCTGCGAGATACACAGCAGATGAAAAGTCAAACTTGAGTTTGGAAATTGGAGTTGTGGGTTTCTTCAAGTCGTCTTCCATCAGTAACTCTGCAATCCTTGACAGAACGCTGAAGGCCACTCCAACTATGACCCTTGAGTACGCCTCCACTATTGCATGAGCAACATCCTATCACATCATATATAAAAGAATCAAGATTGGTCTATTTTTTTTGTCGAAAAAAGTTCATTACAAGGAAATACCAAAGGAGAATTGGAAATTAGTGGCAGGCGACCCATTGTCTTTTTATCTTTCATCAAAGTTCTAAATTGAGTTTTTACAATTGGTCCATATACATTTAACGCATACTTGCAATTAAATTAAATGGGGGCATGAACCATTTGCTACTTGTACCAATTGGTAAGGGACAGGGTGCGATATTTGGCTCCCATTTTTTTATTAGTGTAATAATGCATTTGTTTCAGCGATAAGTCACGACAATGTAGTAAACTCATGATTGGTAATTATTCTAAATTTTTTTCCCAATTTAGACAAGTAAAAGAAACAAAATAACAAATGTTTGCTTAGACAATATCTTACAGTATTATATTGAACCCTGATGACATCCATGAAAGTACGGGGAAGGTTGGGAAACCGGGCCTTGATAAGATGCAAAAGTGCGTCGACTCTCTCTACATACAATGAACACTTTTCAGCCTCTGATGGGCTATCCTTTCCAAAGTACCATTGGTACCGTTTGGGCGATCTCTTGTTTGTTTCTTCTAGTATCCTCTGCTTCCAAGCAAGCACCGCACTCTCCAATCGGTTCACAGTGTCAAGCACACTGTGCTCATTCTTGAAATTGAAGGAGAGAAATATATCCTCAACTGAAACCATTTCTGCTGTTATGACCTGGTACATACCTTCCCCCAAACTAGTCTTGCCAGACTGTACAATTTTAATGGAACAACTTCAGAAACACAACAAAGATCTTCTCAAGATTAATATGCAAATATAACACTTACCAATAATTGAAGTTCAATTTAAAGGACCTGGGTTTCGCTTATACCAAATTAATGCTTTTATGAACAACTTTAAAACTGCATATTTCTGATCAATAGATAATTCGTGTGTTTGGATATATCGCTAGACACAGAAAAAGGACTCAACTGCCAATGCAGGTTGCACAGACAAAAAGCATCAAAATATACATATACATCTGTTATAAATAAACTGAAGAGTTCATATATAGTTTACCTTAGGAAGAGCATCAGTGACACTAGGAGGGAGAGGCATTTGTAAAAGCACTTGTTCATTTATTGATTTTGCAGCCTTGAGGACTTGGTTCACCACCTTTGCTTGAAATATTATCTTTTTCCTCTCAAATTCTGATAACCCTGTTTCTGGCACTCTCGGCGAAGGCAGCCACCACCTCTTGCTCTGCCTCTGTCCATCTTGTCCGGCCTTGTTCCCGCATTCTTCGTACCAAAACTCTGTTCCAATCATCGAATCTAACACTTCCTACAAACCAAATGAAAGAAAAAAAAAGAGAGTATAAATAGCAAAGCTAACCCATCATTTTGATCTTAAAAAATCTTCCAAAAGCAAGCAATACCATTCCAGTTTACTAACGGTTTCCTACTTCTCGAATTGGGTTACGTCAATTTCAGATCTGAGGGGCGATTGACACTAGATATGGTGCAATTGAGACTTTGTGTTTGAACTAAGATGCGATTAAGGTTAATTAATGCTTTATTAAGAGGACAGTTGAATTCTCTTTTAAACCTGTTAGGTTCATTTGCCTAGTTGGCAGTAGAAAAAAGAAAATGAAACACAGCCATATAAAGGAACGAATTCTTTAACTGACTATGGTTTTATCAACATGGGGAAACCATTCCCAACCTATAGACGCAAACCAATATGGAAGAACATTCCTGGCAATCAAACAAGAAAAGAAAAAAAGTACCCAAGTCGCATTTTGAAATGAAAAGGGAACATACAATTAGCATGGAGTCCAGCTTCTGGAGGGCAGGGAGATTCACATGGATGTCTGAGCGGGCTTTCGGTGTCATGATCTATAAGAGCATCATTAAAGAAACTTCAGTGACCAGTGACCAGTGACCACTCAAATAATGTGCCAGATGCTATTGAAATATCAATGTTCTGTTTTCTGATATTATAGGACTAAAAAAAAGAAAAAAACCAGAACTGATATTGGAGTTCTATAATGCTCTTAAATTACATGCGGACAAACTATATGGACTAGCTAAAAAGGATTATGGGTTATAAATTACGCTTGTTATATAAAAATAAATGAAAATTGTTGAACTATGCAAAAGAAACAATTGAATAACTTTCTCTGAGATGATGTACGGAATAATAGGCCACCCACTTGTGGCCATATGCAAGTTTGGTGTTGTCAGATTAAATTACTATTAAAACATACAAGTTTGTTTGGATTGCTCCTGAGTAGTTAAAATTGCAATAACAGTTATAGTTTATTTCAGGGAAAAAAAAAAGTTATGGGGTCGAGCAAATAAGGAGGTATTTAAATACAGCTTTTAGTCACCTGTCCAATTTGAAGTACAATATAAAAAATACTGTAAGCGTTTCGTTGACAAACCATAAAGGCTTACAAATTTAAATTTCTAGCGTAAAGCAATTGGCATACCTCTAGGATGCGGCCATTAGCCCCACTTTGCTTAGCCGGCACAAGCTCGACCATATAATTTGTGGGAGAGAGCAGCCAGTCCATTTCCATCCTCCACTTCAACTTTTTCTCTTCGCACAGTGGTTCTAGTTTCCACATTTCTCCAAATACAGTGGCTGCATACCAAGAGGAGTTAAATTGGTTAACAACAACACAGCCAACAAAGAGAATTGAATTAAAGAACAATAAATGTTAGAATTATACCAGAGAGGTTTGTAATGGCATGAGACAACGCAAGGGCAGTGGTGAAACCACGGGCCCCGCCAGTGACATCTTCACCAAGCAATAACTTGGCAAACCTCTCCTTCATGGCCTCGATATCAGAAGGACTCATTGTGTAAGTAACAACAGGTGCTTTCCCTTTCAGACACAGTTTCTGAATGCATTTGAGATCATCATCTGAGTTGTTGCTAATAGGTGAAGAGCCAGCCTCCTCTTGAAGCAAACTGGTTCCAGGCAGGAGGCACTGAGAACAGGAAGAGGTGGTGTATGTGTCTTTGCTCGAGGAACAGCTAGACACCTCTTCATCAAGAGAAAAGTCAGTGGTGACGCAGCCATCAGCACCAGTTGTGGTTGTGCCGCTGATTCCACTCTCCTCTTCATATGCACAGTGGTTCAGGATGCAGCTCTCCAGGCCATCATATGTCATCACTTCTGCTTATCAAGTAAAAATACTGGCATTATTCTTTGCAAATTAAGGTAATGGAAATCTTTAACTAAAGAGACTTTAGTGTTAATTTCTGGTATAGCTGGTAGCAAAAGCCAAGCGTCCTGTGTGTATTTAGTTGTATGTTTTCTGACGACTAGGCTCCAGAGTTTAATGCAACAAGAATTTCATTGCAGTGAACAATGAAAATTATATAAACTGTAGTCAACTTTAGAGGCTTGACTATATAACCAAATAAAATCAACCATGTGAGCACCATCATGTACCAAGTGGACTAAGATCTCCTAATCAAAACTCCACACTAAAATATTCCCTCTAATTGTCGGTGTCAAATTGGATACAGGGACTTAAAAAAAGCACTTGACCAAATTTGTAATAGCTAGAGGAATAGTCTATTCTTAGGCGGAAAACATTGGAAAGTGTGTAACTTTGTGAAGAGTTTAGATGGTTATGAATAAATTTCCGCTTAGGAAGAGACTATTCTTCTTATTCTTATGCAACTTTACAAATATTTTTTTTTTTGATAGAAGTATGCAACTTTACAATTAATTTTAAACAATGTAGCCACTGCCAATGGAATCAAACAAATATGTACTCTCTCGCCCTTTCCTCTCTCATGAAAGGAAAGGAAGAGGATATACAGAACAAGCCAAAATTGGTTTGGTAGACTAACTAAAGAAGGCAATAAATCTCCTAAATGGTCACCACCTCTATGCCTTTAATTTAAATTCAATCCATGTCCCCTGCATAAATATTGCCCGGGTGTTTCATGTTTGTTCTCTGCATTTATTGCATCCCATTTTGTATTTTGTATTTTTATTTTTTGAACAAAAAGTCATAAGTGCATCCTGTAGTTTCAGACTGAGCCACAGCTAAATTGACTGTGACAAACTCCGCTCAGATCCTTTCAGAGCTCCAGCAACCAGCATTGAATGAAAAAAAGCACTCATTAAATGCGCCACAGACGCTGGGTAGTGGACTAGTGGGTACCTATCTTCCTTAATTCCTTTACCTCTGTTTCTTTCCTGACCCGTTTTCACACTAAACCCAGTTCAGTCCTCTCCCACTTCAAAGCTGCATTGTTCTCTTTTTACAAGACCTGTTCAGACAGTGAGACCTAATAGTGCC
The DNA here is from genome assembly GCA_028095005.1 of Rhynchospora pubera. Lineage (NCBI taxonomy): Eukaryota > Viridiplantae > Streptophyta > Magnoliopsida > Poales > Cyperaceae > Rhynchospora > Rhynchospora pubera. The sequence goes on along the minus strand of CM051460.1, from coordinate 319,738,043 downwards.
ACAGATGACGTGGCAAGCACCCAGTGGATACTTTGGCTGTTCTACAACAGAGGGAATCAGGCAGCATTGCTAGAAACATAGCTGTCAACGGCAGAAATAGACACGTGATGCCGTTTCGTTTAAATGAAACGGAACGGTTTGTGGCATAGATAATTATACCGTTTTCTAAACGAAACGGTATGTGGCACAATTAATTATACCGTTTCGACCGTTTCATCTTCATTTCAAACCGCTTTATGTGTAATTTCTGAAGTGAAACGGTTGATGGAATAGAAATCTGTTTCGTTTAATAAACGAAACGGTATGTGGCATGGCTGGTTTTTACCGTTTTGCAAACAAAACAGAAACGGCAGGGGCCAATTCCGTGGCTTTTTGCCACGTTTGACACCCCTAGCTAGAAAGCTCCCAAGGCGGCCTTGCACTGTTGCACGGCACTCCCTCTCCTATACCCCTTTATAGTTTTCCTTTTGAATTGATTCAAAATGTACCCAAAACCAATAAACGTAACAGATTTATTGAAATTAAAAGATGAACGTACTGTCATGTTCTTCAAAATCCAAGCTGAAGTCTTTAGTTCGGCGGCGGCAGCATGCAAGTGTCCTCATTTTTGCTCCTAAAAAGTAAAAACCCATTAAAGAAACCAATGGCTTAATTAAAGCCCCAAATGTTGCGATGCAAAACGATTGGTTTAAGGACTAATTAATTAGTTTATGAAGAGTGGGGCTTGAGGTGGACTTTGAATGCAATAATTAATACGCACCTTTTCTCCTATAATTAGTTTAAGATTCTTTTTTTACATAATAACATACCAGGTCAAAAAGGCACCTTTCATTAGAAAATTATTAAAGGCCCACATAAAAGGAAAAAAAAACAAAAGTGCTTTCACTAAAATTTTGAAATTTGAACTAACGGAGTTCGTGTAGCACTTTTTAAAGCAGAAAACGGTAACAAAAAGGAGAATCGTAAAAGAGGTTGAATAGAAAATGCAACAATTCTTTCTAAAAAGAACAGAAACACAAAATTGAAAATGGAAAAAAAAAAAACAACGACGCCATTAATTTCAGAAATTGAAACAAGAACAATCTTTACTTCTGAAAAGATGCCTCAGAGAATGTAAAAGAACTGTGGAAAGGTTTACCTCTTGATTTATCCAAGTGTGAGTTCGATCTTTGATCCTGATTTCGCCTTAGAAATCTCTAGCACTAACAGATCTGTGTTTCTGTAACAGAGATAGAACTCCAGGGAGACAATGTGCAATGCGCATCAATGCTTAGGAGCTTAAACCAGTGCGCCGCTAGTCGAAAGCCACCTCGCTTGAAACGTGTAGTGTGAGTGTGTGTGTGTGAGAGAGAGAGAGAGAGAGATGTTAGTGCAGGAATATGAATATTAGAGAGAGAGAGAGAGAGAGATCGATGGAGCTAAAAGGTAGGGGAAGTAAAAGAAAGAAAAAGGGAAAAGGTGAAAAGGGTCAGGTAAGTAAACTAGCCATGGAAGTCAAAGATCAGAGGAGCAGTTGAAAAAGAAAGAAGAGAGGAAGTGAGACGGAGAGACTGGAGGGTACTACTGGGTACAGAACTGTGCTGCTTCTGTGCTTCAGTGCACTTCTTTATTTTCCCCAAAATTTCGTAGGAGCCCCCTACAAGTTATCAAAATATAAATTCTACGTCCCGAAAGAACAAGCATTTTTTTAAACTGTAACATAAAGAATCGTAATTAATGTTTACCGGGTAATAGATCAAATTAGTATTATCTCCTGGGATGCTTCAAAAGATTGTTGATTTGTACACAAGTAACTAACTCAAAATTATTAAATAAAGTTGTTCTTCTTTAATTAAGAACATTTTAGGAGTGGCATTCCATCAATCTACTTCAGCAAAAATGTTAAAGTTAAATAGAAGTTGTCCCTGAAACTATCTTGTGAGTTATAATAAATGTATATATATATATATATATATATATTTTCAAGTTCAGTACACTTGCATGACAGTAGTTTTGAAGATACTTAGTAATGATATTTGATTTTTGCTTCCAAAAAAATATTAAAACAAATAGTAGCTACAGTTAAAACTATCTCATAAGTCATAATAAGATTATTTTCTATTTCTAATAGGAAAAAAATATTTGTTATTTTGTGATATTGTAGTTTGAACAAATCTTGGAGAGGAATTGGACCAGGACATACTGATTATATTTTTATAAATTAATGGGTACCAGAGAAATGTAACTACAAATATTGTATTGGTAAGCCGCCCAGTAAATTGATAGCCTCTATCCAGCTTGTCTAAAAAAAAAAAAAAAAAAGCCGCCCAGTAAAGGGAATGGGCTAGTATTTAGGCAGGGAATGGACGAGTATTGTATTGAGGCACTAGTTTCCTTTCACGTTTTCCCAGTCCATCTTTGTTTTCTTTGAGCCAGACACAAACTGCTCCGTTTCCCAAGGTCAAGTCCCGTTGATTTCGTTATTGATCATTCCGTGATGTTAATCGAAATAATAGGAACTAACGTTTACTATGGCTATATAAAATAATACAGGTTAGTTACGGACAAATCAGGATTAATCACCCAAATCAATTAATGTTTCATTTTTCCTGATAATCCCGAGATTACAGGGAATATTGAAATGCAGCTGGACTGCTGGAGGGAAGGCGACATATGCATACTGACATATCAATCGGCTGATATTTCATATCCTTATAAACTATTCTCATTTTAATAATTCCTAGTAGAAAATTATTATTACAATTTGGATCAGCTGCTCAAACAGTAGTATGCTATTCAGGATTGAACTAAAGATAAAAATGAATTTTTTGGAATCTCTAGGTTTTTTTTTTTTTTGATATTGTGCAATCTCTAGTTAGGCTTAGTCAGAGGCAGATCTAAGCCGCAAATTACTAACGATTTTTTAATCATTTAATAATTTAATAAATCATTTCCGTCTACATGGAAAAGTTTTATGAAAAATTGTAATTTGCACTCTACGAAAATATGAATATGATCATTATTGATACCTACAATTTTAAAAAGCCAATGTGATAGTATTAATATGAAAAATAATTTAATTAATATTTTATATTATTTCAATGACCAAATTAATAAAATACATATTCTGACTCCATCGCCGGACTTGTAACTTATACTGAAAACACAGTGAAAAACTATGAGATTATTAGTACTCGAAGCATCACAACTTCACGAGTCACAAACACTGTACTGCAACGTTGCAAGGACTGGTCTGGTACCAAAATGAGGCCCCGTCCGAGGGATTGATTGGCGGAATGAAAAGAAAACCAAAAGGCAGTGACCACCAAAGGAACCAAACAAGAACAGAAACCCATCACCATGGACCCAGCACATTGCTGAAAAGATAAGAAATCTAAAGTTTGAGGCTGAGTGGAGGGAAAAAACCATGACCAGGTCACTCGAAAAGGAAATGTGAGGGCGTTGCGTTTTGTCCCACTAAACCTTGTCCTTCTTTTCCTTTCTACAATTTGGAGTTGGATCTGGCTTGGTGAATCGTGTAATATGTCCAAAATGATTCGTTGTTAGATGCTAATAAGTCTGCGTCACACTGTAACCGTTGAAAATAGGGTACATTGGAAATAAATAGCTATGGTTCCGTTTGGATAAGGTGTGAGAAGAAGGAAATAAATTTATTATAAATAATTCAAACTCTTCACAAAGTTACACACTTCTCAATTTTAATATGTAGATGTGTAAGATCACACTGAGCAATTTGAAATTTGACATGTACATGCATTACTCGTCAAATAGGTTTATTTTGCATTTATTATTTGAAGATTTTCCGATAAATTGTGGAATCAAGTTGACAAACCACTTTGGTGAGCTTAAGCTGATTCGGATTTGAATTCATCTACAACTTAATTTTTATTTATAGGGATCGTCAACTTGATGGGTTGTATTCATTATTATTTATTAATAATAGTTAAAAATACTGAAATTTTACCTAAAATATGATTAGATGCTGGTAAAACCTCACCCAAAAACAAATGTTCGTATATTTCTCCTTGGAAAAAAAATTGCAATATAACAACAGGTATTAAAAGTATCATCATTAGTCCTTCTAAAGTTCTAATATTCTTTCTTGAAGTAAAAGTAGGGATCTAGTCCCAACCTTTTGTGATAAAATATAAAGTTTAGTTACAGAGCTTTGTTTTAGGCCTAACCTTATGTTTATGATTAAAAGCATTAAAAGTATCATCATGCATTCTAGGCTCCGTTTGGATGAGGTGTGGGAAGAAGGGAAGAAGGAAAGAAGTGGGAAGAAGTATTGGAAAGTGTGTAACTTTGTGAAGAGTTTGAATTGTTTATAATAAATTTCTTCCCTTCTTCTCTTCGTCCTTTCTTCTCACGCGGTATCCAAACGGAGCCTCTGTAAATACTATCCTCCTGCTTTGTTTATATAAAAATATATTTTTATTTTAAAATTTTGTAGAAATAAGCTTTCTCTATATCTTAAATAGTACGATATTATTTTTATGATTTGACTACAAAAGTAATTTGAATTATATCGAAAGATGCACGCAATGATTTGTTTTTTTTTTGTGCATACAAATAAATATGCCGTAACTGCGAGCTTTTGATCATTTTACTATTACATTTTGTGAAACTAAGTTTTTTTTTCCGTTAAATACTAATTAGCTTTGTTTCCAGAAACAAATCTGGAATAATGCTTTCAAAGAGGTGATGGTGTCACCAGATAATATAAGTTATTGTTAAATGTTTTGTGATATGCATAAATATAAGACTAAGAAAGGAAGTCACATCGGCTTTAGGTAAACTAGCAGCAGTGCCCGCTCAATGTGCGGGCAGACTTTAATAAATAGGAATTGGTACGTGGAGCAATTGAGGAGACAGTATAGAAGTTGGTTCAGTAGGGTGGATTTAGACACCAATAGAAAATGTATGGTACTGTTCACAAGATTATGCTTTCCTGTACTATATAACTACTTGCATCCAGTGTCATTTTTCTAACACGTTTACCATGGCAGTATATTATAAATTTAATCATCACAAAGCCGTATATGAAATATAAGTCATTAGAAACACTTAATTTAACAATGTTGCAATGTGGTATGCACAATGGAGGCACTGAAAAACTAAAGACAACAGCATGCTTGGAGAAAGTAATGAAAGCAAAGAGTGTTGCTTATCAACATATTTCCTATTTCATACATATACATCTACACGTTGAATTGCTTAAGGACATACTTCTAATTTTTCAGTAACTGACTTTCAGAAGTATTAAAATCTCGTTCTCTTGACACACTCTTGTGAAATTTCTGCTCAAGAACCCCTGCAGCTTCCTTCCTTATCGCATTATCTTCCGTCCAAACACTGAGAGCATTTAAAAAACACTATTTAAACAGAAGTCGGTCTTGCACAATTTAGATTAAAAAGTATATATAGAAGAAAATGATGTACCTTCATTTTCTCTTCTTCCTTCTCTGCTCCACCATTCACGCTGCTCTTTCTTAAAGCTAACCTGGTGATCTATGTAGGCCTCTAAAGGACATGTACAGACAAGCAACCGAATTAACTTCCCGAGTATAAAATTATATATAAATTATAATTGGCACTTTTTTATTCTATTGTAAGTACATGATAATATTCAAATTTAATGTTAATAATAATTTTGGAACTTTGGAAGAATTTGATATTTTGATTAGATCAAACTCAAATAAAGAACTTGAATTCTCTTATATACTGTAAAAGTACCAGTTTTTACATTGCATCAAAATTAGGAAGAACCAACCTGATAAGAAAATGAAGAAAAAAAATGACGCTGGAGCAACTGCTATTGGCTATAAAGAGGAATCCATGGCCAACACGATATGATATGAAAAAACAAAAGTATAATTAAATGTTTAGCAACAAAAGATAACAAAAGTGAAAGCAATATCCTGAATGCCTGAAAAAAAATAAACAAGAGGATACCAGTAATAAAAAATATAAACAAACTTATACCCTGAATGTGAATTCTTGGAGTTTCTAATGTGCTCTAGTAGGAATAGTTTCTTTTGTCTTCGTCTCTTTTACCCTACAAATTATCAAGCCAAACAACTCTGAAATTTTTCCATTGCCACTTCTATCAAAGTATATATAAAAACTTAGCAATAGCAATCTCTGAACAAGTACAGTTTTGAATATGGAAGGTCCTTCAAATAGAAATACATTAAACAAAAGAAATCATACTTTTAAATGCAGATCTGACATGAAAACTTTGATTTTCTGATGCAATCAACAAAATTGATTTTTTTGGGCAGTTTATAGAACGAATTATTATCCCAAAAATAAAAGTAATCCCAAGAGAACAATGGGATTAAGGGGGAAAAAAGAAAAGAAGAAAATTTCTTGCTTTAGCATGATTAGCTGGAGAGCCTGGAGATTTTAGAATTATTTTTTGGTATGATTTCTTGCACATATATTTTCTCAGAGCTTTTTCTCTTTTTACTATACAATCTGCTGTATAATAAAATGCTCATCTTTGTCAAATATGTTAGAGTTATGTCCTAGAAGTCATAATTTAATGACTCAAATATTAGTTTATGTTATGGATGATATATTATCATCTGTTCCTAGGTTTATTATTGACAGATTGTTCATGTTGAGGATCTGAATTGTAGATCTCTGTGGATCATTCTTTAGAATGACAATAATAAATCTAAACGGTCCATAATCTTGATAATTAACAAGGAACATTAATTATCTTATAAGATTAGTATGCAAGTTAAGTGATGATTAAGTTCTACAAATCATAGGTAAAGAGTTACCAACTTAATTGCATATGTGTATGTTATGGAACATAGCACAGGACTTGACCCATCGAAATAAACATATGGATTGTGTTATGTGTCATTGTTTTATTTCGTTATGATTTTGGTTCTAAGTTTGAGATGTTTATCTTTTCCACATGAGGATAGGTTCAATAAATACTGTCTACCGCTGATTCCCGATAAGGGCTGCTATACGGACTTTATTTATGTTCTCTTGAATTGTGCGGGGAAAAGCTAATCATCAAGAAAACCGTATGTCCCTCATTAATTCACTTAGTGAGTGACGATATCTGTTTGGGCCCCTTGATGGAGATAGATTGTTTGCATGCAACTTTATACAATTATCTCTAGATCAAGAAACGTATAATCTGCAAGAATGACACATTCCTATCTTGGATTATACGATGATATCGTGTGACATAAGAATCAAAATAGGGAAATACATATATTCTCTTATGCAGGATTTAAATACTGTAGCAGTACATTATTTATGCGAATTGGAATCATAACGTGTTGCTAGATACCGCTTATGATTATTGGAATTAAATAACGATTTAATTCCATGTCCAACATAGCATAAATCCTCAAAGGGTCACACAAATAGGACTTTAACCATACAGTGCATTATTTATTTATTCGCAACAGTGTGTATTGCGAAAATATGATAGTTTGATTAATTAATTGTATGCGTTGTGGACCGTTATAATTAATTAAGTCAAAGGGATCATATAGAAATAAATTAATGCATTTGCTAATCCCAAATTAATTATTAATGAGTTAGTAATTAATTATGTTCAACTCATTTAAATTAATTGAGCTATTGGGTCTTTATTTAATTAGTTAAATAAAAGTCCAATTTGAGGTTAGTTGAAAGAGCAATTAAAAGAATTGAATTAATGGGCTTTTAACACATTTTGTGTAGCCCACAAAAGCCTCTCTAAGGGACCGGCCATATGAGGGTAAAATAGTCCACAAATAGTTGTGGTAGGTAGGTGTAGAGAGCACTATATAAAGGGGTCAAGTTTTGGGGAAACCCTAGCCTCCACTCCATTCTCTCCCACCTTCCTCTATGGCCGAAAATTCACCAAGGGAGAAAATTTTCAGATTTTTTCTCCATGCTCTCTCTTCTCTCCTCTCCTTTCTAGCTCATGGGTTGAGCACTCCTCTCCACAAATTAATATAGTTAATTGCTATATGAGAGAGGAAACCTAGAGGGATTAGCTTGTTTCTTCCTCTTGCTAGCACAAGAGTTGAAGATTATGGTTAACCTCCTTGGTGGACTCGAGGCCGATCAACCGACAAAGGAGGAGGCGCATGGAGGCTCGCCACCAACTCCCATGCCATGGCCGAGCCCCGCGAATACGATTTCGCGGGAGGTACAAATATCCACCTTTTTCTCTTTGTGTTAATTTGGCTTTTGTGCACGATCCGTTTTGTGTGTTGTTTCTATGGCTAAATTAATGGTAATTAGCTCTAAAATTGAAAATTACACACTTCCTAACAGTGGTATCAGAGCACATGGTCGTACTTAAGCTATTTTGACACTTAATTAAGAGAAATTGGCTAATTAACGGATTAGTAGAGATGATGCGTTTGTTTGCTGTCTGGAAATGGTATTTTCTGTGTTGTTTGCGTTTTTCGCTTTGATAAGTTCTCTGGAAGATCTTTCCATCTACATGAAAGTTGTAGAACTGTGGATTTTGATTCTTTTGGAATGAGATTCACATTTTTCTGAATTAGTATGGATTTATTGTGAATAAAACGGCGACAGTGCGCAGAACCAGTTTTTGCTTGCACTGTCCTGTTTGGATGGCTTGAAAGATTTATATTTTGAATATAAGTACCAGTGTTCTATGACTAGAATTAAAGAGGACTTGAAGCTCTTTCTGAGAATGTGTAAATTATTGCATGACTCGGATTAATTTGTGGGTTTTCAAGTATGAAAAGGAAGATCTTGTCAGATCCAGTTTGTTGAGCAAATCGATTGTTCTAATAAACTGTACCAACTGAGAACTCCTTTAAAAATTATGTTTAAATGGAGTTGTTCTATTTTGAGTTAGAATTCCAGGAAAATTAATTTCATAATTTTTCGTGGATGTTTGGACCTTCAACTAGGTTAAAACGTTTCGATCAACAGTCTGTTCCAGTACAGGATTTGTTGATTGTTTTGCATGTAACTTAATATTATTGAACTGAACTTAGTTGTTTTCTTTTCATGGATGGATAGCCTATAGTCTAAACAAGTTTTTCTATATATATTGTATATATAAAAACTGGATAGAAGGTGGTCTAATAGACTAAATGGTTGAGAGGATAAGCTGAAAATCTCATAACGGTATTTCGTGCACTTGTAAGAGATTTGTCATTTTTTATTCTCCCAGATGGTTTAAGATCTCTTCTTGAAATTTTTACTGGTAATCACAACTATGATAAGGAAGCTTAAGTAATTTATTTGATAATTTTTGGAGACCTAAAACTATTGGTTTTGTTGGATTCCATTAGTTACGTTTTTTGCTAAATTACTGTTTTTCTAAGTATTCAAACTAGTTGAAAACAATTAGAATACTCCTTGTTTGATCTCCTTTCAGTTATGGGATGTTGAAAGAACTTTCTAATTAATTTAAACAAGTTTGGTTGTTTAAAATTGAGAATTTTTACACGGAATTTACTTATGGCAAACAATATGCAAAGATGCTTGAAAATCGTTAATTGGAAACAAAGTGCTTGTATGTGCTAACTTTATTTTGTAGGTGGATAGTGGGTTTAGTATGGCTCATGACTCAATGCCTTGTGGTTGTAAATGAATGCATGTGTGAATGTTTGTAATGCGGCCTTTGGTGCCATTAATTAATTAATTTGTTGATTAATTTTAATGTAACTTGTGTGGCTTGCATGCCCCTAAGGCTAGGATGGGAATAGGATATTTTCACATGTATTTTTGTTCCTTTATTTTATATAGGATTTAGATCCTTATAGAATTTAGTGGGAGGGACAAGAATTAGATTAGTTTTGCTCCATGGACGATGTGGCGAAACTAATGCAAACGGGAGCCATACAAACCTACAACAATGAGATGCTTATATGTGATTGCTTGTGATTGCTATGAATTGTCATAGGCTAGGTATGGGTGTATGCTTACACGACCACCAAACAAGTGTCATATGATTGTTAGTCCCAACAAAACTCGATTAAGTTAAATCGCCCTCCTTCTCTCTATCCCCTTCTAACGTGTATGATCGTTCATTGATGCATTCTCGCCGACACGGAACATCGTGTTCCATCATCCGTGTCGGGGTGTAAATCGGATTTACTAGGAGCAAATAGAGAAAGGTTACTTAACGATGTTTTCTAATCGGATTGGACATCGGGGCAAAGTTTGTGAATGTACATGTGATATTTCACAAACCAAGAATCATATGGAATGATTGGTTAGAGAACCTACCTTATCTAGTTGTTTTTGGTGTCACGCCGACGCTAGCACCATCTCAACGAAAATAGGGATCTTGGAAAACCTACTACATTTGGGACATTAAATAAATGTAGTGGGAGTTTTATTTGTTATAAATAAAACAATTGCATAAACTATATGACCTCAAATTGATTTTGTTATAGATGTTTAAATTGTTAATTTTGTTGTGATCAATCTTTGAAAATTAACAAACTCGTTTCTAAAAGTATTTACTTAAAGAAGTAATACCGATTCCTAAGACACGATCTTAGTGAAGAGAAACTTGAGTATGTCAATTCCCAAAACTTTCCTCAAACTAACCGAACGTAGCAACGCGATGATTGATTGACTTTTGGCGAAAAGTTATTCAATAAAGCGTATGGCTAATATCCTCATTTGAAATTTCTAGACCTTTGAATTAGAGAATTCATATGGACTGGATTTAACTCGTACGATTTTTTTCCGCTTACTCAAGAAAGTGTTCTTGGAGAAAGTAGATAGTAACTCCATCATTTATGATCGAGTATAAAGAATATGAGTTGACCAAGAGATTCTTCTTTTATAAGAAGTTATATGAATGTTTCATTGGCTTATAAATCGAAAGATTTAAGTAGCTAATTGACAACTAGAGATATTAATCTCTGATATCAAGGATTGTTGATATTGTCATACGATCTCTTTGGAATTATGAAGGATATAATATTACCTTTATGCACGCTTGTTGATGCAAAAAGGTAATTGGTTAAGTATTCAAGAAATACTTCACCAAGGTATGAGTTGAAATTTCGAGACTCTCATTGATGACCATGTGTCACATGAGATGTTTCATTTGCCGTTTATGGGAGGCATTTGAAAGGTTGTCCGAAATACCATGATTGTGACGATTAGAAATATTCTAATCCTAAGAAGTATTTGTCGTTCAAACTATCTCACTATCTCTAATTCACACTAGTAACTTGATACTAGTTCATATGCTCGCATTTAACGAAATGTGTTAGCAATGAAGAATAAGAGAATGTTCGAGAGATGTAAAGTAAACTCCGTATAGGAAATGACTTGTTCGTCTAAGTCATTACCATTGAATACGTAGAGTTATCTTTATTAAGAGTTTGTTTAGGAATTGAAGGTTGCATACCTTAATCCTAACCTCTCAAAACGTCTCCATTTCATATTCGATGATGGATGATTATGTTTAGTAAAAGACAAGTTCTTTTATGGATTTGTTTATATGATTTCATGCATCTTGATTGAATTTGCTTGAAATAGATAAACAATTTTTGAATGACAAATAGGATGTGTAAGACTTGACATAAAGTATTTGACTTTTATGCTATATATAACCGCTTAGTCGCTTAGTCGCATACATAAACAAGAATCGCATTACGAGAGTCTCCGTAATGTAGAGCTCATAATTCAATTCGATTTCAAATCAATTGATATGCGAATCATGTTTGTTAAATGACAAAAGCGCCTTTAACCTACAAAGGTTTAAGGACAAGTGACTTGATTAGAACTTTTACATATCGATGTATAAAGACCTATAAGTACCTGTGCAATGAAAGGTTGTTGATACTTTACTACTTAACCAACGATCATTGTAGATATTAACATATCTATTTGATAAGGTATAAGTATGAACCTTTTGACTAGTTCAAAAGAGTTCAAGAGTGAAGTTTAAAAGACCGTTCAAGAAAAATGGAAGTCTTACAATTAATCTTGGTAAATAAATAGTTAAGTCACATGATTTGAAATATTATCTAAAGAGTATGAAAGTAGTTTCACAACTCGCTCCATGAGGAATAATATGTCCAAGAGTGGAGGTATCGAACAATACTTAGTATAGTTCGATCGGTAATAAATCAAATTGACTTATACGACTCGTATTAGGGAATTATGTTTGAGGACAATATTGTTTACACTGAATGGTGTTCCATCGAAGTCTATTGAGGAAGATATCTTACGAGATTTTGATCTCTAAGTATAATGCTTCTTAAGATTTGGTGTTGATAAGCTTATTTCAAGATCGTTGATAAGCTTGTACCCAAATAAGACACTTAATATTTGTAGGATGCTTTATATTAAAAGGCACTACTTCCACGAATATGATAAGAACAAAGTAGTTGTTGCTAATCATAATGTAGTCTTGATGAATTGAAATTCTCAAGAGGAAGTAGTGGGAGTAAAGTGAGCATTAAAGGAGTTTGTGCGTCACTACAAGAAGTACTCTTATGGGAAACTTGTCACTCCATACATGGTGTGATCGGTGCTGAGGGTACTGGTCAAATTAATTCCTTAAAAACCGATACTAATTCGTTTGCAGTGTAGTTTAAGGGTCGAATCACGGGGACGGACTATTCCTTTCCTAAGTTTAAACAATTCGTATTAATTTAAATTCTTTTGATTGAATAAACAATTCAAATTTCAAACAGATCAAACTGAAGGTGAGTTGCAGTTACAGAATTTAAAATTATAATTTCCTAGAAAAAGACTTAGCCAATTGAAAGTTTAAACAATTAACAAATGATTAAGGGTTCGGGTTGTCTAACTTTTCCTGTCTGTCAAGGTTGGGACGGACCGTTCCATCTCTGGAACGGGCCGTCCTGACCCTGTCAGATGGCTGAAACTGTCCGTTCTAGGCCAGGACGCCCCCTCTCGGGCGGTCCGTCCTGGCCTTGGAACGGGCCGTTCCAATCATCTGATGTTTGTTTTGTCATCCAACTTAGTTATTTGCTTAGTGTTTTTGCGTGGATTAGATCAAACCTAACCTACAGACTTGCGCTCTAACTCTCGTTCAGGTCAAGTTGTGGGGTTCTGTTTAATATATCCTAAAAACTCCTAAATTTCAACTCTCGTTTCTTGGTTTAGGTGTTTCTTATTGATTTCTGGGTCTTGGTAAACTCTCAACCTCTCGGTTTGTTGAGTAAAACTTCTAATTACTTGAAGTTTGGTTAAATCCTTTCGGATATTGCCTACCTAATTGATCTAAGTGTTTGCTTGTTATTGCCGATAGACTTTGTTTTGACAATTAAACTAGGCCTTTGTTTAATGCAATAGCCAAATCTAACATTAACAATTTGCAACAAAAAGATAGAATTAAATTTCAGAAATCAAAACGCAACTTAACTTAGCAACTAATCAAGAATTCAAACAAAACAAACAACTAAAAGAAAAGTTATCGAACCATAGCCCCTAAACTAAACTACTCCATGCAAGAAAAATCAGGTTTCATCATACAAAAACACAAAGAAAAAGAAAGAAAAACCAAGTTACAACAAGATGTGCTTGAAAATCGTCTATCTCCTAAGCTCTGTCCTGTCTGGGGCGGGCCGTCCTGATCCTGGGGCGGTGCGTCTCAGGCTGGTGGATGGCCGTCTCGACAGGGTGGTTGCCTTGCTCCTTTCTGGCTCTCCAAACTTAGCAGATTTCGACTCCCTTGACTTGGAGCCAGGACAGAGCTTATATAGGCCTCTTGGGAAGCTCCAAAACGTGGCATAGTGGCCCAGAAAGGCGGTGGAAACTGAAGAAACCACCTCACCAAATCAGGCACTCTATATTTGGCATTCTCGAAATAACTCTCTGGCCTGGTCGTGGACTGGGACGGCCTGGTCTAAACATGGGGCGGCCCGTCCCAGCATGGGCTGAATGCGTCGTCTGAATTCCCTCTGTCTGCGTTTGCACTGAGGTGGGACGACCCGTCCTATGATTGGGGCGGCCCGTTCCATCTTGCTGGATTTGTGCAACTTAGTCGATTTTCTCCTTTTTTCGCGCCAAAGTGTGATGAACCTGTATAAAAAACTTGCCGGGCTACGGCTGAACTTTCCTACATCTAACATTAGCACAATTTAAAGGAAAATGAGTAAAAACACAAGTAATTTGAACGAATTTAGGGGCTTATTCTGGCTGAAAATCAAGTACGAAAACCGTACATCAAAATCCCCCAAGCTTGAACATTGCTTGTCCCCAAGCAAAACTCTAGACTTAGACCTGAATTAGACCCTAATTGAGTTCAAATACCTGTGTACTAACTAGTTCAAAGAATCCTTTTAGTTTAAACTTAAGTGATTGTGACTTTAAGTTACAAGGGCATTTTCATCAAAAAGTTTTTCTATTAAGACCAAAATATTTTATTTTATTATTTTTTTTTTTTTGAGTGACTTAACTTTTTCTGAAATCAAACCAAAGGTCCTCACATCACTTTGACTCTGTTTCATTTCACTAAGCATTAAATCAGTTAATTCTTCAAAGTTTTTATTCAGTTAGAAATCAAGTAGAAACGGGATCGAACCTGCTCAACTCAAATAATTCAGAATAACTCCAAGTTGTTTTGCACAGACTTACGATACTTCAAACCAGAAAATTAAATAACTTAAAAGAAGAATTATTTACAAGATACAATTCTCCTGGGGCGAGGAGGTTTTTCCCGAGGCGGAGAAGTCGGCCAGATAAGAGCGGATTTTTAGAGGATTTTTCCTCTTTATTTCCTTTTTTTTTTTTTATACCATGAATCTCTTTCTGTTTCTTACCCATGGTTTATGGAATTCTTTTAATCCGCAAGTACCTATAGCCTCCTACAGTGTCCATGGCACTGCACCACTTTTTAGTTCCCCTTTTTATTTTGTTTTTGGTTTTTTCATTTTTTTTTTTTTTTATTTTGATTTTGAAAAGAAAATTGCGAAGGTTTTTAGTTTCTGAAAATCTGTGCAAACCATCTTACAGTTATCCTTATTTTTGAGTTACTCAAATGATCTTAGGCGAACTAAATCAAGCCCTTTGCCGGCTCTATTCAATACAACCGTATAATTGCTTTTGAAATTAACCATCCAATGCTTAGCAAAATTACTCCCAAGTCAAATGAAAGTTACTATCCTTAGCTTGCCTCAAATTAGTTTAGTCAAATTCATTTTACAAATTTTCAGCAAAGTTTTTAGTTTTTCTCAGAATCTGCCCAAATTTCTCAAGTCACAAACATCAAGATTAGCTAAATGATCCTTAGAACTATCCTAAATGCAACTTAGAATGATTTAATTATGCAAATCCTACATGTATATACAAAAACTGCCAATGCATTGTGTCTGGAACGGCCTGTTCTAGCTTGGAACGACCCACTGGGGCGGACCGTCCTGATGGTGGGACGGACCGTTCCAGACTCAATACTTGACTAGTTTCAATGCCTCAGACAGTGCTGGAACGGGCTGTTCTAGCTTGGGACGCCCTGTTGGGACGGGTCGCCCCATTGGTGGGACGGTCCGTTCCAATACTGTCTGAAACTGGCAATATGCTATGCAGATGCTATAAGTTATCCGTTTTTTCGATTTTTCGATCCTTTAACCCCCCCCCCCCCAAGCTTATCTACTGGACTGTCCCTAGCCCTAGTAGATGCAAGAAAGAAAATAAAGGAGAGAAAAATAGAAAAACGTACCTGAAACTGGCTCAGAACTGTGGTGGGTCAGGTGGCGGTGGAGCTGATGGTCCAGGGCCAAAGATGTGACTTGCGAGGCGGCTGAGCAGATCATCATTCCTTGCATTGCGCTCATCTTGCTGCTGCCGCCATCTCCTGTTCTCCTCCCGCTCTTCATCAAACGATGCCTGCAAGTTCCACTGAGCGGTGTGGATGTCATGCAGCATGTCAAAGTATCGCTGGTCCGATCCCCTGCCGTATCCCGGCTGCCACTGTGGCTCATACCCTCCATGTGGGCGTGGCGGAGAGGGGGATGGACGAATGTCCTCCATGCAGATCCCACCCCATGTGAAGTGCTCGCCCTGAACATCATCGAAGGGCTCAATGTGGGGCATCGAGGGGAAATGGGAGGGATGCTGAGATGGGCGGCTGGAAGCACCTGCTGCCTCCGCCTCTGCCGATGTACCGGCGCCTGCTGCCCTAGCAGCGGCCTCCATCTCAGCCAAACGGCGCTGCATCTCTTCTTCTTCATGGTTGATCAAACGCCCATCTCTATCAACCAGAAGCCAGGTCCTTTTGTTTTGGAGATCTATGGACCTGGTGAATGGAAGCGGGAACCGATGGCGGCCATAACAAAACTGATACTCTGATCCAACCTGGGCCACCATCCCCATCTCAACCAGCTGCTTCATGCCTAGCCGGTTTGGTCCTCCGCTTCGCCTCAACTCATCCCAGGGCACTGTGACATCATACTGGCGGATCAAATGAGTCACGTACCCGCCCACTGTGATCTGACCCGTGCCTGCTCTGAGATTGTTGGCCTGTTTCTCGAAATGCTTCATCATGAAGTAGGCCAGATTGAGCTTTGCCTCTCCCTTTGGATAGAAAATCTGGTTGAGGATTGCTTGCTCACCACGGGTCAACTTGACACCCGACTCACCTTTGGCAAAGATGGTGAGAGAGAGCATCCGCTGTATGAAGCGGATAGTCGGGTGCTGGATGTGGGAGGAGCGGCGGGTATTGACTGGCTGTCTATGCTCCAAAGATAGCTCCTCCCAAAGGTTGTCCTCAAAGAACTCATCCGTGATCTCCCCATTTTCCAGCCCAAAGAACCGGGCGAAGTCATTCTCGTTGCAGATCATCTTCTTTCCGTTCGCACGGAATGTCATCTGCCAGAGATCATCCTTGAAGAAGAGATCAAGGGTGCAGAGAAACTCCATAGTGAGGGCCGTATAGGCTGGAGCTCTAATCTTCCAGAATCTCGGGCGAAACCCGACAGATCTGGTGAGACGGAAGAAGTCCTCGCGGATGCCAAGCTGATCTAGCACCCGCAAGTCAATCGCCTTGGTGCTTTGGAAGTGTTTGTTTCGGAGGTTTTTGAACCTCTGCTTGGCATCTGAGCCCTTGAGGCGGATGTGCACATCGGCAAGCTCAATTTCGGCGGGCTGTGAGGGGTAGGTTTGCGTCTCAGGGACGAGATCCTCCACCTCTTCTTCTTCGGCCTCTTCTTCTGCCTCCGCTGCTGCATTTATCTCTGCATCTGTGGCAGCGGGCTCTGGATCTTGTTGAGCTTCAGGCTGGTGGGACTGAGCGGTGTCAGTAGGCTCGGTCTGATCATCTGCCATGCCTGAGATAGACTCAAGCTCGGACCAGTAGTACACGTAAGGTGATGGCTGCCTGCGCCTGGTCCAACCCGCGAATGGAATGATCTGATCCGGATCCTCTACGGTGTACTGGGACTGAGATGATGGAGGCGGGTTCACCATGAACTCCCGCGGATCGAGCGGGTATTTGTCAAGTGGTGGGATAGGGCTGTCGTCCTTCGTTGACCACCCACCGATGCCCCTGGTAAATGATCTGGGCACAAGAATTCTCCTCTTTCCAGGCTTTCGCGGGAGATCGCGAAATAAATATTTTGTGATTTTGTCTGAAAGTCTCCCTGAACTCCTCCTATGCATGGAACGGGTCGGTCCAGAAATGGGGCGGTCCGGTCTGTCCTGGAATGCAGTGTTTTTGGATGTTTGATGGGTCTGGGGCGGACCGTTCCGATGGTGGGACGGACCGTTCTGGACTAGGTGGATAGTGGGGTTTTGGGTTGGGACGGGGTGGTCTGGGATTGGGACGGTTGTTTTTGGCTGGGTTTTGAAATTGGGACGGGTCGTTCCAAAGATGGGACGGTCCGTTCCAAGTAAGGTTTTGGCAGAAAAAGGTTAAGTACCAGAGGTATTTTTTTCCGTCGATTTTTCGATTGATTGTGGTTCTGGTTTTTGGTACAAACTTAATGGAATTGGTTTAGAGAATGAAATGAGAGGAGAAAGGGTTTGATTTTACCGAAAAATCCAGAGGAAATGGTGGTGGTGGCGCAGCGGCAGTGGCGGGTACGGCGGATTCCGGTGAAATCGAGAGTTTGCGTCGAAATGGAGAGGAGGGAGGCGAAGTGGAGACGGAGGAGAGGCGATTGAGGCTGAGTCGCGGCCAATTCGACGGCGGATGCGGCGGATCTGCCGATGGGCAGCGGCGCGGCAGCGGCGGTGGGTCGCGGCAGCGAGAGGGAGAGAGAAAGAGAGAGAGTGAGTGCGGGAGAGGAGAGGGCTAGGGCTCCGGCGAGGCGTCGGCGGCGGCGTCTCATCGGATTTCGCGAGGGCAGAGAGAGAGGGTCGGGTGAGAGGGAGAGAAGGAGGAGAGAGAGAGAGAGAGGTTTGGGTTTAAATGAGTTTGAATGGGGAGAGGGAGATGGGGTGTAACTGTTGGAATAGTGGGTTAGTGGGTCGGGTTTGGGTTAGTGGGTAGTTACTCGCGAAAACCACGCGTAACGGTTATTTTTCGAAATGGGACGGACTGTCCTGATGGTGGGACGGACCGTTCCATTGGGTAAGTCCACATGATCAATTGCGCTCCGTCCTGGTCCAAACCTGGCCGTTCCACTGGTTGGGACGGGCCGTTCCAGCATTGGGGCGGTCCGTTCCAATCAGATTAACCTCCCCCAAGCTTGTCTTTCTTAGTACCTCATTAATTTCTTCGCGTTTTCTTCCTGAAAGTGATCAATAACATCACAAATTGAGCCAAGTATTCTGGTTTATTTAGCCTACTCCTAATTTTTTATTCTTTTATTGGTTTTTCAAATTTTTATTTTATTTTAGAATTTTTTTGACATAAAGGAAATTGAATAAACTTAAATTTCAAAAACTGAACCCTTGGGTTGCCTCCCAAGAAGCGCTTGTTTAAGGTCTCAAGCTCGACCCCTGATGTCTACGTCTCTGCGGGTGAGGGGTTGGTCAAAAAGTGCACTTCCCCTCCTTCTGTGCTAGCATTTGGATCAATGTAGAACTTGAGCCTTTGTCCATTCACCTTGAAGACTTCATCTCCTTCCTTGTAGATGTCAACAGCTCCAAATGGATAGACTTTCTTCACAACGTAAGGGCCTGTCCACCTAGACCGGAGTTTGCCAGGAAATAGCCTCAATCTGGAATTGAACAGAAGCACCATATCCCCTGCTTCGAAAGATCTCCTCTGAATATGCTTGTCATGCCAGCGCTTCGTTCTCTCCTTGTAGATCCTAGCATTGTCATATGAATTCAGCCTTATTTCCTCCAACTCGTGCAAGTCTAGAATCCTCTTTTCTCCAGCTGATTTATATTCCATGTTGAGTGCTCTAACTGCCCAGTATGCCTTGTGTTCCAATTCTACTGGCAAATGGCACGCTTTTCCATAAATCAGCTTGAATGGGCTCATGCCTATGGGAGTCTTGAAAGCTGTCCTATATGCCCATAAGGCGTCATCCAATTTTAATGCCCAATCTTTTCTTGTACTGCTCACCGTTTTCTGCAGGATATTCTTAATTTCTCGGTTTGATATCTCAACTTGGCCACTAGTTTGCGGATGGTAAGGAGTTGCCACCTTGTGTCTCACTCCATACTTCTTTAAAAGGTTCTCAAACTGTTTGTTAATGAAGTGTTTGCCCCCGTCACTAATGACTGTCCTTGGAATTCCAAACCGTGGGAATATGATCTTGGTAAAAAGCTTTTTGACTGTTGCTGAATCTGCATGCTTACTCGGTACAGCTTCCACCCATTTGGACACGTAATCAACTGCCACAAGAATGTACTCATAGCCACATGAAGATGGAAACGGTCCCATAAAATCAATTCCCCAAACATCGAAGATCTCAACCTCTAGAATAGGATTGTGAGGCATCTCTTGGCGTCTCGAAATGTTGCCTGTCCTTTGACATTGATCGCAAGAAGAGATAAATTTTCTTGCGTCCTTGAAAAGCGTGGGCCAGAAGAATCCAGATTGCAGAACTTTGGCAGCAGTCTTAGACACTGAGGCATGTCCTCCGTAAGCTGAAGCGTGGCAATTGTGCAGAATTTGCTCAATTTCGCTCTCCGGTACACACCTTCTGAACATTCCATCAACTCCAAATTTCCACAGGAAAGGGTCCTCCCAGAAGTAGTATTTAGCATCGGCTATGAATCTCTTCTTCTGCTGGAAGGACATCTGATAGGGTATAACTCCGCTCGCTAGATAGTTTGCAAAGTCCGCATACCATGGAGTCGCCTTAGTTGGGACGGTCCGTTCCAGATTGGGGCGGGCCGTTCCAACTGTATCGCCTGGCTCAGACTGGGCCGTTCTGGCTGGAACGGTTGTCCTGACATCCTTTGCTGTGGCTGGGGCGGGCCGTTCCATGCTAGGGCGGTCCGTTCCAACCTGGATTGAGTACAAATGTTCGTCTGGAAATGAATCGTTGATTGGCAGTGTCTCGGATTTGATGCCTTCTGCTTTGATCCTTGATAAATGGTCAGCAACACTGTTCTCAGTGCCTTTCTTGTCACGGATCTCAAGATCGAACTCCTGAAGCAAGAGAACCCATCGGATGAGTCTTGGCTTGGCATCTTTCTTCGAGAGTAAGTACTTGAGCGCAGAATGATCAGTGTAGACTATAACCTTCGAACCGATCAGGTAGGACCTGAATTTATCTAAGGCAAAGACTACTGCAAGAAGCTCCTTTTCTGTTGTGGTGTAGTTGACTTGGGCTTCATCTAACACCTTACTTGCATAGTAGATGGCATAGGGCTTCTTATCCTTTCGCTGTCCGAGTACTGCTCCAACTGCATAATCACTTGCATCACACATCAATTCAAACGGTTCATCCCAATTTGGAGGTTGCAAGATCGGGGCTGTCACGAGTGCTTTCTTCAATCTGTCAAATGCATCAACACAACTTTTATCAAAGATAAATTCTGCATCCTTCATAGTCAAGTTTGTTAAAGGCTTAGCAATTTTAGAGAAATCCTTGATGAAACGCCTGTAGAAACCGGCATGACCAAGGAAACTCCTAACATCCTTTACACAAGTTGGCTCCGTGAGCTTCTCAATCACTTCCACCTTGGCCTGATCAACTTTAATTCCTTGTTCTGAGATTATGTGGCCCAAAACGACTCCTTCTTGCACCATGAAATGGCACTTCTCCCAATTCAAGACTAGGTTAACTTCTTCACATCTCTGCAATACCTTTTTCAAGTTAGCTAGACAGTGATCGAAAGTTGTACCATAGACAGAAAAATCATCCATGAAAACCTCCATGTCTTTTTCTATAAAATCAGAAAATATAGCCATCATGGCTCTTTGAAATGTTGCTGGTGCATTACACAAACCAAATGGCATCCTACGGTATGCATAGGTCCCATATGGGCATGTAAAGGTCGTTTTTTCCTGGTCTAGGGGGTGAATTGGAATTTGAAAGAAACCAGAATAACCATCTAGATAGCAAAAGAAAGAATGCTTAGCCAGGCGTTCGAGTAGCTGGTCAACGAATGGCAAAGGAAAGTGGTCCTTTCGGGTAGCTGCATTCAGCTTGCGATAGTCCACACACATCCTCCATCCTGTGACGATCCTTGTTTGGATCAGCTGGCCTTCGTCATTCTTTATCACGGTTGTGCCTCCCTTCTTTGGAACAACATGAATGGGACTAACCCATTTGCTGTCTGAGATGGGGTAAATGATCCTTGCCTCTAGAAGTTTATGAATTTCTTTCCTCACAACTTCACTCATGTTCGGATTGAGTCTCCTTTGGTGCTCCACAGTTGGCTTGGAGTCCTCTTCAAGTAGGATCCGATGGGTGCAAATCGAGGGATCGATACCCTTTAGATCCTCAATCGAGTATCCGATTGCTTTCTGATGAATTCTTAGTTCGTTTAGTAGCTTCGCTGTTTGATCTGCATCAAGATTGGCATTAACAATAACAGGAAAGGTCTGATCTGGGCCCAAGAATTCATACCTGAGATTGTCTGGCAGGGCCTTCAGTTCTGGCCTGGATTTCGCATCATCTGAATTGGGGCGGGCCGTTCCAATTTGGGGCGGTCCGTCCTGATGGGTGTCCAGGCTGAGAATTTGTTGGATTTCAGCTGGAGATCGCAGCTGCATGATGGCTTGATCTGCCTTGATTTGGTGTGGTCTGTTCTGTTCCTCTCTGGCAGCCAAGTATTCAACCATTTGGAGAATTTCGTTGAATATTAGGTCTGCCTCCTCCTCTTCAGGTCTGGCCGAGAAGGAATGGTATGCCTGAACAACACGTGTGTTGAAGGATTCTTCAACAATGGCTTCCAATGATTCCACCATAAAGATTGAGTCAACATGATCTGGCATCTTCATGGCTTTCTCTACATCAAACTCCACTTTTTCATCTCCAACCTCTAGAATCATCTTGCCGGTCTTGCAGTTGATAAAAACTCCGGCGGTGGTGAGGAAGGGGCGACCAAGGATGACTGGAACATCTAGATCTTCTTCCATATCCACAACCACAAAGTCACAAGGTACAACCAAATCTCCAACTTGAACTGGCACGTCGATTGCTATTCCCAATGGCAGTCTAATTGATCCGTCAGCAGGCTTCAAAGTCATGCGGGTCGGGCTCAGCTCCCCCATTCCTATCTGGTTGTAGACTGTCTCGGGGATGAGACTAACGCTTGCTCCGAGATCCAGCAAAGCTTTCTTCTCTTCTGCATTCCCGATTTTACATGGGATCGTGAACTTGCCTGGATCCTTCATTTTCACTGGCATCTTCTTTGTGATCAGAGCGCTGCATTCTCCGGTTAAGGCCATGGTCCCGCACTCCTCCAGGTTTTTCTTGTTGGAAAGGAGGTCCTTCAAGAATTTAGCATAAGATGGCATTCTGGTTAGGAGATCGGTGAAGGGAATTGAGATCTTGATCTGCCGTAGAATGTCCAGGAACTTCTCGTATGCCCTATCTTTCCTGGCCTTGGCGAGTCTCTGCGGATATGGAACCTCAATAGCTCTGTTAAAAGGAGAGACGTCCCTCGGGAGTTGGCTGCTTGTGGCAGTTGAGGTGTTTGGGACGGCCCGTCCTGGGTTGGGGCGGTCCGTTCCATCATCTCGTTCTGCTGCTGGTGGGCCCGTTCCAATGTCTGCCGCAGCGCTGGGCTGGTCCGCCTGATCAGCTTCTGCCCCGTCCTGGGTTGGGGCGGGCCGTTCTAGAATGGGACGGTCCGTTCCAGATAGTCCTGGAGGAGAGTCTGAGGGCATTTCAGGCCCGTCATACCTTGTTCCACTCCTCAATTGATGCGAGACGCTCTTCACATCCTCCCTAGGGTTTGGTTCAGGTTGGCTGGGGAACATACCTGGTTTGGTGAGAGCTCCGACGCTAGATTGAGACAGCCTTTCGTCGAATCTTTGAAGAAAAGCCCCCATGTCTTCCCTGATCTTCTCCAACTCCCGATGGACAGCATGATTGAAGATTCCTTGACTCTGCATGAATTTCTCAACCATGGGCTGCGTGAGTGTCTCTTGAGGGCGTTGTTGGTTCCTTGGTGGTCCGGCTTGGCTGGGGTTAGCAGCTCCATTTGGATTTGAGTAAGAGAGGCCTGGATGGTTTCTCTTGTCGCGATAAGCATAGTTGTTGGTTGGCGGGAAAAAGGAAGGCGGATTCATGAGTGCATTCACCTCTTCTGTCTTCTCTTCTCTCTCAACCAAGTGGCACGCCTTGGCCGTATGCCCTTCTTCCTCGCAAAACTGACATTTAGCCACCGCCTCAGCCGGTTTCTTGTTGAGATTTTTGATCATGACGGTTAAAGAGTCCAGCTGCGATTGCATGTGGGTATCCTTGTCCACTTCCAGAAGTCCTCCTTTCTTCTGAGCTCTAACTGACCAGTTGGTTTGAGACCTGGCCATGTTCTCAAGTAAAGCCTTCGCTTCTCTGCAACCCATCTCCAGGAATGATCCACCTGCAGTTGAATTAATATTCTGACGAGTCATATCATCCAAACCATCATAGAAACTGACAATAAGCCTATTTTCAGGTACATCATGGTGTGGACACATTCTCTGCAGGTCTTTGAACCTTTCCCATGCCTCAAAAAGGTTTTCATCTGGTTCTTGTTGAAAGGTTAACAATTCCCTAACCAATTTAGTTGTTTTTACCCTAGGATAAAACCTATCTAAAAAGGCTTTGGTCAAGTTTTCCCAAGAATCAAATGGTGCATCATTGAAACTGTTAAGCCAATCCTCAGCTTTGCCCCTAAGAGAGAAAGGAAAGAGAGTTAAGCGGATTATTTCAGGATCCACGTCTTCAGGGACAAGGGTTGTGCAGTTGCGCAGGAAGCTTTGCAAATGGCGATTGGCATCTTCGTTGGGGGCTCCACCGAAAGCTGAGTCCTTGATCAAAGCGATCAAGCTTGGGTTGTAGTAAAAGTCACGGGTTCGCTCAGCCTTTGGTGGTCTAACTCCAAGTCGGACGTTAGTCGCTGTTGGTGCACTGATCTCTCGGAGAGGTCGATTGGCCTCGGCCTCCCTTGCTGCTTCGAGGGCTTCTCTGAGGGCTCTCTGGACGGGAGTCTCCTCAGGTCTTTCCCCATTGCCATTCAAGTGGTCTGCCATGTCTTCTTCAGGTGGCGTCAAAGGTGGTTGAGTTCTCTCTGGATTTCTGCGGTTGCGCTGGTAAAACTGGCGAAATGGCTGAATCAGAGAGCCTTCCTCCTCTGTGAGTTCAGCTAAACCTGGGGCGGTGCGTCCTAAAATGGGACGGGCCGTTCCAGATGAAGATGGGCTCGGTTGTTGATTCTGTTCCCCTCCTCCTTGTTGACGAAAACTTGTATCGCGTGCGCTGCCTAGTTCTTTCTCCTTGTTAGCCAGCGTATGCGACTGCAAAATTTCAAAAACAAAAGAAAAGGTGAAAAGAGATTGAAAGAATTTAAGTTAAAACAGAAAGTACAACTTAGAAAAAGGCACCGTCCCCGGCAACGGCGCCAAAATTTGATCGGTGCTGAGGGTACTGGTCAAATTAATTCCTTAAAAACCGATACTAATTCGTTTGCAGTGTAGTTTAAGGGTCGAATCACGGGGACGGACTATTCCTTTCCTAAGTTTAAACAATTCGTATTAATTTAAATTCTTTTGATTGAATAAACAATTCAAATTTCAAACAGATCAAACTGAAGGTGAGTTGCAGTTACAGAATTTAAAATTATAATTTCCTAGAAAAAGACTTAGCCAATTGAAAGTTTAAACAATTAACAAATGATTAAGGGTTCGGGTTGTCTAACTTTTCCTGTCTGTCAAGGTTGGGACGGACCGTTCCATCTCTGGAACGGGCCGTCCTGACCCTGTCAGATGGCTGAAACTGTCCGTTCTAGGCCAGGACGCCCCCTCTCGGGCGGTCCGTCCTGGCCTTGGAACGGGCCGTTCCAATCATCTGATGTTTGTTTTGTCATCCAACTTAGTTATTTGCTTAGTGTTTTTGCGTGGATTAGATCAAACCTAACCTACAGACTTGCGCTCTAACTCTCGTTCAGGTCAAGTTGTGGGGTTCTGTTTAATATATCCTAAAAACTCCTAAATTTCAACTCTCGTTTCTTGGTTTAGGTGTTTCTTATTGATTTCTGGGTCTTGGTAAACTCTCAACCTCTCGGTTTGTTGAGTAAAACTTCTAATTACTTGAAGTTTGGTTAAATCCTTTCGGATATTGCCTACCTAATTGATCTAAGTGTTTGCTTGTTATTGCCGATAGACTTTGTTTTGACAATTAAACTAGGCCTTTGTTTAATGCAATAGCCAAATCTAACATTAACAATTTGCAACAAAAAGATAGAATTAAATTTCAGAAATCAAAACGCAACTTAACTTAGCAACTAATCAAGAATTCAAACAAAACAAACAACTAAAAGAAAAGTTATCGAACCATAGCCCCTAAACTAAACTACTCCATGCAAGAAAAATCAGGTTTCATCATACAAAAACACAAAGAAAAAGAAAGAAAAACCAAGTTACAACAAGATGTGCTTGAAAATCGTCTATCTCCTAAGCTCTGTCCTGTCTGGGGCGGGCCGTCCTGATCCTGGGGCGGTGCGTCTCAGGCTGGTGGATGGCCGTCTCGACAGGGTGGTTGCCTTGCTCCTTTCTGGCTCTCCAAACTTAGCAGATTTCGACTCCCTTGACTTGGAGCCAGGACAGAGCTTATATAGGCCTCTTAGGAAGCTCCAAAACGTGGCATAGTGGCCCAGAAAGGCGGTGGAAACTGAAGAAACCACCTCACCAAATCAGGCACTCTATATTTGGCATTCTCGAAATAACTCTCTGGCCTGGTCGTGGACTGGGACGGCCTGGTCTAAACATGGGGCGGCCCGTCCCAGCATGGGCTGAATGCGTCGTCTGAATTCCCTCTGTCTGCGTTTGCACTGAGGTGGGACGACCCGTCCTATGATTGGGGCGGCCCGTTCCATCTTGCTGGATTTGTGCAACTTAGTCGATTTTCTCCTTTTTTCGCGCCAAAGTGTGATGAACCTGTATAAAAAACTTGCCGGGCTACGGCTGAACTTTCCTACATCTAACATTAGCACAATTTAAAGGAAAATGAGTAAAAACACAAGTAATTTGAACGAATTTAGGGGCTTATTCTGGCTGAAAATCAAGTACGAAAACCGTACATCATGGTGCTTAGTGGGAGTTGAGCGGAACTTCATTCACAAGTTGTTTTGAAAGAAGTTTAATAGTACGCTCCTTCCAATGAGGACTCAGCCATCTCACGAGTTGATGATGTTCGAGAAACTCATGGAATATATGAGGAGTCAAGAACTCGTTCAACAAATCATTGTAGAAGAAGTTCATGAACCTCAAGTACCAATCCTACAAAAGATCAACGAGAGTTGATTTCCTAAGCCGTTTGGTGCATAGGTTTTCACAACATTCTCGTACTTAGCATATGAGAATCCGTTGATAAACAAGAAAACGATGGAAGGATCCGATTCCACGTATATGGTTTGAATTTATATGATCTTTAAATAAAATCCATGTATAACAACAAGGTATAGACCTTGGTTGATGTTCATGAAGGAGCAATCCATCAAGAACGTTTAGATCTTCAAAAGGAAAGATCGACATGGATAACAAATCGACTATGTACAAAGCGCGGCTTCTCGCTTGTAGCTATGTCTAAGTCGATGACTAGTTGACTACGTACAAAGCACAACCTCTTGCTTGTGGCTATGTATAAGTCAATAAAGATCATTCTAGCAATAGTTGTATTTCATATATATTGATATATGGAAAAACACATAAAACCGCCTTCTTCGTATGAATGAAGGAAGATGTTGTGCATCTGACACAAATCGAGGTTTTATGTATTGCTAAAAACATACGCATGCTTCAAGGATCCATAAATGGATTAAAGCAAGTGTTGTGGAGATTGGAATAAAAGTTTTGACAATGAAGTCAAGGAGTTGAACTTCGTCAAAAGTATCTTGTATAAACAGGATATTCAGTGGGAGCATAATTGTATTACTTGTATTGTTCAAGATAACAATTCATTAATTGGGAATAACATTAAGAAAATGAATGTTGTCAAGATCTCTTTGGAGAATGCTTTCTCAAATGAGAACTTGGACGAAATCACCTAATCCTAGGAAACAAAATCTATAAAGATAGATTATGATGGATGTTAGGTTTGAGTAAATAAGCATATATTGACGAAGTGTTCTAGAAACACGAAAGTTACACTCCAAGAAAGGATGTCTAACTGTACGACACATGGCATGACTTGAGTGTATAACTCGGTCTATTGCAACTCAATTCAAGAAAGTGCATGAAATAGTTCAAGCATTCTTTCATTATGAGTTTCATTTTGTACGCCATATTTATGCATATGCCCCAATGTGTAGTATCCAAAGGATATGACAAACCGTTGTCAAATGGATACAAGAGAGACACATTTGGACGATAGTCAAAGATATCCTCGAGTACCTTATGAGAAAGAGTGATATAATGTTTCATCTCTTAAGATGAAAGAATCTCGTGTAAGTAGTTACACTGATAAAAGTTTTTCAAAGGATTGATATAATCACGATTGAGCTACATATCTTGCTTTAAAGGTGGTGTTGTAAGTTTAGAAAGTGTTCTAAATGGAATATTACAACCGTTTCCGTCACCAAAGTAAAATACATAGCAACTCGTGCAGCAATAAAAGAAGTTTATTTTGGATCGAGTTCTTAGTCGAGTTATTATGGTTCTATGCATCTCGAACCACAACTTACTCCTAAGGAACCCAATGTTACATTGGAGATTCAAATATGATCTATAACGATATCACTTGATATCATATGATGATGATCAAGAACATATATATAGTAGTATATATATATAGTGTTGAACAAATTTGGATAAGTTCGCGAACACAGCGAACACTCTAGCATGACCTCTACCTTGAGCAGTATACGAGATGCAGTTATGCGTCCATACGTGTTGGACGTATGAGTAACTAGCTTTAAGCGTATTATTTATTTTTGAGGTCCGAGACATGTATATATGTAGATATATGACATGTTCTCAATTCTTCGTTGGCTAGAAGTCACTACTGATTGACTCTAGGCCAAGTGGGAGATTGTTAGAGTTATGTCCTAGAAGTCAATAATTTAATGACTCAAATATTAGTTTATGTTATGGATGATATATTATCATCTGTTCCTAGGTTTATTATTGACAGATTGTTCAGGTTGAGGATCTGAATTGTAGATCTCTGTGGATCATTCTTTAGAATGACAATAATAAATCTAAACGGTCCATAATCTTGATAATTAACAAGGAACATTAATTATCTTATAAGATTAGTATGCAAGTTAAGTGATGATTAAGTTCTACAAATCATAGGTAAAGAGTTACCAACTTAATTGCATATGTGTATGTTATGGAACATAGCACAGGACTTGACCCATCGAAATAAACATATGGATTGTGTTATGTGTCATTGTTTTATTTCGTTATGATTTTGGTTCTAAGTTTGAGATGTTTATCTTTTCCACATGAGGATAGGTTCAATAAATACTGTCTACCGCTGATTTCCGATAAGGGCTGCTATACGGACTTTATTTATGTTCTCTTGAATTGTGCGGGGAAAAGCTAATCATCAAGAAAACCGTATGTCCCTCATTAATTCACTTAGTGAGTGACGATATCTGTTTGGGCCCCTTGATGGAGATAGATTGTTTGCATGCAACTTTATACAATTATCTCTAGATCAAGAAACGTATAATCTGCAAGAATGACACATTCCTATCTTAGATTATACGATGATATCGTGTGACATAAGAATCAAAATAGGGAAATACATATATTCTCTTATGCATGATTTAAATACTGTAGCATTACATTATTTATGCGAATTGGGAATCATAACGTGTTGCTAGATACCGCTTATGATTATTGGAATTAAATAACGATTTAATTCCATGTCCAACATAGCATAAATCCTCAAAGGGTCACACAAATAGGACTTTAACCATACAGTGCATTATTTATTTATTCGCAACAGTGTGTATTGCGAAAATATGATAGTTTGATTAATTAATTGTATAGCGTTGTGGACCGTTATAATTAATTAAGTCAAAGGGATCATATAGAAATAAATTAATGCATTTGCTAATCCAAAATTAATTATTAATGAGTTAGTAATTAATTATGTTCAACTCATTTAAATTAATTGAGCTATTGGGTCTTTATTTAATTAGTTAAATAAAAGTCCAATTTGAGGTTAGTTGAAAGAGCAATTAAAAGAATTGAATTAATGGGCTTTTAACACATTTTGTGTAGCCCACGAAAGCCTCTCTAAGGGGCCGGCCATATGAGGGTAAAATAGTCCACAAATAGTTGTGGTAGGTAGGTGTAGAGAGCACTATATAAAGGGGTCAAGTTTTGGGAAAACCCTAGCCTCCACTCCATTCTCTCCCACCTTCCTCTATGGCCGAAAATTCACCAAGGGAGAAAATTTTCAGAATTTTTCTCCATGCTCTTTCTTCTCTCCTCTCCTTTCTAGCTCATGGGTTGAGCACTCCTCTCCACAAATTAATATAGTTAATTGCTATATGAGAGAGGAAACCTAGAGGGATTAGCTTGTTTCTTCCTCTTGCTAGCACAAGAGTTGAAGATTATGGTTAACCTCCTTGGTGGACTCGAGGTCGATCTACCGACGAAGGAGGATGCGCATGGAGACTCGCCACCAACTCCCATGCCATGGCCGAGCCCCGCGAATACGATTTCGCGGGAGGTACAAATATCCACCTTTTTCTCTTTGTGTTAATTTGGCTTTTGTGCACGATCCGTTTTGTGTGTTGTTTCTATGGTTAAATTAATGGTAATTAGCTCTAAAATTGAAAATTACACACTTCCTAACAAAATACAACGAACTCTTAAATTGCTATCTCATTAGCATAGATTCCTGTGCCACAACCTCATTTTCTCCTGATGAATAAGGCCAAAATGGTGATAGTGCGACCACTTTTCCAATTATTATGAGTGTTGGGGATACCAACTCAGCCAACTTTACTTCATTTACTAAATCCCGTAGTTCCGCAAATACCTACATGCACCAAAGCAATAAAATAAATGTTGAGAGGATTTAAGTCACTGAGAAGATTTCTTTAATTACAATACTTCAATCACAATTCCATTTTTTTTGTTTGTTGCAAATGCATCCAACATCTTTTTGGGATTTACAAAAAAGAAGAAAACTTTAATTTTAATAACTTTGGGATTTACAAAAAAAAGAGAACTTTAATTTTGATAACAGTTTTATTGTATGTAAGAGCAAATTGACAGTCCTAACTATCTAAACCAGCTTAATTGAATAGCTAAACTAAACAGTTCTTTACAGTTCGAACACAACATTTCAAAAAGAGAAAGAAAACTTTAATTTTGCAGTTTTATTGTTGGTAAGAGCAAATTAACAGCCCTAAATATCTAAACCAACTTAATTGAATAGCTAAATAGTTCTTTGCAATTGGAACACAGATTACAACGTTCAACAGCCAAATTACTAATAAACTCATAACAAATAGAAATAGCAACAAAAAACCATAACAAAATGCCATCTTAAGTCTCACCTGAGTTCGGTTACGATACCCGGCCGTCTTTAAACTCATAACAAAATGCCATTTTAATCCAGAAGATAGTAACCTTAGAGGGTACAAGAAATTAGCTATCTGAACTTTATCCTTCTCATCCACTTCCTCATTAGCTTCTTCCCACAGTAGTTGCACTTTTATTTGAATCGAGCCTAATAATACTAACCATTGCACTACTTGTTGCATCATCAGAATCCTGATAAATAGAAAATAGTAAGAATCTATCTTAGTGGTTAGTACACTAAATTGAATCTCTCAATGCTCTATGGTTTTCCATTTCTGGAGAAGGAAGACAAGTAATACCGTAAAAATCAAAGGAAAATAATTAAGCATTTGGATTAGTATCAATGAATAGAAAGAAGGTACCTCTACAATCATTTGGATTAGCATGTTCCCATCAACTCTCTTCATTTACCAGTAGCAGGGTAAATATTATCATAGAGAGAAGAGTTCTTGTTGTAAGATCAAGCCCATTTGCATGGTGTTGACTGGAAACAACCATCCTAACCTATAGTATTTTCAAACCGAAATGGATAAATTTGCACATCAAATAACATTAGAAAAAGGATGTGGTAATAAGAATTCCTTCAAGCTTTATGTATTGCCATGAAGCTCATTTAAATCCCAACTATATAGCAAAAATTTTGTATTATAATATTCCAGTCATAGTAATTCAAGAAGACAATCCACTTCAAACAACCATTTACGATATGAGAATATGAATCTCTCATTTTGAGACTGTAATTTTCAATATTTGTCTATTTGAGCAAAATATCTAAAAACTTGATGCAAGGAGTTACCATAGGAGACTAAAACACAGTTTCCGAAGTCAGTTGCAGCTCTGTTGAGATGAGCTTCGGTATGGCAGATTTTTTTCAATGCCATTAGGACCAACCACTGCAAATTTTCAATGAAATTATAGCTCACTGAAAAGTATTGTGGTACTACCAAAATGTGAAAAAGCAAGTGATTATTTAAGAGTCATTTTATCAGGAGCTGTTGCACATAACAAACATAGGAAAATTAATTCCATTTGCATTTATACACCAAAGGCGGTAAACAAAATATATCATTGTAACCATTGGCCAAAATAAATAAAAAAAAAATAAATACATTATACAATATCTCAGCAGTAAATATGTGAAAGTTTCACCAGCAAATTAATTTTAAACAAACCTGAAACTGATGATTGGAGGTCCTGGAATCAATGACTGAAAAGTGTTACTGATGCAACCAACCTGAAAATAGGTCCAATGAGTGAAAGGGGTGTTCATATTGTGGAGAAGGAAGCTGAACGATCATCTACTCCTTCCTCATTATTGTCAACATCACCGGATAGAAGCCTACGGTCACAAAACTTTGTCTACATAATTGAAGGATTAATGTCATCATGACAAACCATAAGCATTCTCATATGCTAGTTGGACAAGTCCAAATCAAACAGGTGAAGGTGGCTGCTAGCCATTTATTTTGGAACAAACAAAAGATATACTAAAGGTTTAGAGAAGGGTCAAATGTATACAAAAGAGTATACTAACATATATTAAATCACTCTACTGTTGATCCCACTGAAAAGAAAAAGCTATAAGAGAAATGAAATAAGCAGACCTGTCATTGGGGTGAAAAATGAAGGGAGGCCCAAAGGAACTTAAGAACTACAATAATAAACCGTATTCGGAGGACTTTGTTGCTCTCTTTCTTTTATGACATTAAAAATCAAGAGAGCTGATACCTGAGAGACGATACGACTCCTCGATTATGGCAATTCTTCCATCAATGAAGGAGCAAATAAGGATGAAGGAATGAACAAAGGGAAATGGCAGAGGAATTTTTACAGGTGTCATCGAAAGAAGGAAAACCGATGAAACGCCTACTGGCCGTGCTGTTTCAAATTTGTCGTCTTCTGTGTGCTCACTAATTACTGGTTATAATTAATGTCAAATTATTCATTTGATGAATGCTTAGAAGAGAGAAAAATAGCAAAAAAATAAGTGAGCGAATGAAAGAAAAATGAAGAAAAAAACAAAAAATAACACTAAGCCTCTAATGAGAGAGATAGGGATGACCTACCTAGCTAAAAGAAAAAGCTCGTAGGTTGAGAGAGGGAGGCGATTATTTGCGTCGCGCAAAGGGGAGTGGGAATTTACTGAGAGAGGGTTTTTTACCCCTTCGTCGAATAGATAAACCCAAACGACGGCGATCGACGAAGAATAACCTAGTTACGGCAAACAAACCCTAGCATGTTCTCTTTTTATTTCTGATTTTAGAGCGAGTGAGGAGGCGGCGCATTGGTAGAGGGAGGCGAAGAAGGAAAGAGGCAAATAAGAGAAGAAATTTACTGAGAGAGGGTTGTGTGGAAGAGGAGGGTCACGCATGACAAAGAAAAAAAAAACGCAGAAGAAGGAATCGAACCATCGCGCGCCAGTGAACGAACCAACGCGCTTTATCAACGCACCGCCTAGACAGTTCCTGTTAAAAGGTCAACCTTTTAAGTATGATATTTGAATCTAAACCGTAGATCATAGTAAATTAACAAAATCAATGATCCATATTTGATATTAGAGGGGTGTAATTTCCTTTTATCTCGAAGTTTATGCCTGTTCTACTGATGCTTTATAAGTAGTGGAGATGTATAAAATTTTGTGATATGATAAATCCAACGGTGACTATATCTCAATCGAATCGCTCAAACTGAACGCCATTTATAAACGCTGTTGGAAACCAAATTTTATATTTTCCAAACTTTTTTTTTACCGTTTTATCGTATTTTTATAAAATCAGCTGATTTAAGAATTATGAACCCTCCAAATACATCGGTTTGCAAATAACTAAGACGAAATAGTAAAAAAAAATTTAAAATATAATATTTAGTTTCTAATAATATTTGAATATGAAGATAAGTTTGAGCGGTTCAAATCATGGTTACGAATTCCAAAATTGAAATATAATTGTGACTGATGAGCTCATACGTTAGAGACGACTAAATTTATCATATCTAATTTTAATATATTTTATAATATGTTGTATTAGAAATACCGTACGTTCACATTGGCCTTAAGCAATGAATTGAATTATTAAGTTTAATTTACTTTATAAAATATGTTGTATAAAAAAGAACACTCATTTTAACTTTACTATTAAATAATTTAAATACAGATTTTAAAAGTGACGGGTATAAAGATTTATAAGATTCACAATGTCAGTTTTCATGGAAGATAATTTGAAAAATATACTAAATTTATAGATTTTTAATATTGTTTTACGTATTTCAATGGGTCATATGACTCATATCCCAGATTCCCAGTTATATTATCTGATTAGTCTTTCTTCCCCCACCGCAGTCAGTCCTCTTTCCCCACTAGTAGAAGAACTTATATCATCTGATCCACTTCAATTCAAGTAGGCCTGTCAAAACGGAAAATAAAACCGCGATGCCGTTCCGTTTTTTGAAACGGAACGAAATGTGGCACCAATTTTTTCTATCGTTTCAAAAAATGAAACAGAAACGGAACAGATAATTATACCGTTTTGCTGAAATATAATAAGAAAATAAGGAATTATAGTGAAAAACATAAATGAAACGAAAATGAAACAGTCATTTTGGTTCTGTTGAACGAAAACGGAATGTGATTTTTCCGTGAGCGTTTGGCAGGCCTAAATTCAAGGTACTGAGCTACTGATCTGTTGAATTTCATTTAGTATGGACTGTAAGTTTGTAACTGTACTGTACAGAGGAATGGGCTTACGACATTTTGAATCTAATAAAGGCCTAAATTGGTCTCCTTTAAATCTGGGCTTTCTGAATTCTGATTGGTGTTGTGACTTAGAAGTTTGCACTGCACATTCTGTACGTAGGCTGCAAAATGGTCGAAACGGAAACGAAACTGGGGTGTTTCATTACCGTTTCGTTTCATTGACGAAATTGGTCATTAATTTCATTAAACGTTTCATTTTGGACGGAATGATCGAAATTGACGAAATTTTCGTGATTTACACATGGATGAAACTGTTTTATTGTTTCGTTTTTGAAACACAACCATATTTCTTAGCCATTTCGTTTCATTTTGGACGAAACAAAATAAAATAACAGTTGAAACAGCTTTCATTTTCAGCCAAAAAAAATATATATAATAAATAATAAAAATATAAGGAAGGAAAGAAGCAAAAGAGAACGTGCAAGGCGTTTTCAGTGTTAAACTTCTTGGTACTGACTACTAACTACGGACTGATCAAAATATTTTGGCGTTTCACACTTTTACCGAGGCTGATTAAATCATTATCAGTGCGGAGTTATATTGTACTGATCCTAATACGATTTTTCCAACTGGCACGCGGGAGATGCTGACACAAGCGCAATTTGCACAGGGTGAGAAAGGGCTGACTAAAAATTTAAAGATGCTGAAACATCATATTTATACATTTGTTTCAAAAATTAATAATCTTATTAATACACAAATTATCGGAATTATCTGATGTAATTTAACAGAATTTCAACCTGCAATAGATGGTGGACCGGGCCATAAAAACCACATTCTAATTTAACCAACTCAATCTATATATTGAAATCTCATAGCAAACAAAATGTTACAATTTTTTAAATTTTTTTTACTTTTTTCCGAATTTTTTAAAGCTGGCCATTTTTTGTTATATATATAGGTTTATAGAACTGATGGTGTTCGGCACCTATGACAGGAAACGATGGTTTGAATTTTTCTTTTTTTTTTTTGTTCTTCTATATATCGGTCGAATTTGCAATTTTTTTTTTTTGAAAAACAGCCGCTCAAAATAAATGACCTGCATACTTTACTGATGCATAATTAAAGAGAAAAAAAAATTACATCGAGAGAAACAAGCCACCACCTACTACACTTTTAGTAAACTGAGTACATCCAACACAAACCACAAACCTACTACAGAGCAAGCCAAGAGCTGAAAATAAAAGCCAAAAGAAAAATCGTACAAAAACAAAAGTCACAGTCAAGACCAGAAATCACATTTCCATTCTGTCCCCTTCCTGACCACCTTGAGTTCCTTCAACTTGACTACCAGAGGCCCCATTGTTTCTAGTGATTCCTTGGTCGAATTTGCAAACTAAAACATTATTTTCGTGGCATCAGATATTTCCATCTTTATCAATTAAACATTACACGAGGCTCACGTTTTCAAGGATGTGGATAAAAATTATCATGTAAAAATTTCTGATATATTCGCTCAAAGCAACACAATGGGGAAGTCTTGCTTTCAGTCACTTCATCCCATTTCAATCCACAAAGAAGCTAGTTTAAGTATGGTAACAATTTTATTAGGACGGGTTGCGTCAATTTTTGAGAAAGCTTGGTTTTGGTCCATGATCTTGGTACAATTAACTTAAATACATCCGAATGAACCGTTCAAATCATAAAATAGTAATAATATATAAAATGAGACGTAAAACTAATCCATCTGTCTGAATAATAGATAGAACTATTGACAATTAATTGGCGAATTTGTACTAACAATTCTTCTTATTCACTGTTTTGAACTTCACTGTTTCTTATGCTATAATCCTCATAGAATCATTGAGGTATATCTATGAATCATTAGGAATTCAGCAACATACCAGGATACAATTCTTCTCGGATTGTGTTAATCTAGTAGATGCAGTTAATCAAGGGGAGAGCTGGGACATCCCCTCTTGGAGAGCAACAAGAACTGTCGCAGAGATCATTGGATGCAAGAAGGAAGGAAAGTAACGACACAGGACAGCCAGATATGAATTTGCAGTAGAATGGTTGTTTGGATATAAATATAGACGTTGGTTTTTTCCAACAAGTTCAGGAAGTCCCTCCTTGAAGTTTCTGTGTTTCAGTTGGTGTTGCTGTCTATTAGTAGTTTTTTTCATTTTGTTTAGATTTTCTTTGTTTGTTTTAATAATTGTTAGCAGGAAGTTTTGCTTGTTTTCTTTTGATCAGGAGGAATTTACATTAAAAGGCAGTGCACCAAAGGAGGTTTTTGATTATGTTGAAGGGGTTCAATTGCTGTGTAACAACTATTATGTTTAAATAAAGTTTGCCCATGGGCGTTCATCAAAAAAAAAAAAAAATTATCGTGAAAGGAAAATTAATTCGCCGGTTGGCCATAAAAAGTGAATACGTTTTCAATAATAAATAAATTAACATATTCACGCAGGAACACAATTTATCTCCCATCTGTGCAATGCGATCACCTCGCTAGCAATCATTTTCTAAACGTGTTTCAGATGAACACTCTTTAATTTGCGACTCGCTTTCATGGATGAATTTTTAAGGGAGGGGAAAAAAAATACAAGCCGTTGAAAAACATTTTTGTACTACGTCCAAATTAATCGGGCCGTTGAGTTCGAAGAAGAAGAAGAATAAAAGTAGTAGTAGTAGTAGTAATAATCTAAGATATATATTAAAAACCGTGGTCGATATTTAAACTTGAAATATCGGTCAAAAATAGAGTTAAACTTTTTTACACTGTTATTTATATAAATTAAAAATAGGTTAAAAGTTAAATATATTTGGAAATCTAAGGTAGATATATTTGGAAGTCTAAGGTAGTTCATGTCTAACCTATAGGAAAAAAAAATTTATCCCCTCATACGACATGCAATCTGAGCCCTCCAATTTTCGTTGATCGATCAATCTGAATATATTCTAGAAGTTTACCCTTCTTAATTAAAAGCCATGATTGCATTGGCTTTTAATTAAAAATATTTTTTGATTAAATATATATATTAAAAATAATTGTACCAATCATCTAAGATAGTTTTTTATATATAAAGTAAATATAAAATAGATATATTGGAAACATATATTTCTTTATATATTGATAGATTTAGCCATCAAAATTTATCATTCGCCGCACTACGGGAAAAAGGACCTTCTGTAACGACACTTCTGTAACGGTTTTTGAAATAACCGTTACAGAATAGTGAGGCATTAGGCGGGAAAATTGGCGCCACAAATCTGTAACGGTTATTATTAAACAACCGTAATAACATTTCCGTCATGATCAGGGAAAAAAATGCATCAACCTTCTGTAACGGTTGTTGGATTAGAACCGTTACAGATTTCTTATATTCTGTAACGGTTATTATCTATCAACCGTTACAGAAAAGAAAAAAGAAATATATTAATATCAACCATCTTCTGTAACGGTTATTAGCAAATAACCGTTACAGTAGGTTAACGTTTTTTTATTTTTTTAATGATTCTGTAACGGTTATTTTCTAATAACCGTTACATATTTTAGCACGAATTTTATTAATGTTTTTATGATTCTGTAACGGCTTTTTTTTATATTTTTATGATTCTGTAACGGTTATTTTTTAATAACCGTTACAGAATAGTTTGTTCTGTATTTAGGTCTTCTCCCCATCCCAACAAACTCACAGCTAGAGCGCCGCATCACTTTACTCTTTTCTGATCTTCTCATTTATTGCGAATTTGTGGTGGTGGCTTCACTCCAAAAAAATAGCCAAAAATTTCTAAAAATTCTGAAAAAATAATAATTAGAAAGAGAATAAGAAGGAGAGCAGATTTAAGGTAAAAAAAATTAAATTTGAACCGTAATTTATTTTTTACATTTTTTTCTTATTTATTTCGATTTTTTCATTAATTTAATGGTTATTTTTGTTTTTTTATATATTTCAAGATATCATTGAATAGGAGAAGATCTTACATCGGCCGGATAAGTCGCACGATTCAACGGATCGGAAGGCACACAATTGAAAGTATATTTTCATGAACTTCTCTTTTTTTAAATTATTTGCATTTCGTTAATAATTTGCATATATATATATATATATATAGGCATGAATTTCGTATTGTCATATAGGAACCAAATACCGGAACTCAACTGAATTTAGGTCATTGCCCGTCCGAGATTAATCCATTAGGGATTAATCTCGGATAGTACTCCCGGTCGGGAGTACTGCTCTTTGGATACGATCTGTCTCATTTAGGACAGCGAGTTGTACGTTAGATGCAATGTGTTGTCTGAGAAAAATTCGACGGCATTTCCCTTGTGTTCCCACGGATACGTACGCACGAGCAATCGTGTGTTGGCGTATTCAGGGAACATAAGGGGAAATGCTGCCGAATTTTTCTCAGATAGCACATTGCATCTAACGTACGCTCGCTAATGAGGCAGAGTATCCAAAGAGCGGGCTAGGATGGTGACCGGTCCGAAAACCTAATATGACAAATTGGTCCGAAACCCTAATAATTTGCCTAAATTTTATTGTTCAGATGGATCGGACGTGGATGTACTCAAGTAATCGATGCTCGTCTACATTTTTGAGAGGACTTGAAGAATTTATGGTTTGTGCTAAAGAGAATTTAAAAATGAAAGAAGATGATAAAATGTATTGTCCTTGTCGTGTTTGTCAGAATTTATTGAAGTGGTCTAATTTTGAAGAAGTGAAGGCTCATTTGATTATAAATGGATTTCAACCGGATTATAGTCGGTGGACACTCCATGGAGAGAATGGGGGGGATAGTACTAGCACAAATGTATTGGATTCTGTGTATGAGGAAGAAAATGTATCATTGGATGATGAAATTGATGATGTCAATGTATTTGATGATGAGAATGTAGATGATGATAGAAATGTAGATAACTCAGAATTTAATGCCGATTTAGATGAAATTGTGAACAATGTGGATGAAAATTTTGTTAATAATGTTGAAATTTTTGGTATGTTACGTGAAGAAGATAAAATAGCTTTATATCCTGGTTGTGAATTGTCAAAACTTAATGCTGTTTTCAAACTGTTCAATCTTAAAGCCAAAAATGGATGGAGTGATGCGAGTTTCACATCTTTGCTCAAACTATTACATAAAGAATTTCTTCCAAAAGATAACCAGTTGCCAGATTCAATTTATAAGGCTAAAAAGATGTTATGTCCTTTAAAAATTAGAGTTGAGAGAATTCATGCATGTCCAAATGACTGCATATTATTCCGGAATGAGTTAAATGTCCAAAGTGTAATGCGTCACGGTATAAACCGAGGGACGATCAAATTGAAGATGAAGGTAGTAAGGGACCAGCTGCAAAAGTGGTGTTTTATCTACCAATAATACCAAGATTTCAGCGGCTTTTCTCTAACGCGAAGGATGCCAAATTGTTAAGATGGCACGCTGACTGCAGGAAAAAAGGCGATGGCATGCTCAGACACCCAGCAGACTCTCCAGATTGGATAAATATAGATATGGAATTTGAAGATTTCGGCAGTGAACCTAGAAATTTGAGATTGGGTTTATGTACAGACGGGATGAATCCTTACGGCAACATGAGTAGCCGGCAGACTACATGGCCGGTTTTATTGTGTATTTACAATCTTCCTCCCTGGCTATGCATGAAAAGGAGATACATGATGATGCCCTTGTTGATTTCTGGTCCCAAGCAACCAGGCAATGATATAGATGTGTACTTGGCTCCATTAATAGATGACCTTGGTGAATTGTGGCAGAATGGAGTGAGAATATACGATGCACACTCTAGAAGTGAGTTTAACCTCCGTGCCATGATATTTTGCACAATCAATGATTTTCCTGCATACGGAAACCTGTCAGGGTATAGGAATAAAGGAGCGAAAGCGTGTCCTATTTGCATGGAAAACACCCATTCTGTGTACTTGAAAAACTCCAGAAAAAATGTTTACTTGGGACACCGGAGGTTTATTAAGAACCGCAATCACCCTTACCGTCGAGACAAGGAAAGGTTTGACGGTACTGTAGAAAAAGACAAGGCCCCAATACCGTTATCCGGTTCAGGGGTGTATCGACAGGTGAAGGACATTAATGTAAAATTTGGTAAGAAATTTGCAAATGAGATACCCAAGGGGATATGAAAGAAGAAGTCTATATTCTGGAATCTTGAATATTGGCAGAGTTTGGAGATTAGGCATTGCTTAGATGCGATGCACATAATAAAGAACATATGTGAAGCTTTGATTGGTTGCATGTTGGAAATTCAAGGGAAAACTAAAGATGGCGTAAATGCGAGGAAGGACATGGTTGAAATGGGGATCCGGCAAGAACTAGCGGCACAAGATAAGGGAAAAAGTCGAACTTGGCTACCTGCAGCACAATTTAATTTATCAAAGCAAGAGAAAAAAAGCTTATTAGAATGCCTGAAATCTATTAAGGTTCCTACTGGTTATTCCTCGAATATATCAAGAAAAGTTTCTATTAAGGACAACAAATTACTTGGTATGAAGTCACATGATTATCACGTCCTACTGACCCAGTTACTTCCGGTCGCAATTAGAGGAATTCTAAGGGAAGAAGTGAGGAAAACCATTACTAAGTTGTGTTTTTTCTTTAATTCCATTTGCTCTAAAGTGATTGATCCGAATAGTTTGGACAAGTTACAAGAAGGTGTTGTACTAACCCTATGTGAGCTGGAGATGTACTTTCCGCCATCGTTTTTTGACTCCATGGTGCATTTGACCATTCATTTAGTTAGAGAGATAAAAATGTGTGGTCCTGTATTTCTACGATACATGTATCCTTTCGAAAGAGCCATGGGTCAATTGAAGGGGCTTGTTCGTAGCCGATCTAAACCAGAAGGAAGCATAGTGGAAGGATATGTGGCCGAGGAGGTTATTGAGTACTACACCGATTATTTGCAGGATGTACAACCAATCGGTCTTCCAAAGTCTCGACATGAGGGTAGACTTGAAGGAAAAGGTTATATATTAACTTCCAATGTTCACCTTATTTAGCACAAATGTTCACTTAAAGCACAATATTTGTTCACCTTATTTAGCACAAATGTTCACTTAAAGCACAATATTTGTTCACCTTATTTAGCACAAATGTTCACTTAAAGCACAATATTTGTTCACCTTATTTAGCACAAATGTTCATTTAAAGCACAATATTTGTTCACCTTATTTAGCACAAATGTTCACTTAAAGCACAATATTTGTTCACCTTATTTAGCACAAATGTTCACTTAAAGCACAATATTTGTTCACCTTATTTAGCACAAATGTTCACTTAAAGCACAATATTTGTTCACCTTATTTAGCACAAATGTTCACCTTTCAGGTACAATTGGAGCTAGTACTCATATACCGGATCTTGCAATGAGAACCAAAGCACATATGAAAGTTCTCCAACATCTTGCTATTGTGGCGCCTTACATCAATGAACATCTAATCGAGTTACGTGAACAATACCCTTCTTACACCGAAAACTTGATTACCATAGAGCATGAAATAAAATTTGTCCAATGGCTAGAAGATAAAGTCCAGTCCCAGTTGAAAGAAGGAACAGAGGTCGATGAAACCGTGAAATGGTTATCCAGACGTCCTGATGCCGTGGTCGAGACATACCAAGGGTATGACTTGAATGGATTTACCTGGTACACAAGGAAACAGGATGGTAAAAGTGCCGTGCAAAATAGTGGAGTCACTGTTGTAGCTTTATCTAGTGATAATGTTAGGTCGGCTACTTATTATGGGTGGATCGAGGAGATTTGGGAACTAGATTACCTGAAATTTAAGATACCCTTATTCAAGTGTGCATGGATCGACAACGGTCACGGTGGAGTTAAAAAAGACAAGATGGGGTTTATAACTGTTGACTTCAATAAAAGGGCTTATCGAGACGATCCGTTTATACTTGCAAATAAGCAAGCAATGCAAGTTTTTTACATTCAAGATCCGGCGGATAAGAAAAGACATGTTGTGCTTCAAGGTAAATGTTCATCTTATTTAAGTACAAATGTTCACCTTATTGAGTACAAATATTCATCTTATTTATTACTTGCCACTTTCAGGAAAAAGACGTATTGTCGGTGTTGGTGATGTCGTAGATGAAGAAGCATACGACCACTTCGAGGAAATACCTCCTTTTTCTATCGGTATCGACGATACATCACAGCCAGTATCGATCAGTTATAGGCGTACAGATAACACCGAAGGCGTGTGGGTCGATACGCGGAGGAAAAAAAAGAAAGTAGCTACATAATCACATGTGAGTTAAAAAACTAATATAAATTATTCTTAACATATATGTGCTAAATTGTTATATATGTTAATATTTTTATTTTTATTTTTGCAGGTCATTAATTGGTGAAATTTAACATATATGTGCTAATTTATTTTTAATTTTTGTTTAACATTCTAAATTGTTGAACTTATTATTTAACATTTTGTTGAACAATATTATTTAACATTTCAAAATTATTATTTGTTGAACTTAAATGTAACAGTCAGTCAAAATCACTTAATTAAATTTTCAAAATCACTTAATTAAATGTAACATTTCAAAATTATTTTTAACATTTTATTATATAAAAACGTTTGGACTTCTGTAACGGTTACTAGCTAATACCCGTTACAGAAGAGGTCTAATCTGTAACGGTTATTAGCTAATAACCGTTACAGAATGTTATATATATAAAAACGTTTGGACTTCTGTAACGGTTACTAGCTAATAACCGTTACAGAAGAGGTCTAATCTGTAACGGTTATTAGCTAATAACCGTTACAGAAGTCCAAACGTTTTTATATAATAAAATGTTAAAAATAATGAAATTAAACTAATCTGTAACGGTTATTAGCTAATAACCGTTACAGATTAGCCTCTTCTGTAACGGTTATTAGCTAATAACCGTTACAGAAGGTTGAACCCTTTATTAATAACCAGCCTGGCTTGCGTCTCTTCGTCACTGCCTTCTAAACTCGATCGAGCACCTCTTTCTTAAGCCTCTCTCGAACGACAGAAGCAAAACCCTAACTCTCTCTCGTGACACTCGGCGGCTTCCCTCTCTCTCTCTCAAAGGTAAACCCCTCTCTGCCTCCTTCCTCCTTCCTCTCCTTCTCTATCTCCTCTTCCTCTCTCTCTCTCACTGACTCCCTCTCACTCTTTGTCTTTCTCTCAACTCCGACAGCACCTTCGACAGCACCTCCGACAGCACCTACTCTCTCAACTCCGACAACACCTCCCCTCTCTCTCTCAGGTAAACTCTCTGTCTCCTCTTCCTCTCCCTCTGTCTCCTTTTCCTCTCTCTCTCTTTGTCTCCTCTTCCTCTCTCTCTCCCACTGACTCCATCTCACTCTTTGTCTCTCTCGATTACAGATCAACCTCCATCTCGCTCTCTCAACTCCGACATCAACTCCTCTCTCTCTCTCATCTGGTTAGCCTCATCTCTCTCAAATTTTAATTTAATAGGGACTGAAATGCAAATGCTAGGAATCGTGG
The DNA here is from genome assembly GCA_028095005.1 of Rhynchospora pubera. Lineage (NCBI taxonomy): Eukaryota > Viridiplantae > Streptophyta > Magnoliopsida > Poales > Cyperaceae > Rhynchospora > Rhynchospora pubera. Next base: position 319,693,779 of record CM051460.1, on the reverse strand, counting down.
TTTTTTGTGCTTGGGGCTGAAATGCAAATGCTAGGAATTGTGGCTGTTTGTGCTTTGATTTACTAAATGTTAGGAATTAATTGAACTGTTTGTGCTTTGATTAATGGAATTTGGGGCTGTTTTGGGGCTAATATGAACATGTCAATTTTTAGAACTGTTTGTGCTTTGATTTACTAAATGTTAGGAATTAATTGAACTGTTTGTGCTTTGATTAATGGAATTTGGGGCTGTTTTGGGGCTAATATGCACATGTCAATTTTTAGAACTGTTTGTGCTTTGATTTACTAAATGTTAGGAATTAATTGAACTGTTTGTGCTTTGATTAATGGAATTTGGGGCTGTTTTGGGGCTAATATGCACATGTCAATTTTTAGAACTGTTTGTGCTTTGATTTACTAAATGTTAGGAATTAATTGAACTGTTTGTGCTTTGATTAATGAAATTTGGGGCTGTTTTGGGGCTAATATGCACATGTCAATTTTTAGAAATATGATATGCAAATTTTAGAAATGCGGGGACTAATATGCAAATGTCACTTACAATTGATTATTGAAAATATGCTTGATAATTTAGAATTTAATTTAATTAGATATATATGCATTGTGAATTGATTATGAATAAGGAGTTAAGAAATTTATTTAAAATGAAAATTAGATGGAGAAGGATCAAAACGACAATAAGGTGGGGGAGGAATCCAAGGTGGGGGAGGAAACACCTAAGGTGGTGTCAAAAAGGGTCCCGTTTTACGGACCTCTCAAAAGAAGGGTTGTGTCGGCTGTACGTCGTCTTCCTCCAGGCTGTGAAAGGGGTCCTGATTTTAGTATGGGAATTAAAATAGATGAGGGATCCAGTGAGAATAAGGAGGTGGAGAAGAATAAGGAGGAGAAGAATAAGGAAGAGAAGAATTAGGGTTGAATTGTCTTAGGAATTAATAAAATTATCTATGTTATTTTGTGTGAACTTTATTTATGTAATTTGAAGTTTATGTTATTTGTGTATGAATTCATGTTTGAATATTAGTGTGTTTTAATTAAATGAATTTTAAATTTATGTATTTTTAATTATTTGAATTTTAAACTTGTTCATGTTTGAATAAATTGAACATTGCGCCAAACATTAATATATATTATATATGGTGTTTTAATTAGGTAGTAATGGAGAAAGGTGAAGGAAGCAATTCAAAGGGGAAAAAGCCCATCGAACGAGTCTATGTTAGGCGCAATGTTCGTGCCAATCCATCCTCTCAAAACCAGACGAACCAAAACCAAGCCTCTCAAAACCAAAACCAAGCCTCTCAAAACCAGGGGCAACCGAGCCTCTCAAAATATGAAAAACATGCAATTTTTTTCAAGCTTTTGATTGACAAGTTTGTGGCACCGTACACAGAATGGAGAGAAGAAGTCATTGTTTTGTCGGATGATGATGATGAAGTCATTGTTTTGTCGGATGATGAAGACTAGTTTTAGAATTTAGATTTATGTTTGGTTTAGTATTAGGGTTTCTTATCCAACTGAATGTTTATGTTTATGTTAATGTATTTTGTTATTTGAAATTGAACTTGTCGTTTAATGTTTATGTTTATGTTAATATATTTTGTTTATGTTGTTAATGTTTATGTTTATGTTTATGTTTATGTTGTTAATGTTTATGTTTATGTTTGTTTATGTTTATGTTTATGTTTGTTTGTTTATGTTTATGTTTATGTTTGTTTATGTTTGTTATTTGAGATTGAACTTGTCGTTTAATGTTTCATTGTTGTTAATTATTTGTTAATAGATATGTCTGGAGATCAAGATAGAGATTTACAGGGTGAACAGACTGGTACAGAATTCGGCGATGAGGAGGTCACAACGTTCGAAATAAAGAAAAGGAGCAGAACGACAATGGAAGAGTTTAGGAGAAAAAAAGCTGCTGGGGAAAAGTATGAGATTAAATTTGACAAAGAAGGAGTGCCAATTGGTACTGAAGAGGCGGTGAACAAATTTGCATCATATTGCGGGTATCTGGCTAGAGTAAGAGTGCCAATCACAATTAATGATTGGCGGAAGGACGTTTCAAAGGAAACCAGACTTGAGTTGTGGTTGGACATCAAGGTGAATAATTTTTCACTTAAATCATCTAATTTAAATTTCTATGCTACCAATTAACTAACGTTTCGTTATGTTTCAGAAAATGTTCAACATCGAAGATGATAAAGCCATGAACAATACTCTCAAAGCGATGGGCATAAGTCACAGGGCTTATAGAAGTAGGATTGCTGAGGAGTACATCACAAATGCCGATCCAAACAATCCAAAAAATCCATGCGATAAACACCCAATCTCACAAAAGGAATGGGAAGAATTTTTCAACAAAAGGACGGGTGCAGATTTTGTACAAAAGAGCAACAAAGCGAAGGAGTTGAGAAAGAAATGGAAAGAGCCTCATAGGATGGGTTCCACTGGCTATAGAGGAAAAAAAGGTTCATGGAAACCTATAGACAAGATTGTCATACCCGGAGATTCTGAAGGGGCCGGTTCCACGAGCATTACCATCGGCGATTTGGAACCGAGGAGTCAAAGGTATTTCATGGGAAGGACTGTGGCTACGAAGGATAAAGGTACTTACACATGTAAATACTTATTATATATGCTAACTTCAAATTCTGTTTTGTGATTATTAATAAGATTTGTTTGTTGCTTGTTAGATACTTACACGTTCCATAGCTCTGATTCGTCGACTATTGAGGCATTCAGTCGGTTGAGTGCCATGTCTGGTGAAATCAATTCCGGGTCAATACCGGAACAAGAAATCTTAAATCGGGCGGTTGACAGGCCAGAACACCCAGGAAGAATCAGGGGATATCCTTTATGGACTAAGAAGGAAGATGTGTATAAAAGAAAGCCTAGAAAGGATGCGCATGAAGGATGGATGGCACCAGACTAGATTGAAGAATTGATGAGCAGGGTTGCAGCTGAAGCCGCTGAGAAAACCAAAAGGGACTTGATTCACTCCGAGGAGATAATGAATGCGGCGAGACAAGAAGCTTTTCAGGTAATCCTTTTTGACAGTCAAAATGTAATCAAAATGAATGAAAACTATTATTCATCATCCGGTTGCTTGATAATTTTCAGGAGGTGAAACAATGGTTGGCCAGTAGCGGATTGCAGTTTCAAGCTCCGCAACAATTTGTGACGCCGTACCAGCCATTCGTTGAAGCTGAGGTAGACTCAGGAATGCCAAACGAGCAGTTATTCCGAACGGTTGCCTCAAGCTATATGCCTCCGGATCCGAGAAGCGTTGTTCAGGTTCATATTGATCACTTTTCTCTTTTCTATTTAGATTTATGTTTGGCTTAGCATTAGGGTTTCTGATCGAACTGAATTTCAGGAAGAAACGCCGTGCGATCTCTTTTCCCTTGATCATCTTAACCAGAAGATTAAGGTGGCCGAGGGAAATATTATTCCGAGTGTTGTTGGTCAGATCGTACACGGCGTGCCACTAACTGATCAACAACTCTATATCCATCTTCTCCGAGTAGGCGATGATTTTCGTCAGTGGCAAGTCCCAGGTAGGTCAGATGAGCTATTAGGAAATAATATAGGAGGGCGATTCCCATGGCCGTCATTTTTGGTGGAGATAGGCTACAAGGTATCGTTTTATTTAATTATGATAATTTATTTCATCCATCTCTAGTAGAACTCACTAATTAATTATGTGATGACATTGAATGCAGAGTTTGATAAAAAAGAAGCCAGATGCGAGCAAGGCGGTGGCGAAAAAGGTGATCGAGAGTCCAAAGGTTCCAAGTGCAGGTTCATCCAAAACCTAATTAGTTCAATTGATTGTTTCAGGGTAGATTGGTGCTCAACGTCGAATAATCTATTCTTTTGTGTCTGATTATTTCAGGGTCGATTGTTGCTCGCGATCCGCTACTTGAGCAGGATGCAATTGAAAAGCTTACCCCATCCGAACGAGAATTGTATGAACTATTGATGCTCCAACCAGAGCTTGAGAAAAATTTTGAGTTGCATAAATGTGATGTTTGGGGTACACACAGCGGCGAGGTTAAGTTCAACGTTGAATTGTGCGACATCCTCCAATGCTTTAGAAGAGAATCTCTAAACGTGTCGATCGTCAAGTTGTACTCTTGGTATGAATTTTCAACCTTTAAAATATTTTTTTAAAGTACCGTATTCAATTGGAGGTGAAAAATGTATGAATTAATATCCGTGAGTGTAGGTTTTGGATGAATGAACTTTCAGAGGGAGAAAACAACATCACCGTATTAGATCCAGAGATGTTGTCTGCTCCTAAAATCAAACAAGAACAAAACCAAGCTGCGGACTACTTGATGAAGTCATTCGCGCAATATTCATCCAATTATATGGTTCTGCCTTATTTACAAGAGTAAGGACAATTATAACTAATAAAATATCAATTATCTCGTTTACATGTTTGTTTCATTTTCATGAAAACAATAATCTCTATTCTTGCAGCTTTCATTGGGTCCTTCTTGTTATTAATGTCGAGAAGCGCACCGTTCAAATAGCAGATTCTATCGAGCGCAAGAATCCAAAGATATTGATTAAGGGATTCATAACCCAGTAAGTTTTCGTTTCTAAATGAAATTTTGATATTGAGATAAGGACTAAGTACGGTTCTATTTAAGCTATTAATGATATTGTATGCAGGATATACAAGCGATACCTTATGGAAAATGGAAAATATAATGCAAGGACCCGAACAACATTTGATTGGTACAAAATTCAGGTACGAGACTTAAAAAAATATATTAGCTACCTAGGGTTTCTGAAACTGTGCAAAATCTTAACTATCTTTCTTGTTGGATCTTTAATTAGTGTCCGATACAAAAGGGCTGCACAGAATGTGGATATTTCACAATGCTCGCCATGAAAAACGTATTATCTTATTGGATAGCAATTCAGGAAATACCTCATGTAAGTAACTTATTCTTTTAACTAATAACATTTGATCAAACAATTAGATTTTAGAATTTCATGATCTAACTAATAATATTTTTGACTTGTTTATCATAATATGCAGATGATCGACCCGGTTGGAGTACCATACAACAAAGAAATGATTGATGGTGTCGTGACAGAAGTTATGGACTTCATGCAAGGGGTATTATTTTGATTAAAATGTGTTATTTGATGACTTGTCATGTTTGATTATACTTGTGATATATGTAAATACTTTGTTTATTGTTTGTGTGATATGCATGATTATATATGTTTGATATATGTGTGCTTTGTGATATATATATATGCTGCATTTGTTAATGTAAATTGGGTACCAATTTGGTACCAATTCGGCTAGCAAATTGGGGCTAGCCAATCAAACAGGCAAAACTCAAAAAAAAAATTAAGACTTTTGTAACGGTTATTAGATAATAACCGTTACAGAATATTATAATTTCATTTTTTTTAATTATAAATATTATCTGTAACGGTTATTATCTAATAACCGTTACAGAATCAAGTCTTCTGTAACGGTTATTACCTAATAACCGTTACAGAAGTTCTCCAAACACCACACCTGTTCCGTCCACAATACCATAACGGTTATTAGATAATAACCGTTACAGAAGACTGGATTCTGTAACGGTTATTATCTAATAACCGTTACACATGTTCTACAAAAAACAGTACCAGATTTTCCCTTGCGTATACCATAACGGTTATTAGATAATAACCGTTACAGAAGAGGGGGCTACTGTAACGGTTGTTGTCTAATAACCGTTATAGATCTGTAACGGTTATTAGACATTCTGTAACGGGGGCTACAGTAACGTTTCGTGTACCGTTACAGAAGTCTTTTATTAACCGTTACAGAAACCAAAATTTCGCATAGTGCCGCCTACCCTCATCTAGTAATAATAATAATAATAATAATAATAATAATAATTGTCACAAATTACTATTGTTGCGTTGGATTGGATCAAACTCGACTCGACTATAATAAATTCCTAGATGCATCCATTCAGGGGAAAAGCTTATCAGTTGTCAATAGTCCGGCATAGAGCCGTGTCTAGAGTTGAAATGTACTCATATCTGTGTCTTGTTTTGAGCAGTATAGCATTAGAACAAGTGTTTATATTGTTTGCTTGATTTTAGAGGTAGACTAAAATCAATCGCGACTGACGAATGAGATTGTCAGCTACGATCAAATTTTAATTTTTGAGATCCAAACAGTCTATCCGAACCATTCAATATGTTCTCCATATTAAAATCTCGTTGGAGACCAAATTTTATATTTTTCTGAATTTTCTTAGTATTTTTTTGGTATTTTACAAAATTCTTAATCTAAATCATTCTGGACCCTTCAATAATAATTATTTTTAAAAATCTAAAAAAAATAGTAAAAAATTCAGAAAAATATAAAATTTGGTCTCTAATGAGATTTCAATATGGAGAACATATTGAACAGTTCGGATTAGCCATTAGAACCTCAAAAGTTGAGATATAGTCACGGCAGACGGGTCCATTCGTCAATCGTGACTGATTTTAGTCTGCCTCTTGATTTTATACTATCAAAATAAGAATTAACAAATTGATATGTAAGCACAAAAGTCCTCAAATAAATTGATTTAAACAATTATAGTCGTAATTTACAGTCAATATAATAGATTTGGAAGTAAGCTCACGAAGCCTATAGTAGCTTTACCTCATTAATTTGATTATTTAGTTTAAAAATTGATATAATAAATATGAGTAAATCCATTGTGAACCATGATGTATAGAGGACTTCGTACAACATGCCCGTTTGATTGGTGATTTTACAAATTGACAAATCTAAATTAACCAATCTAATCTATATTTGTAGGATAAATATTTTGATATTTGATGGATCTCTAATAAATATTGCTTGCTTTAAAAACGTTTTGATATATTGATGGAGAAAATTATATTTGTGGCATAAATATTTAAGATTAGAGAGATAAATTTCGGAATAAATAACATTTTAGGAATATATACTCGTTTTTTCTAATGTTAAAGGCAAAATTTATCTGGCGATAAATTTTAACTTTACAATAATATCTCGATTGCAAAATCTGCGGTATGCACAATTATACTTTGCAAGGAAAACATGATATTATGCCTTCCTGATTGAAGTAAATTTAGTTACTAAAGAGATCCATGACAGACCCGAAAGGGATTTATATTTTGATAATTAACGATAAGAGGGTGGTTGATCCGAGAAAAAAACAAGGATAACAACAAACACCAACCCAAGAGTGTGGAATGCAATTGTTAAATAAACGACCTGAGTGACCTGCATAGAGAGGTCAAGCAATTAGTCGCGGGTTCTTTTCAAACGCGTGGGGAAAAAAATAATAATGAAGCGACGACTTACTGACTCCGAGTCATCGCCGGGAAATTTTCTATTGCATTCCCAGCTTTTGTAAGGAAATAACAGCCACATCTCCGTTTCTTAAAAATATGTGTAAACTATGCTTGAGATGAGCAGCGATAAAAGTACTAGACTCATCTCAAAAAAATTAATAATTCAAACTCCGTATGTACTTTTAATTTAAAAAAAATTGACGGCAAATTATATTGTGTAACTTTCTATCATTTTTAAAGCGAGCACCATAGGCATATCTATTCTATACTTCAAAAATATACACTATTTCTATCATTTCTATCTTTTGATTTTTTCAAGTACAACAAATTATCTTGTTGGAAAATAATTTTTATTATTTCTAAAAACTGTTATTATTGGAAGATCCAAAATCATTTGATAAGTATTTACTAATTACTATAAAAATTTCATTCGATCTATGCTGTTAAAGTTTCTAACATTGAAGAGGATACAAATTGGGAATTAGGAGGGCAATATTAGAATGAGTTATTTAAATTTATGCCACTGTAAACATTTAAAATTTGAGATACGACATCACTAAACAACTAATTATTTTTAGGCCACTACAAAATGATATAAATTAGCTTTATGCCATCGATCAATTAAAATGACAACTTTGACCTTTTGAATATGCCACTGTACATCATTAAAATTTGAAATATGCCATCCAAAAACAAATAATTAGCTCTAAGTGACTACAAATCAATAAAAATGATTTTTTACCACTACAAAATTGTTAAAATTAGTTTTGTTGCAATGATGCATAAAACAAGTGGCACAAATCTATTTTTTATAATTTTATAACAGCATATTTTATAAATGTCCATCTAACAATTAAAAATATGTGACGATAATTATATATATATTGGTATCTATTGTGGTTACTAAACGAACTTGATAGAAAACAAAAAAAAGTATATGTGCGCTGATCATATGATCAAAACAAAATGGAATGAAAAGTTTAGAAATATAAATATAATACGCACATAATCTGACGTTAGATTCGTCAGTTTGCTATCGATATTTTTTTTTACCAAAATTAGTCCGAGGGTATTTTTTTTTGGTACAACCTAATTTGTAACGAGGGTATTTTGGAAATATTTAAAAATAATGATAGATTTGACAATGACATATCTATAATTTATTATATTTTTTTGAAGAAATCAATGGCATAAAATTAATTTTAACAATTTTATATGGCAAATCTCTAATTATCAATCTAACAATGGTATTTCTCTAGTTGACAAGTTTTGACAGTGGCATAAATCTAATTTTTACTAATCTCGAAAGTTGGACCTAATTAACATCATGGAAGATACTTTGTTGATTAAAATTGATTTGGAAATTGCTTTTTGCAGCGGACCTGCACCTTTTAATTAGGAAATTTTCTTGGATGACATAAGAAATGGCTAGTTTTGGACTCGAGACTTTGAATAGACTTTTACCAACAGCCCGGGTTTATTTATTTGTAGTTGTTTGGAGTCAACGAAGACTCGTGTCTTTGTTTTCACATTTTCTTTAAACTACCACTGCTGTCGGGTTTCGGATCTGTCACTTTACTACTTATTAATTAAAGCATTTGGAGAGCTAATGATGCAGGTCGAATATAATTGATCTGAATTCCACAAACTTTTGCGAACTGAGGTCACTGATTTTGATCGGGATTTTGTGTTTTTGCTTATCTCTAACTTTTAGTTTTGAAATAAAGGCAACAACGTTAATAAATAAATTTATTCAAAGTGAATTATCTCTAATTCATTTGTTGATGAAGGATTGCAATTAGGAGTTAAAAAATAGAAAAGGCAGAATGTGAGAGAAGAGAGATAATTTTGGAATATCATCGCTCACTTGATAAGAACATAATGGACAGTACTTTAGACTAGTCAACAAACTCCCAACTTTACAAGATTCTTGGCAACTTTCAGCAATCCGAATTCGTTGTAGCGCACGTACGAGCCGTTTGATCTTGATCGGACGGTTTATTTTTTACGGGCCTATCAATCTAGGTTAAATGCACGGGACTCCCTTGTCCATTGGATCTTGATCAGACGGTCAGAATGCCGTGCTACACCATGTGTCGCGCGGCAGCGGATCTGAATTTAACTTTCAGTACATCACTAATTACCTTTTGGAATTGGTGATGACTGATACAGGACTATCGGCGAACACAAAACAGGACTATCGTGTAGAAGGATTTGAAGAGGCAGGAGGCAGGAGGCCCACCGGTCCTCTGCATTACATTAGAAAAGAAAGAAGAGGGACAGTTGTGTAAAATTTGCATATGTTACATTACTACATTACTGTTGGTTGATTGGTTCTCCGCTATGTTCACTGTTCTGAAGAAAAAAATGGTGGTTAAATTAACTATCATCCAAAAATAAAGTTGGGTTGCTTTTCATTGGTATTAATTGCTAGTTTATGGGCCAGTGTTGGTGCTGTCTGCTTGTGCTTTTGGGGACGCTAGATGGTGCGCGTAATTTACACTGACAAGTGACAAATGGGTGTGATGAATTAAAGGGAAGTGAAAATAATTTTACATCTCAAATTTGAGTGACAAAATTTAAACTATTTTTATAGAGGGATTCTTCCTTTCCCACTCTTCTTCCATTCTTGTTCAAAATTTTAAATTTAAGAGCAAGCAACTAATTTTGAGCAAGTACGGTTACCTCTCCCTTTTCATTCCATTTCACCGTTTACTCTTCTCTGGAGCAGAGTTTTTTTTTTTTTTTTTCCTGATAACTCGACAGAAGCTGCCAAGGTACTCTCTGGAGCAGAGTCAGGAGTTCAAAATTTTAAAAGCCAAATTTTAGGCGAGAACCAACCTGGAAACAGAATAATGCATCTTGAATGAAATGTCGTAGATTTGAAATCCGACTAGAGATTTTTAATGAACATTTACTTTTAAAAAAAATAAAAGTTGAGAGGCTTGGTTTCCAATTATCTTTTAAAAAAAAATGAGTGTAAAATTTCACAAATAGGAGGTTCATCTAGGTAGATATATTCACTATTTCACGAATAGATACGGTTAATTAACATGTAATAGAATATAAAATGTTAATTTGAGTGTAAAATTCAGTGGTTTCTATAAAAGGAAACGAAAAAATTGTTACCGCTGTACAACTTTTTCTGAAAAAAAAGCAACCTCAAAAAAGATAATAGTATTAGTGTCAGTTTGAGGAATACCGTTTGGAGAAATCAAACTTCTATTCCAAGTAATTTTCTTATTGAATTAACGAAGACATTATTCAGAGCATCACACAGCAATAACTCCGCAATTATCACGTACATTCCAAACAGACCAATAATGTCAGATCAACTCGGTATTGATTACAATAGAAATGAGCAAACATGTAATTATGCAGACTATAACTTCCAAACCTACTGTCATTATCTCAGAGTGACAATTTCCAAGGGACTTCCTAGCAAATGCCCACTCTAACCACCCTGATAATTTACTAAGTCTCTCCTTTTCTATTTAAGTCAAGATATTATATAAAGTCTACTGACTACTGGGCCCACCAGACCCTGCCCGTTAGAAACGCCCTTATAAATTGTCCTTCTCACAACTATTTGAAGCACACACCACAATAGCAACTTACTTGATCCTACTCCAGCCTAGCTCTCAAGTTCCAAGCAACTAACTAGTAGTACAGCAAATGGCACCAGACAGTTCCCTGACCTTCAATGTTCACAGGAAAGAGGCGGTGCTTGTCGCTCCAGCCAAGCAGACTCCGCACGAGTTCAAACGCCTTTCAGACATAGATGACCAAGAGGGATTGCGGTTCCACATCCCTGTAATCCAGTTCTATCGCTACAACCCGTCCATGAAAGGCAGAGATCCTGCCAAGGTCATTCGGGATGCCTTGGCAAAGGCATTGGTACCGTACTACCCGTTTGCTGGCCGGCTAAGGGAAATCCAAGACGGGTCGAGGAAGCTGGTGGTTGAATGCACTGGTGAGGGTGTTCTGTTCATCGAGGCTGATGCTGACGTGCGACTCGAACAGTTCGGTGACTTATTGCAGCCGCCGTTTCCATGCTTAGAAGAGCTCCTGTTTGATATCCCTGGCTCAAGCCAAGTGCTTAACGCACCTCTGCTCTTGATCCAGGTACGGTTTCTATGGGGAATTTGTTTGCATGCTTATATATGTTCATTTTTTCCCCCGCCATAAATAGTTTGACCGATGAAATGATGAATGTGTAAATCTAATAGCAATTTTTTTTAAAAAAAAGCTAGTTGAAATTTTTCATAGAAAAAACTATAACAGAAGAGAGTTTGTTAATTGGGAAAGGACCAGCAACTTTTAATTAATGAGATCTGAAATGAAGTCTTGATTTGTCAGCTGATAGTCACAGAAAACAAGATTCATCTCTGAGTAACTAATAAAGTCACAACAAATATATGCATGTAATGATGTAATGCACTAAAATTGAAGTTGTACATGAATTCGATATCAACTAAATATGTTACGGTGGTTTATTTATAGTTTTTCTTCTATATTATTATTAAATTTTAAAAGTGTCAACGTGATGCTGTGGTCATGCTGCTATAACATAGCCAACTTACTCCTGTGATACATATGTGCAGGTAACGAGGTTGCAGTGTGGTGGTTTTATTTTTGCTTTGCGTCTCCACCATGCCATGTCAGATGCACAAGGCCTGGTCCAATTCATGACTGCTGTTTCTGAGATGGCCCGTGGACATTTGACCCCTTCCATCCCTCCGGTGTGGTCACGAGAACTTCTTGAAGCCCGGTCCCCACCATGCCCATCCTTTGCTCATAGGGAGTATGATGTGGTGGAAGACACAAAAGGCACTCTCATGCCTCTTGATGACATGGCACACCAGTCATTTTTCTTTGGCAAACACGAGATTGCCACCTTGCGAAAGCACTCGCCGCCTCATCTCCGTCAAAAGATCTCCACATTTGATCTGCTAACTGCTTGCCTGTGGAAATGCCGCACGGTTGCCCTTTCCCCAGATCCTGATGAGGAGATGCGCATTATTTGCATCGTCAATGCTCGCGGTACCAAGAGCGGCCTTAACCTCCCTGAGGGATACTATGGCAACGCATTTGCTTTCCCGGTGGCAATCTCCACAGCAGACAAGCTGTGCAAGAATCCATTGGGCTATGCATTGGAATTGGTCCAACAAGCCAAGTCAGAGGTCGATCATGAATACATGCACTCACTTGCTGACCTTATGGTGCTGCGAGGCCGACCACATTTCGCAGTTGTGCGTGCTTATCTTGTGTCAGATGTGACTCGTGCTGGGTTTGGAGATGTGGATTTCGGATGGGGAAAGGCTGCCTATGGTGGACCAGCTAAGGGTGGGGTTGGGGCCATTCCCGGTGTGGCTAGCTTTTATATTCCTTTCACCAATGCAAAGGGGGAGGATGGTATTGTGGTGCCGGTTTGTTTACCGGGGCCGGCAATGAAAAAGTTCATGGCAGAGCTCAACACCCTCCTCAGAGAGCCAGTAAAAAGGATGGAAGAGCAAATTGAGTACCCTGTCTTCAGGTCTGCACTTTAAAGAATGATCAAAGGATCTACTACATCTCTTATGCATTTGGCTCTAAACTCTGAATTTTATTCTCAGTCGGGTCCTTAATTGCATACAAGAAGATGTTAAGGCCTTTATTACCATAGAAGTAATGTTTCCTTTTCTTTCTGTCTTTTTTAGTTTAAGAAAAAAAAGCTGAAGAGTGATGCGTATAACACCCTTCAAATTGCTTGATACTGTATAATATATACATGCAATTATATTAATTGTTCTCTGCGAGCAAAAGTGTAGTCGGGTTTTGGGATTGTGTTAAATTTCTAGAACTAAATTGATTTCTTTCATTATGCAAATCGAGATTACAAATTTTGAGATACTGGTACAAGGTACAAATATGTTTCAGATTTTGGATTCCCCAGTGCTGCATATCTATTTTCCAAAACTGATGATTTGAGATACGAGTTTAATAATTATGTTTAAGTTTAACATTGTTTCTTTCAAAAAGGTAGGGAGTTCACCTAAAAAAGGGTTTGTACAATTGTACTTGCTTGGGGTTAGACCTGGGCAACGTATATAACGGAAACGGAATGAGGCGTTCCGTATTCCGTTCCGTTTCAATAAACGGTATGTACCGGCTGATTCGTATTCGTTCCGTTTGGACGGAACGTAGCGAAACGGTATAATTTACACTGTACTTCACATAAATGAATCACGAATTGCATTCCGTTTTCCGTTCCGTTTGCGAAACGGAATGAAATTCCGTTCCACATGGACGGAACAGAATTGTTTCGCGTATCCGCGGTATACCGCGCCCACCCCTACTTGGGGTCAACGAAGACTCGTGTCTTTGTTTTCACATTTTTTAAACTACAACTACAGACGGGTTTCGGATCCGTCACTTGACTTATTACTTAAAGTGTTTGGTGCACTAACTAAGCAGGTGGAATGTAATTGTTCTGAATTCTACGAATTTTTGCGAACTCAGGTCATTGATTGTGGTCGGATTTAGTGTTTTGCCTTTTCTCTAACTTTTCATTTTGAAAAAAAAAGCGAAATTGTTAATAAACAAATTTAATAAAAGTAAGTTATATCTAATCCATTCGGTAAAATATTATCCTTCATCTAGGAGGTTAAAATTCAGACCGTATGAGGTTGGACTTCTGTACCAACCATGGAAGGTGATCTGAGAATTTCATGTTAAAAGAAGACTTCAAATCAATAAAATTGCTTCTATGTGGTGCAGTTGTTATTCGTAATAACTACTTAGTCGTTAACAAATATTAGAAGAAGAACACGTTATATTGACAATTGTTACAATCGGTTAAATCATTGTCAGCATAAAAAAAAATAGTAAAATTATATATTTGTTATATATAGCTTTAATATTTTATATATCAAAATTTATGAAATTTAAAAAATCGATTGATCATCAATCAAATGGTCTGAAAAATTAATTATTCAATTGTAACATTTTTTTATCAATAATTAAAGGATTATCAAATCACATCAAATTAAAAGATTGCTCAACCGAACTAACTATAAAAATATTTCTACAATTTTAGCTTGCCGATTTTAATTAATATTTTTCAGTTGTTGTGATTGTCATATTAAAGTGATCGCTGATATATATTTTTCCAAATAAAAAAAAACGTTATGTATATTGATGTAACTTCGCACTACAGTAAGAGAAAAAAATAATATAATCGACAAATCGGCTAAACTTATGCGTTACAAAATGTTTTTTTTTTAGAAAAAAAAAGAAATAGCCAACTTACTGATGTTGTCAATTAACAAATTTAACACAAGAACAAATGCAGTATATAACGAATACAAATTTAAGATGCAATCAAGTCAAACTGAATTAATTCTGAACCCAGGAATTTTGAGTATGTTGTATCTAACCAAATGGACAAAAATATTCAGATCGATTCATATAGTAGTTCGATAACCGTAACTTAATGAGGATGGATTGAGATTAGGCAGCTAAAAAAAACGAAGAAAAGACAGAATTTGGGGACATTGATTTGGGAATATTACGGTGCACTTGGAAAAAGAACACAATGGACGGTAGTTTAGTCAACAAACTCATAATTTGAACAATTCTTGGCAATTTTTCAGTATATCACTAATTACTTTTGGAATTGATGATGATACAGGATTATCGTGGAATATTTTGTATTACATAAGTGCTGTTAGAATTTAGAAATACCTTACTGGTTACTGGAAAATTCAGGTACCAGGTTCCAGAACAGTGATTGTAACGGTGGTATCCTGTATTGTGAGACAAAATACCGGAAAATTTCAAAAAATCCCAAGAAATACTGGATTTTGGCCATCTGGCCGGTATGAGTTCTGGTGGGGTATTGAAAACACTGCAAATTAGAGATCTGGTATGGTGATACCAAGAGGGCTGATTAGTAAGGATTTGTAAATAGGCAGGAGGGCGTTGGTACTCTGCATCATTACATAATAAAAGAAAGAGGAGAGACAGTTGTGTAAATTTTGCATCTGTTGCATTGTTATCATCCGAAAATAAAGTGGGGTTGCTTTTCATTGGTATCAATTATTTAGTTGCTGGTTTATGGGCCAGAGTTGGTGCTGCCTACTTGTACTTTTGTCGACGCTAGGTGGAGGTGAAAAGGATTTAATTTACATCTCAAATTTGGGTGACAAAATTTGAACTTTTTTTATGGAGTGATTCTTCTTTTCCCCTCTTCCTCCATTATTTTCCATAAAAAATTTTAAATTTAAGAGCAAGCAACAAATTTTGATTAAGTCCGGTTACCTCTCCTTTTTCATTCCGTTTCACCGTTTACTCTGTGGAGCTCAGTTTGGAGTTCAAAACTTTAAAAGCCAATGATGTATATATTTTTTTCAATTATTAAGACTAGGCGGCTCATATAGGTAGGTTTACTATTGAATAGATTTGGCTTTACATGTTATAGAATATAAAATGTAAATTTGATTTTAGTGGTTTTTATAAAATGAAAATTGTTACCGTTGTGTCTTTAGGCCACTTTTTCTGAGAAAAAAGTTATCCCCAAAAATAATATTAGTGTCAGTTTGAGAAACGCCCCTTTGTTCTTCACACAATTATTTAAAACACACACCACAATAGCAACTTACTTGATCCTACTCCAGCCTAGCTCTCTAGTTCCAAGTAACTAACTAGTAGTACGCAACAAATGACACCAAACAGTTCCCTGACCTTCAATGTCCACATGAAAGAGGCGGTGCTTGTCGCTCCTGCCGAGCAGACTCCACATGAGTTCAAACGCCTTTCAGACATAGATGACCAAGAGGAATTGCGGTTCCGTCCCAGTAATTCAGTTCTACCGCTACAACCCGTCTTTCAAAGGCAGAGATCCTGCCAAGGTCATTTGGGATGCCTTGGCCAAGGCATTGGTACCGTACTACCCGTTTGCTGGCCGTCATTTATAAATTAAGTTTTGATTTGTCATGCTGATAGTCACAGAAAACAAGATTCAGCTCTCAGCAACTAATAAAGTCATAATTTGTGCATGTAATGCATTAAAGTTGATGTTGTACGTGAATTAGATAACACCTAAACATGTCACTGTCGTTTAATTAATTATTGTTTTTCTCCTGTATTATAGTTTAAAAAAGAGTCAATGTCATGTTCATTGAATCAAATAAATAAATAAATAAAATTAAATGAAATTAAAAATTAAAGAAAAAAATATATGCTGCTCTAAGATAGCTGACTCCTGTAATGCTAATGCATATATATGTGCAGGTAACGAGGTTGCAGTGTGGTGGTTTTATTTTTGCTTTGCGTTTCCACCATGCCATGTCAGATGCACAAGGCCTGGTCCAATTCATGACTGCTGTTTCTGAGATGGCCCGTGGACATTTGACCCCTTCCATCCCTCCGGTGTGGTCACGAGAACTTCTTGAAGCCCGGTCCCCACCATGCCCATCCTTGCTCATAGGGAGTATGACGTGGTGGAAGACACAAAAGGCACTCTTACGCCTCTTGATGACATGGTACACCAGTCATTTTTCTTTGGCAAACGCGAGATTGCGGCCTTGCGAAAGCATTTTCCGCCTCATCTATGTCAAAAGATCTCCAGATTTGATCTGCTAACTGCTTGCCTATGGAAATGCCGCACGGTTGCCCTTTCCCCAGATCCAGATGAGGAGATGCGCATTATGTGCGTTGTCAACGCTCGCGGTACCAAGAGCGGCCTTAACCTCCCTGAGGGATACTACAGCAACGCAGTGGCTTACCCGGTGGCAATCTCCACAGCAGACTAGTTGTGCAAGAATCCATTGGGTTATGCATTGGAATTGGTCCGACAAGCCAAGTCAGAGGTCGATCATGAATACATGCACTCACTTGCTGACCTTATGGTGCTGCAAGGCCGACCACATTTCGCAGTTGTGCGTGCTTATCTTGTGTCAGATGTGACTCGTGCTGGGTTTGGAGATGTGGATTTCGGATGGGGAAAGGCTGCCTATGGTGGACCAGCTAAGGGTGGGGTTGGGGCCATTCCCGGTGTGGCTATCTTTTATATTCCTTCACCAATGCAATGGGGGAGGATGGTATTGTGATGCCGGTTTACTTACCAGGGCCGGCAATGGAAAAGTTCGTGGCAGAGCTCAATACCCTCCTCTTTGAGTACTCTGTCTTCAGGTCTGCACTTTAAAGAGTGATCAAAGGATCTATATCTATTATGCATCTGACTCTAAACTCTAAATTTGGTTCCAGTCTGGTCCTTAATTCCATACGAGCAGATGTTAAGGTCTTTATTACCATAGAAATAATGTTTACTTTTCTTTCTTTCTTTTTTAGTTTAAGAATAGAAATCTGAAAAGTGGTGCGTATAACACCCTTCGAATTGCTTGATACTGTATAATATATACATGCGGGTGTGTTTGTTTGTGGTTGAATAAACCTTATTCCGAACAAGACTTATTCGAGATGAAACCAAATGAGTTTTAAATAAGTCTTATTTCGAATAAGAGTTTATTCAATATCTTATTTTAATTTCTGATGCAAAAAAGAAAACCAACAGAATCAGCCTATTTCTACTTATTTCCAAATTATTTATTTCCAAATTTTAATTAGCATATTTCTATTTATTACCATGTTATTTATTTCTAAATTTTAATATGTTGAATTAGGAAATGTATTAGCATTTTGATTATTATGCAACTATATATAGATGATTCAGCTGTAAGGGAAGCAGTTATATTTTTGAGAATTTGAATTTTATATAAATTCTGAATCTGTGTGATTTCAGAGCCAAAATCTCTCTGTTTTCGTATTTTCCATTGTCTTTCTCTATCGTTCGTGCATCATTTGGTATCAGAGTCCAAGATGGCGGATGAAAATCGTGGTCGTGATAGAGGACGTGGTCGAGGAGGTCGGGATCGTGGAGTCGATCTCGAAGAAGAAGAGCCAAAATCTCTCTGTTTTCGTATTTTCCATTGTCTTTCTCTATCGTTCGTGCATCATTTGGTATCAGAGCGTGGATGAAGTGGAATGATGCAATTTGAATGATGCATCATCTGAAGCAGAGGATGAAGTGGCAGATTCGAGGACGAATCTTTTCTTAGGGAGGGAGAATGATGCAAAAAAGAAAACCAACAGAATCAGCCTATTTCTACTTATTTCCAAATTATTTATTTCCAAATTTTAATTAGCATATTTCTATTTATTACCATGTTATTTATTTCTAAATTTTAATATGTTGAATTAGGAAATGTATTAGCATTTTGATTATTATGCAACTATATATAGATGATTCAGCTGTAAGGGAAGCAGTTATATTTTTGAGAATTTGAATTTTATATAAATTCTGAATCTGTGTGATTTCAGAGCCAAAATCTCTCTGTTTTCGTATTTTCCATTGTCTTTCTCTATCGTTCGTGCATCATTTGGTATCAGAGCCCAGGATGGCGGATGAGAATCGTGGTCGTGGTCGAGAAGGTCGGGATCGTAGTGTCGATCTCGAAGAAAAAGAGTCGCGCCGCCGAGACCAGCGAGATCTAGAGATTGCTGTTATGGGAAGACGAATTCGAGAGTTAGAGCGTCAACTCGCAGAAGCAAGGATGAGCTCTACAAGCATATCTTGTGGGAATCGAGATCGCCGATCGAGGCACGATTATTCCACAAGTAACACTCGTGTGAGTCGAGATCGCCGAACGAGGCACGATTCATCGAGTTTAATTGACTTTTCTAAATGTGTTGCGAATGAAAGTGTATCATTTGATTCGCCACCGATCTTTGATAAGTATCCTGACGATGACAATGACGAAGTATTTATTGGGATGAGTGAAATCGAGACAAATGTGGTGCTTTTTTATAGTCCCATAATCTTTGATGAAGATGATTTTCATAACTTATCGCTGCCCCCAATCTGTCCTACCGTCCTTGTAAAGAGTTCAACCTTGGAGAGTAATTCTTTGGAATTAATGAGTGTAATGTTTGAACTGGAAACTTTGCATTTAGTTAACAGCAAGATCATGAGTTCACAATTTAATGACCCATTCTTGCAACTGATCCCCTTGAAAGCAAATGCAAGATATATTACATTCTTGAGCGGTTGCAATACTCAGTTTTGTATTGTTTTTTATCAAATAGAAGAATTGTGTGCGAGATTACCTGTTTGTGGATTACACCACTCGATTCTAGTCTCACGATATAATCTGAATTATGCATCATCTGAAGCAGAGGATGAAGTGGCAGATTCGAGGACGAATCTTTTCTTAGGGAGGGAGAATGATGCAAAAAAGGAAACCAACAGAATCAGCCTATTTCTATTTATTTCCAAATTATTTATTTCCAAGTTTTAATTAGCATATTTCTATTTATTACCATGTTATTTATTTCTAAATTTTAAAATGTTGAATTAGGAAATGTATTAGCATTTTGATTATTATGCAACTATATATAGATGATTCAGCTTGTAAGGGACAGAAGATATTAATTTTGAAATACAGCATTAGCCATTTGTTAATTTGAGAATCTGTGTGATCTCAATCAAAATCTCTCATGTTCATATTTTCCCACTGTCTTTCTCTATCGTTCGTGCATCAATTTCACCATATTGTTAGAACAAAAATGAATAAGAGGAGAGAAAAAAATTTATTCTTATTCATGAATTTTCTTATTCATTCTTATTCACTCCACTTCCAAACACACCCGCAATTATATTGTTCTCCGTGAGCAAAAGTGTAGTCACTAGTCGGGTTTTGAGATTGTGTTAAATTTCTAGAACTAAATAAATTTCTTTCATTATGCAAATCGGGATTACAAATTTTGAGATACTGGTATAAGGTACAAGCATGTTTCAGATTTCAGATTCCCAGTGCGGCAGTGCTGCAGAACCATTTTCTAAAACTGATGACTTGAGATACAAGTTTATTTATGTTTAACATTTTTCTTTCAAAAAGGAAAAGGATTGTGCTGAAATTGCTAGCAAGCAAAACACACTTCAGACAGCAAATACGCATTACCCCATTCTTGAAATAAAAAACGGTCGTTGTAGGATTTGTGGCTCAAATATTAAACTCATGCTTAAATTTTGACCTGTTGTTTATTTGAGTAATGCTAGAATCAAATGTGTTTGATGTCAAATACGATTATAGACTCAACTATTAAAATTTCAAATTACCGATTCGAACCGCTCAATATGATATTCATATTGAAATATGCTTGGAGATTAAATTTATATTTTTTTCAAAATTTTTAACTATGTCTTTCAGATTTTTTAATATTGAAGGATCCAAAATTAATCAGATTGAAGATTTTCTAAAATCCAAAATAAATAGTAAAAAAAATCAGAAAAAAAATATAAAATTTGATCTCCAATGATATTTCATTACGGAGAATAAATTAAGCGGTTCAGATCAGCTATGCTAATCTTGAAAATTGAAATCCGATCGCATTTGACAGGTCAAGTGTCAAACACTTTTGACTCTAACATTACTCTGTTTATTTCCTTATTTCTCCCTCAACACCCTAATATATTTCATTTACTTTGCAACTCTGCAACTCTTTCATAGTTACCCATTATTATATAATCAAGGGGCATTTTGGTTTATGGCATTGCAAAAATATAAAATTAGAAAAATGCCATCGTAAAACAACTAATTAGTTTTATGCCATTACAAAACAATATAAATTGTTTTTATGCCATCGGCTAATTAAAATGACTATACTACTCTTTAATAATAAAAATTAGCTTTGTTAAATTCCTCTAAAGCATTGTATCTAACAGCTTGTGGTCGTGACTCCAAAATACCACATTTAGAATAAGTATGAACCATGGTATGGCATTTCATCGAACATCTTGATTGCATCATGCAACAGTCCATATCTTGCGTAGGAATCAACAAGTGAACTAGCCAAAAATGAGTAATTGTTTGTTGATTTCTTCAGTTAGCCATGTATTACACCAAGCCTGGCATAGTTAAAGAGCATAACTTAGGCTAGGCATTTTAACAAGCAACTTATCAGCGTGGGAGGGGTTGGATGGAATCAGAGGAGATGAGTGTCGTGTTGGTGAGACAGGGGTGGCGGGCTGGTGCAGAGACGGAAGGGCTCGCTGAGGGCGGAGGTGATGGACATGTGCAGCAATGGCGGTGCGTGGTGAGGCAGAGCAGGTGGCGTGGGATGGAGGACTTTCAAAAAAAAAAAAAAAAAAAGAGATGGGGTTTGTAGATTAGATTAGCGATGGTTTAGGAAAGATTAGTTTAGGCATTTTTTAAATTTTTTATTTAGTAGTTTAGGCATTTTTAAATTTTTTGATTTAATAGGAATGACATATGTGAATTCTACTATATTTTTCTTATAAAATAATGGCACGAATCAAATTTATGCTGTTTTGTGATAGTATATATCTAATTAGTAATTTTGTGATGGGATATTTAGAATTAAAATATTTTGTAGTGGCATGAATCTAATTTTCTCTGTGTAACCAAATCTACAGTAAAGATTTGAATACGAATTAAAAAGACAAACAAACGCTCCTATCTCCTTATTACATCATTGTGCTTGGACCATACTTGGTACTAATAATTTTAAGATAATGGATGAAAATTAATGAGATCCATGAACTATTGGCTAAAAGTCATATTACAGAAATGATTGGTCCTAAACAGTAGACCGGATTGCAGGTGTTGGCGTGTTGCCAGTGCAAAGCTGGCTATAAAATGATTGCTTTTTAGGTTTTACACACAAAATAACTTGCATTGGTGAAACATTTTGTTTTGTACAAACAAAACAAATTCAATTTATTCCAATTTGGTTTTGCTGAAATGCTACGCAATCTCTCAGTAATTGCAAAGATGCGGATTTCTGTCAATTTCCTTGTAATAATGTGTTGGCTGGTAGGTAGGTAGCACGTGGCAGTAACTGCAGTATTAAATTTGCAAGCTTAGTCCCACTATTATCTCAAATGACGAGACCGTGCAGCTCACGGATCACAGCCGTATGATTTAATCTCAATGGCAAAGGAAGCCTCGTACATGTAACCAGATTGATAGGCCCGAACCGTCCAGATCAGACGGTTCGTAGGCTGCACTGGACAGTCCCGCACGAGAGCAGATAAGAATTCCTATTTTCTGTATTACTTACTGTATATCCAACCATCTTTTGTTTTCTTTTGTTTTGTTTTCTATTTCCAGTGGAACTCTCTCGTGAGTTTGCTCTATTTTCGGTTCAAACTTATCAATCAAATAATAACAAGCCTTAAATTAGAGTAATAATTTTAAGGTACAAACAAATAAGACCGTATTGTTGTTAAACAGTAGTACAAAGTTTTCAAATTGTGAAAATATATTATAAGTAACGGAAAACAATTAATTCTTGAACCAAATGCTGTATGTACCATTGTACCTTCAATAATACAAGTTGGAAGTTACAAAGCTCCTATTTCACATTTAAGACCAAATCACACATAAGCTGCAATCATTCAATCAGACACAATACAACGTAACCAAGATACAGTTTCAAACAATCTTTAAAAAGAAGCTAAACCAACTGGTACTTTCCTTTTACTTCGTAGCTTATGAATCACCATTCCGAGTCTGCATTTTTCTTAAGCAAAGTGATTGCTATGTTCAAAATAAGTGAAATCAGCACGCAGCTTCTAATATTGGGCGTTGATCTCGTTCATTTAGCTGCTAAATTGATTCTAATCTAATCTAACACCACAACTAAATGGCTAAAACAACCAAAAATAATAATTTATGATTTAAGAGCAAAGCAAGTAAAATGAACCAAAGATTTGAGAAGAAAAGCATACCATTTCTGAGAGGAGTTAGATAGCGCATCTTTCAGAGCGGTAAAAAAGAGAGACGCGAACCGGCTCGGATTCAGTTGATGCAAGGCGGGATCCGACCAATTTATCCGAAAGAAAGAGAGGCGCCTATCGGATCGGATCGGATCGGGTCGTTCCCGACCTGCACCAAGCGAATCCGAAGCGGCGGCGATCCATTTTGAGTTTTCTAAGCCAGGGGCAATCCCAAATTCCCCATCGGGAGAGTGGAGAGGTGAGAGAGTAGATATTTAATTACTGCAGCAGGCCACCGCGATCGTGCCACGTGGTTTCTGAATTCGTGCCCTTGGATGATAGAGTAAATTAAGGATTTGATGATCAGATGGTGTAGGTTATTCCTAGGCGACTAGCTACGTGAACTGTCGGATAGTGTATTGATGTTGTTTTTTCAGGGGCATTTTGTTTGTGGCGGAAAAAGTAAAAAAAAAATCGAAATGTGCATGAAATGACTAATTTAGTTTTATATCACTACAAATTAAAGCAATAACTACTTAGTCGTTAACAAATATTAGATTAGAAGAAGACCCCTTATATTGACAATTTGACAACTGTGACAATCGGTTAAATCATTGTCAGCATAAAAAAAAGTAAAATTAGATATTTGTTATATATAGCTTAAATATGTTATACATCAAAATTTATGAAATTTAAAAAATCGGTTGATCATCAATCAAATGGTCTAAAATTAAATTATTCAATTGTAACAGTTTTTTATCAATAATTAAAGGATTATCAAATTACACCAGACTTGATGCAATTTTGAGTATCATTTGAGCATTTCAAACCTTTATAGATTCATTCTAAGTAATTTCATCACAATAATCTAAATTTAAACTCTGTATTATACAAAACAATTGTTGAAATTGTGTTCTAAAAGTTATCTTATAGTGATTACTTTTATATGTTATATTTATGAATTGGATATTATTACATTTTGTTCCATGAGTTTATATTCGTATTTAGAAGTGTTCAAGAAGATGCTCTTGGTCTTGAACCGCAGAACTCTAAATAAAATGAATATATCTCTAAAATGTTCACATGTCTTGGATATTAGCAGGAACACTAATATGCCATACAAGACTGTCGTGTTGATTAAAAGTACGTTGTAGTTCTGTAAACGTTGATAAAGGATTATCATTTAATAACACGAGTATATGAAAAGTTTCATATATTGAACAGACCTAATTGATGAAAATATTATATGGATTGTGTTTGTATCATTAATATTTTTATCGTGTCATTAATTCTAAGATTGATATGATATATTTTTCACATAAGGAATATGCAACGTGATTATTACTTAAAACCATTTGAAGCTTGTGGTGATAAAAATAATAGTTCTTTGTATATAACTTGTGTAGGAGGGAAATATATATGTCAATAGCTAATTGCCACTCATGAATTGAGGAATGATATTATAAAGGGCTACTTTGTAAAGTAAGATTATAAATGGATCCAATATAACTGAAGTGCAGTTACAATTATATAATCTTACTTATTGGAGACCAAGAAAAGATTATAATACGAAGATGACACAGCCCTACTTTGTATAATAATCATAATATCATATGGCAAGGAATAGACACAAAGGATCGTGTTTCGTAAAAGGATTTGCTAAACATCTATATTATTTGGGTAGCTGTAATGTATGCTAGAGTACCGCTTACAGTTTATGGAATAAAATGTTATATTACATTGCCAACATAATATGGATCCTCAATATAGGTCACACCAACTGAATGGGAAACAAGAAATATATTTTCTATGTACAAGGTTTCATGCTGTATGAAATAAAGTACAAATAGAAAATTATATCACATGACGTGATTAACTAGCAAGGAATAAATTTATTGATATGTGAATAATATGAGTATAATATGTGTTTCACATACTATAATAATATATGAATATTATTATAGAGTGCATAAATTTATTTAAAGCCCAAGCCCAATTATTTTAACAAATGAAGAGAGAAAGATGGCTTTAAATTCGGGTCAGAATTTGAGCCAACTTTAAACTGAAAATTAGTATAGCAAATGATAACCAAATTGGTCAAATGATATATGACAATTGTAGCCTTGGAAGTGTAGAATCCAATGGTTCAAGTTTCATGTCGTTTGGAGTTTCCTACAGAGAGTTATTTATATTTTAGTGCTACAACGTCAGAAATCAAAGTGCTGTTTTAATTTCTGATTAGTGGCTTTAAATGCTATACGAATTTGAAAGGTTTATTATGATGTTTTAAAGGTAAAACAGATCAGAAAAATTAAAACACAAGTCTTCATGTGTTGAAGCTTTGGCTTTCTCATCCTCTAAATATTTGTTAAAATATTCTATCGATTAAGCAATCGATCAAGATACGGGTGGCGGAGCTAGGTGTTGACGGGGAGTTCACTAGAACGGATTCAACTGTCATTCTTGTTTCGGATTCAAGGTGAACCGAAGAGGAATAAAGCTTCG
The DNA here is from genome assembly GCA_028095005.1 of Rhynchospora pubera. NCBI lineage: Eukaryota > Viridiplantae > Streptophyta > Magnoliopsida > Poales > Cyperaceae > Rhynchospora > Rhynchospora pubera. Next base: position 319,668,144 of record CM051460.1, on the reverse strand, counting down.
TTAGAGACCATAGGTATGGCTCAACAATCCTTCTTGTAGGAATATATGTGATTGTGATGTAAATATAATATAGAAAAGTTAGCGATAATAAGAACGATCTTAGATGTTATCGGTTAATAAAATTTTAAAATTACCCGATTCACATCATGAAATCTTTCAACAATTACACATATAAAATGCAAATAATGTCATTCTGAGTATCATTCGAGCATTTCAATCATTTCAGAATTCAATCTAAGTCCTTTCATCGCAATAATCTCCATTTTAAACTCTTTATAATGAATAGAATTCATATCTTATTTATTAAAAAAAATGGATTATACATGGTAATTACGCATATAAATTGCAAATAATGCAATTCTGAGTATCATTTGAACATTTCAATAGTTTTTGGATTCATTCTAAGTCATTTCATCACAATAATGTATATTTAAACTCTTTATATTGTCAAGAATATTATTCATATTTAATTTATTCAAAAAAATGGATTATACATGGTGATTACTCATATAAATTACAAATAATGCAATTATGATTTATGAGTATCATTTGAGCATTTCAATCATTTCTGGATTCTAAGTCATTTCATCACAATAATCTACATTTAAAATTTTTATACTGTCTATAATATAATTTTTATCTTATTTATTCAAAAATATTAGATTATACAAGGCAATTACGTTTATAAAGTGCAAGTAATGCAATTCTGAGTATCATTTGAGCATTTTAATATTTTTTGGATTCAATCTAAGTCATTTCATCGCAATAATCTCCATTAAACACCATATACGGAGTAGAATATGTTTCATATCTTATTTATTAAACAATATTGGATTATACATGGTAATTATGCATATGAAGTGCAAATAATGCAATTCTGAGTATCATTCGAGCATTTCCAACGTTTCTGGATTCATTCTAAGTCATTTCATCACAGTAATCTATTTAAGCCCTTTATAATGTCCAAACTAAGATTCATATCTTGTATATTCAAAAAATTTGGATTATACATGGTAATTTCGTATATTTAATGCGAATAATGCAATTCTGAGTATCATTTGAGCATTTCAATCGTTTCTAGATCCCTTCTAGGTCATTTCATCACAATAATCGACATTTAAGCACTTTATACTGTCCAGACTAAGATTTTTATCTTATTTATTAAGAAATATTGGATTATACTTGGTAATCACGCATATAATTTGCAAATAATGTGATTCTTAGTATCATTTGAGCATTACAATTGTTTATGGATTCATTCTACGTAATTTCATCACTATTAATAAATATTTAAACTCATTATACTGTCTAGAATATGATTCATTTCTTATTTATTCTAAATGATTGGATTATACATGATAATTACGCATCTAAATTGCCAACAATGCGATTTTGAGTATCATTTGAGCATTTCAACCGTTTCTGGATCCATTCCAAGTCATTTCGTCACAATAATCTATATTTAAACACTTCATGCAGTCTATTATATGATTCATATCATATTATTAAAAAAAGATTGGATTATACATGGTAATTACAGTATAAATAGCAAATAGTGCATTTCTGACTATATTTGAGCATTTTCTTTCGTTTCTGAATTCATTCTAAGTCATTTATCAAAATAACCTACATTTAAACTATTAATATGTATATTATATGATTCATATCTTATTTATTAAAACAGATTTGATTATACATTGTAATCGCGCATATAAAGTGCAAATAATGCGATTATGAGTATCATTTGAGCATTTTCAATCGTTTTTGGATTCATTCTATTTCGTGACAATAACCAATCTTTAAACTCATTATATAGTTTAAAATATGATTCATATCTTATATTTTCAAAAAGATTGGATTATACATGGTAATTACGCTTATAAATTCCAAATAATGCAATAATGAGTATCATTTGAGAATTTTAATCATTTCTGGATACATTCTAAGTCATTTGATCACAATAATCGACATTTAAGATCTTTATACTGGCTAGAATAAGATTCATATCTTATTAATTAAGAAATATTGGATTATATATTGTAATCATCACTCATATAAGTGCAAATAATATAATTCTGAGTATCATTCGAGCATTTCCATCTTTTCTGAATTCATTTTTAAGTGATTTCATCACAATAATCCATATTTAATCCCTTTATACTGTCCAGACTAATATTTATATCTTGTTTTGTTCAAAAATATTGGATGATACATGGTAATTACGCATATAAAGTGAAAATAATGCAATTCTGAGTATCATTTGAGCAATTCAATCGTTTCTGGACTCGTTCTAAGTAATTTCATCACAAAAATCTACGTTTAAACACTTTATACTGTCCAGACTAAGATTCATATCTTGTATATTAAAAAATATTGGATTATACATGACAATTACGCATATAAAGTGCAAACAATGCAATTTTGAGTATTATTTGAGCATTTCAATTGTTTCTGAATTAGTTCTAAGACGATCATAATAATCTATATTCAAGATCTTTATACTATCCAGAATATGTTTCCTATATTATTTATTCAAATGGATTGGATTATACATGATAATTACGCATCTAAAGTGCTAATAATGCAATTTTGAATCTCATTTGAGCATTTTAATCATTTCTGAATTCATTCTAAGTCATTTCATCACAAAAATCGACATTTAAACTCTTTATACTGTCAATTATATGATTCATATCTTATTTATTAAAAAATATTAGATTGTATATGGTATTTGCGCAAATAAAGGTGCAAATAATACAATTCTGAATATCATTTTAGCATTTCAATCTTTTCTGGATTCATTCTAAGTCATTTCATTACAATAATCTACATTTAAACTCTATATACTGTCAAGAATGTGATTCATTCTATACATGGTGATTATGCATATAATTTGCAAAGAATGTGATTCTTAGTATCATCTGAGCATTTCAAGCATTTCTGGATTTATTCGAAATCATTTCATCACAATAACCAATATTTAAATTCTTTATACTGTCTAATATATAATACGTTTGTTATTTATTCAAAAAATTTTGGATTATACATAGTAATTACGCATATAAGGTGCAAATAATGCGATTCTGAGTATCTTTTGAGAATTACAATCCTTTCTGGATTCATTCTATGTAATTTCATCACAATAATATATATTTATACTCATTATACTGTCTAGAATATGATTCATTTCTTATTTAGTCTAAAAGATTGGATTATACATGATAATTACGCATCTAAATTTCAAACAATGCGATTTTGAGTATCATTTGAACATTTTCAATTGTTTATGGATTAATTGTAAGTCATTTCATCACAATAATTTACATTTAAACACTTTATACAGTCTTTTATATGATTCATATCATATTTATTAAAAAAGATTGGATTATACATGGTAATTACGCTAGTGCAAATAGTGCGATTTTGAGTTATCATTTCAGCATTTTCTTTCGTTGCTGAATTCATTCTAAGTCATTTCATCACTATAATCTACATTTAAACTCTTTATACTGTCAGTACTATGATTCATATCTTATTTATTATAAAATATTGGATTATAAATGGTAATTACGTTTATAAATTGCAAATAATGTAATTATGAGTATCATTTGAACATTTCAATCGTTTCTGGATACATTATAAGTCATTTGATCACAATAATCGACATTTAAGTCCTTTATACTGTCTAGAAAATGATTCATAATTTATTTATTCAGAAAGATCGGATTATACATGGTAATCACGCATATAAATTGCAAATAATGTGATTCTGAGTATAATTTCAGCATTTCAATCATTTCTGGATTCATTTTAAGTCATTTCATCATAATAATAGACATTTAAACTCTTTATACTGTCAATACAATAATTCATATCTTATTTATTAAAAAAGATTGGATTATTAATGGTAATTACGCTTATAAATTCTAAATAATGCAATTATGAGTATCATTTTAGCATTTCAATCGTTTCTGGATTCATTTTAAGTCATTTGATCACCATAATCGACATTTAAGCCCTTAATATTGTCTAGAAAATTATTCATATATTATTTATTCAGAAAGATCGGATTATACATGGTAATCACGCATATAAATTGCAAATAATGTGATTCTGAGTATCATTTGAGCATTTCAAGCGTTTCTGGATTTATTATAAGTCATTTCATCACAATAATCTACATTTAAAATCTTTAATACTGTCTTGAATATAATTTGTTTGTTACTTATTGAGAAAATTTAGGATTACACATGGTAATTATGCATATAAATTGCATATAATGCGATTTTTAGTATCATTTGTGCATTTTAATTGTTTCTAGACTCATTCTAAGTCATTTCATCACAATAATCTACATTTTAACACTTTATACAGTCTATTATATGATTCATATCATATTTATTCAAAAAGAATGGATTATAGTTGGTAATTACGCTATAAAGTACAAATAATGTGATTCTGAGTATCATTTGAGCATTTTCTTTCGTTTCTGAATCCATTCTAAGTCATTTCATCACAATAATCGACATTTAAACTCTTTATGTTGTCTATTATATGATTCATATCCTATTTATTCAAAAATATTGGATTATACATGGTATTTGCGCAAATAAAGTGCACATAATACAATTCTGAATATCATTTGAGCATTTCCTTCTTTTCTGGATTCATTCTAAGTCATTTCATGACAATAATCAATCTTTAAACTCTTTATACAGTTTAGAATATGATTTGTATCTTTTTTATTTGAAAATATTGGATCATACGTGTTAATTATGCTTATAAGCAAATAATGAAATTATGAGTATTATTTGAGCATTTCATCCGTTTCTAGATTCATTCTAATTCATTTGATCACAACAATCGATATTTAAGCTCTTTATACTATCTAGAATATGATTCAAATCTTATTTATTCAGAAAGATTGGATTATACATTGTAATTACGTATATAAATTGCAAATAATGCAATTCTGAGTAACATTTCAGCATTTCTATCGTTTCTGGATTCATTCTAAGTCATTTCATCACAATTATTTACATTTAAACTCTTTATAGTGTCAAGAATATGTTTTATATCTTATTTATTAAAAAAAGATTGGATTATACCAATTACTCTTATAAATTGCAAATAATGCAATTATGAGTTACATTTGAGCATTTCAATCATTTTTGGATACATTCTAAGTCATTTGATAAAAATAATAGACATTTAAGCTCTTTATACATGCTAGAATATGATTCATGTCTTATTTATTAAGAATTATTGGATTATACGTTGTAATTATGCATATAAAGTGCAAATAATGCAATTCTGAGTATCATTCGAGCATTTCCATTGTTTCTGGATTCAATCTATGTCCTTTCATCACAATTATCTATATTTAAACTCTTTATAGTGTCAAAATATGATTCATATCTTATTTATTTAAAATGATTGATTTATACATGGCAGTTACGCTTATAAATTGTAAATAATACAATTATGAGTATCATTTGAACATTTTAATCGTTTCTGGATACATTCTAAGTCATTTGATCACAATAATAGACAATTTAGCTCTTTATACTAGCTAGAATATGATTCATATCTTATTTATTCAGAATTATTGGATTATAATTTGTAAATTACGCATATAAAGTGCAAATAATGCAATTCTAAGCATCATTCGAGCATTTCAATCGTTTCTTGATTCATTCTAAGTCATTTCATTCACAATTATCTACATTTAAACTATTTAATGTGTCAAAAATATGATTCATATTTTATTTATTTGAAAAGATTGGATTATACGAGGTAATTACTCTTTAATATTGCAAATAATGCAATTAATAGTATTATTTGAGCATTTCAATCATTCTGGAATAATTCTAAGTCATTTAATCACAATAATCAACATTTAAGCCCTTTATATTGTATAGAATATGATTAATATCTTATTTATTCAGAAAGATTTGATTATACTTGGTAATCATGTATATAAATTGCAAATAATGCGATTCTGAGTATCATTTGAGTATTTTCTTTCGTTTCTGAATTTATTCTATGTCATTTCATCACAATAATCTACATTTAAACTTTTTTTTTACTGTCTATTATATGATTCATATCTTATATCTTATTTATTAAAAAAAACAGTTGATTATACATGGTAATTACGCAACTAAAGTGCAAATAATACGATTTTGAGTATCATTTGAGCATTTCAATCTTTTTGGATTCATTCTAAGTCATTTCATCACAATAATCTACATTGAAACTGTCTAGAATATAATTCGTTTATTATTTATTTAAATTTTTTTGGATTATACATGATAATTACGAATATAAAGTGCAAATAATGTGATTCTGAGTATCTTTTGTGCGTACAATCCTTTCTGGATTCATACTATGATTTTTTGAATTGAGGATTCATACTATGTAATTTCATCACAATAATCCACATTTAAGCTAATTATACAGTCTAGAATATGATTTATTTCTTATTTATTCTAAAAGATAGGATTATAGTGATAATTACTCGTCTAAATTAAAAATAATGTGATTTTGAGTATCATTTGAGCACTTCAATCGTTTCTGGATTAATTGTAAGTCATTTCAACAAAATAATCTACATTTAAACACTTTATACAGTCCATTATATGATTCATATCATATTTTTTTCAAAAATATTGGATTATACATGATAATTACGCTATAAAGTGCAAATAATGCGATTCTGAGTATTTTCTTTCGTTTCTGAATTCATTCTAAGTCATTTCATCTCAATAATCTACATTTAAACTCTTTATGCTGTCTATTATATGATTCATATCTTATTTATTAAAAAAGATTTGATTATACAAGGTAATTACGCATACAAATTGCAAATAATGCAATTCTGAGTATCATTTGAGCATTTCAATCGTTTTTGCATTTATTTTATGTCATTTCGTGATAATAATCAATTTTTAAACTCTTTATACAGTTTAAAATATGATTCATATCTTATTTTTTTCAGAAAGATTGGATTATACATGGAAAGTACGTATATAAAGTGCAAATAATGCAATTCTGAGTATCATTTGAGTATTTCAATCTTTTCTGGATTCATTCTAAGTAATTTCATAACAATTATCTACATTTATACTCATTATAGTGTCAAGAATATGATTCATATTATATTGATTTTGAAAAGATTAGATTATACATGGTAATTATATTTATAAATTGCAAATAACGTAATTATGAGTATGATTTCAACATTTCATTCATTTAGTTTCTTGGTAGCCTCTGCCAAGCATGTATCTAAAAAAACATTTCATTCATTTCTGGATTCATTCTAAATCATTCGATCACAATAATCAACATTTAAGCTCTTTATACTATCTAGAATGTGATTCATATCTTATTTATTCTGAAAGATTGGATTATACATTGTAATTAGGCATATAAAGAGCAAATAATGCAGTTATGAGTATCATCGGAGCATTACAATTATTTCTGGATTCATTCTAAGACATTTCATCACAATTATCTTCATTTAAGCTCTATATAGTGTCAAGAATATGATTCATATCTTATTTATTTAAAAAGATTGGATTATACATGATAATTACGCTTATAAATTGCAAATAGTGCAATTATGAGTATCATTTGAGTGTTTCAATCGTTTCAGGATATATTCTAAGTCATTTGATCACAATAATAGACATTTAAGCTCTTTATACTGTCATATATTATTTATTCAATAGGATTAGATCATACATGGTAATTACGCATCTAAATTGCAAATAATGCGATTCTGAGTATCATTTGATCATTTCAATTGTTTCTGAATTCATTCTAAATCATTTCATCACAATAATCGAAATTGAAACTCTTTATATTGTCTAGTATATGATTTATATCTTATTTCTTCAAAAATATTGGATTATCCATGGCATTTGCGCAAATAAAGTGCAAATAATGCAATTATGAGTATCAATTGAGCATTTAAATCCTTTCTAGATTCATTATAAGTCATTTCATCACAATAATCAACATTTAAACTGTTGATACAGTCAAGAATGTGATTCATATCTTATTTATTCAGAACGATTGAATTATAACAGGTAATTACGCATATAAATTGCAAATAATGAGATTTTGAGTATCATTTGAGCATTTCAATCATTTCTGGATTCATTCCAGGTCATTTTACCACAATAATCGACTTTTAAACTCTTTATACTCTCAAGAATATGATTGATATCTTATTTATTGAAAAATATTGGATTATACATGGTAATTGCGATTATAAAGTGCAAATAATGCACTTATGAGTTTCATTTGAGCATTTCAATCGTTTCTGGATTCATTCAAAGTCATTTGATAACAATAATCAACATTTATGCTCTTTATACTGTTTAGAATATGATTCATATCTTATTTAATCAGAAAGATTGTATTATACAAGGTAATTATGCATATAAATTGCAAATAATGCGATTCTGATTATCATTTGAGCATTTCAAGCGTTTCTAGATTCATTCTTAGTCATTTTGTGACAATAATCAATCTTAAACCTCTTTATACAGTCCAGATTAAGATTCATATCTTATTTTTTCAAAAATATTGGATTATATATGATAATTACGCATATAAACTACAAATACTGCAATTCTAACAATTATTTGAGGATTTCAATCATTTCTGGATTAATTCTAAGTCATCTTTATCACAATAATCTACATTTAAGCTCTTTATACTTTCTAGAATATGATTAGCATCTATTTATTCAGAAAGATTGGATTATGCATTGTAATTACCCATATAAAGTGCAAATAATGCAATTTTGAGTTTCATTCGAGCAATTCCATTGTTTCTGAATTCATTCTAAGTCATTTCATCACAATAATATACATTTAAGCCCTTTATACTGTCCAGACTAATATTCATATCTTGTTTATTCAAAAATTTTGAATGATACATGGTAATTACGCCTATAAAGTGCAAACAATGCAATTCAGATTATCATTTGAGCATTTCAATCGTTTTTGTATTCATTCTAAGTAATGTCATCACAATAATCTACATTTAAACACTTTATACAGTCCAGACTAAGATTAATATCATGTATATTAAAAAATATTGGATTATACATGACAATTACGTATATAAAGTGCAAATAACGCAATTTTGAGTATTATTTGAGCATTTCACTCGTTGCTGGATTCATTCTAAGTTATTTCATCACAATAATATACATTTAAGCCCTCTATACTGTCCAAACTGATATTGATATCTTGTTTATTCAAAAATATTGGATGATACATGGTAATTACGCATACAAAGTGCAAATAATGCAATTCAGATTGTCATTTGAGCATTTCAATCGTTTTTGTATTTGTTCTAAGTAATTTAATCATAATAATCTACGTTTAAACACTTTGTACAGTCCAAACTAAGATTCATATCTTGAATATTAAAAAATATTAGATCATACATGGCAATTACGTATATAAAGTGCAAATAATGCAATTTTGAATATTATTTGAGCATTTCACCAATTTCTGGATTCATTCTAAGTCATTTCATCGCAATAATCTACATTTAAATACTTTATACAGTCCAGACTAATATTCATATCTTGCTTATTCTAAAATATTGGATGATAAATGGTAATTGCGCATATAAAGTGCAAATATTGCAATTCTGAGTATCATTCGAGCGTTTCAATCGTTTTTGGATTCATTCTAAGTCATTTCGTGACAATAATCAATCTTTAAATTCTTTATACAGTCCAGACTAAGATTCAAATCATATTTGTTTTCAAAAATATTGGATTATATATGATAATTACGCATATAAAGTACAAAATAAAGCAATTCTGAGTATTATTTGAGCATTTCAATCATTTCTGGATTAATTCTAAGTCATTTTATCACAATAATCTACATTTAAGCTCTTTATACCGTCAAAAAATATGATTAATATCTTATTTATTCCGAAAGATTGGATTATACATTGTAATTGCGCATATAAAGTGCAAATAATGCAATTCTAAGTATTATTCGAGCAATTCCTTCATTTCTGGATTCATTCTAAGTCAGTTCATCACAATATACATTTAAGCCCTTTATACTGTACAGACTAATATTCATATCTTGTTTATTCAAATATATTGAATGATAAATGGTAATTACGCATATAAAGTGCAAATATTGCAATTCTGAGGATCATTTGAGCATTTTAATCGTTTTTGGATTCATTCTAAGTCATTTTATCACAATAATCTATATTTAAGCTCTTTATATTGTCTAGAATATGATTAATATCTTATTTATTCATAAATATTGGATTATACATTGTAATTACATGTATAAAGCACAAATAATGCAATTCTGAATATTATTTGAGCATTTCAATCGTTTCTGGACTAATTCTAAGTCCTTTTATCACAATAACCTACATTTAAACTCTTTATACTGTCTAAAATATGATTAATATCTTTTTTATTCAGAAAGATTGGACTATACATTGTAATTACACATATAAAATGCAAATAATGCAATTCTGAGTTTTATTTTAGCATTTCCATTGTTGCTGGATTCATTCTAAGTCATTTCATGACAATAATATACATTTAAGCCCTCTATACTGTCCAAACTAATATTGATATCTTGTTTATTCAAAAATATTGGATGATACATGGTAATTTCGCATACAAAGTGCAAATAATGCAATTCAGATTATCATTTGAGCATTTCAATCGTTTTTGTATCCGTTCAAAGTAATTTAATCACAATAATCTACATTTAAACACTTTATTCAGTTCAGAATAAGATTCATATTTTGTATATTAAAAAATATTGGATTATACATGGTAATTATGCATATAAAGTGCAAATAATGCAATTTTTGTATTATTTGAGCATTTCGCTCGTTTCTGGATTCATTCTATGTCATTTCACCACAACATTCTACATTTAAGCTCTTTATACTTTGCAGAATATGTTTCATATATTATTTATTCAAAAGGATTGGATCATACAAGGTAATTACGCATCTAAATTGCAAATAATGCGATTCTGAGTATCATTTGAGCATTTCAATCGTTTTTGGATTCATTCTAATTCATTTCATCACAATAATCTACATTTAAATACATTATGCAATCTATTATATGATTCGTATCATATTATTTGAAAAAGATTGGATTATACTTGGAAATTACGCTATAAAGTGCAAATAATGCGATTCTGAGCATCATTTGAGCATTTTTCCTTCATTTCTGAATTCATTCTAAGTCGTTTCATTACAATAATCTGCATTTAAACTCTTTATACAGTCTATTAGTGATTCATATCTTGTTTATTAAAAAAAATTGATTACACATGCTCGCATATAAAGTGCAAATAATGCGATTCTGATTTGAACATTTCATTCATATTTGGATTTATTCTAAGTCATTTCGTGACAGAAATAATTCTTTAAACTCTTTATACAGTTTAGAATATGATTCATATCTTATTCTTTCAAAAAGATTAGAGTATACATGGTAATTATGCATATAAAGTGCAAATTATGCAATTATGAGTATCATTTGAGCATTTCAATCGTTTCTGAATTCATTCTAACTCATTTCATCACAATATTCTAAATTAAAACTCTTTATAGTGTCAAGAATATTATTAATATTTTATTTTTATGTAAAAAGATTGGATTATACATGGCAATTACGCTTATAAATTTCAAATAATGCAATTGTGAGTATCATTTGAACATTTCAATCATTTCTGGATTAATTCTAAGTCATTTCATCACAATAATCTACATTTGAACACTTTATACAGTCCATTATATGATTCATATCATAGTTTTTCAAAAAGATTGGGTTATATATGGTAATTACGCCATAAAGAGCAAATAATTCGATTCTGAGTATCAGTGTTTTCTTTCGTTTCTGAATTCATTTAAGTCATTTCGTCACATTAATCTACATTTAAAATCTTTATGCTTCTATTATATGATTCTTATCTTATTTATTAAAAAAGATTTGATTATATTTGGTAATTGCGATTACGAATTGCAAATAATGCGATTCTGAGTATCCTTTGAGCATTTCAATTGTTTTTGGATTTATTCTATGTCATTTCGTGATAATAATTAATCTTTAAACTCTTTGCACAGTTTAGAATATTTTTCATATCTTATTTTATCAAAAAGATTGGATTATACATGAAATTACGCATATAAATTGCAAATAATGCAATTCTGAGTATCCTTTGAGTATTTCAATCGTTTCTGAATTTATTCTAAACCATTTCATCACAATAATCGAAATATAAACTTTTTATACTGTCTAGTATATGATTTATATCTTATTTATTAAAAAATATTGGATTATCCATGGAATTTGCGCAAATAAAGTGCAAATAATGCAATTATGAGTATCATTTTAGCATTTCAATCCTTTCTCCATTCTAAGTCATTTCATCACAATAATCTAAATTTAAACGCTTTATACAGTCAAGAATGTGATTCATATCTTATTTGTTCAGAAAGATTGGATTATAACTGGTAATTACACATATAAATTGCAAATAAAGTGATGTTGTTTATCATTTGAGAATTTCAATCGTTTCTGGATTCATTGCAATCATTTAATCACAATAATCGACTTTTAAACTCTATATAGTGTCAAGAATATGTTTCATATCTTATTTATTGAAATAGATTTGATTATACAAGGTAATTACACATATAAAGTACAAATAATGCAATTGTAATTATTATTTGAGCATTTTAATCGTTTCTGGATTAATTCTAAGTCATTTTATCACAATAATCTACATTTAAGCTCTTTATATTGTCTAGAATATGATTAATATATTATTTATTCATAAATATTGGATTATACATTGTAATTACACGTATAAAGTGCAAATAATGCAATTCTGAATATTATTTGAGCATTTCAATCGTTTCTGGACTAATTCTTAGTCATTTTATCACAATAATCTACATTTAAGCTCTTTATACTGTCTAAAATATGATTAATATCTTTTTTATTCAGAAAGATTGGACTATACATTGTAATTACACATATAAAATGCAAATAATGCAATTCTGAGTTTTATTTTAGCATTTCCATTGTTGTTGGATTCATTCTAAGTCATTTCATGACAATAATATACATTTAAGCCCTCTATACTGTCCAAACTAATATTGATATCTTGTTTATTCAAAAATATTGGATGATACATGGTAATTACGCATACAAAATGCAAATAATGCAATTCAGATTATCATTTGAGCATTTCAATCGTTTTTGTACCCGTTCTAAGTAATTTAATCACAATAATCTACATTTAAACACTTTATTCAGTTCAGAATAAGATTCATATTTTGTATATTAAAAAATATTGGATTATACATGGTAATTATGCATATAAAGTGCAAATAATGCAATTTTTTTTATTATTTGAGCATTTCGCTCGTTTCTGGATTCGTTTTAAGTCATTTCACCACAACATTCTACATTTAAGCTCTTTATACTTTGCAGAATATGTTTCATATATTATTTATTCAAAAGGATTGGATCATACAAGGTAATTACGCATCTAAATTGCAAATAATGTGATTCTGAGTATCATTTGAGCATTTCAATCGTTTTTGGATTCATTCTAATTCATTTCATCACAATAATCTACATTTAAATACATTATGCAATCTATTATATGATTCGTCTCATATTATTTGAAAAAGATTGGATTATACTTTGTAATTACGCTATAAAGTGCAAATAATGCGATTCTGAGTATCATTTGAGCATTTCAATCGTTTCTGGATTCATTCTAAGTCATTTGATAACAATAATCAGCATTTATGCTCTTTATACTGTTTAGTATATGATTCATAACTTATTTATTCAAACATATTGGATTATACATGGTAATTACGCATATAAATTGCAAATAATACAATTCAGATTATCATTTGAAATCGTTTCTGTATTCATAATAATTCATTGCATCACAATAATCTACATTTAAACTCTTTATATTGCATCACAATTCCGAGTATCATTTGAGCATTTCAATCGTTTCTGGATTCATTCTAAGTCATTTCATCACAATAATGTAGATTTAAACTCTTTATACAATATAGAATATGATTCATATCTTATTTATTTAAAAATATTAGATTATACATGGTAATTACGCATATAAAGTGCAAATAATGCGATTCTGAGTATCATTTGAGTATTTCAATCGTTTCTGGATAAATTCTAAGTCATCTCGACACAATAATGTACATTTAAATACTTTATACTGTCCAGACAAAGATTTATATCTTGTTTATCACAGTAATCTGCATTTAAATTTTTTTGTACTGTCTAGAATATGATTCATATTTTTTTTATTCAAAAAGAATGCATTATACATGGTAATTACACATCTAAAGTGCTAATAACGCGATTCTTAGTATAATTTTAGCATTTCAATTGTTTCTGGATTTATTCTAAGTCATTTCATCACAATAATCTACATTTAAACTCTTTATACTGTCTAGTACATGATTCATATCTTATTTATTTAAAAAGATAGGATTATACTTGGTAATTACGCATATAAATTGCAAATAATGTAATTCTGAGTATCATTTGAGCATTTCAATCGTTTATGGATTCATTCTAAGTCATTTTATCACATTAATCTAAATTTAAACTCTTTATACTGTCTAGAATATGATTCATATCTTATTTATTAAAAAATGTTGGTTTATACCTTGTAATTACACACATAAATTGCGAATAATGCGATTCTGAGTTTCCTTTTAGCATTTCAATCGTTTCTGTACTCATTCTAAGTCATTTTATCACAATAATCTACATTTAAACTCTTTATACTATCTAGAATATGATTCATATATATTTTTTTATTCAAAAAGAATGGATTATACATGGTAATTACGCATCTAAATGCTAAGAACGCGATTTTCAGTATCATTTGAGTATTTCAATAGTTTCTGGATTCATTCTAAGTCATTTCATCACAATAATCTACATTTAAACTCGTTATACTATCTAGTATATAACTCACATCTTTTTTTTCAAAAAAATTTGATTATACATGGTAATTACGCATATAAGTTGCAAATAATACGATTCTGAGTATCATTGGAGCTTTTCAATCGTTTTTGGATACATTTTAAGTAATTTCATCATTATAATCTATATTTAAACACTTTATACTATCTAGAATATGACTCATATCTTATTTATTTAAAAAATTGGTTTACACATTGTAATTACGCATATAATGTGCAAATAGTGCAATTCTGAGTATCTTTTGAGTATTTCAATTGTTTCTGAATTCATTCTAAGTCATTTCTTCAGAATAATCTACATTTAAACTCTTTACACTATCTAGAATATGATTCATATCTTATTTATTCAAAAAGTTTGGATTATACATGGTAAGTACGCTTATAAATTGCAAATAATGCAATTTTGAGTATCTTTTGGGCATTTCAATTATTTCTGGATTAATTCTAAGTCATTTCATCACAATAATGTACATTTAAACTCTTTATACTGTCTTAAATATGATTCATATATTTTTTGTTCAAAAAGATTGGATTATACATGGTAATTACGCATATAAAGTTTGGATAATGTGATTCTGAGTATTATTTGAGTATTTCAATCGATCGGGGCGTGGGTGCCTCACCCTAGTGTGGAGGGCGTGGTGTTGAGGTAGGGCGCCTTCGGCAAAGGGTTGGGCGAGGGACGCGGGGAGCGGGTGGATGTGGGGGAAGTGGGGAGGGGGGAAGTAGATAGGGGAAGAGGGATCGGGGCTAGTGGGAAGTCGCGACGGGGTGCCTTAACCTAGCGGGGATGGGGGCGGCGAGGGGCAGGTGCGTAGGGGTAGATGAGGGAAGGGGGATCGGGGTGAGGTGCCTAAACCTAGCGGGGGTGGGGGGGGGGTGGTGTAGGGTGTAGTTGGGGACAAGGGTTGATGGGGTAGGGAGCAGAAACGAGATGTTGGGAATAACACCAGGTCCATCGAAATTCGTGCGACCTTAGAAGGGTTATGCTCCATAGGGAGCGTGGGGAAACTTGATGTTGGAAATAACACCAGGTCCATCGAAATTCGTGCGACCGTAGAAAGGTTATGCTCCATAGGGAGCGTGGGGAAAGGGGGGGGGGTTCGTTGGGAGGGGGGCCGTAAGTGTTATTAATTCACAATTTTTTTCTATATATAATCCGTATCTGCTGCAAATTGATCTCTGTTACTGATCAATATAGAAACCATGTTAGTCAACTATATGTTGTGTATCTATATTTGTTTTGAAACTGAACATCCATTTAAAATAAAACGTATGTCCGCTCAATAAAATGCAGATATACAATTATAAATTGCTTCTTTCACACATCACATGAAGAACAACTAAGAAGTTGAAGAAACCAAAGTTTCAATCTTATGAGTTGATTTTTGTCATAACTCACCAAATATGACAATTTATCATTTATAATGAACCAAACTCATTTTCCAAACATATCATTCGATATGTTCCTCCTTTATTCTCAACTCAGGAAGCAAGACTGTGCCCCTATGAGGCAACAATTAATTTAATCCTTTTGTTTTAGATTGGATGATTTAGAAAAAAGGGAAAAAAAAAGAAAATGCCTACTTTCCAAGCCAAGAATAAAGATGACAAGAACCTGATAAGCAACACTTCAAAATTATGACCAGGTTGCCTTCCACAACATGATGCCCTCAAAAGCTCACTCAGTAACACTCATTTACATACAAAAAAAATTGCAGTTTAGCTTAGCAGTATCGCATTGTTATGGAAGCAATATATGTATACATTCTCTTCGAACATTCGATCCCCCCCACTCATTAAAACAAAAGGAAAAAAAAATGAGATTAACCAAATCGGAGAAAACAAAAACAAACACAATAGTAAACAAAACCACACTCAGAGAGAACAACTACAGCATATACATAGGATCTGTCAGTCAAGGATACTTCACAAAACAATTCGCAAATGCCTCAAGCTACTAACAAGACCACGATTTAGCCAGATCACATTAAACAGATCAGCAAAAAGAAGAACACTTGCCCCCGACTTTCAAAGTAATTTATCGAACACTCAAGCTGCCAAGACTATGATCACAATAAGAAGCACAACTCCAAAGATAACCAAAAGCAAGCACATCTGCATATGCACAGAAAGGTTATAATTTTAACTAAGATCTAAACACAACCAAGTGGGCATGATGTCGGTTCACACAAATGAAATAGATCCCAATTAACTAAAAACCTCATCTTAAAATCCCAATTTAAGCCATAAGCTGGGAAACAACGTCAACACACAAGCATAGCGCATGAATCATATCCAGTGGTACAAAAATACAGAAATTCACAGTTATGAAAAATCAGAATTGGTGAGAAATGAATTACCAGAGATGAATTAGACTTTTGGGTTTTGGAAGCCATGGCAAGCTGAGTCTTTGCCTGGGCTGTTGCTGCTGCCGCATTCTCTATGTTGGAGTCTATGTCATCTGCAAGGGAATAGGCAAGAAAAACCACAATAAATTATAAGAAATGCACATACTTAAATAGGAAAAGCAAGAGAATAACTGTTAAGGAGAACACAAACCAATAACAGCTCCTTGTTCATGGACAAGTACAGCAAGGTCCTTGAAGATTTCATTTACTTCGCCAATTTGGTTTTGTATCTCCTGAATACCTTGCTCCCTCTCCTCTATTATTGCCTCATTAAATGCTATCTCATTGTCAAGTAACAGAACCTCCTGCCTGCATATCATATAATTTTGTTTTACTTCTGTATGCTCTAGTTTTTAAACATAATATAGTAATCCAAGTCATATTGTGTGAATGTAACAAAGTAGAGAATAAACAAAGAAAAGCCGTGTTACCTCCGTGCTTCTACAAGTGCAGCACGCTGTTCTGGTGTTTTGTCTGAACCTACATTGATCTCACCTGCTGTATAACTGCACTCAAATCAACAGACACTTAGTCATTTCCAGAAACAGAAATAAAATAGTTGAAGAAACAAAAAAGAGAATGAGATGTAACCTAGAAGGAAGAACAGCCTGAGGAACAAATGGGGCATATGCGGTTTCTCTCTGAACAGCAAGATTCTGAGCCTTCTGAAACTCTTGCATTATTGCTTTGAAATCTTTAGCCAATTTTGCATCTGCTATCTTCTTACTTGCCTGCATTGCATAATTAAATAAATTAAGTCTAATAAATAGTCCGTGATTAAAAAAAGAAGAAGAAGAAGAGATGCTTACACTAATCTCAGTGTTCTTATCTGCTTCACTGGCTAGCTTAAGCTTTTCTGTTGTGTCCTTTATTAACTGAAGAATTTGTAGCCTTGTCTTGTGTCTGCCAACACATCACATTATTAGAACAAAAGCACACAAAGAAATAGCATAAAAAAAGGATCACAACATCTAAGCATTCACATTGGAATGATAAATGAAATGTGGAAATTAGGAAATCAGCATGCTACTCTCAGAACATGACTAGTCTTTTTTCATGTAATACAGAAATGGATAGCAAGGGAGACATGACTTCTCACAAGACAAAGCACTTCTATCAATCCAATTAAAGTGAATAACATAACTTGCAGATATAACAATGGTCATGGTCATGTAGACAATCTTAGGCTCATACACAACATGTCAATCAAACAAACCATACACTACCAATTTCTCCCATACATTCACTCCAATCATAAAAAAGTTCAGGTCAAACATAAACATGTTCCATGGAAGAAAGTTCCCACATGTTCCATGGAAGAAAGTTCCCTACTAAATTATAGATCAATCTTACAAAATTACCACCAACTAGACATAACCAATTAAATTTAAAAACAAAAAAACAAAGATAAAAAAGAGAGATAAAACGAACAGCTTATCCCGGAGCTCAGGTGTATCCTTGGGTGTACCAAGGGTGTTGACGAGGCGTTGAAAGGTTCCGACATGCGTCGTAATCTGAAAAACCCCCGTGGCAACCGCTCTCGTCGGATCCTGCTGCCTCCCATTCGACGATGAGGCCGATCTCCCTCCCCTCGCCACCAACCTCCCCGATTCCAAATCCTCGAAGCTCATCCTCTCCTCTCCGCGATTCTCCCCTCCTAAGCCTAAATCAGGGCAATTCAATCGGGGTTGGAATCGATTTGATCACGCGCGTAATGCACCTGAGCTGAATCAACAAGGAATGATTCCCTCGATTGATTCAACGATCTCAATTTGGTTCTTCGATTGGGGAGGGGACAGGAGACCGCGACTCCGTTTTTTTTTATTTCTCAGATCTCAGATTGGTTCTTTTTGAGTTTATGTTTTCTTATTTGTTGGGTATATCTGTACCGTAGTCGCCGTCGGAATGGGATTAAGCACGGTATTTTGATAATAATAATAATTATTATACTAATTGAAGATGAATAAAATAAAATATAATAAACAGCGGAGTCTTGGTTGGAAAGGATGAGCTAGGGGTGAGCAAAAAACTCGTAACTCGTGAGTTACTCGAACTCGACTCGAAAAAAACTCGATGAAAACTCGAGTTAGAAAAACTCGAGTTTTAACAACTCGAGTTATGCCAACTCGTTAATTTTACGAGCCGAGTTCGAGTTGGGCCCAACTCGACTCGGTCCAACTCGAGTCAGAATATACAGGCTGCAAAAAAATAAAATGTTATCATATTAATATACAGCCCAACAATTTTATTGATTTGCAGCCCAATAACTCGTTCACTAACTCTAGTCCCCAAGTCTCCAGACCTTTTTCCCTCTCTTACACCCTCATGACTACTCCTCTTTTTCTATTTTCTAGCAAAATTCTAAGGTGACTAGTACCTCAAAATATTCTCACGAGTTCATTGCCGAGTCACGAGTTGGCTCGAGTTAAAATGAGCCGAGTTCGAGTTAGCTCGAATAGCTCGGAACTGCTTTGCTGTCGAGTCACGAGTTGGCTCGAGTTGTGACGAGTTCGAGTTCGAGTTGTGGATAACTCGCTCGAACTCGGCTCGTATACAGCCCTAGGATGAGCACAGGAGTAGAGCTGTCAACGGCACTGCCACCAACGTGGTGCTGTTCCGTTTAACTGAAACGGAACGAATAACGACACCAGTTTTCATTTCGTTTCAATAACGAAACGGCAAACGGAATAAGAAATTGTGACGTTTCGAACCGTTTCGCCTCTTTTCAAACCGTTTCATGTGTATTTTTTTATGTGAAACGAATAACGGAATGAATTTCTGTACCGTTTTGGAAACGGAACGGTTAACGGAATGATATATCGTACCGTTTTCTTAAACAAAACGGTAAACGGTATGGGGTGTTCCGTGCATTTCGGTCACGTTTGACAGCCCTACACAGGAGGCTGGTCTGGCTGGACCTGGCCAGGGAGTGGGGTCAAACTTAAGGGTCAATTTTTTTTTGAATGGGAAGGGTCAATTTGTTACTGGGCAAGTGGGCATGCTGCGCACGGAGGACGGAGCCACGGAATGCGTTTTATTCAACAGGCCAGGCTTTGATTTAATCAATTTATTAAGGGCTCAAAAGTAAGGCTGCTAATGGGCAGGGTCGAGCCTAATATCCGGCCCAGCCCTCTAAGTCCAAGCTCGGTTCGGCCCTCACTTGTTAATGAAACAGGAATGATAACTGCCATCTGCAGTTTTGTCATTCCTGCCATCGCTAAATATAAAGTGAACATATACGACACATAAGGTGAATATATAGACGATCTAAATGAACACTTACAAACAAATAAGTGTTGTCTCACTTGTTCAGAATTTTTACATGTATATTCAACTTATTTTCATTAAACTTATTTGTCTGTATGTGTTCACTTAGATTGTCTATATTTTCATCTTATTTGTTGTATATGTTCACTTTATATTTAATGATGACAGAGATGACAAAACTGCAGATGACAATAATCAATTTACTTAATGAAATACTCGACCCAATTAATAATTTTTGGACCTGTCCAAAAGAACCCGTTCGAGCCTGGCCCTCGATCCTGAAAAAAAAGGGCCTTTGGCTTTGATGCTTTTCGCTCCTTGTTGCAAGTGAGAATTGATCTCTACCATCCAGACTACTAGCATCCATAGAATTCACTGGACTCATCCAGTGAAATTAGAAATAATTTGGTAATTTTAAAAATCGCATCTAAATAAATACTGACTTGAAACCCTAGCCGTTTCAGATCTGACGTAGCGTCGCGTCTCCTCTCTCCATCGCTCATCGCTCAACTCAAACATCGCGTAGCGCCGTTGGATCTCTCTCGCTCGACGCCTCTCTCGTCCCTGTCTTCATCTCCTTCGACGGCTTCGTCCCTCACCTCCTCTTTCGCCGCGAGATCCAAGGCCTCTGTTTCACTCTCGGCCTTCTCATCTCGCAATTCTTCGAGGCCTGTGACTCGCACGGCTGGCCTTCGAGTCATTCTCCACATTATAGCACCCGATTTCTTTCAGATTTCGGAAGTTAAAGTACATATGAACAGGTGTTTTTACCTTTAATTGCTTTTTATCAATTCGAAAAGTATTTTTTATTTCGACCTTTTTGGGTTTTCTCCATATTCTCCCACAGCTCTTTGAACCATGATTCTTCTTTGCTATTTATTTAACCCTTCTTTTGTGCTTTGGTAATATGTAAACAGTTGAGAATTAGGTCTAAGATATGTAGACAACAACAACAACTTTCTGCGATCAGAGTTGGGATTTTGCGATCTGCGATATGCAGTTTTTGTGGTTTGGAATTCTAGTTTGATAGAAAATTTGATTCTGGGAATTAGTTAGTCATCATATATGTTAAGTTAGTACATCTAAGGATTTATCTTGTTTCATTATATTTTTTAAAAAAATTTAAAATGTTGCTGAAAAATTTGATTTGATTGTCAGTTTTGCTTCCTACATGTTGGCTTGATTTCTCAGCCGCATAATGAGTGCTTCTGTCAGTTTTCGTATAGCTGGATTCAATTGCTTGGAAGAGGAAGAGGGCGGCTCAAATGAATTTTTTTTTTTTTAATTGGTTGTAGATTATTTCTTTTGTATATGTGTTTAGTTTATTATTGTAAATATTCGCTTTGTTGTTGTAAGTGTTGGGTTTGTTTGTTCAATTTGTTTATGTTGTTTATTTGTTAAATTAATATTTGTATTTATTCATTTTGTTATTGTAAGTGTTTGTTTTGTTGTTTTAAATGTTCATATTTATGTCATATGAGAATTAAATTGTCATATTTCTAATGTATCTAACTGAACACATAACTTAATTTAACTCATCCCTTAACGTTGTAAACTGAGCACAAAAATCTATGAAATCAAATTTCTGCTAGAGCTAACTAAACAAATACAAACTTTAAATTCATCCCTTATCGAGTTTAACTTAACATAAAAACTTAATACTTTATATTATAACTGCATCAAACGGAACACTTAATGAAAATTAACCCATTCCTTGACTCATCTAACTGAATAAAAAATTCCGTCCACTTGATGACATCAGCGCACAAAAAATTTTTTGAAAAAAATTGATGACGTCAGCACGAAAATTGATGACGTCAGCAGCACATGTCATCACGCGAATTGATGATGTTATCAAGAAAAAAACTGGACTCATCCATTTGAATACTTGGATATTTTTTGCTTGGATTTTGTATATCAGCTCGTCTTATTAGTTAACATTTACAGCTCTTCTCAAAAGCGTCTTTAAAAAAGTTGGATTTATATTGGATTGGATTCTTTTCTTATCAGATCCGACCCACTAGCTTCAAACTTTTTCAAATAGACCCTAGATCATTTTATTGCACAATTTCATTACACTTTACACCTTAATACCAACATTTATCACAAAATAGTCCTTTGGCTGTTCAAAATTTTTTACATATAGGTCCCTGATTGTAGAAATAATCACAAATTGGTCCCTAGACTAAGGAACTCGTACCAGCAAGCAAAACAAAGAGCTATCAGACTGGTACTAGGATCAAAAACACCATGCACGAAATAGATTCGAGATTACAAGTACAATCTTCGACAGAAAACTGTTTTGGGACTCATAATAAGCAATCAAAATATCTCAAGCGTCACCATGGTTGCTCCACCTAGGGAATGGAGATGGAGGAGGCAGTTCCTCGGTCGTTGCCAGATTCATTAGAAAAGGCGACGAGATCGAATTTGGAAGGTGGAACAAGACAAAAAATGAAGGTCTGCAAAATGCTCAAGAGTTGAGGACGAAGAAGCTTGGGTTGAGAGATCGAGGGCTCGTCTAGCTTAGAGAGTTCAAATTGGGGATTGGGGTCGAGCGCTGGCTACTCTGCTGTCCGTCGATGAGAAGTCGAGAAAGAAGGAGGGTCGATCTATCAGCTCGACTTGAAGACTGAGGGCCAAACGAAGTTGAACTCGAGCTTCAGTCGAGTATGATAAAATCTGAGAATAGGATGTCCGATCCGTCAACCCACGGACAGAATCGACCCACTAGCAGGCCTGCTCAAAAGCCTACAACTGCTTGTCCACAAGTCCAACTTTCAAGGTTCTCTTATGCGGATCTTTTCTAAGACGTAATTGTTGGACTGGATTGGAAATTTGGAACGATTGAATTATAAAATTTTTTATATGGGTCAAGGTTTCTTTTAAAACTGTGCTGAATACGTCAAGGTGTCTAAGTAATATAACTGCAGTAAGTTTATTGAAAATTGATTAGTACCATCGCATTAAATATCATCTCGCGACATCACGCCCTCTTTGCAGCGATAGCGCCTCAGATATGGTCCTTCACCCAATGTACTTATTTCGTACCTAAATATTCAGTTTGACAAGTACAAATGTTATGTAATTTGTGTATAAATGTTCAAGCAGTTGCAACAAAAAGTATAATTTTTGTAAGCAAAAATACAGATTTTATTAAGTACAAACGTTTAGTTTAGTAAGTACAAATGTTCAGTTAGGTAAGTACAAATGTTCTGTTAATTGAGTATAAATGTTCAGTTAGTTACAATAAAAAAATATAAATGTTATAAGTAAAAATGTTCATTTGGATAAGTATAAATGTTTAGTTCAGTAAGTATAAATGTTCATGTTATTACATATAAATGTTGAGTTTATTAAGTATTACTTTTACTTTTTTTAATAGGTTCAATGCCAAGCGAAGGGATTACGAATCAGACAAAAAACACATGTAAAAATTAAAAGGGGTCATGAACCGGTCCGGTTCAAATTAAAATTTTTCCACTTTACCCCTGGCACGCTGCTCTTCAAGACTGACGTGTGATTCTATGTAATAAAACCATTAATTGACTTATTTAACTGAACACTTTTGATTATTAAACTGAGCATATATAACTGATACCTGCTAGTCACGCGAGGCTCACGCGCGCACGCCATCTGTTCAGCGATGGTAAATCTATCGATGATAGTTATCATTCCTAAAGTTTATTTGCCATCGCGTGCTGTCGCGCCTAAAAATAAAATTAGCGCTTTTCTCTCCTGCACCTTTTCTCTTTTCTGCTTTTTCTTCTTGCAATTGTCCTTGTTCGATTTTTCTGTCATGAACTTCTCCTCCCTCCTCCCTCCTCTCTTCTTTTCTCGATTTTTTCAAGATGAACATAATGAACATATACTTCAACAAATTAGACATTTAAATCAACAAAGCGATCACATTGAACAAAATTACTTGATATAAAAGATAAAATTGAATAAGAAATAAAAATGAACAGATTGAACAAATAAAATAAACACTTGGTACAAAGAGTGAGAAGATTAAATAAATAAAATAAATACTTATAACAACAAAAAAAATTTACAAATATAATAAAGAAAGTGAACATAAATAACAAACATAATGAACAAATATGATAAAATAGCGAACACTTATAACACAGAGATCAATAGATATAAAACATAAAAGTCAAATAAGAAACAAAGTGAGAGGAGAAAAAAGAAGCACAAATGATAGATTGAAAATAATAATAGAAATAAAAACTCACAAAAAGGAAGCGAGATAACACAAAATAGAGGAGGGAGATAACGTGTGCGGGAGGAGCGCTTGGAAGGAGGTGGGGAGTTCTCTGTAGCTGGGTGAGTATCACACCCCATATCCGAGATACGAGGCGTGAGGTGGGACAATATCTGATCATCCATCTGACGGCCCGTCAACCTACATTGCAACATAAATAAAAGTAAAACGAAGTCAGCTACAAAGTCGAGTAACCAGTTATTTAACGACGCAGCTTTTCTATAACTAATTTATATAACAAATATCAAACGATCGGATTAATCCACACATCAATAACAATAAAAATTAAATATATTTCACAGAGGTCAACATGTCTAAATTTTCTCAAATCAGTTTCTCATATCACTTTCACAATAGCAAGAATCCCTCTCTAGGCGATTCCGCTTCACATTCCATATCACTTTCGCATTTCAATTCAAATAACGTCATAGACCCATTGACTCGTAAAATACATCAATCACAATTATCATATTATCAATTCAATCAAATAAACAAACAGTTTTTCAATCAATCAAAGTGAAAATTAAATTATAGAGAAGTCTGATTAGAATAATTCAGAATATTGAAACGACACGATATATTGTAGTGTAGAACTTGAATTTTAATCGGATGGATGATCACTTATGTCTTCGCATTCAAATCGGATATATATTTTATTAGAGATGATGGGAAATAAAAATCGAAGTGGGAAACGTAATTTATTTTTCGGGTCGGCAACAGAGAGGGGGGACGTCGGGGGGGGGGGGGGGGGTTGTCATCACGGAACGGTTTTATTTATTTTTTTATTGAGGAAGAGTCGAAGGTAAGGTAAAATAATACGGTTATATCATAGAACGGTTATACGAGGAACAAAGGAAATGAATGGTCTTTGTCGCCAGAAGGATCCGTGGGTTGCAAGCCAATTCATTTTAAAATCAGTAAACCAGATACAATTGTGAGTTGGAAATATAGGTCGGTTGAATGATCTGAGCCATAAACAAAATATAAGGTGCAGATAGAAATGAATAAGTGGGCTGCCGCAATATAGTAAAAAAAAGAAATTAAAATGGTCAATTTGATTTCTAAATTTGAGCCTGGAAGAAATCATTTCGGATGGCACAAAATATATACATAGCTAACGATTTATTAATGAGGAAGATTAAATGGAAACTAAGAGGGTGCTGAAATAATTTTTTGGGGAAAGGAACGAAATAAAGAGACCATCATATGCGCTCAATCAAATATCACAAGGGACATGCTTAAGAAATGAATCCAAGCAAAATGCAATTTGATATTGGATAATTGCAGTAAAATAGAAGTAAAGAATTTAATACATCGGTCAAATAATGTGAAAACTAAATATTCAAAAATAATATATTCGTACACAAAAAGTAAAATAATTTTGTTCAAGCATATAGCAAAAATATGGTGTGTTACAGTGGGAGAGGGTGAGGCATTCATTGGGCGAAGAAGGTGAGGGAGGGAGCGCGATGGAGCTAGATGGTTCTTTTTCCGATTGCAAATAATAATTTCCTACGTAATATGGTACTTATTATTATTATTATTTTTTTTTTGGACTAAGAACAACCCAAGCAAGTGACCAGCTTACTGTTAAACTCGCGACAAAAGTCTTACAACTAAAAGACTAAAAGTAGCAATCCAAACTAAAGAAAAAAAAAAAAGCGGAAGCCTACACCGCATAGTATAGGAAAACCAACCACCCCAAACTACAAGTACCAACTTCAAACATAACAGAGATAAACACACACAG
Organism: Rhynchospora pubera; assembly: GCA_028095005.1. Taxonomy (NCBI): domain Eukaryota; kingdom Viridiplantae; phylum Streptophyta; class Magnoliopsida; order Poales; family Cyperaceae; genus Rhynchospora; species Rhynchospora pubera. Next base: position 319,641,374 of record CM051460.1, on the reverse strand, counting down.
ACTTTCTATTGTTGAAGACTAGAAAATAAAAACAAACAACTGCCAAACTAAATTGTGAGCTGATGATGTATCTTCAGTTGTATGCTAGTCATGACTCTAGCTCTAGTAGCTGTTGCAGCAAACTTGTGATTGACTAATTTTTCTGAAGCTTCCTACAAGATTGGAAGTAGCACATGTCCAAGTGATAAATAGGTTAATAGCATTAAAAATGATATTAAAAGCATCAACTGAACTCCTGAGTTGTTAAAAATCCTATCATTCCTAATTTTTCGTTAACTCCAGAATTGAACAGCGCAAAGAGTTTTAGTATAACTTGTATCTACTGAGTTAAGAGAGTTCATTCCCCTCAGATTGTGTGTAGAGAGCTACAATCTAGGTGAATGCCTTTAGTAATGCACATATTTAAACCTGACCAAAAGCCATTAATATGGTACTTCTTTTTAATATGCGATACCGATATGCCCATATGGCCGTATTTATTTACTACAGCTCCAAAAAAAAAAAAAGTAATATTATTGTCATAATGTTTGTTGTTAAAAAAACTATATCTTTACTATTAAAATTTAATTTTTATTATAATTTTAAGTTTAATATTTGTGATATATATTGTTAATTATTTGGTGTTATTTTTTATTGTTTTGTAATTATAATTTAATTAATATTATGTTTACTATACAAATTACAATAATAATAATAATAATAATAATAATAATAATAATAATAATAATAATGATAATAATATATGATAAATTAATAACTTATGTCACCCTAAGTTAAATTTTCTACATTCAATTATTCTTCCACTTATTTTATAACCAAATATCTCATGAATATATATATTACTTTTACTTTACTTTTGCAACTCAACATCAAGAAAATAACTCCGTTTGGATGAGCCCTAAGAATTAGGGAATAAGAAAATAAATGAGTAAATTTATTATAAATAATCCAAACTCTTCACAAATTACATACTTTCCAATATTTCTTTTCTATTTCTTCCCTCATTCCTCTTATTCCCACACCATCCAAACGGAGCCAAAAATACACAAATACACAGTTATTTCCGTGCAACCTAGCTAGGACTTAATAAAAAGTAATCGGCTTCCAAGTACCAGACTTTTTTAAGTTACTAATTTACTTTAGCTTCAAGGGATTGCATACAATATAATTAAATAATTAATATTTAAAACAATAACCCTCGCCTTGAAACCTTATGCATATTGGTCGGCTACTTAGACATAAGTCTGGACCACATATACTACAAATCTATAATATTCATCAGTGATGAGCAGGTCAGTTCTCAACTAAACTGATGTTAGATATTTCGTAGGAGCGAATATAAAACAAAAAGAAAACCCCTTTATGTCCCAAATTAAAAAGGATGCTTTCGGAAATGTGCATACACTAGTGCGCCCGGAGATGAGCATTTGAAAAGCTTATCATTTGTACGAACAAAAAGAACGTTCTAGACTAAATTGGTTCGATGCCGATCAAGGTCAAGAGCTACATTAGAGTAGAAAATGGCATTACTTGTTTACATGCTAAAATTAATGCCACCCACAAATTAAGATTTTCTTTATTCAAAGAATACAGAGCTTTCTTTACCAAAACTCAAAAAAAGGAAAAAAAAAAAGTTTGTTGGCAGACATATTCGAAAGTGCTTTAAAATTTTTAAAAAGTAATGGAAGCAAGAGAGTTATGCACCTATACTGTTAGCCTTAACTAGAAATTGATGCTGCAATTAGTGGATCCTAGTATCAAATTGGAATAGGGATGAGCTTAATTTTGGTCCCCTTCAAAATCACATATGATATGCATTAGTAAATCAAAATATTCTGTTTGCTCGAGAAAACCAAGATAATTGTAACATTGATGACTCCTTTTACTTTTACTAAACAAAAGGCATCATCTGACTCAGATAAAAAGGGAAAAAATAATTGAAGTGATATGCATAGAAAAAAAAAAGTCACATTCGCTGATTATTCGCAACAAGACTGATATTAAGGTCTTTAGCCAATCAAGGACTGGTCCTACAAAAACGCATGCTTTGTGGGAAGTAATGGCGCTCGCATAACACGCACATATAGTGTTTGATTTAAGTAGATGATGCACATTTGACTATGGCAACTTAGCTTTCTGCACTTCCAAATATTTTAGTTAAAGAAGTTCTAATTCTTTATAGTACTGAACATTAGAATGTTAAATTATATAATTAACCGATAAACTGAATGTAGAAGATCAGCCGCAAACCCGGTATCTGCATCACGAAATGAAACCCCGAGAAAACAATCCCAACAATATAATGTTTTGATTAACAAGACATCTGACAAGAAATTACAAATAGTTTTACGAGGAAAAAGTAAAAGATATAAATTTTGGTTTGGAAGTTATTTTTGACGATTGTTATTAATGGCTTCCGAGTATGTAACTTTGAAACAAAAATGACAATTATATTAATATAAACATATATATTTCAACAAAATGTAATATAACTTTGAGATATTTCGATACTGTCCTATATAAGTTAGAAAAACATATAATATATCTAAACTCTTAAGCCTTCGATTTTAATTATTATTCTGAATTAGGATTAATTAATCAGTCTTAAATGTATATTTCTAAATAATTATAAATGATCTATATATATATATATATATATATTAACCACACATCACGCAATTATATAACACAAGACGAATGCGAATATACAAATAATATATCTTGTAGAAAATGCTTTAATGGTTCGATAATCCAGATTGGAATGGATAATTATTCATTCATTCATTCTACACCCAACTTAATTAAGGATGCATTTTATTCAATTAATATAAGTCCGGCTGAAAAGTGCTTGATGTTATGGTAACATAGTCCGGCTGAAGAGTGCTTGATGTTATGGTAACATAGTCCGGCTGAAGAGTGCATGCTTGATGTTATGGTAACATAGTCCGGCTGAAGCCTACGTTATATATGATGAGTTGGTGACTCACTAAAACTAAAAAGTGCTTTGATCAAACGTTGATGTTATGGCAAACTTTTGTTAATAAATACAAGCATATCAATTTTACAGTAAGTTATGTCATCTAAGCAACACAATAAATAAAATTTTTTAGATTAATGCAGTTATATATAATCTCTAATGTTAGTGTTACTTATTTCTCCATGAAGCAAAACAATTGATTTTATCATTTTTGCATGTGGCCCTATGACTCAGAGGTAATAACACTAGGTTGACTTCTTTGAGATAAAAAATTCAAGCTCTGCATTTATTTTTAATTTTAAAAAAAATTAAATGACAAAGACTTTTTTTTTCCCTTACAAAAAGAATTTATAATTTTATCATTTTTATTGTAACTCCCACAGAAATTTTACCACAGAAATTCTCTTCCTCATTCAGACTCTTGAAGAGCTCTAGTATGCGAGCCATACTTGTAATTTGCACCGATTCATTTACTGCGTATTATTATTCTAAAAACTAGTCGCAGAGAATAAGGTCTCCCTAAAAATTGTAAGAAAGTGCTGCAAATGATCAAGTTATGGATCGAATACATGACACAAAATATTAAAGCAAAATAGGCAAGTTATCCTTACAAGTTGTATAACTTGAGGGGGAGTGTTAAAACATGAAGTATGGCAGTGTGTGCTGCCACATAAGATCAAAAATAGGGCATTCGGCCCTGTGTTCGGCCTGGTGTTCGGCCTAGTGTTCGGCCGAATGGTATCCAGAACACGTGGCCGAATGGTATCCAGAATGGCGTGTCTCTGGTGATAGAAGGAAGGTTCTAGGCTGCCTTAACTTGGAAATAAGGCTAACACGTCCAGGGGCTATGTTTCCTTATGTGAGGATACAAAATTGTAAAGAAATAAAAAAGAAATAATGGGGAATAATTGGAAAGAGATGTATGTCTCTATAGGATAGTTTCCTATTTAATATTCATCTTCTCCATGTAATATGTATCTCAGACATTGACAGAAAATAAAAGAAAGAGTGTGCGTGTGTGTGGAGGATGTAGGCACCAAGTTGGTGCTGAACCTCATTAAATTCTCGTGTTCACTTGTATTTGATTGTACTGAGATCCTCGTGCTGACTAGCCCTAAGGGGCACGGTTCTTGTGCAAGTTGCACTTGGATCGTACCTCCTCGAACCTAAAATCTAACTTCCGCTGCATAGACGCTCGAATTCTTAACATGGTATCAGAGAGTGGTTCAGAGATGGGAGGATAAAACGAAGGCGATGGAAGGCGAACAACGACTCGAAGCTAGTGCAAGGCGGGTGTTTCTTCAACCAAAAAGGTGTATGGAGATAGACAACCGTTCGAGTGGCTTTCTACATCGACTTTGGAGCACGAGCAGCGACATAACTGCTAAAAACAGACTATTCAGTTGTGTGTACGGCCGTACAGGATCAAGAACATGGTTATTGGCTGTGTGCGCGGCCAAACGGGACCAGAAAAGAGGCATTCGGCTGTGTGTTCGGCCGAACGGGAGCCAGAACGGTCACGTCCCTGGTGATTAAAGGTGTTTTTGAGTCATATGAAATTGTCACAGAGGTATCGCTTGGGTTGTGTGACCTATGAGCGGTGATTGGAGCCCAAATCTACCATAAAGAAGCAGATCTATCTAGCCACAATAAAAATAAGGTATCTTATTTGTTTTTCTGGAAGATTGAATCAACAAGGTGATTAGATGTTGGTTGGTTGTGTGACCATGGTTTATCCAGAATAAAACTAGTTTGTTGTGGTTTGCTTAGAAAAGATATTGTTGTATGGTTGATTGTATGGTTTGGGTATAGAAAGAATATGACAATAGATGAAATGACCAAAGATAGAACATCAAAGTAACCCAAGTTGGGTCAGATTGAAGGCTCAGGTCGAGTCGATGAAGTAACCCTAGTTGGGTTTAAGTCTGTTCGGCTGTATGTTTGGCCGGATGGTAGGCCGAATGATTTGTCTCATGTCAATTGATCAAAAGTATTGGTTGTGGCTCGAGTCGGGTCCAAATCGAAAACCTAGAATAGGTCAAATGTCCATGATGAGTCTGTTCGGTCACGTGTTCGGCCGAATGGATGACCGAATGAGTGGTAAAGTGGTCAGTTTTGAAGCAACGAACATGGTCCAAGTCGGGTCTAAGGATATGGCCTACACTGGGTCATGATGGAGGTCAAAATCTGGTCTAGTAAGAGGGCCTAAATCGGGACCAACAAGAGGATCCAAGTCGGGTCCAAAAACACAAAAAGGCAAGTTACATGTGTAACCAAATATCTCTCTCAGGGGGAGAGCAAAATTGAGAGAGATCTTTGGTATCAATCAAGTTGTGGCCCATGACGGGTCGAGAAGAAAGGCCTAAGTTAGGTCTGAAAGGCTCTTCAAGTTGGGGAGTTGAATGTCTTCGAGTCGAGGGCATGTGAAGTCAAGAATTAATCAAGTATGCAAGCCACCAAATATCACTCTCAGGGGGAGAGTTGAAGTGAGAGAAATATTTGGTGTCCAAGTTGGATATCAAGTGAATAAGCATGAGAGATGAATGGACGAGAGGCTCTAGTCATGTCATATGGTCCAGGTTGGGTCAAGTGGTCAAGGCGAGTCAAGACTTAGACCTTAATCCAAGTAATGAAGATATACTCAAGGAATACTCGGGTCGAGCACAAGTGTGCTCGAGTCGGGTGGATATCGTGTCATGCAATGAGCTCTATAAGATGGCCAAGAAGGTAATGATCAAGTCATGTGCAAGTCAAGCAAAGGATGCTCAAGTCTAACATGTGACAGGTCAAAGGATTCAAAACCATTGAAAGGAGAAGTTGAAGATATGATGCGATAGAAGAAGACTAAGAGTAATCTACTTGGAATAAGGTTAGTAAATAATATCTCTCATGTGTGATGATATGAATGGTGAAGGTGGCTTAAAGCAAAAATGTTACTTGGCGTTGGTGCACGGGGCGTGCCAGAAGGGCACGGACCGAGCAAAATGGTTTGATGCAAGGCGCTAGGGTCTAGCACAAGATGTGTGACTCGTGCCAAGTGAATAAACTGATCCATGTGGCGATGTGTGTCGTCGTTGTGCGTGCAACTCATGGAAGATGTGAAACAAAGAAATTGGTGGCATGTGTGTGCCAATGAAGACAAAAGGTGTGTGCCTTAGAAGACGGTGTGTACCGGTGTGCAGCACTCCATGCAAGTGAGACATGACAAATCAGTACATGTCCACTTGAGGGGGAGTGTGAGAAAGTGCTGCAAATGATCAAGTTATGGATCGAATACATGGCACAAAATATTAAAGCAAAATAGGCAAGTTATCCTTACAAGTTGTATAACTTGAGGGGGAGTGTTAAAACATGAAGTATGGCAGTGTGTGCTGCCACAGAAGATCAAAAATAGGGCATTCGGCCCTGTGTTCGGCCTGGTGTTCGGCCTAGTGTTCGGCCGAATGGTATCCAGAACACGTGGCCGAATGGTATCCAGAATGGCGTGTCTCTGGTGATAGAAGGAAGGTTCTAGGCTGCCTTAACTTGGAAATAAGGCTAACACGTCCAGGGGCTATGTTTCCTTATGTGAGGATACAAAATTGTAAAGAAATAAAAAAGAAATAATGGGGAATAATTGGAAAGAGATGTATGTCTCTATAGGATAGTTTCCTATTTAATATTCATCTTCTCCATGTAATATGTATCTCAGACATTGACAGAAAATAAAAGAAAGAGTGTGCGTGTGTGTGGAGGATGTAGGCACCAAGTTGGTGCCGAACCTCATTAAATTCTCGTGTTCACTTGTATTTGATTGTACTGAGATCCTCGTGCTGACTAGCCCTAAGGGGCACGGTTCTTGTGCAAGTTGCACTTGGATCGTACCTCTTCGAACCTAAAATCTAACTTCCGCTGCGTAGACGCTCGAATTCTTAACAAAAATTAGGTTCGGTCGGGAGACATATTCGATGTCAGACACACACTAGTTGTTCAGGGAATTCCTCTGTTTTTAGCCGTTTTTGGAAACTTTTTAAAGTCATGCCCACATCTGGAAAAGAAAGAGGAACTCACACGATTGGTTAGGATGTATTATATTATATCACTCGATCGAAACCATCCAGTATGCAATCATAGCGTTTGCTTTTTCCGAATTGTACCCACCTAAGGCCCCTTCACTTCATTATTATTGTCATTGCATGATTTTACTAATATTGATCTCCATCATTTAAAAAAAAATTCCATTATATATACGGCATATATATAATATATGAGTAAGGTTCCGCTGTCAACGTTTTGGTTGCCTCAAATGCCAATATTTTACTTTTTAAGTTATTTTTTCAAATTTTAAAATTCAAACGTCTAATCCAAACCGTGGATCATCTTTAGTTTAATGAGCGATGTGTTTTCATATGAGTTTTGTAAATTTTAGAATTTATTTGATACTTGATCAAAGGCTAAAACATGAACGTATTAGAACGAATCTATCATAGTTAACAAGGTTCGTTTGTTTTTCTATCTATTGATCGAGCATCAAATAAATTTTAAAATTTACAAAACTTAAATGAAAATGCATCGGTTGTTAAACTAAATAAGATCAACGGTTTGAATTAAACGTTTGAATTTTAAAATTTGAAAATAACTTAATAGTAAAATGTTGGTATTTAGGGGCAACCAAAATGTAGGTAGCGGAATCTTGCTCATAATTTATATTCCATGCATTGCAACTGAGAAATTAACATCATGTATAACTCTGAAGCACACAGACACAACACACACAATTAGATATTGCCATATTGGCCACAAAGTTAAGCAAATGCTGAACAGTGAGAAATTGTGCATGATGGGATGTCATTTAAATAAAACTCTTAAAGAGTGTAATTGTAGGATTTCATAGACACATGAATGTAGGAGAAAGTTCGAAGATTAATCCACCGGACGCATGCATGAGAATTTCAGTAAATAAATATTAAATTTAAACAAATCAAGTATTTAAGGTTTAGGAATAGTGTCGGCTATAGTTTTTTTAGCTCACTTATTATTATTATTAAACTTATTACTATTACTACTTACTACTATGATTTTGCTGGTTTCATTTCTATCTTATCCCAAATCGTTTGGGACTTAAATGCTTTGTTGTTAATGTTGTTATCATTTAAGGTTAAAATTTGGATAACTATTATTTACAACAAATAGTCATGATATTGTTATATTTTTTCCAATTCAGAAATTAATGGAGGAGTTTATATGCAGAAATGTTCGATTAAAACATAATTCTCTGTAATAAAAGGACATTAAAAGATCAAAATGATAGATAACATAAAATGGAAACTGTAATTATTAGACTAAGAAAATAAAAAAATTAATAGAAAACAAGTTGGGGATGGATAATTACCACTTGGTCTAGGAGAGGATATATCATTTGACATTTGCTAGAATACATTGTATTTTTTTCTATTTGATATATTTTTTAGCAGGGCAGGCTCATAAATAGCAATTATGTACTATGTCCTCAAATAAGAAAAGAAACTATATATATCTCTTTTCTGTTTTCATTATTCGGTTGGTTGATCACAGTATTGCATATAGTGAAAATCAATTTCCATTTCTAAACTAATCAAATCCTTTTTCTTAATTTATGGCAGATTCTTTCCACTTAAGATGTAGTGGCACAACTCAAATTAGGACTGTCAATGGGTAGGGTACGATACGGTAGGGATATTTTTCATATCCGTATCTATTAAAATTTTCTTTATCTATATCCTATCCTTACCCGTTAAAATTTGTCTTTACATGTACCCTATCCTTACCCGTTAAGAATTAACGGTAAGGATAGGCTAATGGTAGAAAATGGATAATAATGTTAATAACTCAATGAAAAAAAGTAGTACAATAAAGATAAATAAATATTATCAGATAATAAATATATTAATAAAATACAACAATGAATAATACTTTAAATATAATAAAATCATACTATATCTTCTCATGTCAATTGTCAAAAAAAATTACATAACTAATTACTAATTATATAATATTTTCTCAAATGACAACGAAGAAGAAAGAATATCCTGCAAAAGTTTATTATTTTTCAATATTGCCCGTGAATGAACGATGTGCGCGCGAATGAAAAAAATAATTAACATATCAATTGAATCTTACCATTATATCTTTTCAATTTAACGTAGTATTATTTCAATCAAATCTTACAATCTAATTGCCTAGTTTAATTATTAACATATCAATTGAATCTTACAAATATATCTTTATGATTTAAGTTTTGGTTTATTATTAACATATTAATTAAATCTTATAATTATATATTTTTGGTTATGATAAAGATTAACGGTACGGATAATTAACGAATACGAAATAGTCTTATCCATATCCTTACCCAATAAATTAACGAATTTTTTTTTTTATCCATACCCATACCCGATAACTTAACGAAAATAAAATCTTACCCATACCCGTCTTATCGAATACGATACGAATAGGATAAACGATTAAATGATACCATTGACAGCCCTAACTCAAGTGGCTTCTATATGCATGTTCCACATGTGACTTCCTCAGCGACTAGGGGTGGGTAACGTTTTTCACGGAAACATAATGGGTCATTCCGTTTTTCGTTCCGTTTCAGTAACGGTATGAATCAAAATGATTCGTGATTCGTTCTGTTTCGACGGAACGTGACGGAACAACTAAATTTACACTATAAAATGCAGAAACAAATCACGAAATGCATTACGTTATCCGTTCTGTTTGCGAAACGAAATGAAATTTTATTCCATTACACGTTCCATATGAACAGAATGGAACGATTTCATGTATTCGTGGTATACCGCGTCCACCCCTATCAGCGACCCCAGCGAAGCACTATATATATACACAGTGGCGAAGCTAGGATTTCGTGTCAGCAGGGTCCATAATTTTTTTTAAAACATATGTACGATATAACGTCTAATATAGATATAGTATAATAATAATTTTTAAATAAACAACTCTAAAACATAAAATTCATGAAAAATCAAATATATATCATAATAGCAATAAAAAATCTAAAATAATATATTTAATATACAAAATAATAATTCAAAAATCAAGACAATAAAAAGTATAATAATTTTCTCTGAATGTTTATTTTTCTCATAATTTTGAATAATAGGTTCATTAGAAATCTTATTGAACACTTATTTTTTCTATATTATAAATATAAAAAGATGGGAGGCATATGGAGAAGTTTGGCCACTGTTCAGACCACAATATTTTTTTATCTTTTGTGGCATTTGGCATTTTTTGACGGGAACAATATTTAAAATTTTTAGTGGCAGATTTTATATAATATTCGAATTGTATTTTTTTTATCTTTTGTGGTATATTTTGTTTATAATGCTCTAAAGTTCACAAAACATTATATAAGCGAATCACGTAATGCGCGAGATTTGCGCTAGTATATAGATACTATAAACAATTATTCATTTAAATATTTCATTTTATTCTAAGTTTTGTTTTAATAAGAATCATTAGAGTAAAAGAAAGAAGACGATTAGTCAGGAACAAATACTATCTGGGTCCATATGCGATTTTTTAGACATCGTTATGCAATTCAAATCAAACATGATATGTTCAGCTGGATCCTTCAAATTTTTGAGATGGATCCCTAACCTCTTATGATTTTTTTTTAAATTACAAATAAATAGAGTATTAAGTAATTTCTTTTACACTAGAGGTTCGCCCTGTGTATACACTAGAGATTCTTCATTTGTTTCTACAAGACTTAAGTCTCGAGCACACTAGTCCCCAAGTTCTCATATATACAAAAAAAAGAAAAAAAGAAAAAATGAGAAGACGAACAAGAAACACATATTCATTTGCAGCTTACTGTACAGTGGTTCTTCTTCTCATGCAGCTGGTATCTCATGCAACAGCAGCAAGAAACATTCCTTTAACTGCACCAGCAATGGTTCTCAGGAAGGGCTCTCAGGATAAGAGGGTTATGCAAGTGGATCATGTAGTAATCATCCTTGAAAATACAAATCCAGGACCAAGTCACGGCATAGGTCATATGCCATAGCTGCAATGGCAGACGCATGTGCCTCCAAACAAAAAGTTTGTGTAGTATTCGGTGCATAAACTCATTTCTATAGTTAGCATATGTTCTGTTTAATTGTGTATTATATATATTTGTGGGCATCTTGGCAGCATATATGCAGCTATAGGTTCTTGGTCTATTTTTTCTTTTTTTTTGGCGATATATATTTTTATTTTTGATCCTATTTTGTCGAGATGAGATTGATGAGCAGCTTAGTTGTATTTGTAATTAATAAACTTTCATTTTCTTTTATTTTTATATTTTGAGAATTGTTACAATTAATTATCCTTTTCGATCGGATTGTATATGTAGCAACGATTTATGTGAAAACAATGCCTTCCTGTACTAAACAAATTGGCCTATTTTAAGACCTGTTGGTAGCGCTGTCAATACCATATTGTTTCGAACATTTCCATTCCGTTCCGTCCGAGAAAAAACAAAAACGAAGAGAAAAATGGTTTCGTTTTCAAAATCGGAATAGAAATGAAACGGATAGTGTTTCGTTTATCGAAAACTAGAATGAAATCAATGAAAAATGAAGAACATAACAGAAAAAGAAACGAAAAACTGATCCATTGTATGAAATGAAACGGAAACAAAATATAATTTTGTTACGTTACTAGAAACGGAACGAAAACGGAACATACCAATTCTGTTTCATTTCTTCACATTTGACACCCCTACCTGTTGGCGAAGTGCCAATGACAAATTTAAATTAAATAAAACCGTTACAAGATACAAAGAGGGCGTATAAGAGACATAGACACTCAACCGCGACAATTGTTGTTCACACATTTGAATTAAGCTTTATTTGTGAATTAGGGGGGATGGAAGGGGTTCTACTTTCTTCTTCTCCTCTAAGGTATTGTAGGAAACATCAAGATCCAAAATGTTTAGATGAATTTAGATATGCTTCCGCTCCAAATTCTATTTTTAGTCATCTTCTGGCCGGCAACCACACTGATGATTCTGTAGAGATTAAAGGTCTTGGTTTGCAATTTGATCTAATTTGAATTTTTATTCAATTTTTTCTATAAAGAAAATCCAACAAAAAATACATTAGACGGTTCGAATTAATCATTTGAAGTTCGAAAATTGAACTATGATACCAAAACACCGGTCATCCATGCTTTATAAAACCATTTAGTCATTCTCTAAATATATGAAAAAGTAATTTCCATTTTTAAATGGAAATGGAAATAACTTAATTAGTGGCATCTTTAGATACCATACGTCACTCGATAAGCCTGGTGAGGCATATATATATGATGGTTCTTCATTTTTGTTGTACAAGACTATACCCTGAGCACTCTAGTTCCTAGATTCTTCTACAAAAATGAGTAGACCAATAAGAAACAAATATTCATTCGCTGCTTGCTGTATTGTGGCTCTCCTTCTCATGCAACTGTTATCTCATGCGACAGGAGCAAGGAACATTCAGATAGCTGAACCAGCAATGGCCGTTATGAAAGTCTCTCAGGATAAGAAGGTTTTGCGAGTGAAGTTTGTGAAAATCAGACTTGAAAATACAAATCCAGGGCCAAGCCAAGGGATAGGTCATAAGCCATGACTCAGGGTTTGCATGCCAGAGATGTGCCTTCGAACTAATGTTTGTGTGTTATTCCTCAATGTATAAACTAATTCCTAATTAGCATTTCTGTTTTTATGTTATATATAAGATTTGTGCCATCTTGGACCGGTGCGGCTGGATCTTAGTCCGTTTTGGGATATATATATCTGCCTTGAGAGTGATTTTTTTTCCCCTCCTATTTTGGCGAGGATGAGAGTGGTTAGCTGCTTGGTTGTGCTTTTAATAAAATCCTTTTTTCTCTTTTTCTAAGAGAATTGTTAACAATTATCTCTCCGGTGTACTTGTGTATATGTACCATTGATTTATAGAAAACAACGCCAATCAATTAATTATACTAGTGGGATTTCGTGAATTGTGCGAACTATCTTTTTTATTTTTCTAAAAGTTTATGCTATCTATTTTTCAACTTTTTTTTTTTTTAGATATATATGATCAATTACAAATATATACACACGTAATACAATAAGAAAACATTATAGAGAAGCAAACGGACGACAACAATAACATCACATATTCCTAAATTATCAAAACATTATAATACAATACAGACAGATATATGTATTAATGCCATCTATATAAATGATCGAAAACATTATAATACAATGCAAAAATAACTATTGGACAGATGCATGCATCTCTAATTATCGATCCATATATTTAAACCAATAAAGAATGATTATTTTATCACCAATGTAAATTATGTCAAATATTTTAACAGAGTCTAAAGGATATGAAAAAGTTCAACGCGCGAAGGCCTCATAAAGATTACCACATCCTCCTATTCGATCCATAGTTTCCATCATTTTCTTTTCTTTTTATTTTCCTCATATGCTTTTGTTGGATCTAATCAAAGCATCCATATATACAAAATTTGCATCAGATATCCTTTAAATATGTCATCATCATTAAAGCAAAGTAAACAAATAAAAATGATGAAATAACTCACTGATTGTATAAGATAGGACATATAGATTATGAAATCAATCTAACACATACCTAGACTTGTAGGAGAGTTTGTTATCTGATATTGCAAGCTTTTCAGTAAGTATTTTTTCTCTACAACAGCTTTACTGTGAACGCTATTTTTGGTGATGCACTGTAACAACCGAGAAACAAATTATACCTTGTATAAAATAGATTATATCTTCTATAAAATGCTTTTATCTATACTATCCTATGGCAGCATCACAATGGCAGTACTTACACTCATTAATAATTATAACATATAAACGTGAACTAACAAAATTATCCGAATCATGCACATTAGCGGCTGAATCCATTAAGGTAACAAAAAAATGGAAAAAAAAATCCTCACGAGAACATCGATCTCATAGGAAGAATTTACATTTTATATATGTTGCCAAAATTAAAGTGATATAAGAATAATTTAAAAATTTGAAAGAAAAAAATATGTTAAAAAAATTAATTACAACATCAAAAAGATAAATGATAATATGAGAGGTCAAATGGGGAAAGGAATAGCCTATTCCAAGGCGGAAAACATTGTGTGTAATTTTGTGAAGAGTTTTTGGATGGTTAGGAATAAATTTTCACCCGGAATTTATTATTCTTGCTTATTCCTTACCCATCCAAACAACCCCAATAAGATTTAAGCAATCAGATGTTGGAAATGTCAAATGGGGAACAGTCACAAATAAAATTTTCAGGTAATTGCTCATATAATTGTTAATACAATAATACATAATCCGTGTAACCTCTCATTTTACTTCCACTATTAATGCAAAACATTGTAACGTTTTATTACTTTTTCAAAACATTGCTATGTTTTGAAAAGCGTTACAATGCAAAACATTTGCCATTGTGTTTTTATTACTTTCTCATGATACATTGTTTCCCGGTAGCGATCCCCACCAGAGCACCATGTCTCCTTATGAATTCCATCAGGGAAATACACTAATAAACACAAATAAACAGTTGCTATAGTGTTTTATTACTTTTTCATACAATAACTGCATGTGCACTGGAGGCACCAGTTCGTCCTGGAATTCGGACATGAATAGGATTGGTTGCTAGCTTGACCTCCAACAAAAGAACTGTTTATTTATGAAATGTTCTAGCAATTTCAAATTAAATAAATGAACAAGAAACTTTAGAGAATCAAGCTAAGGATTTCTATACGAATAAAATTGCCCTTACCAATTACCATCACAACAGTACTAGTGTCGATATAGTCTAATATCAAAGAAGCCACCTACAATTAAAGGAAAAAATAATGTGCAAATATACTGTCAGTACCCTTCTACCATGAAATCCTAATCATATAAGGGTCTGCACAAATTGCACTGCTTTTGTATTTGTAAATGATTATATTTTCTACTTCTCACATTAAAGCAAAATACAACTTCTAGTGAGCCACCTTATTTTCATGTTCAACCAAGTCTGATATGAGCTAATCAAAGCTACTCGGGGGAATAAATTATGAGGAAGGTTTCACTACTAACATTTTGGTTGCCCCAAATGACAACATTTTACTATTAAGTTAGTTTTTTTAATTTTTTAAATTTAAACGTTACATTCAAACCGTTGATCTTATTTAATTTAATGAGCGATATGGTTTCATATCAGTTTATAAATTTTAGAGTTTATTTGATACTCGATCAAAGGCTAAAACATGAACGTATTAGAATGAATCTATCATAGTTAACAAGGTTCGTTTATTTTTTGTTTTTATCTACTGATCGAGTATCAAATAAATTCTAAAATTTACAAAACTTATATGACAATGCATCACTGGTTAAACTAAATAAGATCAACGGTTTAGATTTAACGTTTGAATTTTTTAATTTGAAAAAATAACTTAATAGCAAAATGTTGGCATTTGGGGGCAACTAAAATGTTAGTAGTGAAATCTTGCTCATAAATTATAAGAATGCTATTTTTGGATTGGATGAAATGACTTTGAAAATAGTTTTCAAACTTTTACGGGAGGTGATTTTCTCTTGGCTTAAACCTTTGTTTTAACTTTTAACTTTGGAGTGATCCTAAGGTTATCAAAATTCAATCGTGTTAGAATATTAAGTGTAATTTGTAAACCAAAAATTCATCCTGAAATCTGTCTTAACTATTTGATAACATACCCTCAGTATCTTTGTACACATGATAAACTCTCCAAATTAGGACAAAGGGATATATACCTTGTCTGGATTATTTTTGGCAAGAATTGTTCCAACAGCACCTCCTAAGGATCTCCCAAAAATTACAGCCTAAATTGCCTGAATTGAGATCATTGATAATCTGTGTAACCCCAATAAGAATATTTTGTGTCCTCTTTGTCTCATTTCTAGACTCTCGAACATCTTTAGAAAGATAAAAATTAAATATTCATTTATGAAGATACATGATAATTAGACAATAAAATGAATGCCATGAATGTACACAAAAAAAATCAGAAGAAATGATCAAAATACGTATATGATAATTAGTTAAGGTCATCCTTGTCCTTGCTATGCTAGTGTTGTGAGCATGTGATTGAAACTATTTTTTACTGACTTCACTAGACAGTCACTGTCTAGCTAGCTTGTCCAAAAAAAAAAAAACTATTTTTTACTGACTTCATATTCATTGTTGGGGCGTTTGGATCGCTTAGGAATAAGAGGAATAGTCTATTCTTAGGCGGAAAATATTGAAAAGTGTGTAATTTTGTGAAGAGTTTGGATGGTTAATTAGAAATAAATTTCCACCCGGAATAGACTATTCTTCCTTATTCCTTACCCATCCAAACGGGCTCTAAGCATTGTCCTTTCATCATTATTCCATATAGTAATGTACCTTTTACTTAATAAGACTGAGAACCAGCTCTTGGTTTAGTAGTAAAGAACAATGCACATTGACTCCTTAAGTGAAAGGTCACATGTTCGAAACCCAGTTGGAGAGTCTTTCATAGACATTTAATTTAAAAATAAGTTGGATGACTTAGACCTCCAATTTATTTCAAAAAAATAAAATAAAATAAAATAAAATAATACGAGAATGTGCAACTTTTAATTAATTAATTATTTGTTAATATTAATTAAGTTGTTTGCAAATAACTCAAAATGCATGGGTAACTTCGTTGTTTCGAGGTGTGTTTGGATGGTTTACGAACAAGATGAACAAGGAGATGAACAAAGATCCACGAACAGGCCCACGAACAAAACCAATTTATGAAAATTGGAGAACTAGGAACTAGAGAGTAGTTCCTAATTCGCGACTGTTTGTGAATTGTTTGGCTCTCGCGAACTAACCTTGTTCACGAACTACTATATCTGGATGGTGCCAAACACAAAACAGGTCGTTCTTATTCCATGTTCATAGAACATTTTACTCAAAGCCTTTCTAAACACACTCGTAGCTCACAACGGTTAACAAAAAAAGAAAAAACAAAACAAAATGTTTTTGTGATTGTACGTCATTGATTTCTGTACCGTACATCAAATCATCTTATAACACTAATAAAAATATCTAAAGATGATCATATCAATTTTGTGTGTTGTTGCTTTACCACCTGACTCTCAAAAAAGATCATATCAATTTTGTGGATGTTTCTCTATGACTTATAGCGATTTTCACTGGGTTGCAATTTGCAGGACTCAATGCTTTGAACTTTTAAAATGGCGAAAACTTAAATGCCTTCACAAAGAAGTAAAACATGGGACAAAAGGCTGCTACTGCCACTAAACTGTTGTCGTTATCTTTACAGCACCACCTTAATTTCGTCAATTTTTTTTTAAGTTGCTCGTATTTCTAAATTATATATAATCTTTCCATCAATATTTTGTTCTTTTTTTTTTTCTTTTTTGAGCAGAGATGTTTCTATACAAGACATTTATATTGAGACGTAACTTAATTTTGGTCTAAAGTGAGAAAAAAAAACAATGTATTTTAAGTGGAAATTATTAGTTCGAAATTTGATCGAAGGATTCGTGGAAGTTATAAGAACATTGAGAAGGCTTTGACCCATTTCTTTCTTAAAAATAAAACGTATATATATATATATATATATATATATATATATATATACCGTAATAATATGCGATAAAATAACAGTCTTGTCAATCAGGGAAATTAAGTGCGTGACAGCCTCCTAAAGAAATTGAACTTCGAAGTAGACAATTAAATAGTTAGCCCAAAGTCTCAACTCTCATATATATAGAGATTGACTAAAGTATACTCCAGTATACGGATCAAATCCGTATGCTAGAATCGTTTCTCAAAATCTAAAACTCAAACAGTCGATCCAAACCGTTCAAGTTGTTCTCCATGTAAAAGTATCCTTCAAGACCAAATTTTATATTTTTTCGATTTTTTTTGCTATATATTATGCTATTTTCAAATTGAATGGTCAGAAATACTCCTTTACAACTCATTTGTAGTGTTTTTTTAAAATAGCATAATATATAGTAAAAGAATTTGAAAAAATATAAATTTTGGTTTCCTAGGAGATTTCAATATGGAGAACAATTTGAAAGATTCGGATCGACTGTATGCATTTTATATTTTGAGAAACGACTCCAGCATACGGACTATCTATATGCTGGAGTATACTTTAGCCAATCTCTCTCTTTCTATATATATATATAGAGAGAGAGAGAGAATGGCTAACGTGCCATCGATGGCACGGAGGGTCCCGTGCCATCAAGTCATTTTTCGAGATCTAAAATTCAAACGGTCAATCCAAACCGTTCAAGCTGTTCTCTATATTGAAATATCTTTGGAGACCAAATTTTATATTTTTTCGAATTTTTTTGCTATTTATTATGATATTTTTAAAAAGATTATGATTAGAGTATTTCAGGCTCTCCAATTTGAAAATATCATAATAAATAGCAAAAAAAATCGAAAAAATGAAAAATTTGGTCTCCAAAGGTATTTCAATATTTTGATCAACTTGAACGGTTTGGATCGACCGTTTGACTTTTGAATTTCGAAAAACGAGCCGATAGAAAATTGATGGCACGTGCCATCGATGGCGCGTTAGTCATTCTCTCTCTCTCTCTCTATATATATATATATATATATATATATATATAGAGAGAGAGAGAGAGAGAGAGAGAGAGTGAGAGAGAGAACATATGGTGCATACTAATGTACCGGAGGTTCGGTGCATACTGATCCGATCACTTCGACCTGCTTCAAAATGACCAATCCAGACCGTCCAATATGATCTCCCTATTATAATCTCCTTGCCGACTAAATTTTATATATTTTTTAATTTGTTTACTATTTTTTTGAAATTTTAGAAAATCACTTATCTAATTTTTTCTGAATCGTTCAAAAGTTACAATTTTTAAAAATCCGAAAAAAATATTTAAAATTTTCCAAAAAAATGTAAAATTTGGTCATAAATGAGATTTTAATAAGGAGACATATTGGACGGTTTGGATCTGTCATTTTGAAACAGATCGATGAGTTCGGATCAATATGCACCGAAGCTCTGGTACATTAGTATGCACCATAGGTTTCCTCTCTCTCTCTCTCTCTCTCTCTCTCTCTCTATATATATATATATATATATATATATATAAAGTTTAATATGCACTATAGTGCATTAACGTTCTATGCACCACGGACTTTTTCGAGAATATTTTTGTAAATTGATAAATCTAATTTAACGAATCTAATTTATATATTGAAATCTCATAGCAAACCAATTTTTACAATTTTTGAGATTTTATTACTATTTTTTTCGAATTTTTTAAAACATGCCATTTTTGGAATATGGTAAATAGTATAACATTCCAAAAATGGCATGTTTTAAAAAAAATAGTAATAAAATCTCTAAAATTGTAAAATTTAGTTTGCTATGAGATTTCAATATGTAGATTACATTAGTTAAATTAGATTTGTCAATTTACAAAAATATCACCGAAAAAGTCCGTGGTGCATAAAACATCCTATGCACTATAGTGCATATTAAACTTTATATATATATATATATATATAGTTTTGCTATGGTGAGCTGTGTTTAAAATTGCTATATCTGGATAAAAATAACCGATCCAAACCGTCTAATATGATCGCCCTATTGAAATCTCCATGGAGATCAAATTTTATATGTTTTCAAAATTTTTAAGTATTTTTTTAAAATTTTAGAAAATCGTTAATCTAATTAGTTCTGAACCGTTCAAAAACAGCAGATTTTAAAAATCCGAAAAAATACTTACAAATTTAAAAAAAATATAAAATTTGGTCTGCATGGAGATTTCAATAGGGAGATCGTTTTGGATGATTTGGATCGATCATTCTAAACTAGATATAGCAGTTTTGATCGCAACTCACAGACCCTTTGTTTATTTAGGGTTCCATTATTTATTTATAATTTTATTTTATATTAAGAGATATGTTATGTTGTTAACTTGTGATCTAATGTGCTGTTGTTTGTAATCTGTTTCTTTTATGAACGGGTGAATTGATCATCTTTTTCCAAAAAAAAAAAAGAAAAAAATGATAGAAAATTAACAAAGGAATGTGAGCACGCCATTCCTTCAGAATGACGTTGTTATTGACCATAAAAATAATTGCCTATCCAATATTATAATAGGATGCGTTTCTAGCAAATTAAAAGGGCAAAATTTAATTAATAATTTGTACTTGTCTATATTGTTCGTGCATTAACATTGCACCGTAAGGAACAACAAAGAATATATACATGTACTTCTGAATTGGAAACATCATTAAGTGGTGGCCACCCAATGCTTTCCTATTTGGGTTAAGTTTATCACTCACAAGTGTACAATACTGTTCTTGCCTACATTTTCATTATTCTTTCTTAATTTATTTGCTGTACTTCCCAGCTGCAATTTTGTTGACAGATCATCCAACAACTTGATCCATATCCCAGGTCTTTAATCCTGAACCACCAGCGTTGCTTTTTCTCCTAATCTCTAATTACTTCTTTTGATATCAAAAATCACAGATTGCTACTATTTCCTAGATCCTATCACCTTATCAACACAATAAACAATTCTTCCAAATTCGTAGTGCCCTCCTGCAATTAATCTAGTACATATAAAGTAGCACATACGTCTGTTTGTCAGTATACGTGACCAAAAAAATAAAAAAAGAAAAAGAAAAGGAAACGAGAAAACAGGCCAAAAGCCCAAAATGTGGGAAACAGGCCTAGTAGGATCAGAACTAAACAGCGGAAAAAAATTAAAACCAACATTATTGTTCACTCCGATTTCGATAATAATAGTTAAAAATTTGAAAATTTAAAAATAACGTTGCTGGATCGTCATCCGAATTGACGAAATCGCAAAACTTTTGGATCGTCATCTGAAATGACGATCCAAGCTTGGATCGTCATTCCAATTGACGATCCAAGGGACATTTCGGACTAAAGTGCTTGTGACATTCAACCCAATTTGACTGGTCGTAAGAAAATTCAATATTTGATGCTAGTGGACACTAGTAATCTCTCATCTCTACACTCTACTCCACTAGTAGTCTAGTACTAACCATTTAGATGGTTTTCTTTTTCATTATTTATTTGTAATAATTATGTTCTATTTCATGAAGGCTGACTCAATGATGCATTCTTTCGACACATTACATAATAGATGTTAACAATTTCTTCTAGAAAGAATTGGAAATGAGTCAAATGACCATCACACGTCGCAAAATTTGTTGCTAAATTAATTTTTTTCAGAAAAACAATATGTTGTTCTAAAAAGTAAAATCGGAAGAGTCGATAAGTGAGTTTAATGTAATGTAATTATTACAGGGCCGAAGACTTTGTACTTACAAAATTAGAGGACAATTTTTTTTTGAGGTTGGGGGACCTTTTATATTTTTGTTTGGTTTTTTGTTACCCTATTTTTTGCATTGATTGAAAAAAATGATGAATCCTCCAACAAAAATGATTTTCTCTCACCAGAGTAGTAAAAAAAAAACTACAAACTTCAATTTTTCTACAAAATGTGAATATGTAGATCATTCTTTTTTTTTTTAAGATAAATTGGAGGTCTAAGCCACCCAACTTATTTTTAAATTAAATGTCTATGAAAGATCCCCTAGCCGAGTTTCGAACCTGCGACCTTTTACTCAAAGAGTCAAAGAGCATTGCTCTTTGCCACTAGACCAAGAGCTGGTTCTAACATGTAGATCATATTAAGAATCATGGATCAAACATCTTTTAGAAAATAAAAATTTAAAACAAAGCACCAGT
Source organism: Rhynchospora pubera (assembly GCA_028095005.1). Lineage (NCBI taxonomy): Eukaryota > Viridiplantae > Streptophyta > Magnoliopsida > Poales > Cyperaceae > Rhynchospora > Rhynchospora pubera. The sequence goes on along the minus strand of CM051460.1, from coordinate 319,619,569 downwards.
CACTCTACACTTTCCAAACTATTTTAGCTTGCCTCCAATATTATATAACCAGGAAAAGGTGATTATTTGAATAGACTTCTTAGAAAGTCATCATGTCATCTGTACGTGTTATAAACTAATGACTAAATTTTTTTTATATCCATAAAATTAATTAAAAAAAATTGTAACAAAATTATAAATTGGATGTGTTTCGAATTGGTTGACAATTTTTTTACAACATTGGGCCATCTTTTTTTTTACCATATTACTAGCATGAATGTATTGCCATTATGAATTGTCATGGCGATATTTTTTTTTATCTTTGAAAAAATGATAGAGTAGTTTGATTGGAAGAAATGGGGAAAAAAAATTTGAAATGTTAAAAATAGAATTTAAATTTCATGATCAATGGAACAGAGTTTTGCGATCTTTCAAAAATAATTACATGATTACCTTGAAATGGAGTGGAGTGTAGAGATGGGAGATTACTAGTGTTCACTAGCACCAAATATTGAATTTTCTTTAGAGTTTAGACCAGTCAAATTGGGTTGAATGTCACGGGCACTTCAGTCCGAAATGTCCCTTGGATCGTCAATTGGAATGACGATCCAAGGGTTTTGCGATTTCGTCAATCCGGATGACGATCCATCGATATTATTTTTAAAATTTCAATTTTTAACTGTTATTATCTAAATTCGAGTGAACAATAATGTTAGTTTTAATTTTTTCCGACTAAATAGAGAGTAAATATATGGGCCCATAGAAATAGCAGATAATTCTAGCCCATTATAGATTCTTCAGTTTAGGCCTTCGCTTCGGAGCTTCCTCCCCGCCTTTCCTCGTTTTTCCCCTTCAATTCGGCATCTCTCTGGTAAATTTTTTTTTTTTTGAGAGAGAGAGGGACTCAGGGAGAGAGAGAGAGAGGAGTGCGGAGAGAATGGGTCGGCCTCCACAGAGCGGCGGTCCAGCCTTCCGCTTCACTCAAAATGAGGTTTGATCTAATCTTTATATTTTTCCTCAGGTTCTTTTAGTTTAATTTTCTCGTTTTAGGTTCTGTATTTTGTCTATAATCTTGGTCGGGGTTTTGTTGGTCCTACCTATACCTCATACCTCATAGTTCCCCAGTCTGATTGAGACCGATGGTTGTGCTTGTACGGTTGTACCTAATTTCGCTAGTTTTGAGTTGATCCTAATTTGGAATCCACTTAGGGTTACAGATTTTGAAGTGGCGTTTTCTTTAGATATTTTTTGTTTATTATTTTTATAATGCGTCTTGTTATGCTTCATAGTAACCGAGAATAGGAATTAAAGATCTTAAAGTTAGAGAAAGTTTCTTTAGACATAGTTTGCCCAAAGAGTTACAGCTGGCTTTTAGAAATAAAAACTATTGTAAAGCTTAGCTAGGCACAGAGATTTCTGTGAAGTTCATATCCCTTCATTATATTTTGTTCCTTAGCTGTTTATGCATTTTAGTTTATCACTTCGTAGTATTCTTTATTTTCCTTTTTTACTTTTTTTGTTGAACAAATTATAGGGCTAATCTACCCTTTCATTACTGAAAAGTGTAAAGTTTTTACGACGACACACATATTATACCAGTACAGTATTAATCCTACAGTCTACAGACCCTACATTAAACCTAAACTGCACTGACATAACTTGATGGGATTGACGTCATTGTGCCCTTATTATCTCATATCTATCATACTACCAGAAAAATTGAAGTTTCTATAATAGCCCTGCACAAACAAGCAAAATGAACCAGTATCAATTAAAGAACCAAAACACACATCTCAAAATTACATCAAACACACGCAGCACTGTGTAAACACCACAAAGCATTGCTCCAAGCTTTCAGGCGAGTCAGACTTTCCATCAGTGCAAATCAGCTACTCTCCTTAAGTCAGAGGCAATGACGTCACCTCTGGCTGAAGAGATAAAACTGGACTTTCAGCTTCTATGAGAACAGATCTGCCCAATATGTCAGAATGGATACTCTCATTAAACCCATTGATCTTAGGGATTTTATTTTACCATTAGTAAAACAGATCTCATTCTATATATACCAATTAATTTACAAAATAGCAGCACATACTTCTACTCGACCTCTTATTATAGAACCTCGCAACCTATGAATACAAATGCCACTAAAAAGTGGAATCTGTACATGCTGTTTGTTTTTGATATTCGGGGTGCTATATTATATAGGAAATCTCATGTGATCTGTGCAGAAGGCATGGGCACTGACGTATAGTGTTTATCATTATAGCCTAGAATTGAGTGTAAGTCCAGTCGTAAAACAATTAATAAGTAACCACACCGCTTTGAAGAGTCATTATCTAAGGTAAAAAATGGAACAGATTAGGAGCTGTTATGCTAAATCATATCCATGTCAGCACTTTGTTGATTGGATTTGGATGTGGATACTGAATTACTGACATGAAAGAAAACTTCAAAAATACATCAGCACTAGTACAGATTTTGTAAGATCAAATACTTACCTCACTATGGATAACATAACTAACAAAATGCAAATACAACAAAAATAGTGATGGTAGCAATAAAATGTAATTTTTAAATTACAGAAGAGGTAATTATATTGCATGTACTATTATCCCAGAGTGTCTTTTAGCAAAAATACTAGAAAAGAAAAGGATTTCAAATATTTTGATGTAATTTTGACATTTTATATGTTCTTAGAGTACTCTGAACTATCAGTTTCCTTCTCCTCGTCATCTTTACCGTATGTACTGCTTATTTGTAACCGTTTCCATTGTATGGATAATTATGCAGATACAGATACGCTGATTGGAATGGATAATATTGTATTCCATTTATTTCTTTTGACTCTTCTGACCCCACTGACGAGTAACTCTCCTCCTGTGACTCGTGATTACAGAATGAAATATAAATTAAATTGTTTCCTTGTTGTACCTCTGGGTACTTCTCATATTGTCAGTTAAATTTGCAAGTTCTGCAAAATGATGAATATTAAACAGCTTGTAGAATTAACTTATCATGGGAAATTCAGCTAGTTGATTACTTAAGTTGTTTGGAGCAGATTCATGCTGCAAATTCCTATGGCTTGCGTGAAAGTATGTCCAGAAGTCTAAGGTGTTATAGTATATTCTAATAATAAGTTTCTCATCTATGCAAATATTTTTTTTTTTATTGTTTCAAAAAGATAGATTTTCACATTGAGAATAACTCATTTAGAGTGAGTCTTTGACTGTTACCAACTTATTGGCTTATGTCAGAACCTTTGAGTAGGAAAGCTCAGTTAATTGGGGAATCATGGTGTGTACATTTTAGTGAATGTCTTGTCATCTGCCAAGAATTATGCAGCGAAAAATAGGAAATAACTATGTTTTATGCGTGTATTAAGGTTGTGGAGATGGAAGCATGTTTACAGGAAGGAAACAATGCAATACCTCCACGCGAGGTCATGAATTCCCTTGCTGAGAAGTTCAGGTACCTGCCAGAGACCATTTTACTAATGCCTTTATTTTTCATCCTCTTCAATTTGAGAATAATGAGGAATTCTGTCTGTCTTGAAGTTCATCTGCAGAAAGAGTCGGAAAAGTTGCTGTGCAGCCCAAGCAGGTAACAATTAAAAACCTGACCAAGGGTGATGGGACTGTTGAAATAATAATGTCATGAATTTATGAATGGGTTTTGGGGTGTAGGTGTGGAACTGGTTTCAGAATCGAAGGCATCAACACAGAGCCAAGGCATTGGGAAAAGCGGTAGGTAGGACCATTGCACCCCCCATCCCAATTCCCATGGGTGCACAATTTCAACCTGAGGAATCAATCTCCTTTGCTAGCAGCTCCCAACATGTTGCTGCATCGGCCTCAGGTCTTTTTCTCGTTCAGTTTCTTTTTTATGTATATTGTATGATAATGCACTATGTTTTTCTATTTATTTACAATTAAATTTAAAATTGACAAACTGAATGTAAAGATGTAATCTCGAAAAGAATATAATGAAAGAAGGATATATGATGATATAATTTTGCTTCTTAGAAACGACTATGTAAGTAAATCATATAACTGGTGAATGAGAACAATTGAAAGAAAAATTATACAAATCCAGTTTTAAATAGGAAGTTGGCTGTGTAGTCACACACAAGTGATAGGAAAACTAGAACAATCCTCCCAGTTACAAGTAAATCCTGAACTCCCTAGAGCTTTAAATATCAGAAGCGCTTATCAAGGAGGTTGCCTTTTTTGCATGTTTTCTGTCATGGAAATGACAGAAAATGTGCATCATGTGTTGGCTTCTGATGATATTTGTTAGATTTTAAATTAAAATAGTATGTTCCTTGCATCCGATGCTTATAATAGGTGCTTTGGTATGGGTACCGTTATGTTAGCTATTTGGGTAGCACAGCTCCTTTTTTAAAAATGATTATATAAATGTTTATTTGATATGCTTTGCATGTTTAGGTGTGATAGGGGGAAGTCAGATGGAATTTGAAGCCAAGTCAGCTCGAGACGGTGCTTGGTAGTTTATAGTTTTCTTTTTTTTGTTGTTTTTTCCCCCTCTTTGTAATGTCACCAGTTTGTTTTATATTTTGGAATTTTGATAGTAAGAAGAATTTGTTTATGTGTGCTTTAGGTATGATGTCTCAGCATTTCTTTCACATAGGTCATTTGACACAGGTGATCCAGTAAGTTGTTAAAATGCTTCATAAGTTGCAAATATATAATATTTTCCTCAGCATCTGTTTATTTTTTAGTGTGAGAGATAAGTTAGATGTGAATGTCATGCAGGAAGTAAGGGTGAGGTTCTCGGGATTCGGAATGGAAGAGGATGAATGGGTAAATGTGGCAAAGTGTGTGCGGCAGCGGTCTCTTCCATGCGAGTCAGCCGAGTGCGTGGCTGTGCTTCCTGGTGATCTCATCCTCTGTTTCCAGGAGGGGAAGGAGCAGGCTCTGTATTTTGATGCCCATGTGCTTGATGCGCAGAGGCGAAGACATGATGTTCGTGGATGTCGATGTAGGTTCCTGGTTCGTTATGACCATGATGGCGCTGAGGTTCTTCCTTTCATTAATCAATTTATTCTTTTGTTGAGTAAATTGCACAGATGAGTTTCAGCATTCCTTTGTTTGTACTTGAAGAAATATTTCTTGAGGGAATCCTTATTTGTCATATGCTGCAGTCTTCAATAATCCTTCTAATCACCCTTGCTGTGGAATACTAGTATTAGTTGGTTGTGATTTGCCCATAATTAGCTTACAAACATGCCAATATTAACTAGGATCTGTTCGTGTTCATGTTTTCTGAAAAAGATGACTGTGAGGACCATGTACAATTTATAAAACTTTGGGAAACAAGAACAGTAATATATATTTTTTTGGGATCAAATAGAGTACTAAGTAATATATCTTTTCATTTATTCTGAACTAAGTATTTTATATTTCTATATGCAACATTTATTGGTTTGAGAATTTGAAGGATCATTACTGAAAGCCGTGCCCCTTACTAGCAAAGTTAAACAACAACCGTTTAACTCACAGGAAATAGTGCCACTTAGAAAAGTATGTCGGCGACCAGAGACGGATTATCGGCTTCAGATTCTACAAGCCTCAAGATTGGGGAGACCAATAGATCATGTGCAAACTCAAGATCCTCTGCACAAAATGACAACAGCTCGTAGCGCTGAAGAGATCAAAGCTGGATCTGGTGCATCAGCTACCATTCTGCCTAAGGTCAATCCTAGTACTGATGCCACTACACCAGAGAAGAGCAACAGCACTATACTTGATGCTATGTCAGAGGATGCTGCTGCTAGCTCTTAATTCTTAAACTTCCTAACCCTGTATGGACTGAAAGATAATTTGTCCATTTGTAGTTTTGGACCATGTGTTCTATAATTGAAGTAAATTGGATAGGGCTTATGTTGTTTATATATTTTTTTTTAATGTAGCAATTTTTAGTTGGTGAACTTGAAAGAAGACTGGGAGTTTATGTGAGATTTAGTGTTTATGAGTTGAAATTGTTAGATCAAGATTTGTTTTATTTAAATTGGGACCAGTACGATTGTGGTCCAGCAAATGGATAGAACTGTTTTTTTGATGATTAATGGATAGAACTGTAGCAATTGGTACGATGAGGTTCTGATTTACTCAAATCAGGTCCAGTAGGATTGTGGTCCAGCAGGTTGTATTGGCTCTTGCAATTGGTTGATCAGGTTTTATTCTGTTCAAATTGGTTGACAGTAGGATTGTGGTCCGGTAAACAGTATGGAACTGCAGTTTTGAGTCATCGGTCTGTAGAGATATTGTAGTCTAAGGTCCTGATCAAAATCCCATTTTTTTAACATGGGATTTCATTTTGTTGGAAAAATTTTTATCGAAATGAATGAATTTGGTGTCATTTGTTTGAAATTCACATGTAATTAGATCCAACTAGTTCCTGCGAAATCAATTCAAATAAAATGAAATGAAATGAATTCCCACGTAAAAAAAAAAAAGTTTGATCAGGGCCCAATTTTTCCTTATAGCTTTTTATGTTCATTCTATCTACTCTGGCAGTTGCCGTTCGCTGTCAATAGGATGCCTATTTCTTAAGTTTACCGGGTGCCTAGATGGATTTGATTAATTGTTACAGATGGCACTTGTCTGCTGAATGGTAAATATGGTTTAAATTTGCTGGTGATAGCAATTTCTGATGGAGATGTAATAGGTGGTTGTAGTTTTCTATAAAGTTGCTACAACATGGAAAAATTGATAACGTAACCTCTTGTAAGGCACAGAGTAGCTTTCAGGCTTAAAAGAGGCTGGACAATGACCAGTAGTGACAGACCGAAAATAACTTTTGAAAGGAAAGGAAATCCATAGAACTATCTGAATAAAAGAATACGAAGTATCTTATCAATTTTAAAAATAATATTTATGTTTGAAATTCGAAAAAAGAAGTTTTGTTTGATGTATATGTCCCCTGTAAATTTAGATGACGTTTGGTAAATATTTTATTTTTCATTAAATCGATTATTCTGTTCGTTGTTTAAATATAATGACCTTTTAGAGCATTACGAAGCATTATTAAATTGTATCAAATTTGACTCGTAGAATAATTATATATCCAATAATATACACACGATGGAATATAAAAATGATTATAATAATATATATTAGATTATCATCTAATAGCATACGGTATCGATGAGGTTTAGTAAATTAAGCTAATATGACTTAACAAATTCCCCTTTACCATTTTTTTTTCTGGGCCTAATGACAAAAAAGGTCCAAAAGTGAAACACCAGTGACAGTGTTGCGTTTGGCAAATTAAGGAGTTGTCAGATAAATGAAAGTACGTTCTTGATGCACCGTGTCAAGTAGGTTGTAATTTGGAACCAGAACAACAGTTTTTGAGAACACCTGGTACTCTGATTGGAGCCCATAACATAGTTTATCACACGTACTTATCTTAGGCTCCGTTTGGATTCCATTTGAGAAAAATAGAAGAAGAGAATAAATTTATTATAAACAATTCAAACTCTTCACAAAATTGCACACTTCCCCATACTTCTTCCCTTATTTCTTTCTTCCCACACCTTATCCAAACGGAGCCTAATGAATTTTTTGTTGGGATCATACGATCAGGAGCCCTGGACCATTAATATATGGGGTGGCGGTGTTGGTTTCTCTGCTTTCTGTTGTAAGAACTCTATGGTAAAATGAGAAAATAATTCAAGTTTAAATTAGTTTTATTTGTCATGGGTAGAAAATATCTGAAGAAAATAAATTGTTCGGCGATTGTAAGAGCTTTTTGAAAAATCATGAATTTTTATTGAGAATGGATTCAATCAAAGCGCTTTGACCGGAGTCTCAGTTAACCCCGTCAGTTCTCAATTTTGAAAGTTCAAACGACCGATCTGAACCGTCAAATATGATCTCCATATTGAAATCTCCTTGCCGACCAAAATTTTCATTTTTTTGAATTTTTTAAGTATTTTTTTCAGATTTTCAAAAATCGTTAATCTAATTTGTTCTGAACCCTACAAAAATTGTTGTTTTTGAAAATCCGAAAAAAATACTTAAAAAATTCAAAAAAAATGAAAATTTTGGTCGGCAAGGAGATTTCAATATGGAGATCATATTTGACGGTTCGGATCGGTCATTTGAACTTTCAAAATTGAGAACCGACGGGGTTTAACTGAGACTCCGGTCAAAGCGCTTTGATTGAAGACTTTCTCATTTTTATTTTCAATTTTTTTAAATTTAAATCACATTAAACTGTTCAAATTAAATTACTGTGCATAATAGAACTTGAGGCTAGCTGGGATGCAAAAAAAGCAAAGTGATAACGTACAAATGCAAGTGAAGAAGTTCAAAAAGGAGAGTGACACAAGTCAATATATAGAAGAAAGTGTCCCAAAATTCGAGTGCAATCAACAAACAAACCGGCACTCAAGCGAAGGAGTTTGTTGCCATCAACAGTATTAATTATATGACAGTATTATGTGGTTCGCATATTTAATTAGTAGAGGTGCTTTGATAGATAAGATTTTTGGTTGACAAACCAAGAGGGCAAATGAAATTGAGAGAGGAAAATTAGAGTTCTTTCATATTTAAAAAAAAAATGAATAATATAGATAGGACATTAAAGTGCATTGGTATATCATATTATAAATACTTCCTTCAAATCACTGTAGAAAGAACTCGAATTCTAAAGGCTGTCTCGCGCGATGGATTGATCTCAGTCCTTCGCCTTCCTTACCTATTCTGCTTCAGTTTTTCTGTCTTCCTTGCTTCGTTACTCTATGTCTGGTGTGCGTCCTTCATTCTCTCAATCCTTCCTCTCCTGTCTCTCTCGTCGTACCTACTTCTACCCTCGCCCGTCACAATGGATCTATTAGTTGCTTTTCGCAATTGCCACAGTCAAATCTCTCTCTCGAAACTTCTCTCTTCCACTCCACAGTAAAACCCTACCTTGGTGTTGTCCTGCTTCGTCTCCTTGCTTGATCTGTAGAAGATCGGCAACCAGGCGGTGCAGAGGTCAATCCAGGCAGTTACCAAGCTCCTTCTCTGCTCCTCCTCTTGGCGATTCCAGTGGCTTTGGCGATTACTGAAATAAGGAAGTCAACCTCTCTGTGTAACTGAATTAATTCCCAAGCTCCTCTTCCTCTCCGGTGGCACTGCACAAGTTTTACTCTCTTTCCACTTCCCCTCTTCTCTAAGGGCTCGTTTGGTAGAGTCAAGTTTAGCTTGACTTTTGGGTCAACGAGCTAACTTACATGCCTTGCATCGCCAAACTGTTGGAGTTATGTCCTAGAAGTCAATAATTTAATGACTCAAATATTAGTTTATGTTATGGATGATATTTTATCATCTGTTCCTATGTTTATTATTGACAGATCATTCAGGTTGAGGATCTGAATTGTAGATCTCTGTGGATCATTCTTTAGAATGACAATAATAAATCTAAATGGTCCATAATCTTGATAATTAACAAGGAACATTAATTATCTTATAAGATTAGTATGCAAGTTAAGTGATGATTAAGTTCTACAAATCATAGGTAAAGAGTTACCAACTTAATTGCATATGTGTATGTTATGGAACATAGCACGGGACTTGACCCATCGAAATAAACATATGGATTGTGTTATGTGTCATTGTTTATTTCGTTATGATTTTGGTTCTAAGTTTGAGATGTTTATCTTTTCCACATGAGGATAGGTTCAATAAATACTGTCTACCGCTGATTCCCGATAAGGGCTGCTATACGGACTTTATTTATGTTCTCTTGAATTGTGCGGGGAAAAGCTAATCATCAAGAAAACCGTATGTCCCTCATTAATTCACTTAGTGAGTGACGATATCTGTTTGGGTCCCTTGATGGAGATAGATTGTTTGCATGCAACTTTATACAATTATCTCTAGATCAAGAAACGTATAATCTGCAAGAATGACACATTCCTATCTTGGATTATACGATGATATCGTGTGACATAAGAGTCAAAATAGAGAAACGTAATTGTTCTCTTATGCAGGATTGAAATTTTGTAGCTGTACACTATTTATGCGAATTGGAAATCATAACGTGTTTCTAGATACCGCTTATGATTATTGGAATTAAATAGCGATTTAATTCCATGTCCAACATAGCATAAATCCTCAAAGGGTCACACAAAATTGGTATTTAATCATACGTGCATTATTTATTTATTTGCAATAATTGTTAGGAAATTGCCCAATTTTAATTTTGTGACTAATTACCATTAATTAATCCAATTAAAACACAAGCAACAAAGGGATCTAGTACAAAGCTATTCGACACAAGAGATAGGTGGAAATTATACCTCCCGCGAAATCGTATTCGCGGGGCTCGATCCTATGGCATGGGAATCGATGGGATTCTTCTCCTTCTTCTCCAAATCGCCTCGAGTCCACCTAGAGATTAACCAAGGTCTAAATCGATTCGTGCTAGCGATTCGATTAGAACAAAGCTAATCCTAAGGATCAACCCTCTTCAAGAATCAACCTATTTGATTTTGGTGGAGAGTTGTAGCTCAACACATGAGCATATGGAGGAGAGGATGAGAGGAAGAGGTAGCGCCTATGAGGGGAGAAGAGGGGCGGCTAGGGTTAGGGAAGAGAGCTAGCTCAATTTTGCATCTATACATCTCTATATATAGTGCACAATCCCTACCTACCACCAACCATCTATTTACAAGAATGCCACTCTCACCTACCACTAGGGCCGGCCACATTATGGGCTCACATGGGCCTCTCATCTCATTTAATTAGGCCTCTAATTCACATAATTAGAAGCTACTCCAAATGCACTTCAATTGGGCTATACATTTAATACATAAATATTGGCCCAATAAATTAATATAACTATTTATATTAAATTGTGTCGAGCTAAAATAATTATTAACTAATTAATAATTATTCTAGGATTAGCTAATACATTAATTTATTTCAATATGATCCATTTGACTTAATTAATTATAATGGTATATAATTAATTAATCAACTTATCATATTTCCGCAATACGAACTATTGCGAATAAATAAATAATGCATTGTCTTGGTCAAAACTCTATTTTGTGTGACCCTTTGAGGATTTATGCTAAGTTGGACATGGAATTAAATCGCTATTTAATTTCAATAATCATAAGCGGTATCTAGCAACACGTTATGATTCCCAATTCGCATAAATAGTGTACTGCTACAATATTTCAATCCTGCATAAGAGAATAAATATGTTTCTCTATTTTGATTCTTATGTCTCACGATATCATCGTATAATCCAAGATAGGAATGCGTCATTCTTGCAGATTATACGTTTCTTGATCTAGAATTGATCGCTTAGTTGCGCGCATACGATCCAACTCCATCAAGGGGCCCAAACAGATATCGTCACTCACTAAGTGAATTAATGAGAAACATACGGTTTTCTTGATGATTAGCTTTTCCCCGCACAATTCAAGAGAACGTAAATCAAGTCCGTATAGCAGCCCTTAACGGGAATCAGCGGTAGACGAGATTTATAGAACCTATACTCATGTGGAAAAGATAATCATCTCAAACTTAGAACCAAAATCATAACGAAATAAACAATGACACATAACACAATCCATATGTTTATTTCGTTGGGTCAAGTCCTGTACTATGTTCCATAACATATACATATGCAATTAAGTTGGTAACTCTTTACCTATGATTTGTAGAACTTAATCATCACTTAACTTGCATACTAATCTTATAAGATAATTAATGTTCCTTGTTAATTATCAAGATTATGGACCGTTTAGATTTATTATTGTCATTCTAAAGAATGATCCACAGAGATCTACAATTCAGATCCTCAACCTGAATAATCTGTCAATAATAAACCTAGGAACAGATGATAATATATCATCCATAACATAAACTAATAATTAAGTCATTAAATTATTGACTTCTAGGACATAACTCCAACAATCTCCCACTTGGCCTAGAGTCAATCAGTAGTGATTTCTAGCCAACGAAGAATTGAGAACAATGTCATATATCTACATATATACATGTCTCGGACCTCAAAATAAATAATACGCTTAAAGCTAGTTACTCATACGTCTACCACGTATGGATGCATAATTGCATCTCGTATACTGCTCAAGGTAGAGGTCAAGTTAGAGTGTTCACTGTGTTCGCGAACCTATCCAAATTTGTTCGACCCTATATATATATACTACTATATATATGTTCTTGATCATCATCATATGATATCAAGTGATATTGTTACAGATCATATTTGAATCTCCAATGTAACATTGGGTTCTTTAGGAGTAAGTTGTGGTTCGAGATGCATATAACCATAATAACTCGACTAAGAACTCGATCCGAAATAAACTTCTTTTATTGCTTCACAAGTTGCTATGTATTTTTTGCTTTGGTGACGGAAACGGTTGTAATATTCCATTTGGAACACTTTCTAAACTTACAACACCACCTTTTAAGCAAAATATGTAGCTCAATCGTGATTATATCAATCCTTTGAAAAACTTTTATCAGTGTAACAATTTACACGATATTTCTTTCATCTTACGAGATGAAACATTATATCACTCTTTCTCATAAGGTACTCGAAGATATCATTGACTATCGTCCAAATGTGTCTCTCTTGTATCCATTTGACAACTGTTTGTCATATCCTTTGGATACTACACATTGGGGCATATGCATAAATATGGCGTACGAAATGAAACTCATAATGAAAGAATGCTTGAACTATTTCATGCACTTTCTTGAATTGAGTTGTAATAGACCGAGTTAAACACTCAAGTCATGCCATGTGACGTACAGTTAGACATCCTTTCTTGGAGTGTAACTTTCGTGTTTCTAGAACACTTCGTCAATATATGCATATTTGCTCAAACCTAACATCCATCATAATCTATCTTCATAGATTTGTTTCTTAGAATCAGGTGATTTCGCCCAAGTTCTCATTTGAGAAAGCATTCTCCAAAGAGATCTCGACAATATTCATTTTTCTTAATGTTATTCCCAATCAATGAATTGTTATCTTGAACAATACAAATAATACAATTATGCTCCCACTGAATATCTTGTTTATACAAGATACTTTTTGACGAAGTTCAACTCCTTGACTTCATTGTCAAAACTTTTATTCCAATCTCCACAACACTTGCTTTAATCCATTAATGGATCCTTGAAGCATGCGTATGTTTTTAGCAATACATAAACCTCGATTTGTGTCAAATGCACAACATCTTCCTTCATTCATACGAAGAAGGCGATTTTATGTGTTTTTCCATATATCGACATATATGAAATACAACTATTGCTAGAATGATCTTTATTGACTTATACATAGCCACAAGCAAGAAATTGTGCTTTGTACGTAGTCAACTAGCCATCGACTTAGACATAGCTACAAGAGAGAAGCCGCGCTTTGTACATAGTCGATTCGTTATCCATGTCGATCTTTCCTTTTGAAGATCTAAACGTTCTTGATGGATTGCTCCTTCATGAACATCAACCAAGGTCTATACCTTGTTGTTATACATAGATTTTATTTAAAGATCATATGAATTCAAACCATATATGTGGAATCGGATCGTTCCATCGTTTCTTTGTTTATCAACGGATTCTCATATGCTAAGTTTGAGAATGTCGTGAAGCCAATGCACCAAACGGCTTAGGCAATCAACTCTCGTTGATCTTTTGTAGGATTGGTACTTGAGGTTCATGAACTACTTCCACAATGAATTGTCGAACGAGTTCTTGACTCCTCATATATTTCATGAGTTTCTCAAACATCATCAACTCGTGAGATGGTTGAGTCCTCATTAGAAAGAGCATACTATTAAACTTCTTTCAAAACAACTTGTGAATGAAGTTTCGCTCAACTCCCACTAAATACCATGTATGGAGTGACAAGTTTCCTTTAAAAGTACTTCTTGTAGTGACGCATAAACTATTTTAATGCTCACTTTACTCCCACTACTTCTTCTTGAGAATATCATTCTACAAGATTACATTATGATTAGCAACAACTACTTTGTTCTTATCATATTCATGGAAGTAGTGTCTTTTAATATAAAGTATCCTACAAATATATGGTGTTTTATTTGGTTTAAGCTTACAAGTCCACAATACTTGAAATAAGCTTCTCAACACCAAATCTCGAGAAGTATTATACTTAGAGATCAAAATCTCCTAAGATATCTTCTTCAATAGACTTCGATGGAACATCATTCAGTGTGAACAATATTGTCCTCAAACATAATTCCCTAATATGAGTCGAATAAGTCAATTTGATTTTTTACCGATCGAACTATACGAAATATTGTTCGATACCTCCATTCTTGGACATATTATTCCTCATGGAGCGAGTTGTGAAACCACTTTCATACTCTTTAGATAATATTTCAAATCATGTGACTTAACTATTTACCATGATTAATTATAAGACTTTTTCTTTCTCTTGAACGGTCTTTCAACTTTACACTTGAACTCCTTTGAACTAGTCAAAAGGTTCATACTTATACCTTATCAAATAGATATGTTAATATCTACAATGATCGTTGGTTAAGTAGTAAAGTATCAATAACCTTTCATTGCACAAGTACTTATAGGTCTTTATACATCGATATGTAAAAAGTCCTAATCAAGTCACTTGTCCTTAAACCTTTGTAGGTTAAAGGCGCTTTTGTCATTTAACAAACATGATTCGCATATCAATCGATTTGAAATCGAATTGAATTTACGAGCTCTACGTTACGGAGACTCTCGTAATGCGATTCTCGTTTGTGTATGTGACTAAGCGGTTATATATAACATGAAAGTCAAATACTTTATGTCAAGTCTTATGCATCCTATTTGTCATTCAAAACTTGCTTATCTATTTCAAGCAAATTCAATCAAGATGCATGAAATCATATAAACAAATCCAGAATAAAAGAACTTGTCTTTTATTAAACATAATCATTCATTTCATCGAATATGAAGTGGAGATGTTTTGAGAAGTTAGGATTAAGGTATGCAACCTTCAATTCCTAAACAAACTCTTAATAAAGATAACTCTACGTATTCAATGGTAATGACTTAGACGAACAAGTCATTGCCTATACGGAGTTTACTTTACATCTCTCGAACATTCTCTTATTCTTCATTGCTAACACATTTCGTCAAATGCGAGCATATGAACTAGTATCAAGTTACTAGTGTAAATTAGAGATAGTGAGATAATTTGAACGACAAATACACTTTAGGATTAAAGCATTATAATCATGGTATTTCGGACAACCTTTCAAAATGTCTCCAATAAACGGCAAATGAAACATCTCATGTGATACATAATCACAATCAAGAGTCTCGAAATTTCAACTCATACCTTGGCGAAGTATTTCTTGAATACTAAACCAATTACCTTTTTGCATCAACAAGTGTGCGAAGAAGGTAACATTATATCCTTTATAATTTCAAAGAGATCGTATGACAATATCAATAATCCTTGATATCGGAGATCAATATCTCTAGTTATCAATTAGCTACTTAAATCTTTCGATTTGTAAGCCAATGAAACGTTCATGTATCCTTTTATAAAAGAAGAACCTCTTTGTCAACTCATACTCTTTATACTCGATCATAAATGATGGAGTTAATATCTACTTTCTCCAAGAACACTTTCTTGAGTAAGTGGATGAGAGCGTACGAGTTAAATCTAGTCCATATGAATTCTCTAATTCAAAGGTCTAGAAATTTAAAATGAGGATATTAGCCATACGCTTTATTGAATAACTTTTCGCCAAAAGTTAATCAATCATCGCGTTGCTACGTTCGGGTAGTTTGAGGAAAGTTTTGGGAATTGACATACTCAAATTTCTCTTCACTAAGATCATGTCTTAGGAATCGGTATTACTTCTTTAAGTAAATACCTTTTAGAAACGAGTTTGTTAATTTTTCAAAGATTGATCGCAACAAAATTAACAATTTTAACATCTATAACAAAATCAATTTAAGGTCAATTAGTTTATGCAATTGTTTTATTTATAACAAATAAAACTCCCACTACATTTATTTAATGTCCCAAATGTAGTTGGTTTTCCAAGATCCCGGTTTTCATCAAGTAGAGCCTGCTATGGCACGTCACCCTACTTAATTAGACAAGGTAGGTTCTCCAACCAATCATATCGTTCCATATGATTCTTGGTTTGTGAATATCTAAGTATATTTACAAACTTCGCCCCGATGTCCAAACTCTAGTTGGGTCCATCGAAAAGTAACCTCTCACTATTTGCTCCTTGCAAATCTTAGCTATTTGCACCCCGACTACCGAATTGGCAATCATGACGTCCGCTTGGGCGGACCGCGCCATGAGTGACAATCGGCGTGAAGGGGATAGAGAGAAGGAGGGCGATTTAACTTAATCGAGTTTTAGTTGGGACTATCAATCATATGACACTTGTTTGGTGGTCGTGTAAGCATACACCCATACCTAGCCTATGACAATTCATAGCAATCACAAGCAATCATATAAGCATCTCATAGTTGTGGGTTTGTATGGCTCCCGCTTGCATTAGTTTCGCCACATCGTCCATGGAGCAAAACTAATCTAATCCTTGTCCCTCCCACTAAATTCTATAAGGATCTAAATCCTATATAAAATAAAGGTACAAAATACATGTGAAAACATCCTATTCCCATCCTAACCTTAGGGGCATGCAAGCCACACAAGTTACAGAAAAAATTAATCAACAAATTAATTAATTAATGGCACCAAAGGCCGCATTACAAACATTCACACATGCATTCAAATACAACCACAAGGCATTGAGTCTTGAGCCATACTAAACCCACTATCCACCTACAAAACAAAGTTAGCACATACAAGCACTTTGTTTCCAATTAACGATTTTCAAGCATCTTTGCGATTTGTTTGCCATAAGTAAATTCCGTGTACAAATTCTCAATTTTAAACAACAAAACTTGTTTAAATTCATTTAGAAAGTTCTTTCAACATCTCATAACTGAAAGGAGATCAAACAAGGAGTTTTCTAATTGTTTTCAACTAATTTGAATACTTAGAAAAACAGTAATTTATTAAAAAACGTAACTAATGGAATCCAATAAAAACAAAGGTTTTAGGTCTCCAAAAATTCTCAAATAAATTACTTAAACTCCTTAGCATAATTGTGATTACCAGTAAAAATTTCAAGAAGATATCTTAAACCATCTGGGAGAATAAAAAATGACAAATCTCTTACAAGTGCACGAAACACCGTTATGAGATTTTCAGCTTATCCTCTCAACCATTTGGTCTGTAAGACCACCTTCTATCCAGTTTTTATATATACAATATACACAGAAAAACTAGTTTAGACTATAGGCTAGCTATCCATGAAAAGAAAACCACCAAGTTCAGTTCAAAAAGTTCGAGTTACATACTAAATAATCAACAAATTCTGTACTGGAACAGACTGTCGATCGAAATGTTTTAACCTAGATGAAGGTCCAAACTTCCACGAAAAATTATGAAATTAATTTTCCTGGAATCCTAACTCAAAAAAAAACAACTCCATTTAAACAGAATTTTTAAAGGAGTTCTCAGTTGGTACAGTTTATTAGAACAATCGATTTGCTCAACAAACTGGATCTGACAAGATCTTCATTTTCATACTTGAAAACCCACAAATTAATCCGAGTCATGCAACAATCTATACATTCTCAGAAAGCGCTTCAAGTCCTCTTTAAATCTAGCCATAGAACACTGGTACTTATATTCAAAATATAAATCTTTCAAGCCATTCAAACAGGACAGTACGAGCAGAAACTGGTTCTGCGCACTGTCGCCATTTTATTCACAATAAATCCATACTAATTCATAAAAATGTGAATCTAACGCCAAAAGAATCATAATCCACAGATCTACAACTTTCATGTAGATGGAAAAAACTTCCAGAGAACTTATCAAAGCGAAAAACGCGAAACAACACAGAAAATACCATTTCCAGACAGCAAACAAACGCATCATCTCTACTAATCCGTTAATTAGCCAATTTCTCTTAATTAAGTGTCAAAATAGCTTAAGTACGACCATGTGCTCTGATACCACTGTTAGGAAATTGTCCAATTTTAATTTTGTGACTAATTATCATTAATTAATCCAATTAAAACACAAGCAACAAAGGGATCTAGTACAAAGCTATTCGACACAAGAGATAGGTGGAAATTATACCTCCCGCGAAATCGTATTCGCGGGGCTCGATCCTACGGCATGGGAATCGATGGGATTCTTCTCCTTCTTCTCCAAATCGCCTCGAGTCCACCTAGAGATTAACCAAGGTCTAAATCGATTCGTGCTAGCGATTCGATTAGAACAAAGCTAATCCTAAGGATCAACCCTCTTCAAGAATCAACCTATTTGATTTTGGTGGAGAGTTGTAGCTCAACACATGAGCATATGGAGGAGAGGATGAGAGGAAGAGGTAGCGCCTATGAGGGGAGAAGAGGGGCGGCTAGGGTTAGGGAAGAGAGCTAGCTCAGTTTTGCATCTATACATCTCTATATATAGTGCACAATCCCTACCTACCACCAACCATCTATTTACAAGAATGCCACTCTCACCTACCACTAGGGCCGGCCACATTATGGGCTCACATGGGCCTCTCATCTCATTTAATTAGGCCTCTAATTCACATAATTAGAAGCTACTCCAAATGCACTTCAATTGGGCTATACATTTAATATATAAATATTGGCCCAATAAATTAATATAACTATTTATATTAAATTGTGTCGAGCTAAAATAATTATTAACTAATTAATAATTATTCTAGGATTAGCTAATACATTAATTTATTTCAATATGATCCATTTGACTTAATTAATTATAATGGTATATAATTAATTAATCAACTTATCATATTTCCGCAATACGAACTATTGCGAATAAATAAATAATGCATTGTCTTGGTCAAAACTCTATTTTGTGTGACCCTTTGAGGATTTATGCTAAGTTGGACATGGAATTAAATCGCTATTTAATTTCAATAATCATAAGCGGTATCTAGCAACACGTTATGATTCCCAATTCGCATAAATAGTGTACTGCTACAATATTTCAATCCTGCATAAGAGAATAAATATGTTTCTCTATTTTGATTCTTATGTCTCACGATATCATCGTATAATCCAAGATAGGAATGCGTCATTCTTGCAGATTATACGTTTCTTGATCTAGAGTTGATCGCTTAGTTGCGCGCATACGATCCAACTCCATCAAGGGGCCCAAACAGATATCGTCACTCACTAAGTGAATTAATGAGGGACATACGGTTTTCTTGATGATTAGCTTTTCCCCGCACAATTCAAGAGAACGTAAATCAAGTCCGTATAGCAGCCCTTAACGGGAATCAGCGGTAGACGAGATTTATAGAACCTATACTCATGTGGAAAAGATAATCATCTCAAACTTAGAACCAAAATCATAACGAAATAAACAATGACACATAACACAATCCATATGTTTATTTCGTTGGGTCAAGTCCTGTACTATGTTCCATAACATATACATATGCAATTAAGTTGGTAACTCTTTACCTATGATTTGTAGAACTTAATCATCACTTAACTTGCATACTAATCTTATAAGATAATTAATGTTCCTTGTTAATTATCAAGATTATGGACCGTTTAGATTTATTATTGTCATTCTAAAGAATGATCCACAGAGATCTACAATTCAGATCCTCAACCTGAATAATCTGTCAATAATAAACCTAGGAACAGATGATAATATATCATCCATAACATAAACTAATAATTAAGTCATTAAATTATTGACTTCTAGGACATAACTCCAACAATAATAAGTATTGCAAAATATGATAAGTTGATTAATTAATTAAATAGCGTTATGGACCGTTATAATTAATTAAGTCAAATGGATCATATAGAAATAAATTAATGCATTGTCTAATATCTAAATAATTATTATTAAGTTAATAATTATTTATAAACAACACACTTAATTTAATTAAGTTATTTGGGCTTTAATTTATTGATAAATTAAATGTCCAAATTAAATAGTTTTGAGTGGGCCTTTAATTAATAGAATTAAGGGACCAATTGGAGATGACATAGTGGCCCATAAAAGTCCTATATGGGGCCGGCCTAGTATGGTGGTAGGTGTTAGAGATATGTCCTAGAAGCCAATCTTATTAGGCTACTTCTATA
Organism: Rhynchospora pubera; assembly: GCA_028095005.1. NCBI lineage: Eukaryota > Viridiplantae > Streptophyta > Magnoliopsida > Poales > Cyperaceae > Rhynchospora > Rhynchospora pubera. The sequence goes on along the minus strand of CM051460.1, from coordinate 319,599,386 downwards.
GTTTATGTTATTGGTGATACTTCTATAGTTTATGTTATTGGTGATTTCAGATCATTTGTTCTTTGATTTACTCGTTGACAGTTCATTCAGGTTGAGGATCTGAATTATAGATCACTGTTATTCATTTAGTAATAAATGACAACAATAAATCTAAAAGTCCATAATCTTGATAATTAACAAAGGACATTAATTATCAATAAGATTAGTATGCAAGTTAAGTGATGATTAAGTTCTATAAATCATAGGTTAAGAGTAACCAACTTAATTGCATATGTATATGTTATGGAACATAGTACAGGACTGGACCCCACGAAATAAATATATGGATTGTGTTACGTGTCATTATTTATTTCGTTTGGATTTTGGTTCTAAGTTTGAGATGATTATCTTTACCACATGAGGATAGATGCTATAAATCATGTCTACCGCTGATTCCTGATAAAGGCTGCTATACGGACTTGATTTAAGTATTATTGAATTGTGCGGGGAAAAGCTAATTATCAAGAAAACCGTATATCCCTCATTAATTCACTTAGTGAGTGACGATATCTGTTTGGGCCCCTTGATGAAGATAGATTGTTTGCTAGCAACTGATACAATTATCTCTAGATCAAGAAACGTATAATCTGCAAGAATGACACGTTCCTATCTTGGATTATACGATGATATCGTGTGACATAAGAATCAAAATAGAGAAACATATTTGTTCTCTTATGCAGGATTGAAATTTTGTAGCTGTACACTATTTATGCAAATTGGGAATCATAACGTGTTGCTAGATACCGCTTATGATTATTGGAATAAAATAGCGATTTTAATTCCATGTCCAACATAGCATAAATTCTCAAAGGGTCACATAAAATAAGGTGTTTAACCACGCGTGCATTAATTATTTATTTGCAACAATTGGTTTTGCAAAATATGATAAGTTGATTAATTAATCGTATACCGTCATGGACCGTTATGATTAATTAAGTCAAATAGATCATATCGAAATAATTAAATGCATTGACTAATTCCATATTAATTATTAAATAGTTAATAATTAATAATAATCAACACATTTAATAAATGAGCTAATTGGGCCTTAAATTAATTAGTTAATTTAATGCCAAATGGAAGGTGCAATAAAATAGAAGAGTATTGAGCTCAACTAAACTTGAGGCCCAACCTATATATGGGGATGGTAGGTGCGGCTAGGGCAAGGGGTATTTTTTTCCATGCTATTTTGGATGAGAGCTAGTTGAGTGGCCTATATAAAGGGGTGTTCTTTGGGAGCAAACCCTAGCCTCCACACATTTCTCTCTCCTCTTCCCTTGGCCGAACCCAATCAAAGAGAGAAAAATTTTCAGAATTTTTCTTCCTCTTTTCTCTTCTCTAATCCACCTTCTAGCTCATGTGTTGAGCAAGCTTCCTACCTAAAATTAATTGGAGAATTAACTAGAAGAGGGAAAGCTTGGGAATTAGACTCACTTCTCCTAATTACTAGCATAGTTAGTTGAGAAGGTGGTTAATTCCTTAGTGGACTCGAGGCGCACAAGGAGGAGGTGTTTGGAGAGCACGCCACCGACACCAAACCCGTTGGAACAAGCCTCTTGGTTGCGATACCAAGAGAGGTATATTTCTAACTCTATTCTCTTGTGTTGAATGGCTTTTGTGCTAGATCTTTATGTGTGTGATGTTTTGATGGCTTAATTAACTTGTAATTAGCACAATATTTAAAAATTACACACTTACTAACAGTAGGTGGGAGTGGCACACTTGTAAATAGTGTGAACTCCTAGCTAGGGTTAAGAGGCTATATAAGGCACCTAAAGGAGGCTCCTTGGCTCTCTTCTCTCTCCTCTCATCCTAGCCGCCACCTTGCCCCCCCATAGGGTGCGCCGCCCCCCCTCATCTCCTCTCCCCTCAAGCTCATGTGTTGAGCATCCCTTTTCTCGCACAAAATGGTTTGGTTCTTTGGTTGAAGAAAGGGAACGCTTGGGATTAGACTCGTTCTTCTCTTCGCTAGCACGAATTGAGAAGAACTTGGTTAATACCATAGTGGACTCGAGGCGCCGCGAATAGGAGGTGATTGGAGAGCTCTCGATTGACTCCAAAGCCAAGGATTCGAGCCTCTTGGTTGCTATACAAAGAGAGGTACATTTCCACCACTTCTCTCTTGTGTTGAATGACTTTCGTGCTAGATCTTTATGTGTGTGATGTTTAATTGGTTAATTAACTTGTAATTGGCACTAAAATTGAAAAAATTGCACACTTCCTAACACAAACAACTAACACAAACAACTTTGGAGTCAACGGAATTAGCACTACCTTTCTAACTTGGCCATATATTTAAACTTTCTCAAACACAAAAAAAAAATTATATCGTATCTGAAGAGAAAAACCTTGAGAAGAAACTTTAAAATTTCAAATTTGAAATTTTGAAATTTCAATTTTTCAAAATTCAAATTTTAAAATTTTAATTTTCATCTTTTAAAAATTTTTAAAATTTCAAATTTTGAAAATATCAAGATTTTAAATTTTCGAATTCTAAAATGTCTAGATTAAAATGAATGTTATAATTGAATGCATTCGCTTTGATCACTAACTTTAACCTATCATGACAAACAACAATTACTAACTTTAAGTTAGTACTAACTTTTATTAACTTTAACCTCAAACACTAATCCCAAAATGTTAACTTTAACCCTTGATCCCACTAAACTTTGATGCTGCCAAACGACCCCTAAATGTCCAGGTCAAATCTTAGAGGTGCTTTTGATTTGATATGTGTGTCTACAGGTACCAGGTGCTTTTACCTTTGATTGTAACAGGTACTTTTGCTTTTGATTTGCTCTGGATCACGTTTTAGTAAAATCACTCTATTCTCCTTGCTGTGTACCATAGATCAAGTGAAATTGCTTGTAGACACATAGATCAAATCATTTACCTCACTGAAATCTACAGGTGCTGTTGATTTGATTTACATATCGCTATTTTGATATTTTCAGGTTGAAAAAAAAAGTACCGCTGTAATGAAATTGCTTGTATTTTTTTTTTGGGGTTGGAAGAAAACTGCCTCTGGTGCTATGTTGCTCTGCACGACCAGGTATATTTTGCAAATTTTTACATATGACCATGGACATGTGCTGCGTTAATCAGATTTAGTTTACATTACTACATCCAATTAATTTGCATGCATATGTGCTGCATTACAATTTTCTGATTGGCCTACACGATTCATGTGTGTTTTTTCTAAATTTAAATAGGATTTGTTGTGATTGGAGGGAGAGAGAGGGGATGGAGTGATTGTTGCTGATTTCTTACAATAAGATTCCCAGAGATTGTTGATTTGCTGACAGAGATGGCAACAGGAACAATACTGGAAAACAAGACAAGGACAAAGAGGTTAATATTCAAGTGGTATTGTGCTGCAGGTAAGTTGTTCAATGAAACTACTCAGTCATTAAGTGATTCTAAATATAATTGGTAAATAGATTTTGGTTTTTTGTTTGAGTTGTGCAGGCCCTTCAGTGGAGAAAAGCAAAGATTGGCAACTGCTTAGGTTGTTCCTTGCAACGAGTCAAGAAGTAAGATTTTTGTCGCTCCAAAGAATGCCATTAACAAGCATGTTGATAGAACTTTTGCATTTGATAAGGTAAAAGTTGCTTACGACGTTTAATTTGGTTATCAACTTATCATTGATTAGTGTTTCTTAAATTATGCCTTCCTTATTTGACTTATGCTGAATTGCTGACGACTAAGTTAACACATGATCTGTTTAGGTTGATTTCAACAATTTGAATGAGAAAGATTGATTCAGTGTGTCTTCATCTTTTTTATGGTATGATAATGATTGTTTTTAACTGGAATAGTGCACTAATTGAGTATTTTTGGTTGGATCTTTCTCCTGACTTTTCAGACCAACAAGGTAGGATAGTTTCATTTACTAAACTGATACCTTATTCTATTGTAGCCTATTTTTTTCCCCTGTCATATTGTGTTATATTTTTTTCTTCATTTTTGCGATTTAGGCCTTGGCTGCAGAGATGGCACCAAACGATTGTGTAGATTGCATAAAACCTGACTTTGTTCCTATACATTTGACTAATCTTCTCACAAGTAATGTGGAAGTTATAGGTATTTTTTTTCTAATATGGTATATACTGCAAAAGTGTTTTGTTCAATAGGTTGTTAAATTACAAGTGCCAGCATTTTCAGGTATTTAACGGAGCAGAGTGAAAGCAAAACTAAACTCAGTTGTTAAATTATATTATATTTATAAATTCTTATATTAAATAATAATAAATTGATTTTTTTTAGAATTCTCCAGATTATTCATCTGGACCCAAAAAAAACTGACACGAAAGCTTATTAGGTGGGATTTGATGTTGAAATTGAGTATATGAACAAACAAGTGGCTAGAAAATTGCAGGTGAGTTCAACTGAATTTTTTTTTACTATTTGGAGTCTTTTGAATTTCAAATTCTCAGATTACTTTCTCATTTTAAGTTTGTTTTTCTAATTTCTGAGTAATTCATTATAAAAAAATTAAAACTGAAATTGGTAGTGAGGTTTTCTTTAAAAAGAATCAAAAGGCCAACGAGTTCTATTTTGGTTGCCAGCAATAATGCAACGGAGCCTATTGGCGAATAAAAATTATCAGTTGCTATAATAACTTCAATTGTGCAGGCAACACTGTTTACAGTTAAGAAAAATCAAAGATGTACTATACAGAATTTTTTTTCCCTGTGTTCTTAATGCTAGGATAGCAGCACCTGCATGAGCTGCGAGAATTGATAGAGGATGCAACTGAAGTTGTGGTTTTTGTTATATATTTGCTTCTTAAGGTAATTTAATAGGGTAAAAAACACTGGAGCTATTCAAGGTTTTTAGAATATATTGTCGTATCCAATTTGATCACCTTATCTCTAGATTGCCGCTATATAGAATATCTAAAAGAAAATTATCGCTTATAAGTACTTATTATTTACCCGAAACATCTCAGCTTAATCATTGGTTCTCTGACATGTACAATGGAGGTCAGCTTGGTTATGTACCTTTTAGGCAAAGTTATGTGCCAACTTTAAATGTATGTAGGTTGCTTTGCACCTTTAGCAATATACATAAATGATAATAATTATTTATTTCTCAGGAATTGACACTCTCTGCCTTGATTATGGTGTCATTCTTAATTTGTCTCATTATTAGGTTATTTGATGCTGACCAATAATGTCAGTATAAGTCGATCCTCGCATTTCCAAAGCTGCTGGATTGGGTTCAGTATCTTAAAAAGGTTGTTTAAATTTCCATTGATAAATTTGTTACAAAGTTCCTTTGATTGAAGTTTCAAAAATACATTTGGTTGTTAAGAACATCATTTGTTCATAAATTTTGTTCTTGAAAATTTGTTATTCTAAGAACGTCCTTTGTGCTTATGATCAAAAGTATTGTTATTTATGTAGCTAATATGTTGTTATTTCAGCTATTGTATTGCGAATGAACTTACTGTTATGAGTGCTAAAAAGTGTTGTTAATAACGGTTTAAAAAAACGCTGATATTCCCAATCTACTGTATTTGCCATGTTTTGTGTATTAGCTACAAAAAAGTATAACCAGGTGAAGGATTAGCTGCCGCAACAATCCTCTTATAGCTTTGACTCTGATTTTATTAATATCCATGTCTTGGCCCAAATTTTTTTCCTTGTGAACAATTTTTGGCCCTTGGTTCTATCTCATTAAAAGAAAGTAATAATAGAAAATTGTGGGGGTGCATGATAATATATGTCACTCTGGTTATTTACTTAAATATATGATTGCCTATCACTTATCTATTCTATCTAGCTAAATAAACAATTGTTGTCTACTTCTGGAATTAATTTGTGCGTGAGATTTTTAACATTTTTTTGGATGTTATTTATTTGGTTATCTTGTCAAATGTTTCATTACAAAATGGACCATGTATGCTATCTTTTTGCACGCCAGGAGAATGGGTTGTCGCCTGATGTAGAGATAGTTAACCTCAAGTACTTTTTTTTTTTGCAGTAAAACTTTAAATTTCTTGCCAATAAAAGAATTTAAAGGTTTCATCTTCTTCTTATAAAAGTTTATAAAAATAGATTTATTATATTTTAACCCATTGATATCTTATTGTATTTTGTACTTAGTACTTAATGACTTCAATTGTTACATATTGTTATTTTTCCATATCGTAGTGCCTTCTCTCTTTTAAACTCGTATTGTTGTTATGCCATATTTTTTTGTAATTGTTGCAGGAAATGTGGTTAAAAGGTCGACTTTGGTTCCAACTTTCATCGCGCGAAGCGCGATGCATTAGCTAGTTCATATGTATTTTCAAATCTTTATTTCTAAAATATCTTTCAATTATTTTGGTCAAATTTTCTAAAAGAAACAAGAAAGCAAGTACACAGTGTGCAATTATCTGGTGCGCATTAAGTACGAGTTAAATATATATTGCTCTAAAATGCTTCGATAATGACGGTGGAAGTTCAAAATAGAATATATAAAATATGTGATTATCAAATACACATCACGCAATAACAAAATGTACATTATAAAATAACCAAATGGCTAAGAACTAATAAAATTTTTCAGAAGTTAATATTGCCAGAGCATGTTATGATGTACCGAGACATTTTGATGCAGCAGTTAACAATTGTGTCTAAATTGATAAATGCTACTCATGGACAGATCGACGTGTTATAAAAGGGTGCCAATGCCACCTTCTTTTTCTAATAATAAATATATGTATAATTCTTTAGTGCAATATATGTATTTTGTATTAAAAGTTCGTATTTAAACCTCATAAAAATACAAAATTTATTCCACTATTTTTCATTAAAAAAATTCTATCTTCGTCCATAATGGCACTGTACATTGCATTTTAAGATACATGAAAAGTTCATGGAGAGCATTAGGTGTGAGTTCAAGGCAATGTAATCAGCTTTGAAGTGTATATTGTCATTAACAAAATTTATGTTGAAAGAAAATAAATTGGCCATGTATGGAGTGCTTCCACTTTATGTTAAACTATTTCCCACACGTAAAGTTATCGTTTTTGGAAGTTCCTTTATTTTATTTTATCGTCAAGCATTATAATCATTGACAATAATTAATATATAATTTCAACGATTGTTAAGCATTAATAACCATCGACAGTAATTAACTTGATAAATTTCAAAATTTGCAAAAAAAAAAAAATTCAAAATGATATTTTAAAGGTGGTTTATTTTAATATTTATATTTATACTATGAAAAGTCTGAATGGTGCTAATTCGAGAAATGTGCTAATTTTTTAGTAGAAAACGTGACGGTTGCTGTCAATGAATTAAGAGAAATGTGCCAACTTATTGAATGAATTAATTAATAAAATAGCAGTACTATTCCGACTGCTATATCACATGCTTTGTTGTCATATTAGAATTGATTGAGTCACTGACCTAAAATAACAAATTTTGGTTCATCCAAATATATTCTTAATTAGTTTTTTAGTACTTCGATCTGCCAAGTTAATATTTGTGTTTAATGTCACAATATTTTTATATATGCTAACATGTACAGACGTACAGTGAATGTCGCATCGCTATTGAATGCACGGAGGGTGGATGTTATGAAAGGAAAATTTCATTTGATGATGGTTTATGGAATTGTCTAGCTCCGTTTTTTTCAACTCCGTCATTAAATTAGATCGAGATTGCATCTCGTTGAATCGTGAGATCTTCACAAGATTTTCCAATTCTTTCCGTACTAGGGGAATGGGAATAAAGCACTCAATATGGCCTGCACCTTGCCTAATCCGATTCTGGTGTCGCGCGACACCTGATGTAGCGCACTCACGAGCCGTTCGATTTGAATCCGATGGTTAATTTTTTTCGGGTCTTACAATCCGGATTAAAATAGGGGCCATCCGATTTAGATCTGACAGCCTGTGAGCAGCGCTTCACGAATATCGCATGGCACCTGATTTGAATTTCACCTTGCCTGGATCAGAATTCTCCAAAAATAGTAGTAGTGTGGAAAAACAGAGAGATATGGTACTTTTATTTTTATAGGGTTGTTTTTTTTTTTGGGATATTTCTGGTGTCGTCGATAGAGTTATATCAATATGCCAAATGTAACTACAAATGGGGTCTAATAATATCTCATTAATGGAAAATGCTGAAATTTATCCGTATTGATTTCACTTTTGACTTTTGTTGTTCACAATATGATATATATTTATGTTATGTTATTGGGACCACACCTGCCTTTTACGTTTTATTTTATCATATTTTGTACCGATACTTTTTCTTTTCAATTCGATATCATAGAATTGAGATTATGACATTAAGTGATTGAGTCTACTCATTCCATTAAAAAATAATACAATAATTAAATAAATTAAAAAAATTATAGCAAATCATAAGTGATATAACAGATGTTACAAATTCTTTGTTAACAATAGTATTTCAACAAAATCTTGACCTTTAGACAAGACAACCACCTAAACAATTAATCGCCTTGTTACCCATGTAGTATTAATAAAATCTAGATCCCCCACATTTTTTTTTTTTGTGAACGTACTATCAATCAGACCAGTGACGAAGTACGAAGGAAGGTTGGTTATAACTCTATTTCTGCAATGACTACACGAGAGGACCAGTACTTTGCTGGACCTGAGCCTCTCTATCTCTTGCACCACAATTTCGCGGCTAATTAATTGGAATGAATTGCTGGTATATACAGTGAACGTATTCACAGCTCTGTCAAATACGATCAAATTGCTCCGTCAAATACGGTAACATCTCAATTTGAGAAATTTAAATAGTGAATCCAAACTGTTCATATCGAAATTTTTTCAAGGTCAAATTTTATATTAAAATAAAATCTATTATTATTTTTAAAACTGTTTTAATTGTAGTGCTATAACTAATAAGATCGAGAATTTTCTAAAAAATAAAAATAATTGTAAAATATTATGAAAAATATAAATTTTAGCTAGCCTCCTCCGAGTATATATAAATATAAAGTCTCACATTGGCAATTTGGATCATTCATTTAAAATTTTCATATTGAGATTTGATTGGATATGACGGAGCTTCTCTTCAAATCCATTTGATCGTAATATTTACTAACAAAATAATACTATACATTAATAATATGTTCGTTAACATGCATAATATATCATAACTATATAAAATATGATAGTCCGGTGCAGCAATATTTTTGCGGATAAAGTTAATACGGATAATTAATCTATTGATATGAACAAAGTGAATAGACATCCAATCCATTTACTCCCTATCTCTTCTATATAGGCGGATATGGATAAATGATCAGTGTCCATTTTTTTTTCAGTTAAATACTTTTATGTTATTATGTAGTAATTCTATCATTACATGTGCAACTTTGTTTTCCAAAATTGTATACTTGACTTCCATCAAGATGTGATCATTATTTCATTGTTGACTCTCATTAACTACAAATTATGATTTTTATGTAATATTGTTATATTAATATTGATAATTGAACCTCTTTTTTAAAATGACTCATCATTGGAATATGTTCTTGCTCCACTATGTTTTCAATTGTAGATATTCATTGAGAATATATAGTTCCATCACATTGGTTTCGCTATTTTTAATCAAGGAGCCCGAGCTTCAAATACGGAATGATCGACTTGTCCTTTACTTGCTAATCAATGCAAAAGCATAGGACAGTTACCTCATGTGCAGGTAAGCTGGCACCAGTCCTTGATTTTAATTTTCAGTGCTGACATCAGAAAGATTTTCTTTCAGGAGTTATGACTACATGTTAATTTTTGTAGTTAGCCCAGTCGCAGTGACATATTATTCAAAAATGTTGCACGACAATTTAGTTTTTTGGTGTGCTGTATAGTTTTTTTTTTCTTTTTTTTTCCTTGTACATATTAATTTTCTTTTTAATAAATTTTTTTTGGCGTGGTGATTGACCCTAAAAAAAGACAATTTGATATTTGAGATCTTAGAGTCTATTCAAAATGTCAATAAAGAGGGAGCTGCCTTTGTATCAGGATTTGTGTGAGCTACTTATTCTTTCTCTAAAAAAGATATGGTTAGCTAGCTAGGTTCATTCAAAAGTTTCCCCTCCATAAGGCTCCGTTTGGATAGGTGTGAGAAGAAGGGAAGAAGGGAAGAAGTGGAAAGAAGTATTGGGAAGTGTGTAACTTTGTGAAGAGTTTGAATTGTTTATAATTTTTTTTTCTTCCTTCTTCCTTCTTCCTTCTTCCTTCTTTCTCCTTCTTCTCTCATCCAAACGGAGGCTAAGGATAGTATTATAATTACATATCACCTATATATAATATTATTCAGTCCTCATCAAAACATATATCAATAGGCGTTCCACTCACCTACTGTAGTTAGCACTATTGAAGAACAGTTATTCCATCTGGGCCGTTGGTTTCCTGCAGTTCGTTCTGTCCGTTCGATGTTCTTCCTTTTGATTGTCTGATTGGAGATTTTTTCCTTCCGTTGGATTGGTTTTCTCTCATCCGTTGGATCTGCTTTCTTCTGGACAGTTCCGATCAGCATAATTTTTTTAATCTTTCTTCTTCTCTCTCTCACAAGCACCTTCGAAGGACCGGGCAGATGATCTTCCCACCTGCCTCGCGTACGGACGCAGTTCCCATGGATGGTCTTGGTCTGTGCACCGGTGTCTCTGATCCCGTCGTTGGTTTTGTTTTGGCTCATCGTGGTCCTGCGCTTGCGAGGGTTCTCTCTCCACGCTTCCCCTTTTTCCTTCTCTCACTCTCGATTTCTCTGTTGCATTCATCACTGTGCCTCTCTTTCTTTCTTATCAATGTTCGCACAGCTAACAAGGTGAAAACACAGGAGAGAAATAAAATGCAATGGTACTTCTAAGAGTTTCATCTTGCCTTCTCTTGATTGGTAATTTCGACAGAGTTTCATCTTTTTTATATCTCTTCTCCTTTCTTTTTTCCTCTCTCTTTTCTAATTTCATTTGATCTTCTTTGTTTCTTTGATTGTGCTGTTAGGGGTGGATCTGTGCACCCTCCAGTCTTTCTTGGTAAGCTGGCTCCATGGTTTAATAGTGCTTCCAACTGTAAGAATTTCTGCACTGATTTTCTATGTAAGCACATTTGATTATTTCTTTATGTCATATATATGGTTTCATTTCACTTTTTTCGTTTCAATTTCACAATTTCTAATAGACGATTTGCAATTTTGATTTCTATTAGACTGAGATTATGGTAGATCTTGAACCTTTGTTTGGAAAGTTGCTATGGAAAGGTAGAGAATGCAAAGCCAAGGTGAACCATTTTTGTACTCTTCATGTGCTTGATGAAATGCTCGAGTCACGACTGTGTGTGGAGTTGGAGCATTGCTACGATGATAATAGAAAGTCTCAATTTTACTGCATCTCGATTATGTCCTTTTCTGATCTTCTTGCCTTTTTTTATTTTTAATTTGCATTTTCATTGTGACTTTTAGTTGTTGTGGCTCCCAGGGTTAGTATGTTTCTAAGACTTCAACTACCTTGCATACAAGTGCTTATCTTATTTAGGGTCTTATTTCTCTTTGCCTTTATTATTATATGACTTAAATTCAACTTAATCATGTTTTTTTATGCAGCTTGGTTTCAAATTAAAGAAAATATGATGATTGTGCTGTATAAATTTTGGATGCCGGTGAGTTCAATTGGTGCTGTATAAATTTCTTCACTAATTTTCTTTCTTTTCTTTTTATTTTTCTTCTTTGCGTTTTTTTTTTTGTGCTTGCTGACCAAATCTGTTTTCTTTAACTTTGTAGGCTCTGCTACTACAACTTTCTCAGACGTTTAGGAGTGCTAGGGGCTGCTTGAATGGTGCTGTTTTTTCTGAGTTGTTACTTTCTCTTTTCTCTCCTTTCTTTTTTTTTTAATCTCTTTATTGTTTCTCTCCGTGAGTGTTATCCTTTCTTTCATAGATTAATCATTGGGTGAAGTATTAATCTAGGTGAACTGTTGATCTCTAAGTTACCTTATTTTCATATCTGAGTTTTTTGGCACCTTTGTGTTTGATTTCTTCTTTGTATTCTGATCTTTTATTCTAATTTGTTTCAGTATCAAGTCAGGTGATCATTGAAGACTACATTTGTGGGTGGAGTATGGAAATAAGCACAAATCAATAGGTAATTTAGAGATTAATAGTTCACGGCCTTTGATTTTTAGATATGTTTTTGAAAGTGATTATTTCCAAAAAATTTGGACGTTAATTCATTTTTACTTTTTCTTATTTTGAAAGATTATTGTAGCACAATAAAAAATATATTTAGACGTTATTAGGTATGCCGGTAATGTTTACCATTAAGATAATAGAGAGACATAGATGATTATGGTTGAGTTATGAAAATGTTTTTCTATATTCGACTGTTTACAGAGAAGGTCTATATATAGGCAACATATAATACATCAAGATTCCTAATAATAGTTCGCATTCATTGATCTAACTAATATGATTACAGAGACTAATTGTAATGGTCATATTAACCAGTTGGTTGCATGTCTGATTGGTACTCCAATGTATTCCAGTACTGTGATTAACACAAACATTCATTTCATTAATTTTTAAAATCTGCACACATGAGTGAAATGTTTCTTCATGCAGATTTTAAAGTTGTATGAACTTTAAATTTCATTCTAAATAATCTTAGAATAAGAAAACTTTGCCTGACATGATTGTGCTAATCATTGTAGCATTAGTCTTTGCTTTTTTTTGTATGAAGCACAACTCAGTTATCGTAATCAATATGCTGAATAACTTATAAGTTAGGTGGAATTTGATTGTTCATAGCTATTATATGCTAACAGTTTTCCTCTTCGTAGTGAATACTTTTAACTTCTTTTGTTATCTGCTAACAGCTCAACTCCTAACTATTTTTTATGATATCATTTTGGAGTTATGGTCATTTATTATGCTAATTTGCAATGTAAAGTTAAGCTCTTCTGCTTGAATAATAGGCTTATAAATTATGAGATTGTCGTGTTCTTTAGCCCTAAGCCGCTATGACAGCACCAATCTAAATCCTTCATCAACACAAAAAATTTTAGATACTAACTTCCAAACATAGACCGCATAGCTGCCATGCCCAAGATTATATATATAACCTTTTCGTACATTTACTTTTGCTATGATTAAATTTGATTTTAAATATTTACCCAGTAAAGGTTAATAAATATTCCTTTATTTTGTCTCAAGGCAATTTGATCAATTCTATATTGATTTCCATTTGTTTCTTTTCTAATCAGCTTAATTTTTTTTCCCCAAGCTATGTTGTGTCTTTTTCTTTAGTTGTTATTAAAGAATCCTATCTCAATACAAATAAAACCTTTCAGTAGTGTGCAATTTCTTTTGAAAAATATAAGCAAGCTCTTTAGAACAATAGCTTTTTTCTTGGAATAATTTATACTGCTGAAGGTTGAGAGTCACAATAACTTTTTCTTTATGTCTGTTATAGTTAATAGATTACAGAAACCAATATTGTTTCGTAGGTTTTTTTTTCTCTTTTTTTTTAAACAGGTTGTTCTTCACTATTATTCTTAATCCGGATGACGTTTCCTATTTGCTTTCCATTTGAGGCTGATCGGCTTTGTTTCCCTCTAGAATACAGGTACCCTGATTAGAGGCTATGGTGTTGTTATCAGTTCGTTGATGTACATGGGTGCTTTTATGCTATGTATAGAGTAACTACAACTCATGCCAATAGGATTAATTATCAATATGAAGATTCCTAAGGTTCATCCCAACTCAAATATACAATACTTATGATTTTTGTATGGTGGAATCTTCTTAAATTAAACTCCTCAGAAGATATACTGAAGGGCAGAATAAGTAGAATTAATTATCAATATGAAGGTTCCTCAGGTTCATCCCAACTCAATTGCACAACATTTATGATTATTATATGATGGAATCTTCATAAATTAAACTCCTCAGAAGATATACTGAAGGGCAAAATAAGGAACTTTGAGAAAAAAATACTTAAGAGACAAATAGAATCAGTACTTTCGAGAAATAACTCTCCATCTCCCTTCCGATTTTCTTTTTATCACTGCTATTGCTTTTCGTATGCTCAACAGTTAAAGTATCATCGTTGATTACTAACTTTTCTAATCCTTTTTCCAGTTTGAGAACTTGCTTCTACATGCTATGGACCTCTGGCGTTGTCTTATTTTATGTTAAATACTTCATCACAAAAAAATGAAGATGCATCTAAGTAAGTGCTGATTTTTTTCTCTCTTATTGATGAATTGTTACCAGGGACTCCTATTTTTCTTCTCTTTTGTTGATGCATTTGAATGGCCATTTAGATTAATCTTGATAACAAACAACTATGTTTTGTTCAAGGATTCGGTTTAATCCTAATTTGTATGATGGTAGAGAGACAATTTCATGAAGTGGATCCAAAGACCCATGGATCAGTACAAAAGACTTATAAAAGGTAAGTCAAAAGCTTTGATATGTCGCAGAACTTATGGTACTATTAATGGATCTAGCTAGCCACGTCTAACAGATTGAGATTTTTTTCCCTATTTTTTTTTCAACTTTTTTTGTATCATTGATTATGCATATGGACTTTGAAAATAACCTTTTGTATTACTATAGATAGCAGCTTGGACAAACTGAAGGTTGATCAATGCAGAGTGTATTTGAATAAGCATGAGATGAAACTTACTAGCAAAAAAGATGTTCTCTTAAGATGAATCCAAAAACATATTGAGCAGATAATATTCCCTTTCGCTCCTTTTTCAGTGTATTTTTCCTTTTCATGTAAATTCTTCCATATTAAATTGGAAAGTTGAACTGTAGTCATTTTATTAAATAAATTGCAGGTTAAAAAGATGGAACCGGAGAGAAGAAATACCCTGCCTCAAGTTTCACTTTGGATTCTCAAAATAGATTGAAGGTTTCATTAAAATTATGAATATTATTTACAGTACAAAGGATGGCCTAGGAAAATAAAAATGATGAAGCAAGAAATAATGCTCTCACATGAATTTAGTCCATTATCAAGTTTATCGCGAATATTATGTATGCTTATAATCCTTGCACAACATGTGTGCTCTCACATGATTTCTAACTTTCAGATGGCAACGTTAAAATATAAAATAAAACAAAAATCATAAGAAAAAAATAGATCGTGCAATGCGCGAGACCACACTAGTATATATTTATTGTTGATCTTACGCCACGTGGTTGAATTTTGTTCATAAATGCCTAACAATAACTTACAGTTCCTCATGCCACTTCATTACACCATACCTATATTTTGTGTATACTGAAGTAAAATTGGCTTAGTTTACGAATGTTCTGTCATTCCTGTTGGGAAATATTTTGGCTAGACTGAAAGTCTTGAATTGATTATCTAATTTTTATAAAAACTATAGCCAATTGACAAATAATGTACTAGTGGTCCAGCAAGCAAATCTCAACATCAACAGTATTACCAAGTTAGGCGGCATTAATCTGTGCATACATCATTATAATTCACCTCACAATCACAACTCCGTGGCCTCTGATCTAGTGATCAACCCTATAATGTCTACAGGCCTAGAAATGAGTTGTTTAACATCAACTTAGGCAAACTCACAAAAGTACATGCAGTACAATCTAATTAGGCCGAACTAATGCAAGTATACATAAATTTTACTTGAAATTCACAAATCTTCCGTCGCCTCCGCTCTAGCTAATTAGTAAAACCCTTTTATAGTGGCAAGGGGCCTACCAATAATTTTTTAGTTTCAGCTTTAAAAAAGAAATCAACATTTTAGCTTTTTCAAGTTAAATGCATTCTTGCAAAGAACTCCTAATATTTAAGTAGCGAGGTTTGATCCAACATCAGAAATATCACAATTCTTTCTTTAGTTTAATAGATATAATATAACTATTTCTAATCTATATATTTGCCTAAAAATTAATTTCTTCATATAATATAGTTTTTTAGAACTTAAATCCTTTCTCGATAATAAAATAATATTAAAAGCATATACGATATACCATCTGCGCTGCACTAACTACCCATATGTGCAGAAACATTTAAGGGCACGAACCAGATTTCTGAGTTCATTGCTTTTGCTGTTTTTTCAGATCAAGTAGCACTAATTAGGTGGTGCGTATTACGCATACAACATAACGGGGCACTCATATTTAATAGCCAATGTATGTTGATAACATTTTTAATTTCTTTATATAAGGTCTAATAAATGCATTTTTCCTACTGTCCAACTTTGAAGTCTCCTTTATTGTTGTTTTATCGATCGGACATTTTATTTATTTCAAATCCTAGCTCTATTTACTGAATCGAACTTTGAAGTCGCGCCACATGCACACCGATTATGACAGTTAGAAAAGTGAGTCAGAAAGTGATTGTATTACATGCAAACATAAAAATAAAGAAAGGAAAATCAAATTGTTGGATTGTTGCCGACAGATTCCATACAAAACCAACCAATGCGAGGTGGGATGCGCCAATGAACATAATTTAAATTTTATATTTAATAATAAATATATAAAATAAAATAATTTTATGACTAAAAATCTAGACACGTCAAAGGTGGGACGCGCCAGCGACTGCGCCAATGCGAGTAACGCGCCTAGCGATAAAGCATATATAATTCTGTTAGTTTTTGAAGTTTGAAATAATTTGAGTTTTTCACACACGCTAATGGAAGTGACGCGTTACTATTTTTTAAAAATAATTATTATTTAAAAAAGTTTCTGCACGCAACTATTGGAATGGCTGTTAATAGTGTTGAAAAAAACATTTTATTTATTTTAAAATACTAATTACTATTTTTAAAAATAAATTTTTTACGGCTACTCCTATATGATTGGTGCGTTAACATTTTTTGAAGTTATTATTTTTAATCATTTTTTGGACGTGCCAATCGAAGTGGCATGGCTGCAGGTGCACCTAGCGCGTCTGGATATTTATTTTATATGTTTATTTATTAAAATAAATATAAAATTTATATTATGTTTCTAAAAAAATCACGGTAACTATCACGTTAATAGGTCTATAGGCTATAGTGGGGAAGAGGAAGGTCTATAGACTATAGCCCATTGAATACATCAATTATTCTTATTCACTTATGTGCTGTTGTTGTCTCGGAAAGGTTACTTAAGTTCTACCTTTTTGGTTTTTGGATATATTCAATTATTCTTATTCACTTATAAGTAAATTATCTAATTTTCTAAATGTTTCTAATGTATCGTGCACAATGTTGAATGTGAAAAGTCCACTAGACTATCTGAGTAAAGAAAGAGTCGAACGCATTTGACAATTAAGTCCGTCAAACATGATCGAATCTCAAATTTGAGATTACAACGGTCAATCCAAACCATTCGGTTATGAAGACATCTCCTTAGCGATAAAATTTTACATTTTTTAATATTTTTTGAATTTTAGAAAATACTAAATTTAATTAATTTTAAAAAATCTGTAAAAAATTTTTTAATTTTTTGGAAAAAATATAAAACTTGATCCCCAAGATGATTTTAATATAAAGATCATATTTATCGGTTTGAATAAGTTGTTTGAAATTTCAATAGTCGAGGCTTGATTGCGTTTAATGTTAAACGCATTTAACTCTAGCATTACTCATAATATTATTCTTCAAATCATCTGTGTGTGGAAGACAAATAAAATATATACTGATTTGGGGCTATATATATTTTTTCTAAATAAATGAACTATTGGTGCAAAAAGAAACATGTACAATGTTACCAACAAAATAATACTAATTAATTAGCAATTTTAGGCTAATTATTTGTAGTCTACACTCACTAAGTATAGAATAATGAAAATGTCCGTGATTAGATTCCATATAAATAATATGATCATTTAGTCCTTTTGTCAGATGTGCGGATTTTGGCTGAAACGATCAAATATTCATTTTTATTATTCTGATTGGAACATTTAATTATGTTTAAACTTTATCTGCCTAAATCAATTCAAGAGAATTTTATGAAAAACGAAAAAAAAAATTGTGTTCATATTTTGTCCTTATATAGATTGACTGTGAATATACCTTTGTTTCATGAATTTGGAGGTCATTTGACATTTTGTCAAATACCATTTACTATGGATTGTTATAAATATTGAGTTACTTAATAGACACTGACTTGCATCACATGTAAATATATTGTTGTTTTATAAGGTATGATGCTTATATCATGATTATATTCCTCTGACCAAAATTTATATTTGTTAAATAAAACTTTTTTTTTAATAAATTCTACCCTTTATAATTTAATTCCTTTTAAACTTGTGCTGCACAAATAATTCTTAAAAATGTGCAATGCTTATCCAGTCCACGTATATATCCAGCGTAGGACATGATGATGCCAAGCTCCTGGTGGGTCCGGCGTCCCAATAAAATCACTTGAAAATTTGGTGTTATCAATTTATGATGTTCCAACTTCCAAGTTCCAAGCCATGCACTGATTTCACTGCGTACTATTGTCTGTGGACACTTCTGTTACCAAACGTTGAAGGCTAGACCTGGGCAACGTGGATAACGGAAACGGAATGGGACGTTATGTAATCCGTTCCGTTTCAATATATGGTATGTATCGGCTGATTCGTATTCGTTCCATTTGGACGGAACGTAGCGGAACAGTATAATTTACATTGTATTTCACATAAATGAATCACGAATTGCATTCCGTTTTCCGTTCCGTTTGCGAAACGGAATGAAATTTCGTTCCATTATACATTCCACATGGACGGAACGGAACGGTTTCGCGTATTTGCGGTATACCGCGCCCACCCCTATTGAAGGCCGAAAATATTCAATGGTCACTCCTAACCCTATGGATGCATTTGCTTCGTTCCACTATTAATTTTGTATAAAATAGTATACTCTAATTTTCAATTTATATGTGGACAATTCGTGAACTAAAAGAAGCTGATCAACCCACCGAAACAATGAGAAAATTTGTTTTATACTTTTATGCAACTATCAAACTTGCCAGTTTCTAATATGCCATTCTTAAATGAATAATTAATAATTTGCCACCATTTAATTGTTAAAATTAGTTTTATGCCATTAATTGTTTCTAAATTAGAATAAATTCTATATTAGCCATTTTCGAGATCCATTAGTAGTTAAAAAAATCCCAAACTATCCTTATTATTGTTTTGTTTAATTAGGCCCTGAAACCTACGGGGGCCACAAAAAAAAAAGCCATGTCTCCCACGCTTTCCATCATTGTTTAAATTAACTGTCATCGTATAACAAAAAAATAAAATTCATATTTTTAATTACAATTGTTATTTCATCTGTTTTTCCACACATTATTAGTGTTTTAAATATCTTACCGGCACTCAAACCGGTGAGGCTGCCGGTATGGGATTTACCGGTTTACAAACCGGGTATATAACAATATATAAATGTCTATTTTTATCTAAAGAATCTCATGGCGCAGTGGTTAATTAAGGGTTCGATTCCCAGCGTCAATAAATTTTGTATGGTTTCAATTTAATTTGTTTGTTTCTCTAGTTCAAATAATAAACCGGCCAGTTCAATTACCGATTTTCGGTTTAAACGGTTATTATTCGGTTTTTTCCGGTTCGTCAAAGTCTGGTTTATGGCTAAACCTACCAGACCAGGGTCCGGTTCACAGTAAACCTGTTTGAACCGGCCGGTTGGATACGGTTTTTTAAACTACATCGGACAGACCAAAGCTGAAGCTTTGATTCCGCATGTAATTTTTTTCCCTCTAATTTTTCTATTATTATAAATAAAAACTAGGTATATGTAATAGAAACAACATTTTCACTTAGAAAGAGGACAACTACTCGAGAGACTGACGTATACAATACACCAACCAAAGTGACGCGCGGAACGAATGGAACTGCTTAATTCAGGTCTATATATATAAAGTCAGCACAATCAGATAAATATTCAATATCAAACATTTGAATAAGAAACTACATCCATGACAGAGAATCAAAGCGAGAGGGATGTGAAGATCCGAATGACTCCAGAGAGAGCACTGCTCTCTCGAGGACCCGCCGATAAAGTTGCCGAAAACATCGCAACTGAACAGAATCGGCTCCAAACTCAGCCAAAAAACCGCCTGACGGCACGCGAGATGGAGTCTATCACTGCACTTTGCGACACTTTTGTGCCGTCCATCAAGGCGTCCCTTGAATGCAGTATATCAACACAAGCCTTTTACGAGACTTCCGCTTCCATGGTTGGAACACCAGAAATAGTAAGTTCTATCAAACTAGCTAGTGGGTGTTTCAGTGTTTGTAACTGAATTGTGACAGTGGTATACTATCAGTTTCTTCCATTAATTCTTGTCGAAATATCAATTAGGAGGTCACCTATAACAAAGCTGCAGAAACAGAACCATCTTACTTGAAATTATTTCAATACGTGCTTGCATTTTGCATATATCTAGTATTACTGCATACCAAGGAATAGATCCTTTTAATCATGTGTGGATATTAGATATGACAAATACTTATATATCTAGAGTAATGTAACAGTTCCAACTCTCCATGATCGGTGTATAACAGAAAAGCAAAAGTGTCTTGCAACAATAGGCGGTTCCAGTCTTGATAAGGGGGGACATTGTCGGCGTCCACCATTTTTTTTTTATCAAACAATACATATATATTATAAGAGAAAGTTTAATATGCACCATAGTGCATAGGGCATTCCGTGCACCACGGACTTTTTCAGAAATATTTTTGTAAATTGACAAATCTAATTTAGCCAATCTAATCTACATATTGAAATCTCATACCAAACCAAAACTTACAATTTTTTAGATTTCATTACTATTTTTTTTGGAATTTTTTAAAACATGTCATTTTTGGAATGTTGTACTATTTACAATTTTCCAAAAATGGCATGTTTTAAAAAATTCGAAAAAATTAGTAATAAAATCTCAAAAATTGTAAAATTTGATTTTCTATGAGATTTTAATATGTAGATTAGATTGGTTAAATTAGATTTGTCAATTTACAAAAATACTCTCGAAAAAATCCGCGGTACACTGTATGTTTTTAATGCTAGCTAGCTATGTATTCTTTGTCAAAACAAAATATTATATTAATTAATTTGATCCCTATGAAACTATAAAATTATAACACATTTTAATGACCCATGTAACTATACAATATAATTATTGTGATGTCATCATTATATTAATATCAGTAATTGATATAATGAGCGATAATTTCCTACCAGTTTTCTAACACTGTCTATTCCATCCTTATATGAGCAAATTTTTTATTTAAAAAATATATTATTATACTTCAACAAAAATAAAAATGAACACATAAACGTTGAAATAAAATAATTTTATGAACATAGATATTTCTTAATAAACAATGTGATTTTTTGGGAAAACTTCTATCACTTAATTAAGCTATACATTACAATGTCAGCTGTCATCATAATAATCGAATGGGAACGATCGATTTGTTAACCCAGCCAATAGAGTTCTATAAAAATAAAAAAAAATAAAAAAGCCAGTTCAACAATATAGTACTATTTCTCAGAGCTAAAAGGAAAGGTCTGAGGATCAAAATTATCGGCACTCATTTCTTTCTCTCGCTTTTTCGAGAGTTCAGCGTATTTCTCATTTTAAATGAAAAATCAATGGTTAAATAACTTTTCATTTGGCGATAAGCGATAAAATTAAATCAAAATTTAAAAGTTAATGATTTAAACTCAATTAAGAGTTGGATGCACCTTTGTTAGGAGTTGGATACACCGCATATTGGATTGTTATTTTATGAGTAGAGACACATGCATATATTCAAACTAAATCCGATTTGAAATGTGATTGATCTCTCTTTGAAACTTTCCGTACTGATTTATCATTCCTTAATTGATGAATAAAACTTCTTATCTTATTTTTTAAACGCGGTTAGTTAATTGTCATTATGTAACCATATGTTTAATTGTATGCAATTCGTACCTAGAGATGTTTTAGCATATACGTATACGTAAGTTGAATATATTATTAATAATTAAGTTAGAACCTAATCCAACTCTGCTTAGATAGTAGTGTTTACAAATATCTGTAGCTAATTGTTTTTTTTTTTTGGGGGGTAGTACAGTAATTGTCAGCGGAGCTTACAGAATAAATATCTCAATTTGATGCGCTCACCACCTACTTTGGTTTCAACAGAAACTGAAAGCCCTAACTTATGGCATATAAATTCTTTACTTCATATTAATTAATAATATATCAGCGCTCAAGAAGCATTGTACTTATTTGAAATCTAATCCTTGTATATTTTTTTCTACTTTTTATTTTACTGGTAGGTAGTTTAATGGATATAGTTCCCGATGTTAATGGAGCAAGGGAGGGAAAATGAAAAATATGTAGGGGTATTTCTATCTTTCTAATTTATTTCTCCTAAATTTTCAGTTTTCCGGTAAGATTTCCATAGTTAATTCTGTATGATTAAGTTGGAAGGGCAAATAAGAAATTATTTTGAAGAGTTTAGTGGCAAACAATAAATACACAAGAGTTGATGGAGAAATAAATAAATAGAAAAGTGTCGGAGTGCATAAAAAAATTTAATTAATATATTTCAGATGGATCATTTATTCCCCTTTGCATAGTAGGTACATAGTCGGTGAGGCATTAACAACATATGTAAATGTAATGATGTTTGAGAAGTTTCTGGGATGCTCACTTTAGTCAATAGAGAGAAACAGAAACTGACAAATTTTCTTTATTCCATTTGTACGCAAACATGGTAATTAATTCTGGCTTGTTTATATATCTCTCTGCGTGTATAGTTATAATTAGGTTATAAACTTATACACGATTTGTTTAGTGCTAAAAATGTGCTTTGATACGGAACTGGAACAGTGGCCAGTGTGGAAAAGTTTTAGAAGTTACATCTCGTACTACCGTACCGTGCCGTTTCAAGTGTAATTAGAAGCAATGTTTTGAAACCAGGACGTTCCGGCAGGAATACCAGTAATATTGGAAACTGGAACAGAGGCCAGTGTGTGGCAGTATGCCAGTATCTTGTAAAAAGTGTAAAACTATTGGAAAATACCGTCAGTTGCTGTCCAGTATGGGTTCAGGGACGATATTAAAAAAATTAAGTGCAAGTATTACCGATAGCAGTACCAAACTCTCTTTTTTTTTTCGTACAATTGTTGTATGTAAAGATTGCATATATCATATTCATACAACTTATTATTTAGTCCTTAAGGAAATTAAGTTAAAAATAAATACTAATTTGTACAACAGTAGGCGACAAATGGCCAAAACAATAGTGTTCTAATTGCAACTTAAATACAAAACAATACAACGAAATTGTATTTTGGGAAAAAAAATATATATGGCGGTACATTAGAAAACGAAGTCAACGTTCCTAACATTTGTACAAAAGGAAGTCAATTTACTAAATTGAAAATAAGCTTGTTTTTTTAATTTTAGCAAAATCTTTCAGATTTCACAAAAATGACCCCAATGCATACAGACATCTGGTCATTCTATTAATTCCCTGGAGATACTCAATTGCTCGTACCACAAATTTGAAATGAATCATCCAGTAAGAACATTATTTAATCCTAACTTAGTTGCCATTCCAGCTAATCCTAATTATACTGAATTTGAAAAAAAAAAACAAACAAACTGCAGTTGGGAGGATATCTCTCTGAGAAATTGCGGCATCCCTTGTTATGGTTGTTGCGAACGGCCTTGTGGCTGCTATCGACGTGGTACGGAACATTTATCCTGTGCGGAATAAAGAGTTTGTCAGGCAATTTTCCCTATTTCCAGAGGTTTTCTCAGGTGGAGGTAAAGCATCGTGAGGAAATAGTATTGAACTGGTCCCTCAGCTACTTCACAATTCTCAGGATGTTATTCAGGGCAATGAAGTTTCTTGTGCATCTCATATACTTCACCCAGGTTTGTTGTTTCAATGATCTATTTATTACATAAGAGTTGTTTTCAGTACGAAATGAGAACCCTGCATTGTTGTAATCTGACCAGGAAAGTACTTAATTAGTACGGTACAAACCCTGAATTGTTAAAGGTATTATTTGATACCAACTATATAAAAAAAAAAAATTTCTTGACTGAGCAGCTAGACGAATCAAACCAAAACCATGCCTGGAAAGCACTCGATTATTGTGGACCGGATCCAGGACATGCCGACCAAATTACAATATCTAATTCACAATCAGACGCTGACCGCCTGGGACCTCTTTATCAAGCCTTGGCCTATAATCTTAGGCCTCCACAACTTCTCCTTCCAGCCAAAAAATCCAAGCCTACAACCATAAGCTGCGACGTGGTGGTTGTAGGCTCAGGTGCCGGTGGAGGAGTGGTGGCGGGCGTCCTTGCACACGCCGGCTATAAGGTTATCATCCTCGAGAAAGGCGGTTACAATGCACGTTCAAATCTCTCACTATTGGAAGGCCCCTCTTTGGATCAGATGTACGAGGCTAATGGTTTTCTTGCAACAGATGATATGGGAATGCTTATCCTCGCAGGCTCCACTGTTGGTGGAGGAACAGCAATCAATTGGTCTGCATCTTTTCGAACCCCTGACCATGTCATTTCTGAATGGAAAAATGAGCATGGACTAGACCTGTTTGGAAGCGAGGCTTATGCCGAGGCCATGGATATCGTATGCAACCGCATGGGAGTGGAAACTGGCAAGGTTCCACCTGAGTGTGAGAGCCTGAGCACATCAGTTCTTCGTAGAGGTTGCCGTGAACTTGGGCACAAGGTAAATGATATACCATGCAATGCACCTCGCAATCATGATTGTGGTTGGTGCTGCTTTGGTTGCCGACGAGGTCATAAGAAAGGCACTCAGGAGACATGGTTGGTTGACTTGTTGGAGTCAGGCAAAGGAGTAATCCTTACCGGATGTAAGGCAATACGAGTTGCGCATGAAGAGAGAGGTCATAGGAGGAGAGTTGCAACAGGGGTGCTATGTCAGTATGGGCATGGAAACAGTGACATGACACTTTTTGTGGAATCAAAGATGACGGTTGTGGCATGCGGAGCAATCAACACTCCGGTCTTGCTAAAGAGAAGTGGGCTCAAGAATCCCAACATAGGAAAACACCTACGCCTACATCCTGTAGTGATGGCGTGGGGTCATTTTCCATATTGTGAAAAAAAGAGCTATGAAGGAGCAATCCTTACTGCCATGGCCAAGGTAAAATCAAAAGATGGTTATGGAGCAGTGATCCAGACCCCATCCTTGCACCCTGGCATGTTCTCTGCATTGACCCCATGGGTATCAAGTGCCGATTTTAAGTTTCAAATGACACGATTCTCACGTACAGCTCATATATTTACATTGGTTCGGGATAGAGGATCTGGCACAGTAGATTCATCTGGTTATATCAGATATAGAATGGATCCACGAGATGAGCTGACGTTGAAAAAAGGCATAGAAAAAATGATAAGAATTATGGAAGCGGCCGGAGCAGAGGAAATAGGGACTCAGCATTGCAAAGGGGATAAAGTAAGAGCAAAATCTGTGAGCTCACATGACTTTGAGGAATTCGTGAAGACGGTAAAGGGGAGAGATTATAGGGGACTGACGACGCCAATTTGCTCAGCGCACCAGATGGGCAGCTGCAGAATGGGTAAGAATGAAAAGACATCAGTAGTGGATGAGAGAGGTGAGAGCTGGGAGGTTGAAGGGCTGTATCTAGCTGATTCCAGCATTGTGCCGACTGCGATCGGGGTGAATCCCATGGTCACAATTCAGTCTATTGCATATTGCGTCTCACAATCTATCCTTCAGGAGCTCCGCAGGAAGATACCCAAACAATCAAAAGCCAATGTCTAAGGCATTGCAAATTATGTGTCGTATTTTTTTTATTATCTGAAAAAAGGATGTATAATATGCTTTCTGTTTTCTTTTTGTGTCTCTTTAAATACAATCGGAATGAGTAAGCATGGAATCTACAACAAAAAATCTTATTAACGGTTGTAGCTTTTAGGACAATAGAACATTTTTTTTTAAGAAAGAGGGAGCTCTTTACCAACAAACTTTTTTTGAAATTAAAAATGCATAAAGGCTTGAATTCTTAATTTTTTGGAGGCCAACCTAGTGCTCTTACTACTGAGCCACTAAACCACATGCGACAACAAAACATTTATGTATATGGAAATATTGTTGTTAGTAAAATAAATATTGTTTTTGTCCGCATTGCTCGAATCTTTTTTTTTTTGTAAAACAAGTGGGGTTAACCCACCTCTTCTCATTACCAAGTAATAAAGAAGAAAAGCAGAACGCAAGTTCATACAAACAGAATCAAAAGAAGCCCAAACCGACACTGGTACCAGTCTAACCACCGGTATCAATTCCCTTTCCCTATCTAAATCTACCTAGTCACTGCTCGAAGCTTTTTTATTTACGGTAGTCTGCAAAGGCCCCAATACAGAGGAGTAATAACTCAGTTCAAGCCAATAGAATATAAATCCAAAGAGGAGTTCATCCGGATTCTATGTTAATGAGTGAAATTATATAAAACGTCCAAAAGTAAATAAACACAAGAATTTCTGAAACCAAGAGGTAGACGGAGAATTGGAGTGACTAAATTTGGGCCTATCCTCTTTGGTAAACTGAGCCCATTATAGTGAAGCCACGACATGTTTTCTAAATAGAATTGTGACGGCTGACGGGTGATTAGGGCTGCAAACACAACTCCATTTCAACCGTGGATTATATCGTTTTTTCAAAACGGTTAAGGAAACTATTTTTTTTGTTTCGACTGTTAAATGAAATGTTTTACAAAATTGGCCTCTTTCATTTTATTTATTTTAGTTTAATCGTTTTGTCATTTTTATGTATTCTTTAAGTATTTATAAATAATTTTTCATGAATCGAAAATATTGCAATATCAAGTCAATCAATTATGCATGCGAAATAGAAAACATTTATAAAAATTAATTGTCAAAGCAGAAAATCGAATACATGTATAAAAATATCAAACACAATTTTAAGTTTTGATCATTTCGAAATAGAAAACACATGTATAAAAATTAATTGTCAGTTAGTTGATCATTTCGATCATCTCGATCGTCTTTTAAAACGAAACGGTCAACGCAAATTATTTTTGTTTCATGCCAGAAACAAAACGGTAAATGAAAATGAATTGTTTCGTGATCATTTCGTTCCTTGCAACCTTACAAATGATCAAGATATTGGAGTTATCTTAGATTTTTCAATTGTGAGTCAACATGTCTTGATGGTCATATGTGCTTGCCATGAAATAAATGTTAGGAAATTGCCCAATTTTAATTTTGTGACTAATTACCATTAATTAATCCAATTAAAACGCAAGCAACAAAGGGATCTAGTACAAAGCTATTCGACACAAAGAGATAGGTGGAAATTATACCTCCCGCGAAATCGTATTCGCGGGGCTCGATCCTACGGCATGGGAATCGATGGGGTGCTCTCCTTCGCCTCCTTCATGGCGCCCTCGAGTCCACCAAGGAATTTGGCCATGTCCCAATTCTTGTGCTAGCAAGAGAAAGGAGATAGCTAATCCTTTTCACCATTCTTCAAGTAATTCTAGCAATTAACCTTTTGGAATAGCTATTCTCAACACATGAGACCTATGGAAATGCAAGAGAGAGAGAGACCACCATGGGAGAATCAAAATTCTGCCCATGAATGGTGGTGGCGGCTAGGGAGAAGAAGGGAGGCAAAGTGAGAAGGTTAGGTTTTTCTTCTTCAAGTGGTCCTTATATAGACCACTCTCCACCAACCTTTGCTTGACCTTTTTACCCCTCTATGGCCGGTCATATACATGGGCCTTATGGGCCATGTGTTAGGTTTGTTCAATCTCTCTTAGTCCATATCAAATCAATTATTTAATAGGCCTTTCAAGTTGCATTCAATTTAGGCTCAAATAGACTATTAAATTAAAAGCCTATACTTTAATTTAATTCTCTTAATTAAATTAAAGTGTGATGAATAAAATTAATTATCAATATGTTGATAATCAATTTAGGATTAGCATGTTCATTAATTTATTTCTATATGATCCATTTGACTTAATTAATTATAACGGTCCATAACGTTATTTAATTAATTAATCAACTTATCATATTTTGCAATACTCACTATTGCAAATAAATAAATAATGCACGTATGGTCAAAGTCCTATTTGTGTGACCCTTTGAGGATTTATGCTACGTTGGACATGGAGTTAAATCGTTATTTAATTCCAATAATCATAAGCGGTATCTAGCAACACGTTATGATTCCCAATTCACATAAATAGTGTACTACTACAGTATTTAAATCCTGCATAAGAGAATAAATGAATTTCCCTATTTTGATTCTTATGTCACACGATATCATCGTATAATCCAAGATAGGAATGTGTCATTCTTGCATATTATACGTTTCTTGATCTAGAGATAATTGTATAAAGTTGCATGCAAACAATCTATCTCCATCAAGGGGCCCAAACAGATATCGTCACTCACTAAGTGAATTAATGAGGAACATACGGTTTTCTTGATGATTAGCTTTTCCCCGCACAATTCAAGAGAACATAAATAAAGTCCGTATAGCAGCCCTTATCGGGAATCAGCGGTAGACGATATTTATTGAACCTATCCTCATGTGGAAAAGATAAACATCTCAAACTTAGAACCAAAATCATAACGAAATAAATAATGACACATAACACAATCCATATGTTTATTTCGATGGGTCAAGTCCTGTGCTATGTTCCATAACATACACATATGCAATTAAGTTGGTAACTCTTTACCTATGATTTGTAGAACTTAATCATCACTTAACTTGCATACTAATCTTATAAGATAATTAATGTTTCTTGTTAATTATCAAGATTATGGACCGTTTAGATTTATTATTGTCATTCTAAAGAATGATCCACAGAGATCTACAATTCAGATCCTCAACCTGAATAATCTGTCAATAATAAACCTAGGAACAGATGATAAATTATCATCCAAAACATAAACTAATAATTAAGTCATTAAATTATTGACTTCTAGGACATAACTCCAACAATCTCCCACTTGGCCTAGAGTCAATCAGTAGTGACTTCTAGCCAACGAAGAGTTGAGAACAATGTCATATATCTACATATATACATGTCTCGGACCTCAAAAGAAAATAATACGCTTAAAACTAGTTACTCATACGTCCATCACGTATGGATGCATAACTGCATCTTGTATACTGCTCAAGGTAGAGGTCATGCTGGAGTGTTCGCTGTGTTCGCGAACCTATCCAAATTTATTCGACCCTATATATATAGATACTACTATATATGTTTTCTTGATCATCATCATATGATATCAAGTGATATCGTTATAGATCATATTTGAATCTCCAATGTAACATTGGGTTCTTTAGGAGTAAGTTTTGGTTCGAGATGCATAGAACCATAATAACTCGACTAAGAACTCGATCCAAAATAAACTTCTTTTATTGTTTCACAAGTTACTATGTATTTTGTTTTGGTGACGGAAACGGTTGTAATATTTCATTTAGAACACTTTCTAAATTTACAACACCACCTTAAAGCAAAATATGTAGCTCAATTGTGATTATATCAATCCTTTGAAAAACTTTTATCAGTGTAACAACTTACACGAGATTTCTTTCATCTTAAGAGATGAAACATTGTATCACTCTTTCTCATAAGGTACTCGAGGATATCCTTGACTATCGTCCAAATGTGTCTCTCTTGTATCCATTTGACAACTGTTTGTCATATCCTTTGGATACTTCACATTGGGGCATATGCATAAATATGGCGTACAAAATGAAACTCATAATGAAAGAATGCTTGAACTATTTCATGCACTTTCTTGAATTGAGTTGCAATAGACCGAGTTAAAACACTCAAGTCATGCCATGTGACGTACAGTTAGACATCCTTTCTTAGAGTGTAACTTTCGTGTTTCTAGAACACTTCGTCAATATATGCATATTTGCTCAAACCTAACATCCATCATAATCTATCTTCATAGATTTGTTTCCTAGGATTAGGTGATTTCGCCCAAGTTCTCATTTGAGAAAGCATTCTCCAAAGAGATCTCGACAATATTCATTTTCTTAATGTTATTCCCAATTTAATGAATTGTTATCTTGAACAATACAAGTAATACAATTATGCTTCCACTGAATATCTTGTATATACAAGATACTTTTGACGAAGTTCAACTCCTTGACTTCATTGTCAAAACTTTTATTCCAATCTCCACAACACTTGCTTTAATCCATTAATGGATCCTTGAAGCATGCATATGTTTTTAGCAATACATAAACCTCGATTTGTGTCAAATGCACAACATCTTCCTTCATTCATACGAAGAAGGCGGTTTTATGTGTTTTTCCATATATCGACATATATGAAATACAACTATTGCTAGAATGATCTTTATTGACTTATACATAGCCACAAGCAAGAAGTTGTGCTTTGTACGTAGTCAACTAGCCATCGACTTAGACATAGCTAAAAGCGAGAAGCCGCGCTTTGTACATAGTCGATTTGTTATCCATGTCGATCTTTCCTTTTGAAGATCTAAACGTTCTTGATGGATTGCTCCTTCATGAACATCAACCAAGGTCTATAACTTGTTGTTATACATGGATTGCTCTTTAAAGATCATATGAATTCAAAACATATATGTGGAATTGGATCATTCCATCGTTTCTTTGTTTATCAACGGATTCTCGTATGCTAAGTACGAGAATGTTGTGACAACCCATGCACCAAAACGGCTTAGGAAATCATCTCTCGTTGATCTTTTGTAGGATTGGTACTTGAGGTTCATGAACTTCTTCCACAACGATTTGTTGAATGAGTTCTTGACTCCTCATATATTCTATGAGTTTCTCGAATCATCATCAACTCGTGAGATGGTTGAGTCCTCATTGGAAGGAGCGTACTATTAAACTTCTTTCAAAACAACTTGTGAATGAAGTTTCGCTCAACTCCCACTAAGTACCATGTATGGAGTGACAAGTTTCCCATAAGAGTATTTCTTGTAGTGACGCATAAACTATTTTAATGCTCACTTTACTCCCACTACTTCTTCTTGAGAATTTCAATTCATCAAGACTACATTATGATTAGCAACAACTACTTTGTTCTTATCATATTCGTGGAAGTAGTGCCTTTTAATATAAAGCATCCTACAAATATATAGTGTCTTATTTGGTTTAAGCTTACAAGTCCACAATACTTGAAATAAGCTTCTCAACACCAAATCTCGAGAAGTATTATACTTAGAGATCAAAATCTCCTAAGATATCTTCTTCAATAGACTTCGATGGAACATCATTCAGTGT
This sequence comes from Rhynchospora pubera, assembly GCA_028095005.1. NCBI lineage: Eukaryota > Viridiplantae > Streptophyta > Magnoliopsida > Poales > Cyperaceae > Rhynchospora > Rhynchospora pubera. Next base: position 319,568,055 of record CM051460.1, on the reverse strand, counting down.
GAACAATATTGTCCTCAAACATAATTCCCTAATATGAGTCGAATAAGTCAATTTGATTTTTTACCGATCGAACTATACGAAATATTGTTCGATACCTCCATTCTTGGACATATTATTCCTCATGGAGCGAGTTGTGAAACCACTTTCATACTCTTTAGATAATATTTCAAATCATGTGACTTAACTATTTACCATGATTAATTATAAGACTTTTTCTTTCTCTTGAACGGTCTTTCAACTTTACACTTGAACTCCTTTGAACTAGTCAAAAGGTTCATACTTATACCTTATCAAATAGATATGTTAATATCTACAATGATCGTTGGTTAAGTAGTAAAGTATCAATAACCTTTCATTGCACAAGTACTTATAGGTCTTTATACATCGATATGTAAAAAGTCCTAATCAAGTCACTTGTCCTTAAACCTTTGTAGGTTAAAGGCGCTTTTGTCATTTAACAAACATGATTCGCATATCAATCGATTTGAAATCGAATTGAATTTACGAGCTCTACGTTACGGAGACTCTCGTAATGCGATTCTCGTTTGTGTATGTGACTAAGCGGTTATATATAACATGAAAGTCAAATACTTTATGTCAAGTCTTATGCATCCTATTTGTCATTCAAAACTTGCTTATCTATTTCAAGCAAATTCAATCAAGATGCATGAAATCATATAAACAAATCCAGAATAAAAGAACTTGTCTTTTATTAAACATAATCATTCATTTCATCGAATATGAAGTGGAGATGTTTTGAGAAGTTAGGATTAAGGTATGCAACCTTCAATTCCTAAACAAACTCTTAATAAAGATAACTCTACGTATTCAATGGTAATGACTTAGACGAACAAGTCATTGCCTATACGGAGTTTACTTTACATCTCTCGAACATTCTCTTATTCTTCATTGCTAACACATTTCGTCAAATGCGAGCATATGAACTAGTATCAAGTTACTAGTGTAAATTAGAGATAGTGAGATAATTTGAACGACAAATACACTTTAAAACATTACAATCATGGTATTTCGGACAACCTTTCAAAATGCCTCCAATAAACGGCAAATGAAACATCTCATGTGATACATAATCACAATCAAGAGTCTCGAAATTTCAACTCATACCTTGGCGAAGTATTTTTGAATACTTAACCAATTACCTTTTTGCATCAACAAGTGTGCGAAGAAGGTAACATTATATCCTTTATAATTTCAAAGAGATCGTATGGCAATATCAATAATCCTTGATATCGGAGATCAATATCTCTAGTTATCAATTAGCTACTTAAATCTTTCGATTTGTAAGCCAATGAAACGTTCATGTATCCTTTTATAAAAGAAGAATCTCTTTGTCAACTCATACTCTTTATACTCGATCATAAATGATGGAGTTAATATCTACTTTCTCCAAGAACACTTTCTTGAGTAAGTGGATAAGAGCGTACGAGTTAAATCTAGTCCATATGAATTCTCTAATTCAAAGGTCTAGAAATTTCAAATGAGGATATTAGCCATAGCTTTATTGAATAACTTTTCGCCAAAAGTCAATCAATCATCGCGTTGCTACATTCGGGTAGTTTGAGGAAAGTTTTGGGAATTGACATACTCAAGTTTCTCTTCACTAAGATCGTGTCTTATGAATCGGTATTACTTCTTTAAGTGAATACTTTTAGAAACGAGTTTGTTCATTTTCAAAGATTGATCGCAACAAAATTAACAATTTAAACATCTATAACAAAATCAATTTAAGGTCATTTAGTTTATGCAATTGTTTTATTTATAACAAATAAAACTCCCACTACATTTATTTAGTGTCCCAAATGTAGTTGGTTTTCCAAGATCCCGGTTTTCATCAAGTAGAGCCTGCTATGGCACGTCACCCTACTTAATTAGACAAGGTAGGTTCTCCAACCAATCATATCGTTCCATATGATTCTTGGTTTGTGAATATCTAAGTATATTTACAAACTTCGCCCCGATGTCCAAACTCTAGTTGGGTCCATCGAAAAGTAACCTCTCACTATTTGCTCCTTGCAAATCTTAGCTATTTGCACCCCGACTACCGAATTGGCAATCATGACGTCCGCTTGGGCGGACCGCGCCATGAGTGACAATCGGCGTGAAGGGGATAGAGAGAAGGAGGGCGATTTCACTTAATCGAGTTTTAGTTGGGACTATCAATCATATGACACTTGTTTGGTGGTCGTGTAAGCATACACCCATACCTAGCCTATGACAATTCATAGCAATCACAAGCAATCACATATAAGCATCTCATAGTTGTGGGTTTGTATGGCTCCCGCTTGCATTAGTTTCGCCACATCGTCCATGGAGCAAAACTAATCTAATCCTTGTCTCTCCCACTAAATTCTATAAGGATCTAAATCTTATATAAAATAAAGGTACAAAATACATGTGAAAACATCATATTCCCATCCTAACCTTAGGGGCATGCAAGCCTCACAAGTTACATCAAAAATTAATCAACAAATTAATTAATTAATGGCACCAAAGGCCGCATTACAAACATTCACACATGCATTCAAATACAACCACAAGGCATTGAGTCTTGAGCCATACTAAACCCACTATCCACCTACAAAACAAAGTTAGCACATACAAGCACTTTGTTTCCAATTAACGATTTTCAAGCATCTTTACGATTTGTTTGCCATAAGTAAATTCCGTGTACAAATTCTCAATTTTAAACAACAAAACTTGTTTAAATTCATTTAGAAATTTCTTTCAACATCCCATAACTGAAAGGAGATCAAACAAGGAGTTTTCTAATTGTTTTCAACTAATTTGAATACTTAGAAAAACAGTAATTTATTAAAAAACGTAACTAATGGAATCCAATAAAAGCAAAGGTTTTAGGTCTCCAAAAATTCTCAAATAAATTACTTAAGCTCCTTATCATAATTGTGATTACCAGTAAAAATTTCAAGAAGAGATCTTAAACCATCTGGGAGAATAAAAAATGACAAATCTCTTACAAGTGCACGAAACACCGTTATGAGATTTTCAGTTTATCCTCTCAACCATTTGATCTGTAAGACCACCTTCTATCCAGTTTTTATATATACAATATACACAGAAAAACTAGTTCAGACTATAGGCTAGCTATCCATGAAAAGAAAACCACTGAGTTCAGTTCAAAAAGTTCGAGTTACATACTAAACAATCAACAAATTTTGTACTGAAACAGACTGTCGATCGAAATGATTTAACCTAGTTGAAGGTCCAAACTTCCACGAAAAATTATGAAATTAATTTTTCTGGAATCCTAACTCAAAACATAACAACTTCATTTAAACATAATTTTTAAAGGAGTTCTCAGTTGGTACAGTTTATTAGAACAATCGATTTGCTCAACAAACTGGATCTGACGAGATCTTCCTTTTCATACTTGAAAACCCACAAATTAATCTGAGTTATGCAACAATTTACACATTCTCAGAAAGAGCTTCACGTCCTCTTTAAATCTAGCCATAGAACACTGGTACTTATATTCAAAATATAAATCTTTCAAGCCATTCAAACAGGACAGTACGAGCAGAAACTGGTTCTGCGCACTGTCGCCATTTTATTCACAATAAATCCATACAATTTCCGAAAAATGTGAATCTTACGCCAAAAGAATCACAATCCACAGATCTACAACTTTCAGGTAGATGGAAAAAACTTCCAGAGAACTTATCAAAGCGAAAAACGCGAAACAACACAGAAAATACTATTTCCAGACAGCAAACAAACGGATCAACTCTACTAATCCGTTAATTAGCCAATTTCTCTTAATTAAGTGTCAAAAAGCTTAAGTACGACCATGTGCTCTGATACCACTGTTAGGAAATTGCCTAATTTTAATTTTGTGACTAATTACCATTAATTAATCCAATTAAAACGCAAGCAACAAAGGGATCTAGTACAAAGCTATTCGACACAAAGAGATAGGTGGAAATTATACCTCCCGCGAAATCGTATTCGCGGGGCTCGATCCTACGGCATGGGAATCGATGGGGTTCTCTCCTTCGCCTCCTTCATGGCGCCCTCGAGTCCACCAAGGAATTTGGCCATGTCCCAATTCTTGTGCTAGCAAGAGAAAGGAGATAGCTAATCCTTTTCACCATTCTTCAAGTAATTCTAGCAATTAACCTTTTGGAATAGCTATTCTCAACACATGAGACCTATGGGAATGCAAGAGAGAGAGAGACCACCATGGGAGAATCAAAATTCTGCCCATGAATGGTGGTGGCGGCTAGGGAGAAGAAGGGAGGCAAAGTGAGAAGGTTAGGTTTTTCTTCTTCAAGTGGTCCTTATATAGACCACTCTCCACCAACCTTTGCTTGACCTTTTTACCCCTCTATGGCCGGCCATATACATGGGCCTTATGGGCCATGTGTTAGGTTTGTTCAATCTCTCTTAGTCCATATCAAATCAATTATTTAATAGGCCTTTCAAGTTGCATTCAATTTAGGCTCAAATAGACTATTAAATTAAAAGCCTATACTTTAATTTAATTCTCTTAATTAAATTAAAGTGTGATGAATAAAATTAATTATCAATATGTTGATAATCAATTTAGGATTAGCATGTTCATTAATTTATTTCTATATGATCCATTTGACTTAATTAATTATAACGGTCCATAACGTTATTTAATTAATTAATCAACTTATCATATTTTGCAATACTCACTATTGCAAATAAATAAATAATGCACGTATGGTCAAAGTCCTATTTGTGTGACCCTTTGAGGATTTATGCTACGTTGGACATGGAGTTAAATCGTTATTTAATTCCAATAATCATAAGCGGTATCTAGCAACACGTTATGATTCCCAATTCGCATAAATAGTGTACTACTACAGTATTTAAATCCTGCATAAGAGAATAAATGAATTTCCCTATTTTGATTCTTATGTCACACGATATCATCGTATAATCCAAGATAGGAATGTGTCATTCTTGCAGATTATACGTTTCTTGATCTAGAGATAATTGTATAAAGTTGCATGCAAACAATCTATCTCCATCAAGGGGCCCAAACAGATATCGTCACTCACTAAGTGAATTAATGAGGAACATACGGTTTTCTTGATGATTAGCTTTTCCCCGCACAATTCAAGAGAACATAAATAAAGTCCGTATAGCAGCCCTTATCGGGAATCAGCGGTAGACGATATTTATTGAACCTATCCTCATGTGGAAAAGATAAACATCTCAAACTTAGAACCAAAATCATAACGAAATAAATAATGACACATAACACAATACATATGTTTATTTCGATGGGTCAAGTCCTGTGCTATGTTCCATAACATACACATATGCAATTAAGTTGGTAACTCTTTACCTATGATTTGTAGAACTTAATCATCACTTAACTTGCATACTAATCTTATAAGATAATTAATGTTCCTTGTTAATTATCAAGATTATGGACCGTTTAGATTTATTATTGTCATTCTAAAGAATGATCCACAGAGATCTACAATTCAGATCCTCAACCTGAATAATCTGTCAATAATAAACCTAGGAACAGATGATAAATTATCATCCAAAACATAAACTAATAATTAAGTCATTAAATTATTGACTTCTAGGATATAACTCCAACAATAAAATTCAGATAACAAGGTAAAAATGCATATTTGACATAATTAAACATGCATTTATTTTGCATTATAAAATTATCAGTTGAGAAAAATTAAAATTCACCTAATTTATATGACATGTGAAATCAATTTTGTAAAAACTAAGATATTAAATTTCATAATGCTACTAATTTAACACAGAATTCAAACATAAATAAATTACTTGTTGAAAAAGTAGATCAAATAAGAAACAAATTATACAACCATAATAAATACTCATAAAGAAATTATAATTTTTTTCATAAATAAAAAAAGTGATAAAATTAAACTGTTACTTTTTGAGAATTGAATTTTGATTGTTACGATTCTATTAACTTTACTAAATGTTGTATATACAAGTAGTGTTGACAATCACAATATGGAGATCAAATGAGACTATAAACACATTTATGTATCACTAAGAATAATTATTTTATTAGATAAATAAAATATTTATTTTTATGAAATAAATAAAAATGGAGATCAAGTCGTCCAAAATTTTTTAAGCATCCACAAAAGATCTCTCGATAGAGTTCCAACGGACGAGCTTAGCTCGAAGAACATTGATCTCAGTTACAAGTTACAACTTACAAGGCCAGAAGCTGGTCCACCAAACAAGACCTTTTTATTAGAAAGTAAAAAAAAAAAAAAACTAACAATGAGTATATCTTAATTTAGTAATTAGTAGTTAAATGAATTATATGCGATCGCCAATATTTATCGGATTCAAAGTAGATTTGAATTCAATTTCCATAAGAATATAAGATTCAAATGTAAATCTAATAAATTAGATAATGCCAACTTAATGTGGATCCAATAAACTATTAACTAGATATTCTTTTTAATCTAATGCAAATTCATCCACTTGGCTTGCGTTTGGATGAGAGAAGAAGAAGAGGAAGAAGGAAGATGGGAAGAAAAAAAATTATAAACAATTCAAACTCTTCACAAAGTTACACATTTTCCAATACTTCTTCCCACTTCTTCTCTTCTTCCCACACCTATCCAAACGGAGCCTTGGATTATAACAGATTACAAATTCACGAACATTTGACTAAACTCTTGCACATAGCGTAATTTTACTGTTAAATCTTTTTTTTTTTTACTACGTTGCAATTCGATTCGAAAAGTTCGATTTTGTTAAATTCAATGTAATTCAATATTGAGCAACCGCACCCTTTGACCTCAAAACTAATTTTCGACTTCCGGTTCCCGTCTGGCCGTTTTCGTTCCTTCTCTCCCAACAGTTCACGTCAACGGATCATCTGGGGCTTCTTTTAGCCCAAATGCTATGTGGCCGAAGTCGGTGCTGCATTATGATACGGGTGAATTTGACCCAGTGTAAGATCAGGAGTGATAACCATCATCTACAAAAAAAAAACATTCATGTTATTCAATGATTTTTTCGCGCACTTCTTTTCTCCGCGAGCGCTCTCTCTCCGCGCGTTCCCATGCGTCCTCCCTTTCCGTTCCCTTCTCCCTCTTCTCTCAATCTCCACTTGCCTCTCTTTCCATTTCCCTAGTATGCCCTCTCCTCTCCCTCTTCGCGTTTTTTTCTCCTCCATGCAACTCTCCTCTTTCTAATCTCCTCCGTACACCTCTTCTCTTTCTAATTTTCTTCCACCACTTGAATCTGCTAGTTTTTTGTTTTAGATGAACACTTACAATAACAAAATAAACAGTTACAACAACAAAATGAATAGACAAATATTGGTTAAATAAAGAAACAAAATAAGCATATACAAACAATAAATTGAACAAATATAAGGATTAATTGAACGGATATAACAAATAAATTGAATAGATATAACAAACAGTGTGGACTCATACAAAAAGTAAAAGTGAACAAATAAACTGAACATATATAACAACTAAATTGAACTGATATAACAAATAACTTGAATAGATGTAACAAACATGTTGACTCATACAAAAAGTAAAAGTGAACAAATAAACTGAACAGATATAACAAATAAATTGAACTGATATAACAAAAAAATTGAACATATATAAGAAACATGTTGACTCATACAAAAAAATAAATAGTGAACATAAAATGAACAGTTATATCTATTAGATACTTCCTTATTACATGTAAATGAACAGTTATATCCATTAGATACTGTTTAGTAATATTAACAGAGTAAACATTATATACTCCTTTGTTACAACAAACTGAACACTTATGTATATTAAATAATTCTTTATTATAACTCACTGTATAAAAAACAAGATTATTTAGAAAAAAGAAAAAGAAAAAAATGAAAAAAAAAACGAGAAAAGAATCAGAGAGAATAAATGGGGAGAGGAGATGAGGAAGAGATGACAGAGAAAGAAAGGATACGTAGAAGGAAAGGAGGGGAAGATGCTCAGAGGAGGGAGCAGAGGTAGATGCGGAAATGCGGGAAAAAAAAGGAAGGAGGGAGAGGAGGGGAGGGGTAGATGCGGAAGAAAATAGAGAGAGAGAGGGAGCGCGCTACTGTGGATGACTTGGATGGCGTTGGGTTGGATGATAAGTAGTAATTATCGTGTAAGATCGAAGATCATGTGCATGAGAGTTTCTTTTGCCTTGTGATTCGGGAAATCCGGGTAGTCCTTGGACTAGTTGAATACTGGGCCTGTCAATGTTTTTAATACCCCACTTGTCATCATATTGACGAGGATGATGGTATATACTAGCTGATATTTTTGTCTTACATTACGGATTCAGATCCGATATACCCGTTAAAATTCGATTTTTCTGGTACCCGATTGAGTGTTTTTTTATCCTACTCAGATACTTCTCAAATACTCCGCACCTCGTATCGAATACGAATTCACATGTGATTCGCATCTGATAACTCTACGTGACGAATTTTATTATTTTAATGAGTTTGACACGTGGATTCGGTCGAAATATGCAATAGATATGCTTTAAATAGGTTTAGGATAAATTTTAACAAATAGACATTTCATTTTTTTTCTCTGATTGAAAAAACTTCAAGTAAGAACATGCTTGATCAAACAAACTATCCAAAGGGATAGAAAAATAGTAATTTTTTTCTACGATATTATCTGACACATTAATATGTTTTAACGAATATTTTCTTATCAAAATTTTTTTACAAAACTATTTTATTAATCATAAACTTTTTTAATTATTTTCAAAGTTTTTATTTTATGAAAGTTTGTCATATCATAATGGCTTCCATAATTATCTAATTATTACATTTTAATTATTATTATTATTATTTTATATATACTTTCATATTATAGTTTTTTTTAAATATCCCCCACTTACACCATATCAGATACGATATCTACACCCGCACCCAACATAGCCCCAATCGTGTAAAAACCCAAAAAATATTAATTATAAGTTAATCTAATAAAATGAAAATCTTCAAGCAAATAAATAAATATAAATAAATACGATTAAAAATTTAACTCAGTTAATTAGCGGATAATCAACTCCTATAAATTTAGAAGTCAATTTCATTTCGAATCTGATATAAAAATTAAATTTCGGCCATGTACAAAATTTTTCGTGAAAACTTACTACTCAAATCTCAAGTTTATATTATAGAAATTCAAATAATTATTTTTTATAAATTATTATGAGTTGAAAATTGGTGTTAAAATCCATTTTCTACTACTGTTGTTATCAATTTCCTAAAATTCTTTTGTTTCTGGACTGTTTGATTGAGTTTAGAAAATATTGATTAATCTCAACCGTCCGATTGATCTCATCTCTTCACTCTTATATCTCATCTCCTCTCTTACTTTCCTCTCTCTCCGAAACGGGTCATCTGTCTACCCGTTCCCCCTTTTTCTCCTCTTTTCTCTCGCAATCCGCCATTGGCGATCCTCTCTGTGGCCCTTCAACCAATCCACTTCTCCTTCTCTCCCTCGCCTCTGACAGGCACTCTCGACCCCACTCTACCGGCTCTCTTCCCCAAACCGCTCAATCTTCTCTTCCCCCTCTCGCTGGCCCAGCAGAGCCCTCTCGACCCCACCTCCTTCTATACCTTCTCCAACCCATTCTTATTCTACTGGAGCCCCTCTAGTGCACCTGGTTTTCTCCCCCGGTTTCCCCAAGCCGTGTGGGCTCATGCCACTTGTCACCCTCCTACCCGTGACCTAAAATCCTGGCACCGTCCATCTTGCCCTCTCTCCCTTTGCCACCTCAACAGCTCGACCCCTCCTCTCCATTCCAATCCCCTTTAAGTGTCACCCCACTCTCTCTTCTCTCTGCTCAAACCCAACAGAAACAGATACAGAGAAAGGAAAAAGAGCAAGAGAGAGAGAGAGGTGGAGGCTTGGCGACTGAAGGTGGAGGAGGTGCTGGTCTGACGAGGCTAGGTGGTGGCGCTGACAGCGAGGCGAGGTGGTGCTGATGGCTTAACTGTTAGGAAATCGCTCAATTTTAATTTTAGACTAATTACACTTAATTAATCCAATTAAACAAAGAGCAAAAGGATCTAGTGCAAAAGCTAATTCGACACAAAGAGAAAGGGGTGGAATTTGTACCTCCCGCGAAATCGTATTCGCGGGGCTCGATCCTACGGCATGGGAATCGATGGGGTGCTCTCCTTCGCCTCCTCCTCCGTTGATGGCCGCCTCGAGTCCACCTAGAGGATTAACCAATCTCTTCTACCCTTGTGCTAGCAAGAGGAAGAGGAATGTCTAATCCCAAGGTATGCTCTCTTCTATTCAATTAGTCCTTTTAATTGGTGGAGAGAGTTTGTGCTCAACTCATGAGCTTGAGGTAGAAGAAAGGAGAGGAAGAGTAAAGAAAATTTTGAAATTTTCTCTTCTTCTTTGTGGATTTCGGCCAAGGAGAGAAGAGGAGAGAGAAGGTAGGAAGGATGCTAGGGTTTCCCTCAAAATGAACCCCTATATATAGACCTCATTACCTAGTCTCTACCAACCTTTCACTTGGACAAAAATGCCCCTTCTTGGCCGATATTTTAAGTGGGCTTTAAGCCTTGGCTTAGCCCATTTAACCATTCCATTTATTACTCCTTTCAATTGACCTCAAATTGGGCTTTTATTTAACTAATTAAATAATGACCCAATAGCTCAATTAATTTAAATGAGTTGAACATAATCAATTATTAACTCATTAATAATTAATTTGGGATTAGCATATGCATTGATTTATTTCTATATGATCCCTTTGACTTAATTAATTATAACGGTCCACAACGCTATACAATTAATTAATCAAACTATCATATTTTCGCAATACGCACTGTTGCGAATAAATAATGCACTGTTTGGTTAAAGCTCAATTTGTGTGACCCTTTGAGGATTTATGCTATGTTGGACATGGAAATAAATCGTTATTTAATTCCAATAATCATAAGCGGTATCTAGCAACACGTTATGATTCCCAATTCGAATAAATAGTGTACTGCTACAGTATTTAAATCCTGCATAAGAGAATATATGTATATCCCTATTTTGATTCTTATGTCTCACGATATCATCGTATAATCCAAGATAGGAATGTGTCATTCTTGCAGATTATACGTTTCTTGATCTAGAGATAATTGTATAAAGTTGCATGCAAACAATCTATCTCCATCAAGGGGCCCAAACAGATACCGTCACTCACTAAGTGAATTAATGAGGGACATACGGTTTTCTTGATGATTAACTTTTCCCCGCACAATTCAAGAGAACATAAATAAAGTCCGTATAGCAGCCCTTATCGGGAATCAGCGGTAGACGATATTTATTGAACCTATCCTCATGTGGAAAAGATAAACATCTCAAACTTAGAACCAAAATCATAACGAAATAAACAATGACACATAACACAATCCATATGTTTATTTCGATGGGTCAAGTCCTGTGCTATGTTCCATAACATACACATATGCAATTAAGTTGGTAACTCTTTACCTATTATTAGTAGAACTTAATCATCACTTAACTTGCATACTAATCTTATATGATAATTAATATTCCTTGTTAATTATCAAGATTATGGACCGTTTAGATTTATTATTGTCATTCTAAAGAATGATCAACAGAGATCTACAATTCAGATCCTCAACCTGAATGATCTGTCAATAATAAACCTAGGAACAGATGATAAAATCTCATCCAAAACATAAACTAATAATTAAGTCATTAAATTATTGACTTCTAGGACATAACTCTAACAATCTCCCACTTGGCCTAGAGTCAATCAGTAGTGACTTCTAGCCAACGAAGAATTGAGAACAATGTCATATATCTACATATATACATGTCTCGGACCTCAAAATAAATGATACTCTTATAGCTAGTTACTCATACGTCCACCACGTATGGATGCATAACTGCATCTCGTATACTGCTCAAGGTAGAGGTCGTGCTAGAGTGTTCGCTGTGTTCGCGAACCTATCCAAAAATTGTTTGACCATATATATATATTCTCCTATATATATTCTTGATCACCATCATATGATATCAAGTGATATCGTTATAGATCATATTTGAATCTCCAATGTAACATTGGGCTCTTTAGGAGTAAGTTATGGTTCAAGATGCTTAGAACCATAATAACTCAACTAAGAAATCGATCCAAAATAAACTTCTTTTATTGCTTCACAAGTTGCTATGTATTTTGCTTTGGTGACGGAAACGGTTGTAATATTCCATTTAGAACACCTTCTAAACTTACAACACCACCTTTTAGCAAAATATGTATTTCAACTGTGATTATATCAATCTTTCGAAAAACTAGCATTAGTGTAATTAACTTACACGAGCTCTCTTTCATCTTAAGAGATGAAACATTATATCACTCTTTCTCATAAGGTACTCGAGGATATCCTTGACTATCGTCCTAATTTGTCTCTCTTGTGTCCATTTGACAACTGTTTGTCATATCCTTTGGATACTACACATCGGGGCATATGCATAAATATGACGTACACAATGAAACTCATAATGAAAGAATGCTTGAACTATTTCATGCACTTTCTTAAATTGAGTTGCAATAGACCGAGTTAAAACACTCAAGTCATGCCATGTGACGTACAGTTAGACATCCTTTCTTGGAGTGTAACTTTCGTGTTTCTAGAACACTTCGTCAATATATGCATATTTGTTCAAACCTGACATCCATCATAATCTATCTTCATAGATTTGTTTCCTAGGATCAGGTGATTTCGCCCAAGTTCTCATTTGAGAAAGCATTCTCCAAAGAGATCTTGACAATATTCATATTATTAATGTTATTCCCAATTAATGAATTGTTATCTTGAACAATACAAGTAATAAAATTATGCTCCCACTGAATATCTTGTTTATACAAGATACTTTTGACGAAGTTCAACTACTTGACATCATTGTCAAAACTTTTATTCCAATCTCCACAACACTTGCTTTAATCCATTTATGGATCCTTGAAGCATGCGTATGTTTTTAGCAATACATAAACCTCGATTTGTGTCAAATGCACAACATCTTCCTTCATTCATACGAAGAAGGCGGTTTTATGTGTTTTTCCATATATCGACATATATGAAATACAACTATTGCTAGAATGATCTTTATTGACTTATACATAGCCACAAGCAAGTGGTTGTGCTTTGTACGTAGTCAACTAGTCATCGACTTAGACATAGCTACAAGCGAGAAGCCGCGCTTTGTACATAGTCGATTTGTTATCCATGTCGATCTTTCCTTTTGAAGATCTAAAACGTTCTTGATGAATTGCTCCTTCATGAACATCAACCAAGGTCTATACCTTGTTGTTATACATGGATTTTATTTAAAAATCATATGAATTCAAACCATATATGTGGAATCGGATCGTTCCATCGTTTTTCTTGTTTATCAACGGATTCTCATATGCTAAGTTTGAGAATGTCGTGAAGCCAATGCGCCAAACGGCTTAGGCAATCAACTCTCGTTGATCTTTTATAGGATTGGTACTTGAGGTTCATGAACTTCTTCTATAACGATTTGTTGAACGAGTTCTTGACTCCTCATATATTCTATGAGTTTCTCGAACATCATCAACTCGTGAGATGGTTGAGTCCTTATTGGAAGGAGCGTGCTATTAAACTTCTTTCAAAACAACTTGTGAATGAAGTTCCGCTCAACTCCCACTAAGTACCATGTACGGAGTGACAAGTTTCCTATAAGAGTACTTCTTGTAGTGATGCATAAACTCCTTTAATGCTCACTTTACTCCCACTACTTCTTCTTGAGAATATCATTCTACAAGATTACGTTATGATTAGCAACAACTACTTTGTTCTTATCATATTCGTAGAAGTAGTGCCTTAATATAAAGCATCCTACAAATATTAAATGTCTTATTTGGGTACAAGCTTATCAACGATCTTGAAATAAGCTTATCAACACCAAATCTTAAGAATCGTTATACTTAGAGATCAAAATCTCGTAAGATATATTCCTCAATAGACTTCGACGGAACACCATTCAGTGTAAACAATATTATCCTCAAACATAATTCCTTAATACGAGTTGAATAAGTCCATTTGAATTATTATCGATCTATCGATCGAACAAAATACCTCCATTCTTGGACATATTATTCCTCATGGAGCGAGTTATGAAACTATTTTCATACTCTTTAGATAATATTTCAAATTATACGACTTAACTCCTTATTTACCACGATTAATTGTAAGACTTCTATTTTTCTTGAACGGTCTTTTAAACTTCACTCTTGAACTCCTTTGAACTAGTCAAAAGGTTCATACTTATACCTTATCAAATAGATATGTTAATATCTACAATGATCGTTGGTTAACTAGTAAAGTATCAACAACCTTTTATTGCACAAGTACTCATAGGCCTTTATACATCGATATGTATAAGTCCTAATTAATTCACTTGTCCTTAAACCTTCATAGGTTAAAAGGCGCTTATGTCATTTAACAAACATGATTCGCATACCAATCGATTTGAAATCGAATTGAATTACGAGCTCTATGTTACGTAGACTCTCGTAATGCGATTCTCGTTTATGTATGTGACTAAGCGGTTATATATAACATGAAAGTCAAAATACTTTATGTTAAGTCTTACGCATCCTATTTGTCATTCAAAATTTGTTTATCTATTTCAAGCAAATTCAATCAAGATGCATGAGATCATATAAACAAATCTATAATAAAAGATCTTGTCTTTTACAAAACATAATCATCCATCATTGAATATGAAATGGAGATATTTTGAGATGTTTTAGAATTAAGGTATGCAACCTTCAATTCCTAAACAAACTCTTAATAAAGATAACTCTACGTATTCAATGGTAATGACTTAAATGAATAAGTCATTTCCTATACGGAGTTAACTTTACATCTCTCGAACATTCTCTTATTCTTCATTGCTAACACATTTCGTTAAATGCGAGCATATGAACTAGTATCAAGTTACTAGTGTGAATTAAAGATAGTGAGATAATTTGAACGACAAATACACTTTAGGATTAGAATATTTCTAATCGTCACAATCATGGTATTTCGGACAACCTTTCAAATGCCTCCCATAAACGGCAAATGAAACATCTCATGTGACACATGGTCATCAATGAGAGTCTCGAAATTTCAACTCATACATTGGTGAAGTATTTCTTGAATACTTAATCAATCACCTTTTTGCATTAACAAGCGTGCGAAAAAGGTAACATTATATCCTTTATGATTCCAAAGAGATCGTATGACAATATCAACAATCCTTGATATCGGAGATTAATATCTCTAGTCATCAATTAGCTACTTCAATCTTTCGATTTGTGAGCTAATGAAACATTCATATAACTTCTTTTAAAAAAATAATCTCTTGGTTAACTCATATTCTTTATACTCAATCATAAATGATGGAGTTAATATCTACTTTCTCCAAGAACACTTTCTTGAGTAAGCGGATGAGAACGTACGAGTTAATTTTAGTCCATATGAATTCGCTAATTCAAATGTCTAGAAATTTCAAATGAGGATATTAGCCATACGCTTTATTGAATAACTTTTCGCCAAAAGTCAATCAATCATCGCGATGCTACGTTCGGGTAGTTTGAGGAAAGTTTTGAGAATTGACATACTCAAATTTCTCTTCACTAAGATCGTGTCTTAGGAATCGGTATTACTTCTTTAAGTAACTACCTTTTAGAAACGAGTTTGTTCATTTTTCAAAGATTGATCGCAACAAAATTAACAATTTTAACATCTATAACAAAATCAATTTACGGTCATTTAGTTTATGCAATTGTTTTATTTATAACAAATAAAACTCCCACTATATTTATTTAATGTCCCTAATATAGTAGGTTTTCCAAGATCCCTATTTTCGTTGAGATGGTGCTAGCGTCGGCGTGACACCAAAACAACTAGATAAGGTAGGTTCTCCAACCAATCATTCCATATGATTCTTGGTTTGTGAAATATCACATGTACATCCACAAACTTTGCCCCGATGTCCAATCCGATTAGAAAACATCGTTAAGTAACCTTTCTCTATTTGCTCCTAGTAAATCCGATTTACACCCCGACACGGATGTTGGAACACGATGTCCCGCGTCGGCGAGAATGCATCAATGAACGATCATACACGTTAGAAGGGGATAGAGAGAAGGAGGGCGATTTAACTTAATCGAGTTTAGTTGGGACTAACAATCATATGACACTTGTTTGGTGGTCGTGTAAGCATACACCCATACCTAGCCTATGACAATTCATAGCAATCACAAGCAATCACATATAAGCATCTCATAGTTGTGGGTTTGTATGGCTCCCGCTTGCATTAGTTTCGCCACATCGTCCATGGAGCAAAACTAATCTAATCCTTGTCCCTCCCACTAAATTCTATAAGGATCTAAATCCTATATAAAATAAAGGTACAAAATACATGTGAAAACATTCTATTCCCATCCTAGCCTTAGGGGCATGCAAGCCTCACAAGTTACATTAAAATTAATCAACAAATCAATTAATTAATGGCACCAAATGCCGCATTACAAACATTCACACATGCATTCAATTTACAACCACAAGGCATTGAGTCTTGAGCCATACTAAACCCATTATCCACCTACAAAACAAAGTTAGCACATACAAGCACTTTGTTTCCAATTAACGATTTTCAAGCATCTTTGCGATTTGTTTGCCATAAGTAAATTCCGTGTACTAATTCTCAATTTTAAACAATAAAACTTGTTTAAATTCATTTAGAAAGTTCTTTCAACATCCCATAACTGAAAGGAGATCAAACAAGGAGTTTTCTAATTATTTTCAACTAGTTTGAATACTTAGAAAAACAGTAATTTAACAAAAAACGTAACTAATGGAATCCAACAAAATCAACAGTTTTGGGTCTCCAAAAATTCTCAAATAAATTACTTAAGCTCCTTATCATAATTGTGATTACCAGTAAAAATTTCAAGAAGAGATCTTAAACCATCTGGGAGAATCAAAAATGACAAATCTCTTACAAGTGCACGAAACACCGTTATGAGATTTTCAGCTTATCCTCTCAACCATTTGGTCTGTTAGACCACCTTCTATCTAGTTTTTATATATACAATATACATAGAAAAACTATTTTAGACTATAGGCTATCCATCCATGAAAAGAAAATAACCAAGTTCAGTTCAAAAAATTCGAGTTACATACTAAACAATCAACAAATTCTGTACTGGAACAGACTGTCGATCGAAATGTTTTAACCTAGTTGAAGGTCCAAATTTCCACGAAAAATTATGAAATTAATTTTTCTGGAATCATAACTCAAAACATAACAACTCCATTTAAACATAATTTTTAAAGGAGTTCTCAGTTGGTACAGTTTATTAGAACAATCGATTTGCTCAACAAACTGGATCTGACGAGATCTTCCTTTTCATACTTGAAAACCCACAAATTAATCCGAGTCATGCAACAATTTATACATTCTCAGAAAGAGCTTCAAGTCCTCTTTATTTCTAGCCATAGAAAACTGGTACTTATATTCAAAATATAAATCTTTCAAGCCATTCAAACAGGACAGTGAGAGCAGAAACTGGTTCTGCGCACTGTCGCCGTTTTATTCACAATAAATCTATACTAATTCAGAAAATTGTGAATCCAACGCCAAAAGAATCACAATCCAAAGATCTACAACTTTCATGTATATGGAAAGATCTTCCAGAGAACATATCACATCGAAAAACGCGAAACAACACAGAAAATACCATTTCCAGACAGCAAACAAACGCATCATCTCTACTAATCCGTTAATTAGCTAATTTCTCTTAATTAAGTGTCAAAATAGCTTAAGTACGACCATGTGCTCTGATACCACTGTTAGAAAATCGCTCAATTTTAATTTTAGACTAATTACACTTAATTAATCCAATTAAACAAAGAGCAAAAGGATCTAGTGCAAAAGCTAATTCGACACAAAGAGAAAGGGGTGGAATTTGTACCTCCCACGAAATCGTATTCGCGGGACTCGATCCTACGGCATGGGAATCGATGGGGTGCTCTCCTTCGCCTCCTCCTCCGTTGATGGCCGCCTCGAGTCCACCTAGAGGATTAACCAATCTCTTCTACCCTTGTGCTAGCAAGAGGAAGAGGAATGTCTAATTCCAAGGTATGCTCTCTTCTATTCAATTAGCCCTTTTAATTGGTGGAGAGAGTTTGTGCTCAACTCATGAGCTTGAGGTAGAAGAAATGAGAGGAAGAGTAAAGAAAATTCTGAAATTTTCTCTTCTTCTTTGTGGATTTCGGCCAAGGAGAGAAGAGGAGAGAGAAGGTAGGAAGGAGGCTAGGGTTTCCCTCAAAATGAACCCCTATATATAGACCTCATGACCTAGTCTCTACCAACCTTTCACTTGGACAAAAATGCCCCTTCTTGGCCTACATTTTAAGTGGGCTTTAAGCCTTGGCTTAGCCCATTTAACCATTCCATTTATTACTCCTTTCAATTGACCTCAAATTGGGCTTTTATTTAACTAATTAAATAATGACCCAATAGCTCAATTAATTTAAATGAGTTGAACATAATCAATTATTAACTCATTAATAATTAATTTGGGATTAGCATATGCATTGATTTATTTCTATATGATCCCTTTGACTTAATTAATTATAACGGTCCACAACGCTATACAATTAATTAATCAAACTATCATATTTTCGCAATACGCACTGTTGCGAATAAATAATGCACTGTTTGGTTAAAGCTCTATTTGTGTGACCCTTTGAGGATTTATGCTATGTTGGACATGGAAATAAATCGTTATTTAATTCCAATAATCGTAAGCGGTATCTAGCAACACGTTATGATTCCCAATTCGCATAAATAGTGTACTGCTACAGTATTTAAATCCTGCATAAGAGAATATATGTATATCCCTATTTTGATTCTTATGTCTCACGATATCATCGTATAATCCAAGATAGGAATGTGTCATTCTTGCAGATTATACGTTTCTTGATCTAGAGATAATTGTATAAAGTTGCATGCAAACAATCTATCTCCATCAAGGGGCCC
Organism: Rhynchospora pubera; assembly: GCA_028095005.1. NCBI lineage: Eukaryota > Viridiplantae > Streptophyta > Magnoliopsida > Poales > Cyperaceae > Rhynchospora > Rhynchospora pubera. Next base: position 319,548,937 of record CM051460.1, on the reverse strand, counting down.
AAACAGATATCGTCACTCACTAAGTGAATTAATGAGGGACATACGGTTTTCTTGATGATTAACTTTTCCCCGCACAATTCAAGAGAACATAAATAAAGTTCGTATAGCAGCCCTTATCGAGAATCAGCGGTAGACGATATTTATTGAACCTATCCTCATGTGGAAAAGATAAACATCTCAAACTTAGAACCAAAATCATAACGAAATAAACAATGACACATAACACAATCCATATGTTTATTTCGATGGGTCAAGTCATGTGCTATGTTCCATAACATACACATATGCAATTAAGTTGGTAACTCTTTACCTATGATTAGTAGAACTTAATCATCACTTAACTTGCATACTAATCTTATATGATAATTAATGTTTCTTGTTAATTATCAAGATTATGGACCGTTTAGATTTATTATTGTCATTCTAAAGAATGATCAACAGAGATCTACAATTCAGATCCTCAACCTGAATGATCTGTCAATAATAAACCTAGGAACAGATGATAAAATCTCATCCAAAACATAAACTAATAATTAAGTCATTAAATTATTGACTTCTAGGACATAACTCTAACATTAACTTGATTCTCCTCCTTACTTGCTTAGTTGCTTTCCCTTTCCTTCTCAGTTTGGTAAACCATACTTCTTGTTCTTTGTTTCTGTGGCTTGCTTTTGTGTTGTTAATTGAGGCTTGAGATGCTTGATATCGATCTGTGTTTGTGATGCCTTGAATTGAAATGTGCATCTGAGCCTTGTTGATTTGAATGTGTGACTGTGATGGCTTAGTTTGATATTTTGTGAATGCTGATTGCTTTTGGTTGGCTTTGACATCTGTTGAGAGTGTCATGCTTGTCTTTGGTCTATTAATTGTTGCATGCCTCAAAGTTGTGTGTATGCTTGATATTGCTGGCTTAAGTATCTGCTAGAAAAGTTTGTAGGGGCTAATACTTGCTATGTTATGTGCTTAGCGTCTCAAATGAATTATTTCTGCTTTTGTTGGTCTGTTCAGTAGCGTAGGCACTTTAAAATCCATATTTTACTGTTCCTAACTGTTCCTGTGATGTTTGTGAGTCATTTAGGCCTTAATTGTGTTTGTTTAGACTAGTATCTCTGTTGTGAGGCCTTTCTAAGGCTTGGTGATGTTGAGTGGTACTTGTAGTTGCCTTTGGTATTCGGTACAGGCTATTGTACCAGTCTGGTACATATTTTTAGCTATCCAGGGATTCTTATGTGAAGTATTTTTGTTGCCAGGGACTAAATCGTAAACTATTTTGAACTGCTTTAGGATCTGTTTGTAATAAAGTCTGTTATTAGGGTCTGCTGGAAATTTTAAGTAAATATTATAAATTCAGGGTCTTATAGATGTAAAAGTACTGGTGTTAGCGGGTCGAATTGTGTTTTTTGTTTGGGTTTCGAATTTGATCCTCGAAACCCATTAGTTCCGGATTCGCTTGGATCCCTGCCTTTTTTCTGTGTGGACCGTGTGTTTCTCCTCTGGGCCTAACGGCCTCTTTTCCTTTCTGGACTTGTTCCTCTGTTTGGACCCGTGTGCTTTGGGCTCTGTTGTGATATCTTTACGTGGCCCAAACTCTGTTTCTGTTTTAATTAAGCTTAAGGATGGACTTAATTAAGTCGGATTTGAGAATAAATAAAACTAGAATTTGGAAATTGAAACTAGCACTATTTGAATGCTTGGATGGATAATTTGAATATCAAAGTATGAGATTTTGGCCGAGAAATAATTATGTCGGATTCGAATTCAACTCGTTGGCTTTCTAACGGGAGATGATTAAAATGTCCGCGAAATAATACTTTACAGATACTATGATACAATCGGACAATATATAATCCCAAACTCTAATCAACTAAATTGAGTTTATTTTCTTGCTTTCCCTTCTTTTTATTATAAAGTTGTTTTAGGAATTTAAATTAGAATAATTTCATACTTAATTAAAACACCAACACATCATTTCATTTAGTACCTTGAAATAATATGTTTAAAGTCTCGTAATCACTTAATCTAGTAATTTTTTAATAAATCAAATCATTGAAATATTTACAATAGAAATAATTAAATATATTATTATTATCTATAACATTATTCAATGCATAAACGCATTTATAAACATTCTCTTTAAGTAACATAAAAATATGTTCTCCCTAATTAAGTACATCACATGACTTCTAAAAAGAACGTTACAAAATTGTTTATCTAATATAAGGAATAAATGTGGATTAACAGAATACACGATATTAAAGTTGATCTAAGTATTTAATTTAAAAGTAAACACAATAAAGCATCAAATCACCTAAATAATTAGGTTTGAATATCTTAAAATATTTAAGTAAGAGATACAACATGACTTAATCTAATTGATATAATTATAAATTATTTGTACAAATAAGTCTAGTAAAATACTCTTTAATTTTGAGAAATGATATCGCATTAATATTTTCTATTATAAACAGTATCAAAATACAAAGTATGAAAGTGAAGTATTAATATTAACATTATGAGAAATAAGCTTAAATTTTATAAAATGCTTCCTTTAATATAATAATGTATTTTAAAATAAAATCTCTTTTTCAGAAGCCTTAAGTCCAACTTTCCTTAGGTTAGAGTCTAAGTTCCTCAATAAATGCCTAGTTCCTAAATATGATTTATTACACCAAATAACCAGAACGGGGTAGATTGTTAGAATAGATTTTAACGTGAGTTTCGTTCGTCAAGTGCACCGCAAGAGTTCTCTGGACCATTAGACAACTTCTATCTCGGGCACGAGACTATAGGAGCTGGTCAGGACTCCATCGATCATTATGAGGAGTAGTCGCTATGCCTTTTGACTTTTCCAGGTGTGGATTGTCCTTTTATGACTGATATGGATGCCTTAGGTTTTGTTTAATTTTTAGTTAGTAATTAGATCATTAACTAAATGTGTGAATATCATGTCATCTACATTAAGTAAACAGTTAAGAGCATGTCATTAATTAAAGATTAGTTTTGCATATATAGGATATGCATTCATGATTAATGAAGTGATTAATAAACTTAAAAGTGCCTTAAATCAACACTTGCATCTGGTGTGGATTAGGATAGTGAGACCGAGTGAGATAAGAGCGTTTTGCACGCGATTTCCATTATCGGGAGTTGGCACCCCAGCTGAATAACGGTGGGCTCCTTATGATAGCGATCTCGAGCAATGCGTTTCTGATGATCACTCAGCAGACCGATCGTTAAGCGGTACTGCGGTCACTTGATAGTTATTTGTGTTACTATTATATCCATTTATCTTGTGTTATTATATTCCTTTGGCCTGACATTGAACTAAGAGCTGAGTATACCATTATATCAGACTACCTCTTGATCTCCGTGAGTCAGTTGGTCGGTACCGTGTTTTAGTGCCCACTTCTTTAGCGGGAATGTGGGAATAGGGGCAAGGTTGAGTAATCGAGCAAGGCTGAGTTAGGTAGATCTGTAGGTACGGTTCATGTCATATATATTAGGATTTGTGAGATGGATTCTGGATTTTATGTGACTTATGATTTGACTATTGAATGCGGGTGCTTCACTCTCGTATTATTATATGAACTCAGTATAATATTATACTATTATTATAGTTCGTTTCTCCAGATACTTTTCAGATTTTATTTTGGCATGTCATTAATTGTAGATTAGTGATATCATTAAATTATACTTACACTTAGAAATTACAATATAGGAATTAAAATGCTCCAACTTAAGTATGGTGTAGTTCCTAACTAGTTTTTAACCAGAGCCTTAGGTTTATCCTTTTCCACCACTGTGTATTTGCGTACTCAGCCCACATAATTTGCTTGTGGAGCAGGTTCAGGTTTGGTAGACTTAGCAGAGAAGTTTTTGCCAGAAGACCAAGCCGAGCTGGAATAGTATCTATCCGCTGTGCATTATTCTATGTTTTGTTTGTATGATGATTGGAGATTTTGATGTGTGTACATTTACCAGTCTCTTTTGTCATATGAACAAACTATGCCTTTATTATGTGATTATCTATTTGTGATATTTATATCTGTGACACTGTTTTATTGCGTTACGTGTATACAGCAGATTGTGCATACTTGACGGGGTTGTCCTCTCCAGATTGCGGCTTGGTTTAGGGGTGTGACAAACCGTACGATTAAATTACATAGTTGACCGTTTCGGCATATATTTGCACAATTCAAAGTTTTTCCAATCCAATCGTCGTACATGAAGAAGTACATATAAATAAATATTTGACGTGACAACGATAATAATGGATTATATAATTATTAAAAATAATTATACACATTTTTCTATGGTTTCGGTATATATGACGTCACCAGTTATATATGTAACTTATAACTTGTTCGGTTGCTAATTAGATGGGGATGAAAATGAATAGTAAAATTTTTAAACCATTCAAAAGTAGAATAATTAACTGATTTTCAAATTACATCAAATTCGATATATACACAATATATTTTAAATAAATATATATACACAAATCAGTGACGCATGCAACTCCATCAGTTTTGTGCGACGTGCTGCTTTAGATGGAAGCACCAAATTATAAATATTATAATGCACAATGACAGACTTATCCCATCTCATGCATTACTGTTTGTCCAATTCAGCTCAAGCAGACCTACTTAATAACGAAACTCTAGCCGGTTACTATTGCGATTCATGCAAAACAAAGCATAAATTATTTTTGCAAATGTTGCTTGCTGAAAACATGTTGTCAGACAATAACTTTTGTCATTTATATGTCATACGATTGTGATAATACAGCAAGCAAAGAATTAGAAGCAAAGCAAAGTTCACTTTGCAGACAATACATTAATTTGGAAAATGAAAGGTGTTGTGTCTAAAGGGGGCGGCTTAACTAAGGTTTAGCGGAAGCGATTGAGGTTTTGGACCGGTTTGGTATGAACTACCCTAACACAATTCAATTGGTACCCAATACAAGCAAGCACACAAGCAATTCAAAATGGCAAGAAAATAAAGAGAAAAAGAGAGAGAGAAATTGAACACGCGATGTGATTACGGAGTTCCGACCTGCTAGAAGAAGCTAGCCTTAGTCGTACGTCTCCGGGAGTTTCGCTACCACCAAAGGGCGCGCTCCGTTCAATTCCAACAAGAACGGGACTACAACTTCGAACCGAATCACCTCGTCACAAGGACACTCGAGGCGGATCGGCCTAACTCGAATGGCACAACGGCCTCAAAGGAGAAGAGCTCTCAACCTATTCCAACCTACAACTAGCGACAATGTCGGGGCGGTGGTGTTTGAGGCTACTTAATCTCTCAAGATGGTCTAGCTATGAAAAGCTCAAGTGGGAGAGTATCCCTGTGCTCAAAGGCTCAATTCTGGTCTAATTTTGCAAAGTGAAGCAGCACCTAGAGAGAGAACAAGGGGTGGATATATATAGGGCTCGAAATGAGCAGTTCCCCAGCAAAAACAGGCCACAGCTGTTTACCTCTAATTTTTGCCACATAAGAAAATTCAACAATTCACAGACAATTAAAATAAGCCCCATGAATGCATGACGGGTCCAGATTCTCAAAGGGAGGGGGTCAATTTTCTAAAGCTAGAAGACATGCAACAAGGGATGCTTAAATAAATTAATTACGTGAATTATTCTATGAATCTTAGAAAAATTCATTTAATTGGTTTAAAATTCTTAAAAATGGAAAATTCATGACCATGGGAAGCACGGAATCAAATTATTGCTCAAATTCCAGAAAATGGATGGATCCATTGTCCATCAAAATGGAGTGGAGCTTTAGCCAATTGAATAGGAAATGGAAACAAAAGATGGGAGATGGGCCGCAAGAAATAAATGGAAAAAGGGAGCCCACTATTGAAATTCGAAAGCCCATCGCACCTTCTCCCGTTCTCCTCTCGGATCCGCTCACAATCCCCACAAGTCAGGCGCCTCAGCTGCTCACACGTGGCGCGCTCCAACTGGCTCTCCCGCATCTGACCCCACACTTAACAGAAAAGAAAAGAAAAGGAAATTGAAAATCGGAGAAGGAGAGCTCCATCCCTCTGACAAACCCCAGTCCGCCGAACCCCGCCACCATTTCCGGAATTCTTAGTACCGCTGGAAAGCTTGTGTCGAGGAGAAGATAACGATACTAATATTTATCTCTCTCGTTCTCTGAATACTTCGAATTTTTATGAGAAGGGTTGCGAGGCGGTGCAAAGAGGAGCATGAAATTAACGCAACTGAATTGATTAGAAACCAAATTGCTTGCTTGCACAGCTTTATGGATATTCTGAGAACACGAAAGTGCTATCAATTTGGGTCTAAGTCAAGCCGTGAGGTGTAAGCACCAATTGGTGGCACGGCTTGGTTAAGTGCTGGTCAAACCTTGACTAAACAATGATTAGCAACTTAATTGATGGATTAAACATGTTAAACACGGTTGTGAGATGCTCTAATGATAGAATGTAAGTGACGAAATGGTTTTAAATCCACCAGAGAGGCAATTACTTTCGGCTGAACTTGAGAGGAACAAAAAGTGGAAATGATGCAAATATGCTCACTGGTCCCCCCTCTACAGCTACTTCTCCTCCACAAATTAACTTGAGACGTGGCTCATTCATCTCCATCTACTCTTGTTCGCAATTACTTACCCCTCAAGCATCTTGGTTGATCATTGGATGGGAATTAAAGGCCTGAGATGCAACCAAATCGAAGAAGCTCCTGTGAAACCCTAATCAAATTCCATACATGCCGCCTCCTTTGTAATTGATGCTCAACCATCGTATTACAACCAACCCTTGGATGAATGCCAACACAAATGCTCCATCTGGCGCCAAAGGATTGAGATGGTAAAACAACAAAAGCAAATATACTTTTTCTCACTCAATTGCCACATAGCATATGGCCCCACATGTCAAGAGAGATTGAACCAATGACTGAGTGCCCCATCATCTCTAATGCGTTTTTAGTAGAAGTAAGTAAACAAAATTTGGACTGCCAAGCTTAAAAGAGAATCTGATTGGAGTTGCATATGAGGTAGCAGTGGCTGCAATTCACCCATCACCAAAGCAAATAGCCTACATGGCGCTAAGTGAGAAGCAGTAAGTTAAGATGCCATGCCACTGTGTCAAAACTGATGCCATATGGCAAATAGCTATTGGAAGGTAAATGGAACAGTAGAAACCATGAAGTGAAGGAAGAAAATGAAAAGCAAGTCGGTCTCAAATTGATGCATCACTACCATCCATCAAACTTCAAAATTTGAAGATGCTGCCAAGTGTCAAGCTGAAGAAGGGCATGAACCCTAGAAATCACCTATAAAAGGAGCACCTCTTGAAGAAGAAGGAGAGGCCAGTAGGTTAATAGGAGTCGAAATTCTGTCTTTTTAAAATCAAGTTTGTTTTTGAAGTCAAGGTAATGAAATGTAACCTGTAATGGCCTCCAATTAAGTGAATAAAATGATATTGAATGCATGTATTGTGTCTTTCTTTTTCTCTTTCATTTCTGGTTTTGTTCTTTGGAGGTTGCACTGGTTCTAGTGAGGAGCGTGACATAGATTCCGCACTCATGAACGCCAATTGTGCCTCTAAAAGAGTTATGCATATGGGATTAATTTGCGTTAATACAAGGTCCTCATCATCAGCATATCTTCTTCATGGTGCATGTGTGGTTAGAGGCTGTTGGTTCTATGGAGAGCGTGACCTAGATTCCACCTCCATAGATGCCATGCTAGCTTCTAGCCATTAGTTTTGTCTCAGTATATGTCTTGGTTATCATTGTGTCACAGTTAAGTTCAACATATACATAGTTCATAGTCAAAGCTTAATAGGTTAAGTTCTTGTCATGATAAAATAGTTGAGTGTATCGCAAGAATAAAGTCATTCTATCAAAAAAATGATGAATCCAAGTTTATATAAAGGCTCAAATGTCAAAAGCATGTTTTAAAAATGCATGTAGGAGTCCAGTCCTTTAGGAAATCTATGTTCATGTTTATGTCAATCCCACCTGGTGAAATGCATAATAAATTGGCCTTAACCTGCATTTGCTGTTTAAGAACAAGTTTGAAGTGGAATCCATGTCCCTAGAACAAAGGTTTCAGTCCTATTTAGTGATTAGTAAGTAGTGTAAACTTTGTTAAAAAGGAATTGCATCCTTAGGAGAGGTCTCAGGGTTATACAAAAATTATATAACAATAGTGGGTTTGCATCTAAATACAGGAAACAAGTTTTAGAAATAAAGTCAGTCAATCCTAAAGTTTGTCTTGCTGTCATGTCTCATAGTTTCATAATTTGTCTGTCCAGAAAACTGCAAAGATTTGCATCCTTTAAGTCAAAACATTGATAGTCTGAGTCTAAGTCATCTAGCTCAAGTTGGTATCCAAATTGCTTTGTTCTGAAATAAACATGTAGGAAGAACTAAAAGAAATCAAACCCAGTAAGTATGACTGTGTTTGCATGAATGAAGTTAGGTTGCATAAAACTATCTGAAAAGAATAAACTCCAAAATGGTACAAAAAGAAATTGAAATACTTAAGGTTTTGTAAAAATGAAGAGAAATGAATAAGATAGTTCCACATACGTAAACCTGACCAGTGTTAATAAGACTGTCAACACTAGTTCAAATTTGGTTTCAATTGCCTGAACCAGTGGATGTTATTGTCATGACCCGACCTTTAAGCCGTAGATCATGTATGGTCAATAAACAAAGAAAGGAGAAAGAAATAAAAAAAATGTGAAACCAAATACTAAACGTGTGAACACCTGTCACTTGGCTCAATTCGGTAAACAAAGGCATGAAAAACATTGGAGAATATACAGGTTAAGAAACAAGTAACACCCAAAATCGTATATTCGTCTTCAACCCCGTCAGGCCAAAGGTAAAATCAAAGTGTCTCACCTCAAATTGGGAAATGCAGAATAAAATTGAATATGCAGGCGACTCCATGATGTTCCCGAGATGATTCACAATGCCCTTTTCAGAGTAATTTCTTCACCGCATTCCATCAATCAATCGCTCTCCACCATGGCTGCAGACCCAAATCAAACTGAGACTAGAGCGCGCCAAATTGTCAAACGCGACTTCAGCGGACAGCATAGACGACCACAGTAGACCATCGCGAAGCTTTGTGACCTAGTTGCAGTCGCCATGGCCGCTGGAAGAGCCTACTGACATCGCCAATGGAGACCTCCAGTCGAATGGGAAGGCATCAGACCAACGAAGGAGGGAGGGAGACGAATTGAAGTTTTGCGTAGGCATGGCACACACCTGAGCAGCAACGCCGATATTCGAAACCCACAGATCGAATCCGAACCCAACTCTGACTCGATCGGCACACAGTCACGGGCGTGAGCCAAGCGACCCAGTCAACCTAAAACCCTCAGCGCGTTCCTTGATCTTCTGTGACGGACAGCGCGTAACGGATCCCTGACGAATATAACACAAAACACCAAAGTCTCAACCAATCAGAAAATTCTGTGACGCAGAAAAACTTCAAAAATGCATTAAAAATAGTTGGATTATCAGAAAAATTCCCATAAAATATCAAAATGTCAAGAAAAATGCGTGGAATATTTTGATATAATATGCCATGCCAAAACACTGAAGCACCAAACATTTTGAAATTTAAAAGTCTAAAAGGATGGCCATAATGAAAAAATAATAAAATTAAGTCCCTCAAAGAAATTAAATAAAAGTCTCTTTTGAACATTTTATGTTCTGGACAATAGGTATATTTGACCATTTTGTTTATTCTGGACAACAAGTACATTTGAACAATTTTTGTTCTGGACGACAGGTACGTTTGAACAGATGATGTTCTGGACAGCAGGTACACTTGACATTCCTTGTTCTGAACAACAGGCACAATCAAGTATTAAAAATCTGCAAACAAAAAAAATGAAATAAAAAAAGGGGAAAAAACATCACCAAAAAGGTCAAAAACGGAAATTTAAAAGTACAAATTTAAATGTCCAAACCCAAAAGTCCAACCAAAGGTTGAAAGCCCGAAACTCAAAAAGTCACAACTGAAAAGTCTAAAGTCCAGAATGTTAAAGCTCAAAAGTTCAAACCAAGTTCAAATCTTAAATCAAAAGTCAAACTCAAAAGTCCAAAAATGCAAAATTAAAAGTCCAAACCTGAAAATGACACAAAGTCTAAGTGACACAAAGTCTAAAAGTGACATAAAGTCTAAATGGCACAAAGCCGAAAAGTGACTCAAGAGACACAAAGTCAAAAGTGACATAAAGTCTTAAAAGTCAAAAGTTCGTCCCTTCAAGACTGCATCGCGTTTCGCCCTGAAGGAGACACCCTCCTGATATTCAGATTGAGATAAAGGAAAAGTCAATTCTGAATTATCACTGAAGTTCCTGTCAAGAGAAGGCATAGCGCATCTGTACTCGCGACTTGAACGAAAATCCCAAAAATCCCTAAGTTCCTCAAACGATTGAGAGCTGACCTAGAATACCCAATTTTCTAGTGTTAGACTCAAATCTAACAGCCTGTTTCTACAAGTTCACAGCATGTTTGACCAGAAGCAGACTGAAATTTGATGCCCAGGTGACCAGAAGAAAAGTCAACCAGTGGCCATCACCTAAGTTCCTGTCAAGAGAAGGCATAGCGCATCTGTACTCAAGACTTGAACGAAATCCCAAAACCTCTAAATCCCCAAACGATTGAGGATTGATCTAGGATACTAAATTTCCTAGTATCGAACTCAAGAATCTCTGTAACAGCACTAAGCCTGACGCAGCAAAGTAAAAGCAACCTAAATGTCTTAAAATGTGAAACTAAAGAATTAAATCACATCATTCATGTTTGCATGGCTCTGTTAAAATAGCTGCCCTTCTGCATTGCTTTTCACCCTGAAACTCTCTATCAGGACACAATCCTTTTTATTAAAAATGGACTTCATCCACTTACTACATCTAAACTTTGATTATCCCGATCTAGAGGTGCTCTTGGCCAGTTCTTAACTGAGTCCGGAGGTAATTAACAGTAGGGGCTTGCGCCTACTGGAAAAAAAGGACCTACGACAAACAATCAACTCTCGAGGTACTTAGAACCGCATTAGTGTCCTTCGCTCGTTTGGAATGGACAGTAACGACGGGTCTCGAGATGCTCGAGGGGTATCTGATCCGCATTTTCTTCGCCCCATAGAGGACTATCTGATCTTCCGTGGTTGGACTGAAAAAGTGCGAGACAGATTCTGGCACGCCCGGTGGGACATTTTTCTCCTCTCATCAGGGCATAATCAAAGTTTAAATGTACAGGTGGAATTAAGTCCATAATATTCAAGGAAAATACTAATGATTGACTCTGAGTTCTCTCCATTGAAGGAACCATGTTTACCTGGAGTCAAATCATGAAGGGCGAGCGTATTCGCCACAATAAGGCAGCAGCAACCGGGACTCTCCATGTGCCCGTCCAAGCTGTCGTGCAAATCTCTCCCATGATGCTTGCTGGTGAAGCATCGGTGAAGGTCCCTGGAAAGCCTGCCCTTAGCACCAAAAAGGGTCGAGCGGCAGCCACTCACATCAAGGGGGCAACAACCCCAAAACTCAAAAAGGAGAAAAAGACTAGGATCTCGAGGGCTCAGGCTCTCCACCTGGTCCAACAACCCGACACTATCACTGACCTGCCTCTTAGTAATGCATTTGCTCCACTAAGGGTGCTGAAGAAAAATTCTGTGGACTCGCATTTTCGTGAGGACTGGGAGCTCCCCATGTATGCTCCGGTTGAGGCGATAGAAGGAACGGTCCCGAAGAAACATCACATTGTCGAGGCAATTAATGCAACCTACCAGATTGAGAAGAAGTGTCAAGGATCCCTGAAAGCCACAACCAAAGTTCCTGGCAGTTCTGACACCCTGTCTATTAAAGGAAGACTAAAGTTCCCAATCCATCAAAGGCGGAGGTTCTCTTATTATGAGGATCATAGGGTGAAGAATGTTGATTATGGTGTGTCAGAGAAGGATAAAGAGGTGTTTGACATGCTGAATTTCCCTCCGCTTAAACCCCATCCCAAAGTCATGAAACCGAAGGATTGTGTGAGGAAGAAACACGCTCCTACCGCCCTTATAATCAAAGGAAAGGCGGCATATGCTGCCAAAAAGAAGCAAGATGCAATGGTCACTCAAAATGGAATTGTATCTAGAAAGAATAGCTCAAGAGGGAAAGAGGTTGAGCCTGATGTAAAGTCGACCTCTGTGTTCACTATAACTGACAATGGCTCGCGATCTGTCATGGTTGGGGCTCCACAAATCACCATTTCATCTACTAAACTGAAGTTTCCAATGGTGACCCAAGCTTCCCCATTAGCTGTTGTAGCTGAGAAAAAGGTGACTAATAGAGCTCTGGCTACAGTCGCATTGGGAATCAAGATTGCCAAGCTCCATACATGCGAAGCAAAGGCAATAACCGCTACTCAAGTCATGTCTAATACCACAACTCTAGAAACGAAAAAAGTCAGAAACTTCAAACCTAAACCCCTCTCAACATACCAAGGAAAGATAGCAGCAAAACCAAATTCGTCGGTGGAGAGCTCCTTTGCTCCACTGATGATTGCCAAGGAAAAATTCTCGGTCACCCAAATTAAAGCGACATGGAAACTGCAAGTTGGAATAATGGAAAAAGCAATTGCATCTATGGAAGCAACTCATGAAGCTTCTGAGATGGTAAAAGATAAGCAAAGGAAAGAAAAAACTAGTGCGTCGATTCCACCTGACACTCAAATTATGAGTCCTGACGCATTAACTAGCGAAAACTTTACTCTTCCCTTCCAGGAAATGGGAAGATCTACTTCAATTAAGCAACACACCGGGGGCAGCCTCCCGGAGGAGCAAAGGAAAATTCCTCACATACTTACACAAAAAGGATTGATATGTCCCTTCCGAAAAACGGAGAAACAAGTGTCAAAGGAACTTCATAATGGGGGCAACTTTCTTGAAGGACAGAAGGGAACTTTTTCCATACCTATTAAAGGGGGATTGGTACACTCCTCCCTGAAAATAGGAGAACAAGTGAAGGTAAACCGAAGCCTTGGGGGCAGTTTTCCTAGAAAGCAGATGAAAATCCTTCCCATACCTACCAAAAATGGATTGGCAACACTCTCCCGGAAAACTAGAATGCACGTGCTTAATGAACAAGAAAGGCAGGGGGCACACAACCGATGTGCTAGGCTGATGACCTCTAAACCTCAGGGATCGAGAATACAAAATATGTGGCATGAAGCATTCGCCTCACAAACTTCTGGAATAAGGATAAGGCGAAACCCTCAGTACAAAACAAGGTTGACAGTTTCATGTCAGGTGGATCCAAAAATCATATGGAATGATCGAGGACTCGAAGGATGCGCCACTGTTCGTATGGTAAGCGCATCAGAGGAAGAGGTAGATTCTGACGACAGTCACACTACAGCAACCGAAACCGATAACCAAAGAGATACCTGGAATACTATTGAAGGAATTCAAACCCAAGAAAATAATGACCAATCAAAGAATGTGCAAGCCTTAATCCAAAATCCCCTCTTCGAAAGGTCTCTATGGGAAAAGATGATAGATACCTCCAAAAGTCAAGATGAATTTGAAACAGGTCAAAGCGAATCCTTAGGAGACAATTTCGCGAAAAGGGAAGTGGAAGATTCAAATTCAATCCGTATGGTGAAGTCTGACACTAGTAACATACAAGACCATGAAAGCCATATGGTGAGAACTAAAGATCACATGAAAAGGAGCTCATCACTTAATAATAAAAGGAATGTGAGTTATCGCTCTACTCAAAGGGATGACAAAAAATTGGTTGCGCCAAAACAAACAGACGAAAGCTCAGAAAATGAGGGTGAAAGCTCTAAGCCGGGGGCATCATCTGATGGCGATGAGACTGTCCAAAAAAGGCAGGAACTCGAGCGGATGGATCGCCAACTAGAAGAAATTCAGCAAGAAAATGCTCGTCTGTCCAATTGGTGCTCCAATGTGCAAGATTCCCTTACCAAAAAAGGATTATGGCATAATTCCCTTCCTGAAATAAGTGATCCACATCCTAAGAAACCTAAGTCCGTGAAATTCAATAGTGAAGAGCTAAAAATGAATGATACAAAAACAAAGACCAACTGTTTGGAGAACAAATCCATACTAAAATATTGCAAAGAGCCCATAAATACCTCAGGTGACCCTTTTGAAAAACTTGGGATAACTCATGAGGAAATTGAAGAGATGATAAGCCAACGATTGCAGAAGGCAGGGTTAGGCCCTCCTGCTCGTTCCAAGGAAAGATTTGGTAATCCATACCCAAAGGAATACGACTTGGTGCGTTATCCTCCGGGTTACATAATCCCAAAATTCCCATTGTTTTATGGTGTGGGAGCTGAGACAAGCCCAGAAGAACACCTAGCGCGATTCAGAATCTTATGTCAAGATACAGCGCAAAATGAAGCACTTCTCCTGCGCCAATTTTCCCAGAGCCTAACAGGAGTAGCTTTCAAATGGTATGCCTCATTGAAAGAGAATAGTATTCAAACTTGGGGAGACATGGAGGAATCTTTCTGCGAGAGATTCACAATAACACCCCAGAAAATCACACCAATGGAGCTGACAAGCATGAAAATCAAGGAAGAAGAGTCTCTCTCGAACTACATTATGCGATGGAGAAATCTAAATGATCAATGTTATCCGCGGCTTAAAGAGTCTGATACGGTGGAATTGTTGGTAAGGAACATTAGTAAACAAATTCCACTAATGGGGCCACTTTTAGTAATGAACAAAGCCACTACATTCGGAGCCTTTCTTGATACAATGGAGAAATACAAGGACCTTGATATAACTGGGTTGTTTCAACCCCTCAGGAGTGACCAAGAAGAGGTTGACATGACTCGAATGGGCAAGAGTGATACACCAATCAAGAAGGCCAGAAATTTGGAAGCTTCCAGTAGTTGTGGTTATGAAGTCAACTTCAGAAAAACAAATAATGACAAGAAGGTCTTTCCCAAACCCAGAAGACCATCCCTGATGGAGCAAATGAGTAAACCATATTCTTTCAAAGTAGGAGAAACCAAAAGACTCTTTTATCGGGTCTTAACAAAAGGGCTTGATCTCCCGCCAAGCAAACGACCCGAAGAAATGAGAAATGTCCATGATCCTAACTACTGTCCATATCATAGGGTCATTGGCCACCTAATTGAAGAGTGCTACAAGTTCAAGGATACTCTTGAAAGGATGATCCGCAAGGGTGAGTTTAACCTACCTAAGAATGCCCGCCAAAACCCTATGCCTCATGTGCAAGTTAGTGAAACTGAAATCGATGATGATGATTCTGATGATGGAGAGTATTCGTCGACGACTTGTAATATGATTTCTCATGTTGAAACATGCGAAGAAATTCCTGAAAGTGGTTCAAGGCCTCATAGCACTAAAACCCAAGGGCTCCCAGTCCCAACAACATCTTCTAAGCAAGATAGGTTGAGGAAGCAACTCGAGCTATGTAATCATTGGATTACATTGCTCCCTCAGCAGGTTTTGGCACCTCTTCAAGGGGATGGAAAATCACACCAGGTGAAAGTCATAGGAATAGCCTTGCTCCAGCAACCAAATGGTGAAATACGTTAGATCCTGAGAAACTCCAAAGAAAAGAGCAAAGTTTCCCGTGTCAGTTCAACAAAAATTCAACAAAGGAAAACCGAGTCCAATAAAGAATACATGAAAAGGTGGGAAATTTTGATGGAATCACGGTCACAAGATGGCCATGCTGAAACAAACTCTGAAAACAACCAAGACAGAAAGGGATATACCAAAACAACCGAAGAACTACAGACATCATCATCGGGAGGGATCGCAATGGTCGAAATGCCCGGTAAAAGCTATGAGTTCACCACATGTGGCACATGTCGCGCAAAGACTTGGCTCCTATAAGTTTTTTAAAAAAAGAGTCAGGGGAATAAGGGGTTTTCGTAGGAAGTTGAGGAGTGAACCTGGATATGAATATACCCTTAACTTTGAAATGCATGCCAAAACCTCATAACCTTCACACTAAACAAAAAAATCCAAAACCAAATCTCTGAAGAAAAAATCCAGACCAAAATGCTGTACATAAATAAACCCTTCAGCATCCAGAATTCGGAATCAAGAAAATCTACAAAAGATCTCGTCAAAACTCAACCATTGTCTCAGGAAGGGTGTTATTACAAGAGACGATGAGACACCTAATCTGAGAGTAATAGAAGCTCAAAACACCCCAGCCAAGAACAAATATGTTAAGGCTAAACCGGGGGCAAGAAAACCTCAAATCTCACAAGCCAAGGAAAAAGATGTCAAAACTAAACTGGAATATAGACCCATAACCGAAACATTGATAACCCATTGGATGAATGAAAGTAAAGAGAGGCTTGCAAAGTCTCCGTTAAATTAACCTTGAAAACTATATCAGACTCTCATAGTTCTGGTAATGTTCCAAGCCGTGTCAGACTTTCACAGTTCTCATGGCGCTCCAAATCATATCAGACTTCCACAGTTCTGGTAATGTTCCAAGCCGTGTCTGACTTTCACAGTTCTCATGGCGCTCCAAATCATATCAGACTTCCACAGTCCTGGTAATGTTCCAAGCCGTGTCAGACTTTCACAGTTCTCATGGCGCTCCAAATCATATCAGACTCTCACAGTTCTGGTAATGTTACAAGCCGTGTCAGACTTTCACAGTTCTCATGGCGCTCAAAATCATATCAGACTCCCACAGTTCTGGTAATATTCCAAGCCGTGTCAGACTTTCACAGTTCTCATGGCGCTCCAAATCATATCAGACTCTCACAGTTCTGGTAATGTTACAAGCCGTGTCAGACTTTCACAGTTCTCATGGCGCTCAAAATCATATCAGACTCCCACAGTTCTGGTAATATTCCAAGCCGTGTCAGACTTTCACAGTTCTCATGGCGCTCCAAATCATATCAGACTTCCACAGTCCTGGTAATGTTCCAAGCCGTGTCAGACTTTCACAGTTCTCATGGCGCTCCAAATCATATCAGACTCTCACAATTCTGGTAATGTTACAAGCCGTGTCAGACTTTCACAGTTCTCATGGCGCTCAAAATCATATCAGACTCCCACAGTTCTGGTAATATTCCAAGCCGTGTCAGACTTTCACAGTTCTCATGGCGCTCCAAATCATATCAGACTTCCACAGTCCTGGTAATGTTCCAAGCCGTGTCAGACTTTCACAGTTCTCATGGCGCTCCAAATCATATCAGACTTCCACAGTTCTGGTAAAGTTCCAAGCCGTGTCAGACTTTCACAGTTCTCATGGCGCTCCAAATCATATCAGACTCTCACAGTTCTGGTAATGTTACAAGCCGTGTCAGACTTTCACAGTTCTCATGGCGCTCAAAATCATATCAGACTCCCACAGTTCTGGTAATATTCCAAGCCGTGTCAGACTTTCACAGTTCTCATGGCGCTCCAAATCATATCAGACTTCCACAGTCCTGGTAATGTTCCAAGCCGTGTCAGACTTTCACAGTTCTCATGGCGCTCCAAATCATATCAGACTCTCACAGTTCTGGTAATGTTACAAGCCGTGTCAGACTTTCACAGTTCTCATGGCGCTCAAAATCATATCAGACTCCCACAGTTCTGGTAATATTCCAAGCCGTGTCAGACTTTCACAGTTCTCATGGCGCTCCAAATCATATCAGACTTCCACAGTCCTGGTAATGTTCCAAGCCGTGTCAGACTTTCACAGTTCTCATGGCGCTCCAAATCATATCAGACTTCCACAGTTCTGGTAAAGTTCCAAGCCGTGTCTGGCTTTCACATTTCTCATGGCACTCCAAATCATATCAGACTCCCACGGTTCTGGTAATATTCCAAGCCGTGTCTGACTTTCTCAGTTCTCATGGCGCTCCAAATCATATCAGACTTCCACAGTTTTGGTAATGTTCCAAACCGTGTCAGACTTTCACAGTTCTCATGGCTCCAAATCATATCACACTCGCACAGTTCTAATAATGTTCAAACCATATCAGACTTTCATAGTTCTCATGGCTCTCAATATGATATCAGACTTCCACAGTTCTTATGACCCTTCAAACCATGTACAAACAATGAAGCCGAATACAAAACCTTGATAGCCAGGTTCGAAATAGCTCTTCAAATGGATATTGAGCAGTTAGAGGTCTATGGAGATCCCAACTCGTCCTAAGCCAGATCGAAGGCCTCTTCAAAATAAGGAAACCAAAATTGGTCAAATATCATGAAAAAACTCTTGAATTGATGGCTAAGTTCACACATATTACCTTCTAGAAAGTTCTGAGGTCTCTGAATGGCAAATATGGTACTTTGGTCGGGCTAGCCGATGAGCTCAGTGATCCAAACCAGGAAGAGATCCAAATCCTTGTTCACCGCAGGAGACCCTTGTCCCCATGTTTTCCACAGGAAAGAAATGAGGAGGAGGAAACCATATTCACAGACATCCTAAACCTTGAAAAGGGATATGAAAAGGAATGGAGAGAAATCACACAAGTCATGACAGCCGAAGGTACAGATCAAGAAGATTGGAGGTAACCCTTTCTTGACTACTTCCAACAAGGAAAATTACCTGAAAATAGGACCATTAGGGAACAAATCAGAAAAAGGGCCCTAAGGTTCGTATATGTGAACAACACACTTTATTGGAGATCCTATGAAGGATCATGGCTTAGATGTATAGCGAAAGCCGAAGCCCACCAAGTTATGCACGAAATTCACTCGGGAGTATGCGGGGCCCACCAATCGGGCTCTGGGATGCGAGTTCAAATCAAACTAATGGGCTACTATTGGCCCACCATGATTAATGACTGCGAAAACTTCTCCAGACAATGCCATATGTGCCAGATTCACGGAGATTTCATACACCAACACCCAAATATGCTACATCCAACAGTGGTATCATGGCCTTTTGAAATCTGGGGAACAGATATTATAGGCCCCATAGACCCACCAGCCTCAAATGGACATCGCTTCATATTAGCCGCTACGGATTACTTCTCCAAATGGGCCGAAGCCATGTCATACCGTGAAATTAAGGCCTCTGATGTGGTCAGGTTCTTCACCACTCAGGTGCTTTATAGATATGGAAATCCAAGAAAAATAATCTCTGACAATGGGACGGCCTTTAAGAATGCCAAAATTGATGCCTTCGCCGACAAACACAAAATCGAATGGAGATATTCTTCTGTCTACAACCCGAGAGCCAATGGACTAGCGGAGGCTTTCAACAAAACACTGATCAAGATCCTTCGCAAAACCATTGGAGATAACCAAAGAAACTGGCATGAGAAACTACATGAAGCATTGTGGGCATACCGCATCACTCATAGAACAGCAACCCAAGCCACACCCTATTCTTTAGTATATGGGGCAGAAGCAGTCCTACCAATCGAGGTGGAACTCCCGTCACTGAGAATAGCTATGGCGGCACAAATCCCTCTGATTAAACAGACGCAACTAAGGTTGCAAGAGTTGGATGGAATGGATGAAAGGAGACTGGCGGCCCAACAAAACTTAGAGTTATATCAAGCCAGGATGGCGCGGGCTTATGAAAAATTATCAAGACCCAGAACATTCAAGAAGGGAGAACTAGTATTGGTTTTGAGGCGACCCATCCTTGGCCGACACCATGGTTCCAAATTTGCACCAAACTGGGAAGGTCCCTATGTTATAGAGCAAGCGTATGAAGGCGGAGCCTACCTACTTGCGGATTCAAATGGAAAACACCCTGTCTCCCCCATAAATGGGAGATATCTGAAGAAGTATTATGGACAAAACTACCCCGACATCTCCACAACCCACTAAAATCGAAGGGAGGGACATCAACAAACTGACTGGGCAGACAATTGCGAGGCAGTCAACCACCTCTTCGCTTAAGTAAAAGAAAAAATCCCTCACGTCCCACCGGGTCAAGGCTCGACAGGGTACACCGTTCTTTTGAACGCTATGGGGTATCCCTGAGTCAAAACCCTAAAGTAATAAATTAACCTTTAAATAAAACAAACCCTTCAAAATTTTCTAAAATGACCCTAAGTCGAAAACCACAAATAAAATCCAAGTCTAGCAAAAAAAAAACACACACATCTTATTCCAAAGCCTAAAAGCATATAATCAAAAGAAACTAGACCAAGCTAAAAAAAAAAAATCTAGTCTAAATAAAGATTAAAACTAAATTCTCCTAAATATCCTCGAACCCCCAAATAAAAGACAAATTTCAAGATCCAAAAATCCAAAACTTCCAAAACTTATACAAAATATTCTGTCCCATCGGGCCAAGGTAAAAGGAGTGTTCTATCCTTATGGACACTCATGGAACGCCTCCTTTACAAATGGCCTACATTCCAAAGTGTGACCCTAAAAAGTCTCGTGCTTTGTTCTTCAACAAAGTACTAGGTGCCTGTTCATCTCACCGAACTAAAGGATGAACGAAAGTGTTGTGTCTTGCACTCTAAATTAAGACACAAACGGTGAAACTTACTACAAAAGTTTTGTGCTTTGTGCTTTAAACAAGGTACTAGGTGCCTGCTCATCTCACCGAATTAAAGGATGAACAAAAGTTCTGTGTCTTGAACTCTAAATTAAGACACAATGCGGTGATCTGTCCATCACACCTACCCAAAAAAGATGGCCAAAGTCTTGTGCTTTGTTCTTTAACAAGGTACTAGGTGCCTGTTCATCTCACCGAACTAAAGGATGAACAAAAGTTCTGTGTTTTGAACTCTAAATTAAGACACAAACGGTGAAACTTACCATGGGATTAGTCAAAACCACGTCCTCAACAGTTACAGATTGAGAAGACAACCTGTCTGCTCAAAATGTAATTCTTGCCGAAACCTATCAAAAAAATGAAGACCAAACCGAACCTAAAAGCCCCTCTGAAAACGGAGAATACCACGGCTGATGTCCGCCAACTATGTTAAGGAATAGGCCTCATAAATCCTAATATCCAGAGGGGCCCATGGTCGTGTTGGGCCTTAAACCACCGACTACGGTATGTTCCTAGCTGCCGTACCCAAAGAGCCAGGAGAAAATCCCATTTCGCCACATCAAAAGAGTGATATGGAACAGACAAGTCCCGACGGTACGTCCCTTATCACCGTGCCAAAACAACCAACAGAAAATGATGCACAAAGTCCCACTGCGTGCCGTGCCCATTGTACGCCGTACCCACTGCGTGCCATACCCAGAATGTCTATTCTACACGTTGAAGCGGTAATATGGAGTAAGTAAGTCCCACCGGAATGGTCCTAGCTACCGAGGTAACAATGTAGAATAGACAAGTCCCACCGGTATGTTCCTTGCTGCCGAAACCAAAGAGCAGGGAGAATAACAAAAATATCTGTCCCACTAGCGATATCTGATGTCGCTATCTATGACAATCTAGACCAAATCACTAATAAACCTCAACAGATGTCCATAAACCAAGATCAATAGACCAAGAGTCATTAGGCCTCCAAATTGCCCTAATCAAGCCATAAAATCAAAATACCAGACATGAACCAACCAAAATTACCACAATTTGAACAATAAAAAGAAAACATACAAAACGAAGCAATGAAACAACAAAACCAAATGATCAAACATCCGAGACTTCTTCATATCGGAGGCACTGGAGGCGCCTGAGCTGCGGCCATCGCCCCTACAAAAGTCTCTAAGGTGTTATGAATTGACTGAAGCACTGCCTCAACATTCTCCAGTCGCTGATTTAGCTCCTTAAAACGCTGGTCTACGTGTTCCTGGAGTGGAAAAGGTTCCTCAATGGCTGAGCCGTCTGGAGAAGGGGGAGAAGCCTCTCTTACCGGACCATACTGATTCACAGCAACAAATCTGTGGAGAATATGACTGTTCACTGGGTAGCTGGGGTCAGGGATCAGAGTACCATGAACCATCTCCACCTACCCGAAGGAAGTCAGATCTGAGAGCAGATTGCGCGGGTACAGGATAAGCCGCTCATTGATCGAATTCCCCCACAGTATCTCAGGCAATGGAATCTGAGCCCGCTCCATCAAGGCCTCGATTAAATTCCCATAAGGCAAATGGCCCTTGGGAAACCTCGTAACATGATACATGTTTTGGAGGATGAGACTAGGAAGATTAGCTTTACCGCGTTTAAGGAGTAATAGGCGAAGGTACAACAAAGTCCCTGGGCGGGTCAAATTTGATAATTCACCCTGAGGGAAAAGGATGTAGTTGATAACCAAAAAAAATAACCTGAAAGGAACATATAAACTTCATAGTCATGAACCTATCCTTCGATGGCAAACAAAAAAGAAACAAACAAAACCAAAAAACACGCAAACAACAAGATTACCGGTGAAGCGCGGGCAAATGCGTAGTAGAGACCAGTTCAGAACCTGCCTCGGACCTGGGTATTTTGAACCACTCGCGATGACTCCGGTATGTCCCTTGCTCACGAGGCCAACTCTCGAAGGCATAAACTGACAAGCCAGTTAAAGTATCTGTAGCACCAATCAAGTCAGCCAAATCCTCAACCCCTATGTGAAAGAGCCTGCCGAAAAGATAGGAAGAGGCAGAAGGGATGCCATGATGGTCAAAGGTGACACGGAGATTAGCATAAAATAACTTAATGATATCCGGATGGTAAGGGGTATCAAGCCTTGACAAGCCATGGAGGCTCCAGGCGTTAAGCCATCCTGTTATTAAATTCATGTAAGGGGTGGTGAAACGCCCTTGAGGATGGAAGAAAAAGCAGGTGGAAACTTCACGCTCCCCTTCACCAATATCACCTTGATAACACCCAAAAGCCTCGTCGTCCCGAAACAGATAATGGTTGCCTGGGTCATACGACCAATTAGGCTTAGAGGGAGGCGCGCTCTGAATAGAGGAACTACCTTCATCGCTAGGGCGCTTGGGATTCCTTGGATTTATAACACCAGCCATGGAAAATAGAGTTAGAAGAGGAAAATTCAGAAGAAGAAAATGATACAGATTACATGCGCATGATGCCTTATATATAAATGAATTCGGGCACCAGAAAGCGTACGTCTTTTCAAATCTGCCAATAAAGGCAAGGCGTGGCGGTTTGCAATGAAGGAACACGATCGCTTCGCGATCCAAGGATTTTAATGAACAGAAAATATGAACCCAATGACATCGAAAAACATAACATCCATATCCATAGATGGATTACTACCGGATCCAACAAACCATAAAAGCTCAGGAAAGTCCAAAACCTCATATAACTAAAGGCCCAACCACAACATCAAGAAACAATCAACTGAAACCAAGTCCAAGACTAAAGCCCAATCTAAAACCTCAAAACTACCAAGTGTAGTAATAAAAACATACAAAAGAAAAACCATAAAACCCACGTCCGTGCGAACCCTCTCAGAATCATCATCGGGACTGACATTTCCCTAGAATGATAAAGTAACACAAGAAGGGAAGTGACATAAAAGTGAGGCCCAGAGTAAATGAAGAAAGGGGCACCAGAGCAGGTCGTTCGACTCGGATTCCTCACAACCTACTCTGGTGGGGGGCATTTGTTTACCTCTAATTTTTGCCACATAAGAAAATTCAACAATTCACAGACAATTAAAATAGGGCCCATGAATGCATGACGGGTCCAGATTCTCAAAGGGAGGGGGTCAATTTTCTAAAGCTAGAAGACATGCAACAAGGGATGCTTAAATAAATTAATTACGTGAATTATTCTATGAATCTTAGAAAAATTCATTTAATTGGTTTAAAATTCTTAAAAATGGAAAATTCATGACCATGGGAAGCACGAAATCAAATTATTGCTCAAATTCCAGAAAATGGATGGATCCATTGTCCATCAAAATGGAGTGGAGCTTTAGCCAATTGAATAGGAAATGGAAACAAAAGATGGGAGATGGGCCGCAAGAAATAAATGGAAAAAGGGAGCCCACTATTGAAATTCGAAAGCCCATCGCACCTTCTCCCGTTCTCCTCTCGGATCCGCTCACAATCCCCACAAGTCAGGCGCCTCAGCTGCTCACACGTGGCGCGCTCCAACTGGCTCTCCCGCATCTGACCCCACACTTAACAGAAAAGAAAAGAAAAGGAAATTGAAAATCGGAGAAGGAGAGCTCCATCCCTCTGACAAACCCCAGTCCGCCGAACCCCGCCACCATTTCCGGAATTCTTAGTACCGCTGGAAAGCTTGTGTCGAGGAGAAGATAACGATACTAATATTTATCTCTCTCGTTCTCTGAATACTTCGAATTTTTATGAGAAGGGTTGCGAGGCGGTGCAAAGAGGAGCATGAAATTAACGCAACTGAATTGATTAGAAACCAAATTGCTTGCTTGCACAGCTTTATGGATATTCTGAGAACACGAAAGTGCTATCAATTTGGGTCTAAGTCAAGCCGTGAGGTGTAAGCACCAATTGGTGGCACGGCTTGGTTAAGTGCTGGTCAAACCTTGACTAAACAATGATTAGCAACTTAATTGATGGATTAAACATGTTAAACATGGTTGTGAGATGCTCTAATGATAGAATGTAAGTGACGAAATGGTTTTAAATCCACCAGAGAGGCAATTACTTTCGGCTGAACTTGAGAGGAACAAAAAGTGGAAATGATGCAAATATGCTCACTGGTCCCCCCTCTACAGCTACTTCTCCTCCACAAATTAACTTGAGACGTGGCTCATTCATCTCCATCTACTCTTGTTCGCAATTACTTACCCCTCAAGCATCTTGGTTGATCATTGGATGGGAATTAAAGGCCTGAGATGCAACCAAATCGAAGAAGCTCCTGTGAAACCCTAATCAAATTCCATACATGCCGCCTCCTTTGTAATTGATGCTCAACCATCGTATTACAACCAACCCTTGGATGAATGCCAACACAAATGCTCCATCTGGCGCCAAAGGATTGAGATGGTAAAACAACAAAAGCAAATATACTTTTTCTCACTCAATTGCCACATAGCATATGGCCCCACATGTCAAGAGAGATTGAACCAATGACTGAGTGCCCCATCATCTCTAATGCGTTTTTAGTAGAAGTAAGTAAACAAAATTTGGACTGCCAAGCTTAAAAGAGAATCTGATTGGAGTTGCATATGAGGTAGCAGTGGCTGCAATTCACCCATCACCAAAGCAAATAGCCTACATGGCGCTAAGTGAGAAGCAGTAAGTTAAGATGCCATGCCACTGTGTCAAAACTGATGCCATATGGCAAATAGCTATTGGAAGGTAAATGGAACAGTAGAAACCATGAAGTGAAGGAAGAAAATGAAAAGCAAGTCGGTCTCAAATTGATGCATCACTACCATCCATCAAACTTCAAAATTTGAAGATGCTGCCAAGTGTCAAGCTGAAGAAGGGCATGAACCCTAGAAATCACCTATAAAAGGAGCACCTCTTGAAGAAGAAGGAGAGGCCAGTAGGTTAATAGGAGTCGAAATTCTGTCTTTTTTAAAATCAAGTTTGTTTTTGAAGTCAAGGTAATGAAATGTAACCTGTAATGGCCTCCAATTAAGTGAATAAAATGATATTGAATGCATGTATTGTGTCTTTCTTTTTCTCTTTCATTTCTGGTTTTGTTCTTTGGAGGTTGCACTGGTTCTAGTGAGGAGCGTGACATAGATTCCGCACTCATGAACGCCAATTGTGCCTCTAAAAGAGTTATGCATATGGGATTAATTTGCGTTAATACAAGGTCCTCATCATCAGCATATCTTCTTCATGGTGCATGTGTGGTTAGAGGCTGTTGGTTCTATGGAGAGCGTGACCTAGATTCCACCTCCATAGATGCCATGCTAGCTTCTAGCCATTAGTTTTGTCTCAGTATATGTCTTGGTTATCATTGTGTCACAGTTAAGTTCAACATATACATAGTTCATAGTCAAAGCTTAATAGGTTAAGTTCTTGTCATGATAAAATAGTTGAGTGTATCGCAAGAATAAAGTCATTCTATAAAAAAAATGATGAATCCAAGTTTATATAAAGGCTCAAATGTCAAAAGCATGTTTTAAAAATGCATGTAGGAGTCCAGTCCTTTAGGAAATCTATGTTCATGTTTATGTCAATCCCACCTGGTGAAATGCATAATAAATTGGCCTTAACCTGCATTTGCTGTTTAAGAACAAGTTTGAAGTGGAATCCATGTCCCTAGAACAAAGGTTTCAGTCCTATTTAGTGATTAGTAAGTAGTGTAAACTTTGTTAAAAAGGAATTGCATCCTTAGGAGAGGTCTCAGGGTTATACAAAAATTATATAACAATAGTGGGTTTGCATCTAAATACAGGAAACAAGTTTTAGAAATAAAGTCAGTCAATCCTAAAGTTTGTCTTGTTGTCATGTCTCATAGTTTCATAATTTGTCTGTCCAGAAAACTGCAAAGATTTGCATCCTTTAAGTCAAAACATTGATAGTCTGAGTCTAAGTCATCTAGCTCAAGTTGGTATCCAAATTGCTTTGTTCTGAAATAAACATGTAGGAAGCACTAAAAGAAATCAAACCCAGTAAGTATGACTGTGTTTGCATGAATGAAGTTAGGTTGCATAAAACTATCTGAAAAGAATAAACTCCAAAATGGTACAAAAAGAAATTGAAATACTTAAGGTTTTGTAAAAATGAAGAGAAATGAATAAGATAGTTCCACATACGTAAACCTGACCAGTGTTAATAAGACTGTCAACACTAGTTCAAATTTGGTTTCAATTGCCTGAACCAGTGGATGTTATTGTCATGACCCGACCTTTAAGCCGTAGATCATGTATGGTCAATAAACAAAGAAAGGAGAAAGAAATAAAAAAAATGTGAAACCAAATACTAAACGTGTGAACACCTGTCACTTGGCTCAATTCGGTAAACAAAGGCATGAAAAACATTGGAGAATATACAGGTTAAGAAACAAGTAACACCCAAAATCGTATATTCGTCTTCAACCCCGTCAGGCCAAAGGTAAAATCAAAGTGTCTCACCTCAAATTGGGAAATGCAGAATAAAATTGAATATGCAGGCGACTCCATGATGTTCCCGAGATGATTCACAATGCCCTTTTCAGAGTAATTTCTTCACCGCATTCCATCAATCAGTCGCTCTCCACCATGGCTGCAGACCCAAATCAAACTGAGACTAGAGCGCGCCAAATTGTCAAACGCGACTTCAGCGGACAGCATAGACGACCACAGTAGACCATCGCGAAGCTTTGTGACCTAGTTGCAGTCGCCATGGCCGCTGGAAGAGCCTACTGACATCGCCAATGGAGACCTCCAGTCGAATGGGAAGGCATCAGACCAACGAAGGAGGAAGGGAGACGAATTGAAGTTTTGCGTAGGCATGGCACACACCTGAGCAGCAACGCCGATATTCGAAACCCACAGATCGAATCCGAACCCAACTCTGACTCGATCGGCACACAGTCACGGGCGTGAGCCAAGCGACCCAGTCAACCTAAAACCCTCAGCGCGTTCCTTGATCTTCTGTGACGGACAGCGCGTAACGGATCCCTGACGAATATAACACAAAACACCAAAGTCTCAACCAATCAGAAAATTCTGTGACGCAGAAAAACTTCAAAAATGCATTAAAAATAGTTGGATTATCAGAAAAATTCCCATAAAATATCAAAATGTCAAGAAAAATGCGTGGAATATTTTGATATAATATGCCATGCCAAAACACTGAAGCACCAAACATTTTGAAATTTAAAAGTCTAAAAGGATGGCCATAATGAAAAAATAATAAAATTAAGTCCCTCAAAGAAATTAAATAAAAGTCTCTTTTGAACATTTTATGTTCTGGACAATAAGTATATTTGACCATTTTGTTTATTCTGGACAACAAGTACATTTGAACAATTTTTGTTCTGGACGACAGGTACGTTTGAACAGATGATGTTCTGGACAGCAGGTACACTTAAATCAAAAGTCAAACTCAAAAGTCCAAAAATGCAAAATTAAAAGTCCAAACCTGAAAATGACACAAAGTCTAAGTGACACAAAGTCTAAAAGTGACATAAAGTCTAAATGGCACAAAGCCGAAAAGTGACTCAAGAGACACAAAGTCAAAAGTGACATAAAGTCTTAAAAGTCAAAAGTTCGTCCCTTCAAGACTGCATCGCGTTTCGCCCTGAAGGAGACACCCTCCTGATATTCAGATTGAGATAAAGGAAAAGTCAATTCTGAATAAGTATATTTGACCATTTTGTTTATTCTGGACAACAAGTACATTTGAACAATTTTTGTTCTGGACGACAGGTACGTTTGAACAGATGATGTTCTGGACAGCAGGTACACTTGACATTCCTTGTTCTGAACAACAGGCACAATCAAGTATTAAAAATCTGCAAACAAAAAAAATGAAATAAAAAAAAGGGGAAAAAACATCACCAAAAAGGTCAAAAACGGAAATTTAAAAGTACAAATTTAAATGTCCAAACCCAAAAGTCCAACCAAAGGTTGAAAGCCCGAAACTCAAAAAGTCACAACTGAAAAGTCTAAAGTCCAGAATGTTAAAGCTCAAAAGTTCAAACCAAGTTCAAATCTTAAATCAAAAGTCAAACTCAAAAGTCCAAAAATGCAAAATTAAAAGTCCAAACCTGAAAATGACACAAAGTCTAAGTGACACAAAGTCTAAAAGTGACATAAAGTCTAAATGGCACAAAGCCGAAAAGTGACTCAAGAGACACAAAGTCAAAAGTGACATAAAGTCTTAAAAGTCAAAAGTTCGTCCCTTCAAGACTGCATCGCGTTTCGCCCTGAAGGAGACACCCTCCTGATATTCAGATTGAGATAAAGGAAAAGTCAATTCTGAATTATCACTGAAGTTCCTGTCAAGAGAAGGCATAGCTCATCTGTACTCGCGACTTGAACGAAAATCCCAAAAATCCCTAAGTTCCTCAAACAATTGAGAGCTGACCTAGAATACCCAATTTTCTAGTGTTAGACTCAAATCTAACAGCCTGTTTCTACAAGTTCACAGCATGTTTGACCAGAAGCAGACTGAAATTTGATGCCCAGGTGACCAGAAGAAAAGTCAACCAGTGGCCATCACCTAAGTTCCTGTCAAGAGAAGGCATAGCGCATCTGTACTCAAGACTTGAACGAAATCCCAAAACCTCTAAATCCCCAAACGATTGAGGATTGATCTAGGATACTAAATTTCCTAGTATCGAACTCAAGAATCTCTGTAACAGCACTAAGCCTGACGCAGCAAAGTAAAAGCAACCTAAATGTCTTAAAATGTGAAACTAAAGAATTAAATCACATCATTCATGTTTGCATGGCTCTGTTAAAATAGCTGCCCTTCTGCATTGCTTTTCACCCTGAAACTCTCTATCAAGACACAATCCTTTTTATTAAAAATGGACTTCATCCACTTACTACATCTAAACTTTGATTATCCCGATCTAGAGGTGCTCTTGGCCAGTTCTTAACTGAGTCCGGAGGTAATTAACAGTAGGGGCTTGCGCCTACTGGAAAAAAAGGACCTACGACAAACAATCAACTCTCGAGGTACTTAGAACCGCATTAGTGTCCTTCGCTCGTTTGGAATGGACAGTAACGACGGGTCTCGAGATGCTCGAGGGGTATCTGATCCGCATTTTCTTCGCCCCATAGAGGACTATCTGATCTTCCGTGGTTGGACTGAAAAAGTGCGAGACAACAGCGTTGTACAACGCTGAATAGCGTTATACAACGCTGGAATATGACCGTTGGAAATTCTAACGGCTCTTTAATATAGCCGTTGGTCTGTCAGAGCGTTGTGCAACGCTATTTGCCGTCGCACAACGCAGGAGTGTAAAACCAAAGGAAAGCTCCGACAATTCCGTTGGAAATTGTCAGAGCGTTGCTTGCCACTGAATGGCGTTACACAACGCTAAAGGGAGACAAAAGGAACAACTCTGACAGATTCAACAGAGCGTTGTACAACTCTATATGCCGTCACACAACGCTAACGTTACCCAACGCTGAAAGACGTTGGCTAACGTCTCTAGAGACTTTTGCATGTAAAAACGACTGTTTACATGAGACAGCTAACTTGGGATTTTTGTGGCGTTGTGCAACGCTATATGGCGTTGCACGATGGTACTCAGGAATTTTTCCAAGTTTTTTAACTGCAGTGTTGTACAACTCTACTGAGCGTTGTACAACGTTGTGAATCAGCGTTGCCTAACTCTATATAGCGTTGTGCAACGTTGATTCACAAAAGTATGAATTTAGCTGTTCTGGCGTTGTGTAACTCTATCTAGCGTTGTACGACGCTAGGTCACAGAAAACAGGATTTTGCTGGTTTATTGAGCTTTTCGCTATCTAGACCATTTCAAGGATAAACAAGGACTAAAGTAAACCTTCTATCCTAGTCTAAACTAGCCTATAAGCTCTCTAATGACTTGATCTTGATCTTTCTTAAAGCTTTTATCCAAGTCCTCATAAATTGTATCTTCTTCCTATAAAACTCAAAGAAGATTGTTAAATGCCAAATGATATTGTTTTGCAATCGACAAACCTAGAGACGTTTAGTACAACAATCTCCCCCTTTTGACGATTTGCAAAACAATATCATTAGTAAAGCGATTAAAATTTGGCATTTCACAAGCTTTACTACAATTCTCCCCCTTTTTGTAAATCGACAAAAAGTGAAAATTGTAGCAAGCTCCCCCTAAATTTATGGCTCCCCCTTAATTTTGGAGAAAAGGAATTGGAGAACCAATTTAGAGCACTACACAAAGTAGTGTGACCAAATTTAACCTCTCAAACAAAAAATAAGATAGAAATAAAGAGGCTCCCCCTAAAAATTTGGCTTATAAGACAGGGGGTTAACTTGGTATTTAAGCCACATTGGTTACCATACCACTAGTTGTACCACTAGAGGTACAAGCTTTTGGAACCCACTTACCTTTGGACTCACCATTTGGTTTACTAAGTTTGCATTCCAACGAGATATGACCATTTTGACAACAATAGTTGCAATATGCATTTGTTGGCTTAGGCATGGTAGAACTCTTGACAAAATTAAAATAGTAATGGGCTCTAAGGTATTCGGCCTTCTTCTTAGGATCATTGGATGAGACATTAAAATCCTTTTTGCAATCCTTTTGGAAATGTTGGGAAACATTCTTTTTATGCCCATTGGATTGAGCTTTGTGGTTTTGAGAAGAGTGTTGCTCTTTAAATTCATAAAACCATCCATCGGGTCCTCTAAAATAAATTTTATTGGACGCCTTTGGAACAAAAACTTTCTTTTCTTGATTTTGCAAATTCTTTTCGTTTTGCACTCTAGTGTTTCTAGGTTTCCTTTGGTACATATATGCATGACCACGAGAATTCCTAGGTTTTTGAAATTGTGTGGTTTGTGCAACTTGTTTCCCATTATTGTGTGACAAGTTCCTTTTCTTGGTTTGATAAGGCTTTTGGTAACCAAGACCGGACTTGTCATGAGGCTTTTGACCTTTGAAAAGGTTTTTCAAATTCGATTTAGGAACTTGAGCTAAAATCGGTTTTTCAAGTTGTTTTTCAAGTTGTTTTTCAAGCTCCTTAATTTTAGCCTCATACTCACCCATCTTAGAAGTAAGCTCATCTACCTTGGTTTTTAAGGTTTCTATGGTATCGGATTTCCTAACCAAGGCATCATGGGTAGCATCAAGAATAGAGTTCAACCTATCACAACCAACACATTTGGTTGAACAAGTTGGTTCATCATCACTCTCACTATCACTACTACTAAGAGATTCATTGAGAGGAAGATAAACCTTAGGAGAGCATGTCTTTGGTGATGTTGATGGAGTGGAATGATTTGAAAGAATCGGGGATTCCATCTCTTTGGCAATGAATGCATGTTCTTTGTAGTTGTCCGAATCGGATGTACATGGATCGAGCTCCGAATCCGTGTGAACTCCTCCCATTCGACTTCCTTCGAAACAACTCAAGATGGCTCTCCATATGTCCCTAGCTATATCAAAATCGCAAACAAGTGTGCTACCAATTGATTCATGTACCGAGCTTAGGATGACATTGACCGCATAGTCATTGTCCTCCTTTTCCCTCAAGGCCTCGGTGGTAAGCTTGTTAGTATTTGGTTTAAATCTAGATTCATTTGCCACAATATACCAAACACCCATGCTTTTGAGGTAGCTAACCATACCATTTTTCCAAATAGAGAAATTTGTGCAAGTATGGTCCAATTTACCCGGTTTTTCTACAATTCTAGCCGCCATGATCGAAAACCGAGATTAAGAATAGCTTAATCGAGGTTCCTGCTCTGATACCACTTTGTTGTGCCTAAAGGGGGCGGCTTAACTAAGGTTTAGCGGAAGCGATTGAGGTTTTGGACCGGTTTGGTATGAAGTACCCTAACACAATTCAATTGGTACCCAATACAAGCAAGCACACAAGCAATTCAAAATGGCAAGAAAATAAAGAGAAAAAGAGAGAGAGAAATTGAACACGCGATGTGATTACGGAGTTCCGACCTGCTAGAAGAAGCTAGCCTTAGTCGTACGTCTCCGGGAGTTTCGCTACCACCAAAGGGCGCGCTCCGTTCAATTCCAACAAGAACGGGACTACAACTTCGAACCGAATCACCTCGTCACAAGGACACTCGAGGCGGATCGGCCTAACTCGAATGGCACAACGGCCTCAAAGGAGAAGAGCTCTCAACCTATTCCAACCTACAACTAGCGACAATGTCGGGGCGGTGGTGTTTGAGGCTACTAAATCTCTCAAGATGGTCTAGCTATGAAAAGCTCAAGTGGGAGAGTATCCCTGTGCTCAAAGGCTCAATTCTGGTCTAATTTTGCAAAGTGAAGCAACACCTAGAGAGAGAACAAGGGGTGGATATATATAGGGCTCGAAATGAGCAGTTCCCCAGCAAAAACAGGCCACAGCGTTGTACAACGCTGAATAGCTTTATACAACGCTGGAATATGACCGTTGGAAATTCTAACGGCTCTTTAATATAGCCGTTGGTCTGTCAGAGCGTTGTGCAACGCTATTTGCCGTCGCACAACGCAGGAGTGTAAAACCAAAGGAAAGCTCCGACAATTCCGTTGGAAATTGTCAGAGCGTTGCTTGCCACTGAATGGCGTTACACAACGCTAAAGGGAGACAAAAGGAACAACTCTGACAGATTCAACAGAGCGTTGTACAACTCTATATGCCGTCACACAACGCTAACGTTACCCAACGCTGAAAGACGTTGGCTAACGTCTCCAGAGACTTTTGCATGTAAAAACGACTGTTTACATGAGACAGCTAACTTGGGATTTTTGTGGCATTGTGCAACGCTATATGGCGTTGCACGATGGTACTCAGGAATTTTTCCAAGTTTTTTAACTGCAGCGTTGTACAACTCTACTGAGCGTTGTACAACGTTGTGAATCAGCGTTGCCTAACTCTATATAGCGTTGTGCAACGTTGATTCACAAAAGTATGAATTTAGCTGTTCTGGCGTTGTGTAACTCTATCTAGCGTTGTACGACGCTAGGTCACAGAAAACAGGATTTTGCTGGTTTATTGAGCTTTTCGCTATCTAGATCATTTCAAGGATAAACAAGGACTAAAGTAAACCTTCTATCCTAGTCTAAACTAGCCTATAAGCTCTCTAATGACTTGATCTTGATCTTTCTTAAAGCTTTTATCCAAGTCCTCATAAATTGTATCTTCTTCCTATAAAACTCAAAGAAGATTGTTAAATACCAAATGATATTGTTTTGCAATCGACAAACCTAGAAACGTTTAGTACAACAAAAGGCATGTCATATTTATTTATTTGTCCTCTTAGCTCTTGATGAACTAACAAACAAGAAGAAAAGGTTCACTAAAAAAATTGCTATCTTTCTGACATCTTGTAATTGTCACCTATTTATGGTTATTAAATCCCAATCACAATGTTGATTAATATTATTTTATTTATGAAGAAATAATTGATATTTATTATTAAGAAAGAGGCTTAAGCGTAATATTATTATTTTTTAAATAATGAGAGAAGTTTTAATGCCACAAGCCACACATATCAACACTTTATTTCATCAAATATTTCAAAATTTAAATTCCAGTTTCGAATTCAAACCATTGAATTTGTTCATCAAATATTTCAAAATTCTTTCCTTTATGCAATTATTATGTCCAATACACCAAGTTTTCTACAAAACAAACCAAATGCCACGACATTACCCAATCTTGTCAAATAAAGCACAAAAGAATAATGAATATCATTGGTTTGGATAATATTTGGACGCCAAGTATGGTAAAAAATACATATATAAATAAGAAATATCAAAACATTTTTTTATCAAAAACTGTTCCTACTACTTATAAAAACATCAATTCAAGAGTGTAAATAATTAATGAGGGGTGTAAACAATTTAAACCAATGCAAATATGGACAACTAATTCTTAAAATCTGATTTGATCGGTGGTGTAGATATGGTAGCCTCATGGTAAAAAAAAATGATTATTCATTTAAAATGACAAAAACTAAATAATTGATTTCATAATATATATCTTTATTGTCTAGCATGTACAGTTTTTTATAAAATAAAAATAATATTAATCATTTTATTTCCTTATTTCCCCACGTATTGGAACTTGAACATCTTTTAACTGTGTTTTAACTTAGGAGTTGCTATTAGAAATAGTAACAACACAAGACCACAGCAGAGGGAGATTAAATAGTAAGTTCAGCAAGACGAAATTCATTCTAAACTAAGAAAATCCATCATAAGTTTAAATTAATAAAATACTTTTTCAATAAGCATTATGAGCATAATTAACTTACAGTTATAAAATATTAGAAGCATAAATTTCAGAACTAAAGATTAAAGGAAAGTAGTTAATTCAAAGTACAATATATTCACCAAACCATAACATAATCATCTTGTATTAGAGTTCATGAACTTTATCTGGCGTTAATTTTTTTTAATTTCATTTAGAAAATGATTAACTCAGCAATCAGCGCATATATTTAAGAACCCTGCTTGCTGCCGCCTGAAAAAAATGTTGTCGGATGACAAAACAAAAATGCAAGTACAAAGTACATTTTATATACTGTGATCCTGAAATTACAAATTTAGATTTTGCATATTATTGATGCAATAAATAGCCTTAGTACACCAAAAAAATTTATACGTTCTAGTCCCGTCATTATCCTGTAGCTTAA
This sequence comes from Rhynchospora pubera, assembly GCA_028095005.1. NCBI lineage: Eukaryota > Viridiplantae > Streptophyta > Magnoliopsida > Poales > Cyperaceae > Rhynchospora > Rhynchospora pubera. The sequence goes on along the minus strand of CM051460.1, from coordinate 319,513,846 downwards.
AATTTGTTTTTATAGAGACCATATATAATCATAATGTTCATAAGAATTTGGAGGTTTGATTTTGAATCCCTCTTTAAAATGGCTGAACTATGCATAATAAAGGAACTTTTATATTTTCAAAACAAACATTATAAACTGGCTATCATACTTTCTCAACTCTTTTTAAGAAAAATAACAAGTAAAAGCTCAATTTTTAGACATTCACTAGAAATCCTCAAGCCTAATTACTAACTTGCAATCTCCAACGTTCAAAATTACTGGTAAGTATGCAATTTGTTCTATAGATTTTAATGACGCGTTAATAATATAATGCTAAAATCAGTAGTAAATTATTATTTCAGTAAATTTATTCGAATTTCTTACTAACATGTATTCCTGTTCTCCCGAAATTATTTTATATAGAATTTTTGACACAAAAAATTTTAATAGAAAGAATTATTTATTTTTTTTTTTAATAAGAAGAAAGTTCGAACGCGTTTTATAAAAGCGTACAGTCTCTCTCCTTCGTACCCGTTTATAAAACGCGCTCGAAGGCTTCGAGCGCGTTTTATAAACGCGTAAGAGGAGAGAGCTTCAGATACGCCTGAAAGGCTGGTCAGACTTTCGTACGCGTTTATAAAACGCGTTCGGAGCCTTCGAGCGTTTAATTGAGTTATTACCATTTTTTTCAAAATTAATGTGAAAATTTAAGTTAAATTTATTTTTAAATTTAATCTTATTTAAAAATGACATTAGAATATTAATTTTGACATTAATATCATTTTGTTTGAATAACTATCAAGAAAGTCACTTAATTTACTGCATTTCTCTTTTTAATGATTAATTTATGATTTTAAAAACTTTTTTAGTAGTTTAGAGTGGTTTTTAGGTTTACAAACTTTCAAAGTGAATTTTGGAGGTCTAGAGAGCGTTTTTTGGCTCCGAAAATGGTCGTTACGGGGTTTCACCCCGGTAACATGTGTAGATCTCGTCGCGAGCTTTCCGGATTGTCCTCGATCACCCCAAACGGACATTCCTATCAAAAGTTAAGCCTGTTTAAAGTTTTAATGTTCAAAATTGTTTTAAAAATTTATATTTTAATTATTTCCATATTATACATTATTTGATTATATATATGGCTAACATAAAATAAAAAAAAAGAGAAGAGACTACAATTCAAAAGATAAGTATGTAAAATTACAGGGTCGTCGGTGAATAATTATTCAAACAAAATGATATTATACACATGTTCAAAAAAAAAAATATGTGCAATTAAATGCATCTTTATTTGGAAATAAAATTTTGATACATCTATTTAATACATCTTTAATTGGAAATAAAATTTTGAGAATTTTGTAAATATGAAACATACAGGGACCTTATTGAAAAATATTATTTTTAATAAGTTAAATGTTGCGGTTTGATGGAAAATATGAAAAACTAATAACACGTTTATAAAACGCGCTCGAAGGCTCCGAACGCGTTTTATAAACGCGTACGAAGGTCTGACCAGCCTCTTCAGGCGTAACTGAAGCTCTCTCCTCTTACGCGTTTATAAAACGCGCTCGAAGCCTTCGAGCGCGTTTTATAAACGAGTACGAAGGAGAGAGACTGTACGTTTTTATAAAACGCGTTCGAACTTTCTTCTTATTAAAAAAATAAATAAATAATTCTTTCTATTAAAATTTTTTGTGTCAAAAATTCTATATAAAATAATTTCGGCCTGTTCTCGGACAAAGTCCCCCCCCCCCCCCCCCCCAAAAAAAAAAAATTATCTACATTAACGTGCAAATATTGGACAGTAAATCTTATTAGCTCGCATAGCAACAAAGGACAGATGATTTTATTTAATTAAATAGCTGGTTTAAAAACGTAAACATAATAAATAATTAGCATATAATAAAAAAGAATATCATCGTACCATCAATTTTTTCTGAACTGTCAACAAGAAATACAAGGCTACAAATATCCAAAAAAGAAATTCTTTTTTCTTTTTTAGAAACAAGTATCCAACGTTGACCGACTAAGGGTGCTGGAGTCGCGTCATGCTGGGTTTTCCCCTAATTAATAAAGGTTGACAAAGTTGAGAAAAGAGCATAAAATGTCATCACAGGGGTCATTAATTTCCATTAATTAATTAGTAAAAGGCTTGCCAAGGATAGATAGGGCATTCTCGGGGCAAAAAGGGAAAAAAAAAAGGAGAGATAGGGAATTTGGGATGGTGATTGGCTGAGCAACCCTTACTAGATTCCTAATTCTCAGGACCGGAAACCTCTGTGGCTGTACATGTAATGAGTCGCAACCATCACTAAACATAGACTGAGAATCACATGATAACAGTTTGTTGTATGTATTGACCTCGAGGAAGTGATAGAATGGAACTCACATTGTTTGTGGCCTTATGGTGGACCCAATAAAGACCGAAAGAAAGTGAGAATGAGAAACAGAATCAGCACTCTAGAGGCTAAATGGCCTCATTTAGTTGACCAATTCCAAACAAAATATCCTGTCAACTGTCATACAGACTACAGAGGTCAGCTTAGAAAACCATTCTCGCCCATAGAATAATTGAAAGGGTCAGAGTCATCATCAGTACTAAGATGGGCAACCCAAATTTGATCTTAACTAAGGGAGGGAAGTTTTTAAATATCATTTATTTGGGAAGATTCTGAGTTATTGTGTATAGTACAGTGAAGTATGGAGAAGAAGAAAGATGATCTGTTAAAATCTAGGCTGATAACATGTGCAATCATCGTTGTTTTCAGTACGGCCGCCTTCTCGTGTGGCCTCACAGCAGAGTTCAACAAAGTAAAGGTGAGGCTCAGTTCTCTTCTTTTCATCATCAATAACTAAAGAAGTTGCTAATATTAGGGAAATTGTAGGTGAAAGATATGAAGGTGGATGGCAGCCTTTGTTCTCTTCCAAGGACCCCTGCTTTCGGGTTGGGGATAGCAGCGGTTGTGTGCATGACGGTGGCACAGATGGTTGGGACAGTAGTTGGTGGAGCTCGGATTTGTGCCATGGATAGCAAATTCAGCATCTGCAAGAATTGGATTGCCTTGGCATATCTAGTCTCATCCTGGTAGGTATGCTCAACCTTCGAAGAATCCGGTTACCGGTATCTTCTTTCAGTTGTATTGGTAATACGACACGCTGCTACAATTTTACTAGTATATTTTAAGGAACTACAATTGGCATTGATTCCTGTGTTTTTGAATAACCTGTTAAGTGCCGGAGGTCACGGCTCCACTTGGCAATAAAGGCATTAATTCTTTTTGTTTTTCGTCTTTCTTAATTCACTTTATGGTGTGGTTGGTTTGTTTAATTTAGACAGAAAGTTTTTCAAATCATTGTAGTTAAAAAAAGCGCATAGTGTTTTGTCCATATCTTAAGTACTTTTCTCAAATTGGGAGGAGTAAAGAAGGTCACAAAATTCCGTGGAATAATCGAATAAAACTATTTAATAGACCTTTATCTAAAAAAGGAGCATATATTGTTTTTCACAAAAACTTAAAACATCTCTAGTTTTTTCATGGCCATGGCATCAATGTCTAGCTCTCCCGATCAGATTTTTTTTATAAATAAACGGATGCAGCTCTCTTGTATCTGATGCGGCAGTGTAATATATATAATTTTTATTTTATCAAATGTGTATTATTTGGATAAAAGCTCTTCCTATCAGGTCAGAATAGCAGCAGATGCTGATCTAATAGTTGAACCAAGTATTGCACAACTCATATTCTATTATCAGCACATTTTCTATTAAAAAGTACAAATGAGCCGTTGAACAATATAAAATGTGTACTTAATCAAATTAATGCTCTTGTTATTACATCAATTTTAAATTAGCTTCATATCTGATAGGCTGTGCTATGGACTAGCTGCAGTGATGCTGGGGACAGGGGCAAGCATGAACAGCGGGCAACCTTACAGGAAAGGGTGGATGGATGGGGATTGCTACCTTGTGAAAAGTGGAATATTTGGCACTGCTTCTTCCATCGCCATTTTAGCTTCTATTCTAATTCTTGGGTTCACAACCGCATGCCTCCGGCCTCGAGTACACCTCTCAGCAGGACCAGATATGCCAGTAGCAGTTCAACGTGGACATAAACAAGAACAGCAGCTGCAGAAGGCTGATACAGCTGATGTTCTGTAGTTGATAGTTTTTTTATTTTATTTTTAGTTAAACAATCATTACACAGGTGTGATAGGTGATAAAGTGTAAAAAGATTTCTAATTCTACAAAACTTAAAAGGTTATAAGTTGACCCTTAGGCAGGATCCCAATTTGTAAATGTACAAGCCTAGCCTACTTAATCTTATACTCAAAAGTAAGCATTTTGTTGAGAAATTTTGAATCAATATGCTTTCCATCCTACTGTCGTTTGAAAGCTGGTAATTCAATACAAGCCATGGGAATTGCATAGGAAAACCGACTAACTGTGTAAAGAAATCAAAATACCAGACTACCAGTGTTATATCCTCATCTTGACTTTGATTGTAAAATATAGCACTAGTGACTAGTGAGTACAAAGTTAATTCATGGTCTTTACTGGACCAGCTCATTATTTGACCCAATTAAACCCAATTTTTTTAGCAATAGTTTTGGGCCTCAATTTGGTTGAATATATTAGCGTAGAGGATATCACTGAATTTTCTAAGGATGACTTATAGATAGACTGCTGAATATATCACTCAATTTGTCTAGGCTGGGTTCCAACTTCCAAATATCAACACATTGGGTCTGATGCACGTAATTCAGTTAGGGACCTATATTTCCAAGTTAATGCCAAACTGGATTCATGAACATTCATGTTGGGCCTTCACAAATTTTGGATATTTGAGTCCAGCTTTAGCAGTTATCTGGACTAATAAAAAGCATTTAGACAAGTTTAAGTCAACTAGAGGGATAAGGTAATTCTTGGATATTATTTAGGTTGATTAGGTTCACATTGGTCCACGATTGAGGCGGATTACAGAAGCAAGACGGGATTGAGCCAGACGTCAAAACTACAAGTCATCCAGAGCATATAATATATTTGGGTTAACGTCGAATCAGGTCGAGGTCATTGACTAGAACTAGAATATTTCCAGGCACATCAATCGACTTTAATCACATCAAAACATGCCAGCTATAAGAAGAAGAGACAGAAATCCCATTTTAATCAGCAGGAAAGGAGACCAGAAACCAACAAAGTTGCTGGGCATGCATACCAAGGGAGCCAACTGGGCACTGGAAATTAATCCATGGCCAGCCTGCCTCAGACTGATCTACTACCATTAGAATAATCAATAACCAATCAATCAAGCATAAAATTGACAAATGAAGGGATCCCTCTTGATTCTGAGCCGATAGAGAGGGGCCAACATGTTGGTGCTGGGGTAGCCCTCCCTCCTGATGCCTCTCTTGTTAGTTGGTGTATAGTACATATAGTCGGACACATAAATGGAGCCTCCTATGTTAGAGGACAGCATACATATATAAAGTGGTGGTCCTCAGAAATATATAGGATCTTCATAGAATCGTCATATATTATAAGATCAGTGATCGATGCAGACATTCACGAGTCACATTGTGACAGTTGTTCGGCCGGGCCTGCCTTTTTCATCGTCGCTCCTTTGCCAACCAGCTCACTCCTGACCCAATTTTGCCTCCGAGCCTCTTTGTCTCTTCTGTTGATATATCTTTTCTGCTGACGTCAGCTGTACGGGCACTGATATATAATTTCTCAGCCCATCTTGAGTATCATTTTTTTTTTTGGAAGATTTTTTTTCAATAATTCCCCCACCAACCTATTGCATTGCTCGTAAAGAGAGACCCCTCTTATGTATTTTTTTTTTATTATTGATTTTAGGAGATAAATCATGTCCAATTGTTTGAACTAGGAGGCATGCTGTCATGTCCGCATTTACTCCTTGCTGATCACACTTAGGCCTGTCAAACGTTCAAACGGAAGACGGAACAGGTCTGTTCCGCTTCCGTTCCGTTTCAGTCGACGGAATAGAAATTAATTCCGTTTAACGTTCCGTTTCGTAAACGTAACAATTTTCCATTCCGTTTAACGTTCCGTCCTTTATTTACCATTGATTTCAGCGGAATTCCGTTTTCCGTTGTAAAAACGTTTATAAATTTCAATTCCGTTTCCGTTCCGTTTTCAGAAACGAAACTGAAATCTCTTCCATTTAACGTTCCGTTTGGACGGAACGGAACGGAACAACCCTGCGGAACGGAATTTTGACAGGTCTAATCACACTCAAGATTTTGCATTGTCAAGTACTCAAGTAGTTATATTTTTCTCTAAAAATTGCCTCGAAGGTGGGCGACTGGGCGTGACCGATGTTTAAATTATAATATATGTTGCATGTAACATTGTTGACCACGTCCACAACAATAAAGCATACAGTATGATACATATTGCAACGATTGTCAAGCAAAGAAAAGAGGAAAAATTAAAAATCAAGGAGAGAAAATTTAAACCAACTCATATTGCAGCCAAAATCAAAATTTGATGTGATATTAATAAAGGGGATAGGAGGGTTGTGTTCTATCTTTTGGTAGGATCCTGGGTGGTTCACTTAATTCGATAAATTGAGATGGAAGCATGCAGTGATGGCTTGATTATTATAATAACTAATTTGATCCAATGTTGAAGAAATTGGCTATATATATATATATAGGCATTAAATTAAAAAAAAATGCATAGGAATTATGGTTTATTGTAGTGTACTCTTGAATTTGTTTATCACCACATAATTCATAAGCGGTATATGAATGCATGTTATGAAAAAAAAAAAAAACATAGCTGCAAAAGGTGTAAAATGAATATAATAGCTTAGAAGACATCCGTAAAAAAATTTATGAAAAAACTAAGATGCTAATATACCCTCGGATTTATTGAATGATCAAGATATGTTTAATATTTATATGCTCAATTAAATTGATCATATTTTTTTTGAAACATCTGTTACCATATATATGCGGTGTATTTTTTTTAAAAAAAAAACTTGCAATTTTCTATCGAATAATAATATCCAAATCTTTTCGAATTAGGCGTCTCATGTTGCTCTGGATTTATTAAAGAGTTAATAAATTTTGTCTCCTAACAGCACTATTTCTATCAATCCAGATGTCCATAGAAATTGATTTAAACACATGCTATATATGCGAATATAAAATCACGTTCCAAGCAATTGAATTGATAAATAATGTGTGTATAGTTGTGTATTAATTATGATTTATGAATCCATGAAACTATTTTTATAGATATATAAAAAAAAATATATTTTTCTATTTCGTATTAATTACGATGCTAGAAAGATATATTAAAAATATCGTTATATTTATATTCTTTTTAGAAGAAGCCACATCTAACTTCTATGTGAAACTTAATTGCTTTATTGCTGTAAAAAGACTTTATTTTAATTTCATATGTAAATTCTAAACTATTAATATTATTTTGACATTGGTTGGACAAATGATCATAAAACTAGTAATTAACTTGTTTCTCGTCATAATCAAATCACTCTCTCTTTTCCATCCGACAAAGGGAAGAATTAATATTTCCGTGTTGTTTGAGCACATATTTCCGGTTCCCTCATGACACTTCTTCATTTCCACTCGTCCCTGTATAGTCTTTCTGACCACATAACCTGAGGTTTAATTAGACTTAATTTTGCAAGGTGTCAAAACTCTACATATCCTCTAATAGTTTATTATCACTATATATCTTTATCAATTATCATCAAAATCAGTTAAACTGTAGGCGCTCCATGTTGATCACAGTATCCATTAATATATATTCAATAATCAAACAACGAATTTATATTACAACATGTTTTGACCAATAATATAAAAGGATATATACAATGCTAAAATAAAATTTGACAAATCTAGGTGCCGAATAAAATTTTGACAAATCTAGGTGCCAATTGGAGGTATATAAACGCGGCCAAGCCACACTAATTAATATGCTTTTATATTGGAGGATAAATAAGGATGGTATATTGATATGTCAGTGCTTGCGCAATACTTTTTTTGATGCACGCTATAAAGATATTATTATTGGGATTAATTTTATATTTAATTAGTATTTCCGGATTGCAATTCCCAAGTGAAACTAGCAATAATAAAATTAAACTTGTCAGCAAGATTTTTTCCACCAGAGGTAAATTAAATGCATGCATCTAAAAATGTCAAGATAGCAAGATAATTTATATTGGAATGACGACTTAGTCTTTATATATGTGTTTAGCCTATTTAGTGTACAATTTTAAATATGTCACTTTGACCATTTTCGGTTAAATAAAAGATGAATAAATGACTAAAAAATAGTGGGACCTATCGTTTAAAATAAAAGCTAACTAGTCTTCCCATGCTTTGACATTATTTCCAATTTAATAGAGGGGTATGGGGACAGATTTGTTCTCCTCCATTCTACCACTTCTAAGTTCTAATCAAGATCCACAAATCAGCGCGCGTAAAAAGGAAATATCCCGCGAAGCTGAGAAGAAAAATAAAAGCAGAAAGGAAATACAATAAGCGAAATGAGCTGTACTTGATAAAAATCCTCCAAGTGCGTGCAAGCCCACTCTGCTAGCTGCTATACAGACAAAAGCAATGCATAATTCAATTTGTTTATGTGTTCTATAGAATGCCATGGATTGTAAAGTAAGCGCCAGGAATAGCTGTAAAGATAGATAGTTCTTCTTCCAACCTTGCAAAGAGATTATAAATAAACTACTAGTCTACCCCATTCTTCCACACGTTATTACACTTTCTGCTTTTTTCCTCAATCATTTTCTTCATATATTGATTGTATTAATTAATGGACAGCTAAGCCAAAAAGAATTAATAGAAAACTCATAATTATTTCCTCATTAGTACGTACTTAAAACAGCCACGTTCATCCTATCAATGATCATAAAAATATACATAAGACATAGAGGCACATTTTGTATTAGTCAAATAGTGGCATTTATTTTACATTTAGACTACAAGAAGACAACTATAAAATATATTTTTCATGGTATAATTAAGTACTACTCATTTTAAACTCCTCCAAATCTTTCTTAAGGACCTCTGAGCAATTTCAGATCGAGTCTAGATCTCGAATCTCTTTCCGTGCTATTAAATTTGACAAAATTAAATTAAATTAAATTAATTTATTGTTGAGATATCCAATAATTCCTTATTTACGTACACATCGTTTATCTGCAACGGGTTAAAATATCTATACGACAACCTGAGTTGATTGATGTTTTTTAACCTATTTTGTATCACATTTTGTTATTTCTGTCTTAAATTCCTTTTTCTTCTTCTATTATGTTTGTTTTTTTATATATACTTGTTGATTATTTTCAATAAACCTTCTAGAAATTGTGCACCAGTTTTCTTTTGACAAAAGATTTAGATTCCGGAGGTCAGAAAAAGTTTTGCTATAACAACTGTCAAGGTCGAGAAGAACATTATCCTAACATGATTGAATATTTGAGGCTCCAATTCCCAATATGATCAATGGGTCAAGACAGACTTCAACTCAAATGCCTCAATTATTTATGGGGGTTGAATACTGGATAAATACTTTATCTATTTAGTTCAAAGGCCAGTGATATCATTTTAAACTAGCTTTAGACAAATTTGAACAACTGTATGTTCATGATCGAGACTGATGGTTGAGAAATGCCAGAACAAGCTGGCAAATATGATATCATTTTAACAGATGTTAAGCAAATAATT